>OY253748.1:26609583-27816597 GCA_958009045.1 Oxytorus armatus
AACGTGACGGATTATCGGTCGCTATCTATTTTCGGGCACGATAAGAATTTACGTTTCTCTAATGACGGAAAGTCGATGCGAGAATGTTGACGGAAATTTTGGAATTTCGTATTCATTTCGAAGGTCATCGATTGACTGTCGGTTATCGTTATCAGTCTCAACGTCAGACGGATTAATGTTGTATACAGAGAACGAGAGATATTCGATACGTGTATCAAGAGACCTGGCCGTTGTGTCTTTAACGCCAAGTTTAATTAAACGAGAGAGAAAATTATATAGTCTGTATTGTTCGTCGCGGGTAAACTGATCCATGGAAACGATCACGAGAAGTCTCACCAATTAATCACTGAAAAATAGTATAAAATGCTTCGAAAAATTCGCATTTTTCTTTTTTAAGGGGGGAAATCGGGTTAGGACAGCGTTTTCTCAATGATTTTCATGAATTTTTTTATAATATAAAAAATGAATATAATTTATTGAAACTTTGAGAATATTTTATATATATATTCAAGTATGAACAATAAAATTTTTGAAGAATTTTCTTGAAAAACACCGGGGATATTAGCGACTCCATATTGCAGGTCACAATCAGACTCAGCATTTTGCGTACATTCTCGAGGCCGCAATTTTCATCTGAAATCAAACGAGGTTGGAATTTACTTTTATTATATGTCTCTCTTCTATATGAACCTAAATGCTATCAAAAAAATAGTAAATTTAATTTTTTACAGGGGTCAAAATAAAAAAGCATGATTTTTTGACATTTTTTACAACTTTAATGCAAAAAAAAATTATTTCAAATAATGATAATATTCCGATTTTAGGTTCATATAGAGCGCAATACTATGAAGAAAGTAACTGCCAATTTTCAAAATGATTGGTTGAAAACTTTTCAAACTAGCGTGTACGCAAGTTCAAAAAAAGTCGTTTTCAGAAAAACGCGTTTGAAAAAATAGTACCAAGAAAAACTGAAGGAGAGCTACTCACTTTAATGGCTTATAACAATAGAACGAGTCGGAATTTTCATTTAAAATTTTGGGAACATATTTTTCAATAGTTTTACTAACAATTTATGAAATTAAAAAAAATCGATTTTTTGAACTGTCTAACCCTATTTCCCCCCTTAATAGCTTCTCCTGTTCTTCCATTATTTCATCCTCGTTATTCTCCTTACTCAATTACAATTCGGTACATTATTCAATGAACACCTATGAAAAATAATTGAATTCTCCGAGCAACATTCTTTGTCTCATTGGCATAATAACAATGACTCTCGATGAATATGATAAAAATTATAAAAAAACACGCAATTCTTATTGCTTAAAAAAACGTATGGTCTCATTATGGAAGGCCATAATATTCTTAAAAACTTGGTGACATTTCGAAAAATTCTACTATCAATCCTCTCCCGAATTCTCGCACCTCGATGGAATATCGTAATTTTACGATTTCCAAAAAATTACCCCTCGTGATCGTAAGTATTATTGCTTGCAGTAAAACTCGTCACCGGCATATAATCCGACGCAGAACGAAACAAAAAAAAAACGAATAAATAAAAAGAAGAAAAACAAGCCCCGAAACGTGGTACTCAAAGTAAGGAGTTCAAGGCAAGAAAGTCAAACGAAAACGAAGCGATTCTCGTCGTTTAGAGCAAAGAGAAAGGATTGTGTTTCTACGACAAGGGAATTCGGACCTTGAACACGATTGCTCAAGCTATTTTTTCGTGATATAGCGAATTTTTACGAGGCCAGTAATATGAGGAAGAAATCTACACGGTGAAGGGACAATAATTGAAGAAAAAAGAAAACCCTCATCATTTTACAAAAAAAAAAAAAAAAAAAAAAAAAACAAAGCGAAAAAGGATCTACCAACGAATCGTACAATTTTTGCCGAAAGATCGTAAAGTGCAGGCACGATTTTTAATATTATTTCTAAATCGGCGGAAAATTGAAGTTTTGGAAAAAAAATGTATGCAGCACACAGAGCCGGCAAGGCTCTTGCCAGACAGAGAATAACTCTTCAGGTATTGGACCTGAGTGGAAAAAATTTTGGTACCGATGTGCAATACAAACCGATCAGAAGTGTTCTCGTCGCTAACAGAGGTATGTTTTTACGATTTTTTTTCAATTTTCAGCCAACATTTTTAATAATTACTAAAAATACGATACGACAGTGCTCGAAGAATATTTATTTTAAAAGCTCGCGTACGAACGAACTTGAGTCGTGTTGGTACGGTCTAATATGCTGAACGTTAGCCAAAAACAGCTTGAAATAGAACAACGACTTTAACATGTATACGAGCCTGGCAGAGTCATTGAAAAATATGTCAATCCACATTTTGAGATCAATGTCCTTTTATAAATAAAGTACATCGACACTCATAGACCAATCGACCATAGTCCATACGAAAATTTGCAATGGAAAAAGATTCGGAACGTTTGAGAAATTGGAATTATTGAAATTTCTAGGCGAAATTGCCATTCGAGTTTTTCGAGCATGTACCGAACTGGGTATACGCTCGGTGGCGATTTACTCGGAGCAGGATAAGATGCAGATGCATCGACAAAAAGCCGACGAGGGTTACATGGTAGGTCGTGGCTTACCACCGGTAGCTGCTTATCTAAATATCCCCGAGATCATCAAAGTCGCTAAGGAAAATGGAGTCGACGCCATACATCCGGGTTACGGATTTCTCTCCGAAAGATCGGACTTCGCCAGTGCCGTTATTGACGCCGGAATGAGATTTATCGGGCCGTCACCCAAAGTCGTACAACAAATGGGAGATAAGGTAAATGCTGTTGGGTTTTTCTTTTCATTTTATTTCAAAAATTCATCCCCCAACTTGGGAAACAATGAGTAATCTTGCAGCTATAATAAATCTGGAGAGTTTGTTTGTTTGAACGCGCTAATCCCAGGAAATACTTATCCGATTTGAAAAATTCTTTTTGCATTAAATGGCCCGTCTATTCAGAATGACTTTACACTATATAACTTTATGCTACAATCTTAAGGAGCGATGGCTGAGCGTTAAATAAGGGGGCGGAAATTTAACGCGGATAAAACCGCGGGGCACAACTAGTTTGTTAATGATTGGGGTTTTTTTTAAGGTTGCAGCTAGACAAGCGGCGATACAAGCTGGTGTTCCCATTGTACCTGGTACAGATGGTCCTGTCAGAACTTCCGAAGAAGCTGTTGAATTTTGCATCAAGCATGGTCTTCCTGTTATCTTCAAGGCTGCTTATGGCGGAGGTGGAAAAGGTAAAATTCCGTTCAGCACAATCGATTAATAAATAATAATCACTAATAAATAATAATCACTAATAAATAATAATTAATAATTAATAATTAATAATTAATAATTAATAATTAATAATTAATAATTAATAATTAATAATTAATAATTAATAATTAATAATTAATAATTAATAATTAATAATTAATAATTAATAATTAATAATTAATAATTAATAATTAATAATTAATAATTAAGAATTAATAATTAATAATTAATAATTAATAATTAATAATTAATAATTAATAATTAAGAATTAATAATTAATAATTAATAATTAATAATTAATAATTAATAATTAATAATTAATAATTAATAATTAATAATTAATAATTAATAATTAATAATTAATAATTAATAATTAATAATTAATAATTAATAATTAATAATTAATAATTAATAATTAATAATTAATAATTAATAATTAATAATTAATAATTAATAATTAATAATTAATAATTAATAATTAATAATTAATAATTAATAATTAATAATTAATAATTAATCGAGTAGTTCATTTTTCTTCATCAACTCAGGTATGAGGGTCGTCAGGCAGATGGAAGAGGTAAAAGAAATGTTCGAGAGAGCTTCGTCAGAGGCTAAAGCAGCTTTTGGTGACGGTGCATTGTTTATCGAAAAATTTATCGAGAGGCCAAGACACATAGAGGTTCAATTGCTCGGTGATCATGCTGGAAATGTTATTCATCTTTATGAGAGAGATTGTTCGGTGCAGCGTCGTCATCAAAAGGTAATAAAAATCAAACCTATTTCGCAAGATATCCATTCAACGAGTAACTTTTCACTATTTTCTTTAATCCAATTTCCACTTGTCAAATTAACCGGCAGGTTGTAGAAATTGCGCCGGCACCACGATTAGATCCGAAAGTTCGTGAAAAGATGACCGAGCATGCGATTAAGCTCGCGAAACACGTTGGCTACGCCAATGCCGGTACCGTTGAATTTTTGGCCGATGACTCCGGACACTTCTATTTCATCGAGGTGAACGCTAGGCTACAGGTCGAACACACGGTTACCGAAGAAATTACCGGGTAATCATGAAAAATCAGGAAATTGTCCATCAAGAATAATGACAGATTGAAATGGATTGTCGGTTCAATAAATATCTAATTAATCTTTTGTTTTTCCTCAATTCAAGCATCGATTTGGTCCAATCCCAGATCCGCATTGCCGAAGGAATTACCCTTCCGGAGCTGGGTATGACACAGGACAAAATAGTACCTCAGGGATTCGCGATACAGTGCAGAGTAACGACGGAGGATCCGGCAAAGTCATTTCAACCGGATACCGGCAGAATCGAAGTTTTCCGTTCGGGCGAGGGTATGGGAATACGTTTGGACAGCGCGTCAGCATTCGCCGGTGCTATAATCTCGCCTTACTACGATTCACTGCTCGTCAAGGTAATTCATTACGATCTATCAATGCTGCTTACGAAAACTAGCATGTTTCGGCTTTTGCCATGAAAACTAGCACATTTCGATATTCGCCGCGAAAACTAGCATGTTTCGGCTTTTACCACGAAAACTAGCAGGTTTCGACTTTCACCGCGAAAATTAGCACGTTTCAGTATCACTGGAAGTGTTTCTCATTTTTTACTCCACGTTTTTTGAACATCCTTTTTTACTCCAAATTGACGAAATATTTATGCTTGTCATTTTATACTGTTTTATTTTTTGTTTGAATTTATTTCATACATATTTTACTGTTTGAATTTTGGTCTGCTAGGCTTATCATAAGATGGCAAACAGCAAATTCATTTTGGAGTAAAAATCAGTCATTTTGGAGTAAAAAAACCATGGTCAAAAAAATTAGAGAAAGATTTTTTCCCTCTTGCTACTTCGTCCAAGACCTGACATTTATCGAAATACCCCAATCGATTGGTTTGAAGATTTTGTCAACTGTACTTTATACTTATACTGTACTTTATACTTTAGTCGTTGATCACTCCAAGATTGTGTTTTTTTTAATGAAATAAAAACACAATGAACGATTCTTCAGACTGTAAGTAGAATATACTTTTTATAAACAATAATTTTGTTCAATTCCATCGCTGACTCCGAAACTTGAAGTCATGAAAAATATCATTGATGAACAATTTTAGTTTTTGAGTGGTGGAATATTGCGTATCGTATTTGCGAATCGTATTTTCAATAATGTTATTATTTTTTAAATAGAAAACGAATATAAATGTTTAAGGGTGTACGGGCGGTTCACCCTTAATGTTTTTCATTTATTCCTTATAGTGCTCCAGAAAAAATTATTAAAACATTTGTGAAAGTTCCGAATCTTATTCGATTTAGTTCGGCAAATTTACTACTTTTTCCAGTGCAAATCGAAATATGCTAGTTTTCGCGACGGAAGCCGAAACATGCTAGTTTTCGCGGTGAAAGCCGAAACATGCTAGTTTTCGCGTCGAATATCGAAACGTGTTGATTTTCGTGGTGAAATTCGAAACGTGTTAGTTTTAGTAAGATATTTGAATCGTGCTACTTTTCGTAAGCAGCGTCGCTATAATCTTTTGACAATCTTTCGAGTGGCTGTGCGCTCAAAAACACTCACAGACCCTCAAAGACATCAAAAACACATCGCTGATTGTCGAATGTACTCAAAAACATTCAGACGCACTCGAAACTCGTAAAAATCACTAACAGCACTTGTAAACCCTTTCACGGCTCGACGAGTAAATTGAAAAATGACAAAATCTCCATTAAAACGTTTTAATCATTCTGTTTGAATCAGGTTATCGCTCATGCCGCTGATCTTCAATCGTCGTGCGCCAAGATGAATCGTGCTCTTCGTGAATTTCGTGTTCGCGGTGTTAAAACGAACATACCATTTCTGTTAAATGTTCTGGAGAATCAAAAGTTCCTCAACGGCATCGTCGACACTTATTTCATCGACGAGAATCCGCAGCTCTTCAATTTCCTTCCTAGCCAAAATCGCGCCCAAAAATTGTTGAATTATCTGGGAACGGTGCTCGTTAATGGGCCAAGTACACCACTCGCAACGTCCCTCAAACCCGCCGAAATAAAACCATTCGTGCCAACGATTCCGATTGGTAAGTAAAAAAAAAAACAAAAAAAAAGCCTTCATCAATATTTATATTCTCTTTTTAGAGAATTTCCTGCGTTGAATTGTATTCTAAATTTGAATACTCGTCGCGACAATGTTATCCGATGAAATTGTCTCGCGTTTCCGGGGGGACATAAAATGCTCTTCGAGCATTTGTTAAGCTGGAAATAATTATTTTACGCTGTCTTTTTTTTTGCTTATTTTTTTCCTTCGAAACAAACATTTCGTCGCTTTACCGTTTCACGCTTCCGCCGAAATTGAGCACTCGTGACGTTGATCGTTGCACATTAATTGGCAAAATGTATTATCACGATCGAGAAGGACTTAGGAAAATTCTCGCGTGCCGAAGAGATCAATTTTCAGCGTTGTTGGAGTAATTTTTTTTGGTTTTTGGTTTTCGTTGCGTGATTACTAAAACGATCTCCGTTATTTGGCCCATTAGCACTGAGAATTACAAACAATTCACGTTACATCTGTCGATCACTCACATTGGCCACTTAGAGCAATTAACAATTAAACGTTTCGCCCAAAACACGATTCAAATCTTACGTCAAATAATCGGCACTCGATTCATTCGCAAATGTTTTTTTTTTTAACCGAGCGTGCTTTTATCATAATTTTTTTTTCTTCCTTTTTTCGTTTGTTCGCCAATACATTTTTTTTTATAGACTTTACTAAGCTTGCAGCCGCCGAAGACGCCGACGACGAGGACATCGCAGGTACGAGCGGGGCTGTCGATAAGTTTTACGTTTTTTTTCTTTCCTTTCTCATAATTTTAAACGTTCGCAAAATGATCATACGACTTTTTCTAATAATCACATATATATTCATCTAAAATTATGTTTGTCTCGCATTTACACACAGTTCTAATTGTTGTAACATTGCTTCTGAGGTTTGGGGGAAAAAGAAAAAAAATTGAACTAACGATAAATTGACTAATAACGTTAGAAAAAATAAGACAAAAATGAAAATAATGACAAAACATCACGAATGTTTCTACAAACGTTACAGACATTATGGAACCGCCCCGTGGTCTTCGTCACATTCTCACGGAGAAGGGACCGGAAGCATTTGCCAAAGCCGTTCGTCAGCACAATGGTTTACTTCTGATGGACACGACTTTTCGCGATGCTCATCAATCGCTTCTAGCTACTCGCGTGCGTTCTCACGACTTGCTGCTAATATCACCGTTCGTCGCACACAAATTTAACAATCTTTATGCCCTTGAGAATTGGGGCGGTGCGACATTCGACGTTGCCCTGAGATTTCTTCACGAGTGCCCGTGGGAACGTTTGATCGATATGCGAAAAGCCATACCGAACATTCCATTTCAAATGCTGTTACGAGGCGCGAATGCCGTCGGTTATACTAATTATCCGGACAACGTTGTCCACAAATTTTGCGAATTAGCGGTACAGTGCGGAATGGATATTTTCCGTGTCTTTGACTCTCTCAATTATCTACCAAATCTGATTCTCGGTGAGTTGACAATTTTACATTTTTTATTTATTTTTTTAAAGAAGTATTTGGAATTGGAGTCAGCTAGATTTACTGATAATTACTAACATATCTTCGCTCTGAACTTGGCCACGACTCGACGGTGGTTAATACGATGTTAAGCTTAAACTTGAACTCGAACTCGACGGTGAACTGTAAGATCGATGAAAATTTTATTTATGCGTTCAAATGGAATTTTGGAAATTTATTTCATTGATAGATTTGGAGTGAATTATAAAGTTTTAATTTTTTAACGTAAATACGAAATCAACGTTCAATTCGAGGACTTTAGTCAAGTTTTAATGGGGAATTAATGGTTGGTGAATTTTATTTCTGCGTTCAAACTGAATTTTGGGACTTCATTTCATTAATAGTTTTGTAATGAATTGTGAAGTTTCCATTTTCTAATATTAATACGAATTCAACGTTGAAGTCGAGGATTTTAGTCAACTTTTAATGGACAATTAATGGTTCCGGAATTTTATTTCTACGTTCAAACTGAATTTTGGAACTTAATTTCATTAATAGTTTTGTAATGAATTATAAAGTTTGAATTTTTTAACGTAAATACGAAATCAACGTTGAATTCGAGGATTTTAGTCAAGTTTCAATAGGGAGTAATCATTGGTGAATTTTATTTCTGCGTTCAAACTGAATTTTGGAACTTAATTTCATTAATAGTTTTGTAATGAATTGTGAAGTTTCCATTTTTTAATATAAATACGAATTCAACGTTGAATTCGAGGATTTTAATCAAGTTTTAATGGACAATTAATGGTTCCGGAATTTTATTTCTACGTTCAAACTGAATTTTGGAACTTAATTTCATTAATAGTTTTGTAATGAATTATAAAGTTTGAATTTTTTAACGTAAATACGAAATCAACGTTCAATTCGAGGATTTTAGTCAAGTTTCAATGGGGAATTAATGGTTGGTGAATATTATTTCTGCGTTCGAACTGAATTTCTGAACTTAATTTCATTAATAGTTTTGTAATGAATTATGAAGTTTCCATTTTTCAACGTAAATACGAAATCAACGTTGAATTCGAGGATTTTAGTCAAGTTTCAATAGGGAGTAATGATTGGTGAATTTTATTTCTGCGTTCGAGGTAAATTTTGTAACTTGATTTCATTGATTTAAATTTTTTACCGTAAATATAAAATCAACGTTGAATTCAAGGCATTTATTCAAGTTTCCATAAGTACGAATGCTTGATTAAGTTTTGTAATGAATTATAAAGTTTGAATATTTTAACGTAAATACGAAATCAACGTTGAATTCGAGGATTTTAGTCAAGTTTCAATGGGGAATTAATGGTTGGTGAATATTATTTCTGCGTTCAAACGGAATTTTTGAACTTAATTTCATGAATAGTTTTGTAATGAATTATGGAGTTTCCATTTTTTAACGTAAATACGAAATCAACGTTGAATTCGAGGATTTTAGTCAAGTTTCAATAGAGAGTAATGATTGGTGAATTTTATTTCTGCGTTCCAGGTAAATTTTGTAACTTGATTTCATTGACTTTAATTTTTTTACCGTAAATACAAAAACAACGTTGAATTCAAGGTATTTATTCAAGTTTAACTATTCGACTCGAGTCCAAAGAATTACAAGCATTATTTAGATATTCGAACTTAATTTTGACACTATCTCAATTATTCGTACCCAAGTATATTACTTCAGTACGAACACTCAAATGCGTGCGACGAAAAATTGAAACTCGAACTCGAACGTCCAAGTTAAAACTTAAGTTTACACCGAACGACCGTCGATTCGCGCGTCTCCACAGATTAACAATGACTGTGAAATAAATTGTGAATTATAAAAAAAAAAAAAAAAGGTATGGAAGCGGCTGGAAAAGCCGGTGGTGTGGTCGAGGCAGCGATTTCATATACCGGTGACGTGAGCGATCCACAACGCACCAAGTACGATCTCAATTATTACACGAAACTCGCTGACGAACTCGTCAAAGCCGGAACTCACGTCCTGTCGATCAAGGATATGGCGGGATTGTTGAAACCAAAAGCCGCTGGTCTTCTTATCGATGCTATACGACAAAAACAACCCGACATACCGATACACATTCACACTCACGATACTTCCGGTGCTGGTGTTGCCGCCATGTTGGAATGCGCTAAAGCCGGTGCTGATGTCGTTGACGTTGCCGTTGACAGCATGTCCGGAATGACGAGTCAACCGTCAATGGGAGCTATCGTTGCGTCTCTGCAAGGTAAAAAATTAACAAACATTTCGAACGTGAGAAAGAGACCGAAGAAATATAATTAACGCCCTATAGGTATGCTGCATTTTTTGATTGCACTTGAGATTTCACCCTCACTCGTGGACGCCATTGATCTTTAGCATTCAAATTCTTGATGGATAATCAAATTAAGTTTTTTATGATCAATATGATTTTCTAATAACAATACTAAGAGTTGCATCTTGCCAAGTCGACATTTACACCCTCTTTGCTACCCCTGTGCGGAAAATCTAGGAAATTCCCTTAAATTGCAGATTTATGGGGATTTTTGAGGACGAGAGGAACAACGAAGTGAAAATTTCTTGAATCTACGTGTAAATACATTCTGTAGAGTCGGGAGAATCGCGAGTCCTTCGTTAACCCTCCCAAAGTAATATTTAAACGTTTTAAATTGATAGTACTTGAATCTCAACTTCTGCCTATCTTTATCCAATATCACAAATTCCACAAAAAAAAACATGGAGAGATAAATGGTGATATGTTGTTATTTTATTTATTTTTTCCAATTTTCAGGCACTCCCCAAGATACGAATTTTAATCTTCGCGATGTATCCGATTATTCGGCGTACTGGGAACAGACGAGAACGCTCTATGCACCGTTCGAGTGCACAACGACCATGAAATCCGGCAATGCCGATGTCTATCTTAACGAGATACCAGGCGGACAGTACACGAATCTCCAGTTTCAGGCCTATTCGTTGGGACTTGGTGAATTCTTCGAGGACGTTAAAAAAGCATACAGAGAGGCTAATCTTTTGCTCGGTGACATAATAAAGGTGACACCGAGTTCAAAGGTCGTTGGTGATCTTGCACAATTTATGGTTCAGAACAAGCTCACCGCCGACGATGTACTGAGCAAAGCTGAGGAATTGTCCTTTCCTAAATCCGTAGTAGAATTCTTGCAGGGTGCCATTGGTGAACCTCACGGAGGATTTCCCGAGCCTTTGAGGTAAGAAATTGAAAACAAAAAAAAAACAAAAAAAAAACAAAATCAAACAAACCGGTAGTAACGTGGAAATTTTTTTTTTCTCGCCAGATCGAAAGTTCTCAAGGATATGCCACGCGTCAAGGGTAGACCCGGCGAGAGTCTCGAGCCTCTGGATTTTAAGAAATTGGAAAAGGAACTCAAAGAATCTCATCCTCATGTGACGGAAAAGGACATTATGTCGGCGGCTCTCTATCCTCAAGTAACCGACGATTATTTGACATTCAGAGAGACGTTTGGACCTGTCGACAAACTCGACACGCGAATATTCCTCACGGGACCAAAAGTCGGCGAGGAATTCGACGTTACGATCGAAAAGGGCAAAACACTTGGTATAAAGACACTCGCAATGGCGGAGGATCTCACGGCTAACGGCGAGCGCGAAGTTTTCTTCGAAATGAACGGACAACTTAGATCCGTCTTCATCAAGGACAAGGAAGCCGTCAAGGTACGTTGGACAATCGGTTTTACGATATTTCGTAATTTTAGTAGACCCTTTATCGATTTTTTTTTGCATTCTGTCCTCATTGTATTGCGATTATTAATCAGAGGAAAAATTGCCACTGCACAGAGACTTGAAACATTGTAAAAGACGAAAAAAAACGTTTTCGCAATTCTTTATCGAGTTTTTAAAAAATGCGAAAATATGACATTTTCAAATGGCCATAACTCCGCCCCTGTTCGATCGATTTAGGCTTATAGGGAGGGTTTTGGAAACGTCAAGAATAGACTCAAAGAATGTCATTTGATTCGAATCGATATCTCGATTTTTTATACCGTAAAAAGCACTTTGAAAATCGTCGAAATTGGACCCAAAGAGCAGGTAGGGGTAGGTATGAAAAAATCTGCGAAAATCGATGATACGACTTTGAAAATTTGTAAAAAATTTGAAAAAAATCGTAGGGCAATGAACCAAGCGGCATTTTAAAGCTTGAAGGGTCACGTAGGGAATAAGCACAGAGTGGTGTCACAATTCCTGCGGTTAATAACATTACAAGCGACTTCAATGAGCCAGTTAACTTTTGGGCAAAAAGTAACGAAACAAAGTTGCATCTTTGTAAATTTCCTTTTAGAACCCCAATAACGATGTATATCCTTTCACTGATCCGTGGACCTCATTTCAAATTTTCATTCAATAACAATGTACAAGAACACACATTGAAAATCCTCAAAAGTCGACCGTATGAAGAAAAAACATTTTTTTAATTTAAAAAAAAATGCTATTTTTCCCTCCAGGAACTGCACATTCATCCGAAAGCGACAAAGTCCGACAAAAATCAAGTTGGAGCACCGATGCCAGGAACGGTAATTGACATAAGGGTGAAGGTCGGCGACACAGTGGAAAAGGGTGCCGCTCTGGTCGTTCTATCGGCAATGAAAATGGAGATGGTTGTGCAAGCACCGAAAGCCGGTAAAATCAAGACACTCGACATTGTACTAAATTCAAAACTCGAGGGTGACGATCTTCTTCTGACGATGGAATAACGAGGAGACAACGAGACTGAAAAATCCTTCAATTAGCTTCCAACGAATTGACCACAAAGCGCTGGATCGTGAAATATAATGTCCGAACGGATGTAAAAAGGTCGGGAAATTGAATACAGCCGAGTGAAAAATTCTTCTTCTTTTTTTTTTCCAACAAAACGTAGCGATTTTTATGGTAAAAAAAGAAAGATCAACGCGGAAGTGAGATTATTTGATAATTATTTAATATCCGAAACGCGATTTCCCTTGATTTTCGTAAACAACATTTTATTTTTATTTTTTTCGTTATTGTTACTCAATACTGTTAAATGTCCGAGATGCTGTTACGCGTAAGTAAACAAAAATCATTAAAACGAGCGCCCGAGCTCTGTAATGAAATCGTCATCGTTGAAACAAATTTAAAAAATGATAATAATAATAATAAGAATGATAAATATTGTATCGAAAATTTATAATTTACTGTGATATCTCAGGACACTGCCGGGCGATTTCACGAAAAAAATGCTAGTGTTAACCGAACGACCATTCGGACCGGTCAATGTGTACAACTTTAAGATTTACAAATCCATTAGCGCCGAGAAGACGTTGATTTTTACGAATTTAAGTTAATCCCCATTAGCGTTTCAACTGTCAGCACGTGAATGCAAAGAGTGCAAAGAACCAATCCGTACAAAGATGAATAAATTTTTAATTAGAATTTTAGGTATATTTTGTTGTTGTTGTTGTTGTTGTTGTTGTTGTTGTTGTTTTGTCATTCTGGCTCGCGAGATAACGTGAGTATGTCGTACGGGAAATGAATGACAAATAAAAATGTCCTCGCGACGATGTAATTATTCTGTTCTTTTTGTTTTTCTACTGTAATTAAAAACGCTGACGAGACATTGCTTTCTCGCTCAAGATTGATATCATAATCGCGAGATAACGAAACGCCCGATCGATCATTTTCAATTGTACATAAACGAATGATTAATGCTGAAATGGTATAGAAAAAAAAAAAAAGAAAAATGTGTCACGTACGCGCAACGAAATCAATACTGTAAATCGTTTAACATTGCGTCTTTTGCAACGTGAATTGTATGCCCGCACATTCATAAAATGGTTATATTATATATTTATGTAAAAAAGAGATGAAAAAAAAAAAGTTCTACGGACTTATTACCCTCTCGAACCCATAAACTCTGCAATAACCCGCGATGACTCACGCGCGGTTATTGTAACCGCACAATTATGTACATCGTTGCAAATAAAACTCGTATCAACGAGTATTAATACTTTTATTGCACAACGGAGATGAGAAAAACGGAGTGGGAAAAAAAAAAAAACAACAACGACCAGATGTACGAAATATAACGAGAAAGATATTTCACGCGGTATTTTCTCGTGTAACTTTATTCTCGGAAACGGATCGAGGCTTTTAACCGAACGCAAAGAAAAAAGAAAAAAATTGGCTTTCGATTAGTCGAAGAAGAGAAAACCGGTCTCTTCTTTCTATCTCGCGGTTTTATCGAGAATTCTGCGAAAAAATTTTTACCACGCAGGGACTTTAGTAAAGTTGTCCAATAAGTGGAGAATTTATAGAGACATTTTTTGGCCTACAATTGTGCAATGAAATTGTCTCAGGGGGCCAATAGTCATTAATTGATCGTTCCACTCCTGTTGGGAAATCGTCAAACTCCAAACGAGGAATTCCCCCGGACATTCGTATGCAAATATCGAATGACGTCGTGGGCAATTTTATCGGAATTTCCATGATCCTCCAGACACAAATAAACGACTATTCGACTATTCGACCGCAGGCAACACGTTGTTAATAATCAACGGTGTGCCATACATTCTCATCTTCGCGAGTTCGCGTTTCGTTTGCGAAAACTTTGTTTCTTCGTTTCCTCTGTCTCGCGTCTCTCTCATCCTCTCCGTCACGTTCTTCCTCGCGAAGAGGTCCTGGTTTGTGCGAACGCTCGAAACGAACGTTTGCACATTTTTATCAGGAATCGCGATCCTTTCACGAGTTGGGAGAGTAGGGGCCGGCTGGAGTCTCCGTATATAAAACCTTCGAGCAGTTACAATTATCGTATCATTGGCTCGTGGATCATCGAGAAAGAGTAAAACGATCGGCGAGTATAATCGTAATAGTAGGAAATGATCGAATGATAATCGTGGTAATTGATTTTATTTATCGATTAAATTGCCAATATGTGGTGGACGAGAATCTTCGCGCTCGCCGTACTCTTTGCAACGGCTGATGCGCGTCCAGGTAAGTGGCTCAAAAAGACCTATTACACTAATCGTTATGTCGGATTTATGATCATTAAGCATCAAGCGTTATTATTCATCGAGCATTTTTTTTTTCAATTATAATTACCACGTATATTTTCAGAGGGATATGGCGTTAAAGGCGTGGGACATTACAGACCGTCAGGTACTTAGCAATAAAATAAAACATTACAATATCTTTCCAATTATTCCTCGGTAATTAACTTAATGATTCTAACGAAATAAAAAATAAAAAACAAATTAATCTCGTAGCAAACGGTGTGGCGAGTGCTTATGCGTCGGCTCATGCGACAGCGGGAGGTCTCGGAGTGGCCAAGAGTTCAGCAAGTGCAACGGCAACCGCGAATGCAAGTGGGGGTGGTGCGAGTAACGCGGATGCCATTGCTAATGCATCGTTCGACGGCGGCAATTCCGGCGAGGCTATCGAGAAAGCGAATGGAAATGTAAATGAGCGAACGGACAACAACGACGACCTTCATCGCCGATCGAATAATCGCGGTGGCGTCGCCGAATACAAATTTTTTAATCGCGAAGACGGAACTGCAGGCTCGAGTCAACGTAATACTAATGCGGCGCACGTTGTGTCTGACGCGGATAACGACAATTCAGGGAGAACGGGACAGAATCACGAGAATCGGGGATGTATTCCCGATGGGGTTAAAGGACACGGGAGAGCGGATAGGACTCGTTGCAATGAAAACAAACCTGTTGTAGCTGATCGAAATCCTGCGCGGCATGAGGACTTTCATTCGTCGACCGGTTCTCAACATTCAGTTGGTAACGACGCTGGATATTCAGGAAATCGTCAAAAACCTGGAATGATCGATAGAAGTCATGCCGCGAGTCCCTGTATTCCCGGAGACTCGGAATGTTTTGCGCACAAGCCCAGTGTTGCGAATTCTCATCCAACGTACATAGGGAATCCTGATTTGTCAGCTGGTTCATCGAGCTCAGCAGGAATTGATGGTGGATATGGAGGAAATAGCCAAAAACCTGGAACAATTGGTGGAAGTCATTCCGCAAGTCCCTGCGCTCCTGCAGACTCGAAATGTTTTGCACACAAGCCCAGTGTTGCAAATCCTCATCCAACGTACATGGAAAATCCTGATTTGTCAGCTGGCTCATCAAGCTCAGCAGGAATTGATGGTGGATATGGAGGAAATAGCCAAAAACCTGGAACAATTGGTGGAAGTCATTCCGCAAGTCCCTGCGCTCCTGGAGACTCGAAATGTTTTGCACACAAGCCCAGTGTTTCGAATCCTTATCCAACGAACATGGGAAATTTTGATTTGTCAGCTGGTTCATCAAGCCCGGCAGGAATTGACGGTGGATATGGAGGGAATCGCCAAAAACCTGGAACAATTGGTGGCAGTCATTCCGCAAGTCCCTGTGCTTCTGGAGACTCAAATTGTTTTGCAAACAAGCCCAGTGTTGCGAATCCTTATCCAACGTACGTGGAAAATCCTGATTTGTCAGCTGGTTCATCTAGCCCGCCAGGAATTGACGGTGGATATGGAGGGAATAGCCAAAAACCTGGAACAATTGGTGGAAGTCATTCCGCAAGTCCCTGCGCTTCTGGAGACTCGAAATGTTTTGCACACAAGCCCAGTGTTGCGAATCCTCATCCAACGTACATGGAAAATCCTGATTTGTCAGCTGGTTCATCAAGCTCAGCAGGAATTGATGGTGGATATGGAGGGAATCGCCAAAAACCTGGAACAATTGGTGGCAGTCATTCCGCAAGTCCTTGCGCTTCTGGAGACTCAAATTGTTTTGCACACAAGCCCAGTGTTGCGAATCCTTATCCAACGTACATGGAAAATCCTGATTTGTCAGCTGGTTCATCAAGCTCAGCAGGAATTGATGGTGGATATGAAGGAAATCGCCAAAAACCTGGAACAATTGGTGGCAGTCATTCCGCAAGTCCCTGCGCTTCTGGAGACTCGAAATGTTTTCCGCACAAGCCCAGTGTTGCGAATCCTTATCCAACGTACATGGAAAATCCTGATTTGTCAGCTGGTTCATCAAGCTCAGCAGGAATTGATGGTGGATATGAAGGAAATCGCCAAAAACCTGGAACAATTGGTGGCAGTCATTCCGCAAGTCCCTGCGCTTCTGGAGACTCGAAATGTTTTGCGCACAAGCCCAGTGTTGCGAATCCTTATCCAACGTACATGGAAAATCCTGATTTGTCAGCTGGGTCATCAAGCTCGGCGGGAATTGACGGTGGATACGGAGTAAACAGCCTAAAACCTGGAACAATTGGTGGCAGTCATTCCGCAAGTCCCTGTGCTCCTGGAGACTCGAATTGTTTTGCACACAAGCCCAGTGTCACTAATCCCCATTCAACCTACAATGGAAATCCTGATACTTGGATATCTGGCTCAAAGTACCCGACAAATTTCGACGATCAATCTAGTTCAGGCAAAGCGTCAGGAAACTCTGCGTCTTCGGGAAATAAACCACAAACCTCGAATCCTTTTCTCAACGGAGAAATAGACTTGTCGAGTATCAAGAATCCATCAAGCTCCGGTGAATCTTCAGCGATCAAGCCTAATCCTTCAAATCCTTTCTTAAATCCTCAAGTGCGCCCTCCAACAGGTTCTAATCATCCGAGCAATCCCACCGGAAATAATGGAGTTTCCATTGGTGCAGAATCTCACCACCCTCAAGGAGGTTCATCCGGCAATTCTGGAGTTTCGCACGATAAGCCAAAGCCTCCAAATCCATTTCTCACTCATCACGGAAAAGTGGACTCGACTACCGGCATTAAACGTCCGACAGTGACTGGTGGTCCTCAACAAAACGACAAATTTCCAAATATCGCGGCGCATCCGGTAAACAATGATTCGCCGAATCATGACTGTGGTTCGCAACATTCTACGGGAATTGACACTGGGTACGAAGGCCCAACCAGAAACAGCCAGAAACCCGGAACCATTGATGTTACTCATGCTGCAAGTCCTTGCGCTTTTGGAGACTCGAAGTGTTTCGCTCACAGGCCCAGTGTCACGAATCCTCATTCAACGTATAATGGAAATTCGGACGGTGGATCTGACTCAATATACCCGACGAATTTCAACGGTGATTACAGTCCCGTAGATCATCGGCCTAGCACCCTCGACCAATCTAGCTCGGACAAGCCACCAGGACACTCCGTGTCTACGGGAAATAAACCAGGAACCACGAATCCTTTTCTCAATGGAGAAATAGACTTGTCGGCTATCAAGAATCCCTCGAATTCGGCAGTCAGTGCAGTTTGCCACGGAACAACATGTTCCACGAGCAAACCATCAAAAGGTCCTTCGGTAAATCCATTCTTAACGAATAATCCAAAAATCGATGTGACAGCAGGCTCAGAGTCCGGATCAACGGAGAGACATAAGCAGCCAAGCGAATCTAATCCATTTTTGGTCGACGGAAAACTTGCAAAACCACACTCTCAAGCCCCATCTCACGGAACATCAATCCCGAGACCTGATGGTCCATTTTCGACGAATTCTCTTCCGGTACACAATCATCAGACCTGGAACGAACGAAAGCCTGAAATTGTCCAGGGTTGCGGCATTGGAATTGCTTCCGCAAGCTGCAACACTCATGGCAATTTGGCCGACAAAGATGTTCATAGTTCGGTGACCGAGGGACGTGAAATTGAAGTTACCAGTAATGGAAAAGACTACGGAGTAAAAGGACACCAAGCTGGGATCAAGGGTGCTTCTCATCATCGAGGACATCCCATAAGATTGCAGGACAATTTGGGTAACAGGGACATTGATCATTCTGGAGATCGGCAAAAAACAACGGACAGCACGGCAAACGCTTCTGCAGAGGCTCACGCTCATGCCTCCAGTTCGAGTTACGGTGGTAAGTTACCATCCGAGTAAACAAATTTACGGAATTCATAAGTACGCGATTCGCTGATCCTCCATAATGTTTAACATTAATCTTCATCTTTGTAAGTTAATTCTGAACATCGTTGATGTGGCTCTCGATGATTTTCTAGCTGGACAGAGCAGCGGAAGTGCAAAGAGCGAAGCTTACAGTAGTCTTGACTCTGGATCCGGTAAATCCTGGTCGTCAAGCAGTGCAAGCGCTTCAGCTTTCGCAAGCAGCAGTAGCAGCAGCAATTCCTATCACGGTAAGCATGATTTAATAGATAGATGTTTTTTTTTCATAGATATATTGAATATATTAATTATTCATTGTTTATTCAACAGAGTGGGGATCGCAGGTGATTCCCCAAGTTCCAGCAGAATAGGACTCTGGCGCGGAAGTAAAAGTGAAGGCAATTTGAATGTTTCAGTCGATATTTACAATAAATACTGCAGAAGTTTTTTTTTTTAACAATCCACATTTCTTTTTAATTGACGATGAATATTACGTAAATGCGTTGACTAATTGTTCTTATTTTTTGTGTCAAATAAAATGATGTAATCCTTTTGGGATAATGATCGATTTGTCCAATGAACTACGTACTTCGATTTCGAACAGTGTGATCTCCTTTGTCCACTCTAAATCGTACTGTAGAGAGCTCATTTTGCGGAAAAAAAGGGAAACGATGTAAGAGAAATTGATTTTAAAAAATGAGGAAGAACTGTAAGGTCGAGAAGATTGAAAGTATCGTGGAAAAGAATGCAATTTTTTAAAATAAATTCTCCATTAGAGTATAATTGTTTTTACATAACTCGTACTATTTTAACCTTCCTACTTTAGAGATCTTGCGTGAGCAATTATTATCCGCTTATTTCCATAAAGATTTATTGGCTAAGCTGAAAAAAAATCATCGTTCACGGTTGAAAATCGATAATTGTCGAGGAATAGAAAAAAAAAAATAAATATTCCCTGATCGTCAAGGAATAAAGGATAATACGTCAATGAATCTGTAGAAACTATTGCCGAACGAAACGTCTATATTTAATCATATTTAGAAGCAGAAACCGGTCTCGCAGTGAAAACTCATGGATCGGCTGATGATCATCTGTTTTCCAATCACGCCCGTTAGGAGGAAAATTGTCCGTGTAGCACAAAGAGAGATTCATTCGTTTAAGGAAGAATATTGAAGAGAAAAAAAAATGTTTTTCTTCATTTGCATTTTGTTCGGCATATATATAAAAGGATGTGGTTGCGTATGGATGCTCCACAGTCTTTGCTGAAACGAACAAACTATCGTCACGAAGATGAAGATAATTTTAGTGCTTTTCGTGGTGCTTCTGGCTTTACTTGGCATTTGCGCGGCTCAAGGTATATAAACGTTTGTCTATCTACGAAAATTATTATTAATAATCCTTGATAATTAATTAGTGCAAGGATCTGTTTGTTGAAAATTTAGAAAAATCTCTCTCTGTATTAAAATTAATCAATACATATTAAGAGAAATTTCGTCGTCGAGACACTGTTGCCTCGCTTGATTTCTCAATCAATCTTGTTAATCGGATTTAATTATGAAATCTTTTTGATTGAATCTAATTGATAATTGACTCCTTTCGTTCGTATCTAAATTGTACGATTTTTTTTTGTATTGAATTTAATTAATTGATAGTTTGATTCCATTCGGTCAGGTTTATAATTACGAAATTGTTTTATTTTAACGCAATTCCAATACTTGACTCTAGGTTGGCACGGACATTCATGGGGAAATTCTTGGAGGCAATGGCACAGAAACAGCCCTCATCATTACAGATACGGTAGAGTATAATTTTATTCAATTACACGTCGACATGGTATCGAGGAAGAAACAATTATTGTTAATTCGAAAAATAATTGTCAGGCCAACATCATTCATGGAGACATGGATAAGGAGTATCGCGGTGGAAGTTTTCAAAAATATGAACAACAATTAGAATTAGTCTTCCGGGCGGTAGCTGGTTTTGGTAAGCTTTCATCGACGAGATATTTCATTGAAATTTTTTTATATTTTTCACATTGTTCAATATCATCGAAATATTAAATAATTCAAATTGAGATTGATTCTTTGTTGTTACGTTTATCCCACAGATCGGACACACTCTCCTCCAAGACTCGGCAGAACATGACTTACCTCTTCGTGGAAGTATAACAATTTAAGAATCGACATCTATCAATGTATAAATTCTTAGATAATTCGTAACAACAGCAATTACATTTTATTGGGGGTTTCTTGTTTTTGGGTATACCGAAATTAATAAAAATTATTCGTATGTAATTGGTATTATTAATATAAATGTTGTGAGCAATTTTCACTTGTTAATCAATAAACGACAAAGATCACTGAACATACCGTTCATCTTACTGCTATAATAGAGCTGAAGAGTTTGTATGTTTGTTCGAACGCGCTAATCTCAGGAAATACTAATCCGATTTGGAAAATTCTTTTTGCATTGGATAGCCCGTTCATTCGGGAAGGCTCTAGGCCATATAACTTCTTGTTATAGCCCTAAGAAGTGGCGGTAGCATCGGTTTATTTTTTAGTGATTGCATCGTTTTATTTTCTCAACATAGTTTCCGGATGATATTTATATGAGATGCACTTAGTTATCTACTCATGAGGCGTATGAAACAGATATATAATCCAAATTTAATGCGGATGAAAAGGCGAGGCACAGCTAGTATAAGATATAGTTTATTTGGCGTTGAAGTTACAACAATTTTTTTTTATTCCTCAAACATCATCCGACCACCAAGAGTGCTGTCAAATCGAGTTACCACTTTTGTAAGAAATGTTCCATTCGAGTAAAATCGTATTTGCGTGACTCGGTTCGGTGAATGAGAAAATACCTTGGCTCAATGAAATTTCGAGTTTCTCAAAGAAATGGCTACTGAATTAGTGATCAGCGAGTCAAAATACATCGATATAGCGTCCTAAAAGAAAATTTAAAAATTCAACATTTTTTTGCATTTCGGCGAAAAAGAAGTGGCTTCACTAAAATCGCTGTAACGTTGCTTCCCGATGGAGTTGGGACCCCACTCTGTGCTCATTCTTTTCGTGATCGAAAACCCTTTAAAATGGCGCTTGAATCATTGTGCTATCATTATTTTTCACAGATTTTCAAAGTCGGACCATCGAGTTTTTGCAAATTTCTCCATACATACCCCTTCTCATTTTTTTCTCCGATTTTCAACCTGCTCTCACGGCTACAATAATTCAGATATCGGGATGATCCAAAATGCATTCTCTAAGTCGACTCGAGACGTTTTGAAAACGCTTGTCAAAACCCAAAATCGATGAAACGGGAGCCAAGTTATGACCATTTGAAATTTCGAGATTTTTAGATTTTCGAAAAGGTGGGCAAAAAATTACAAAAATTTTTTTTTCCCTTTCATGAATGTTTCGATACTCTATTCAATCAGCAATTTTCCGCTGATTACGAATAACGCCGATTCGAGTCGAAATCTCAATATTTTAATGAGAAAAAGGCGAAAAACGAAAAAAATCACTTTTTGGACAATTTTCAATGAAATTTCGAGTTTCTCAAGGAAACGGGTACTGAATTAGTAATCAGCGAGTCAAAATACATCGATATAGCGTCCTAAAAGAAAATTAAAAAATTCAACATTTTTTTGCATCTCGGCGAAAAAGAAGTGGCTTGACTAAAATCGCTGTAAATTTGCTTCCCGATGGAGTTGGAACCCCACTCTGTGTTCATTCTTTTCGTGATCGAAAACCCTTTAAAATGGCGCTTGAATCATTATGCTATCATTATTTTTCGATTTTTCACAGATTTTTAAAGTCGGACCATCGATTTTTGCGAATTTCTCCATACATACCCCTTCTCATTTATTTCGCCGATTTTCAACCTGCTCTCACGGCTACAATAATTGAGATATCGGGATGATCCAAATGCATTCTCTAAGTCTACTCGAGACGTTTTGAAAACGCTCGTCAAAACCCAAAATCGATGAAACGGGAGCCAAGTTATGACCATTTAAAATTTCGAGGTTTTTAGGTTTTCGAAAAATCCCGACAGTCAAAATCCTGACAGTCAAACTCCCGACACGGCCTATCGCGCGTGTACCGACTGTTTTTGGTACGTGTGCAGCCGCGAGATGGCAATAACGGTTAAAGCGCAAACACATCGCGGTCAGGCAATGAACGTAGTTCCAAGTGTTGGGGTTCTCAATAAAACCGAGGGACGTGACTGACTAACAAATTATTTAATCAAATAATACACGTGGGTTCCTTTTGGCCATATCGGAGCGAGAAAAAGTTGAACAACATAAACAACTGTTTTTGGTTGAATTTCTTATAAACAATTTATATAAAAAACCAGGAATAATTACTATTCTGATTATTGTTGGGTTTCGTTTAATGAACAAATGGCGAAAGGATAAATAAACTGTCGAAATAAAATAAAATGATTGTTTTTATTGTCGTTGTTTTTATTATTAGGTAAAAAACCGTTAATTTTTGTGTAATCATCGAAAAATCTTCAGGGAACAGAGGTACAAATTTTTTGCTACCTCGAGTTTCGAGAAGAGTGGCTTTGAGAGTTCTTGGCTCGGCTGGTTGTGCTGGACGGGAGCCTTCCATCGGCCACTTGGAACTACGTTCATTGCCTAACTGCGATTTGTTTGAGCTTTAACCGTTATTGCCATCTCGCGGCTGTACACGTACAAAAAGCAGTCGGTATACGCGCGATAGGCCGTACCAGGAGTTTGACTGTCGGGAGTTTGACTGTCGGGATTTTGACATCGTCCCGATTTAAAACGCACCGGCGGTCGGCAACACAGATTTCTCCCTAGAGAGTTATCGGCTGTACCGACGGTCGATAATTTAGATTCCTCCGGTAGATTACTACTAGTGTGGTTCCGGGTTTTTTCGCATACTGTTGTTATGTGTAGGGATCTTTACACGAGGAAAACCGTAAAAATCGCTACTATTTAGGTCAGCTATTTTTACGTTGATTGTACTGTCGCGTGGCTAAATCTAAAGGACGAGGATCATAACAATCGATCGCATTAATCACACAAGCGATCCTCTTGAGGACAATTGCTTGACGCAACCTTACTCGAAATGCGTTAAAGGAATTGTTGGGGTTCCTTAAAATTGCAGCTTTTCACTTGTATCTCGTCTTTTGATACTGCATAGTGAGCGCGAGAGGGAGGGAGACTGTAGTTGCAAAAGAAGAACCTCCTTTGGGCCCCGTCGACGGGTTGGGCTTTATGGGTCCCCCGACGACACGAGTCATCGTGTATTAAACACAACAAGTGAAATTTTGTATCGCATTTATACGGTTAGAAAGCGTACCCGATGTGGTATCACGTGCTCATTCCCTCCTCTACGTATGTGAGCAACTGGAATTTAGTTTTTTTCAAAATCCTCAGTCTATATCTGTTTTATTTGAGAAATAAAATAATCTGCTTTGTCTCTGTACTAATATCGGCAAGAGACAAATATAAGAGTATAGAGGAGATCCCTTCCCCTCATTATATTTTCTTACGATCCATATATATCCTGGTTAGTGATCCGGACGAGTTCGTAGGTTGAGCCCCGTTTCGGTTATACCGTTAAGCTGTTTCACCCACCTTTATATTTTATAATGTGGATCACAGAGTCGGTCGCGGAGAGTCGCGGAAAAGAGGGCCCCGCAAGAGAGCCTGAGGCGACCACGAGATGCGGTTCGAACGAGCATAGACCTCTTCTTATATCATACTCCAAGAGTTGTAATACCACGAGTGGATATATGGCACTCTTGGCTCGCCGAGCTCAGCCCCATCTCGTCAAACATTTCTCATTAGGTTCGCACAAGGCTCATATATACAGGGTGAGGCACTAACTGTTGCCACGTAGAATAACTCCGAAAGTACGATAGTAGTAGACAATTTTTTGAAACAAAAGTTGCATGGGACAACGGGGTCTATCATATGGCGTTAGTTTTTTGTTGCTAGGTGGAGTCGCATCGGAGATTTCAAGGTCAACTTTGTTTTTTTTAGATAGAATGGTATGTTTCGGTACTTATTTTCTGATATGGGTTATCGAGACGAATCCAATGATATTAAAAAAAAATTTTGTTGATTTTTTTTTTATTTCAAAAATTTTTTAAAACAAATTTAAAAAAAAATTGTTTGTACAATGTAATACATTGTACGATACAATGTAATGTAAATGTGCGTTAATAGTAAATATTTACTAAATACGGCGTTTTCATCAAACCTACAATGTACCGTGTAAATACACGGTCAAATTTTGCACGATATGCGAGAGAAAAAGTAATTTTTTTAAACAAAAAAAAATCAAAAAAAATTAAAAAAACATAATTGGATTCGTCTCGATAACCGCTACTAGAAAGTAAGTACCAAAAGATAGCATTCTGTCTAAAAAAACAATGTTGACCTTGAAATCTCCGATGCGACTCCACCTAGCAACAAAAAACTAACGGCATCGGCCATTTTGAATGTTTAGCTAATTGTTGACAGCCGTTTTGGTTAGACGTGTCTTCGATTTTTGCCTATTCCAAAAAAGCAGCTTCCATCGCGATGATTGAGCTTTCGTTTCCACGTCATAACCATAAACCCATGATTCGTCATCAGTTATGACCCTCTGGAGCAAATTTGGGTCGTCGCGGACCGAGTCCAACAGCTCCTTAGCAACGTTAACGCGACACTGTTTTTCTTCGAAATTCAGCAATTTTGGCACGAATTCCGCGGCGACCCGTCTCATGCCCAAATCATTGGTAAAAATCGAATAGCACGAGCCAATCGATACGTTTAGTTCCTCGGCAACTTCTCTAACGGTGATTCGACGAGTGGCCAATATTATTTTCTTCACTTCATCAATGTTTTCGTCTGTTGTTGATGTGCTCGGGCGTGTCCGGAACGCATTTCGTTGTTCGAATCTTCTCGGCCCTCTGAGAACATTTTGTACCACCGATAAACGTTGCTTTGGTCCAAGGTAGCTTCACCATATACCACAGTCAACATTCGGAATGCGTCCGCGCACTTAATTTTCTTTTTCACACAAAATTTCATGCAGATTCTTTGATCCGCACTTAATTTTCTTTTTCACACAAAATTTCATGCAGATTCTTTGATCCATTTTTTGGAATAGGCAAAAATCGAAGACAAGCCAAAACACGTCTAACCAAAACAGCCGTCAACATTTAACTAAACCTTGAAAATGGCCGATTTTTTCAGCATAAGTGAGGGACATGAGAACCAACCTAACGCCACAAAAAAATCGAAAATCGAATATACGTAGCCCGCGGAAATTTAAAATTCGCGAGACTTTTTGAACAGACCTCGTACGTCCATCCTCGCTGGCGTCAGCAACCTAAAGAGGGAGCATCGCCAATTTCCTTCTCGAGTACTTCCTCGAGTCCTAGGACAAATGCATGTGGCGTTGAACAAAAATTTGAGCTTGAGCACGAACAGAGATGCGGGTGTTTCGTTCGAATTAAACTTTCAATGAAATGATGCATAATTATTCTAATAAAAAAGGTTTCAAATCTTATGATAGTTACCGCTCCAAATTTATCGCGTTTGTTTGACTAATGTTACAATGTTTTCAAATTCATCGTACGTTTAAGGCAGTCGTCTGGTCTAGAGCGAGATTTTTGACGTCATTTCTAATGTGCAATAACGTTTGAACCGTTGAAGTTGTCTTGATGAAAATTTACACGTGCATTTATTGATCCTTAGAGGATACTTGTACATTAAAAAAAAAAAATTATTTTAAATATTTTCATGTAGTTTTTTGCCTTGTTGCAACATGGTGCGCCGAAATCGGCGCCCACTCTGGACGATGTTGTATGCAGCTGAAAAAAAAAATATATATATATTCTCAATTTGAATGAGTATTCTGAGCACTGGTAGCAGAATTGAGTCGAACAATAATTTTGTCGACATTTTATAACTCGTCGAATACGAAAATGCATGAAATGTATGTATGAAATATCATTAATGAAAGTTCAACAGGCCGCCCTTTTGTCAAAATTTTTTTTTAAATACCAATTCTGCTACCAGTGCTCAGAATACTCATACAGATTGAGAATATATATATATTTTTTTTTTCAGATGCATAAAACATCGTCCAGAGTGGGCGCCGATTTCGGCGCACCATGTTGCAACAAGGCAAAAAACTACATGAAAATATTTAAAATAATTTTTTTTTTATGTAGAAGTATTCTCTAAGGATCAATAAATGCATGTGTAAATTTTCATCAAGGCAACTTCAACGCTTTAAACGTTATTGCACATTAGAAATGACGTCAAAAATCTCGCTCTAGACCAGACGACTGCCTTAACGTCATTGCTGCTCTATACGGAGCCACGTACAATATGAATCTAGTTGGAACTTGCGAGTCTTGCCCGCCGCACGGAAACTACGAAATACGTTTAAGCTCGAAGCTGAATCATAGGATAAATATAACTGTGGAGAGACGAGTGACTTCTCTCTTCCTCCATCCAAACAATCATCATAATAATCAATTGAAAATATTATCCTTTTATTGTATACGCTTTGAGGATTAAATGCAATTCTTAATCTTACTACTATTATATAATAATAAAAGCTGGACAGTTTGTTCGTCTGTTTATTCGAACGCGCTAATCTCAGGAAATACTTATCCGATTTGGAAAATTCTTTTTGCATTAGATAGCCCATTTATTCGGCAAGGCTTTGCATCATATAATTTTATGCTATGACCCGAAGGAGCGGCGACGGCGCATTGAATGGGAGGACGGAAATTTAACGGGAGTAAAACCGCGGGGCAGAGTTAGTTACGGATAAAGGTCTTCAAAATTCTGTTAATACAAAAATTACATTAAAAAGTAAAATATAACTCTGGGCAGACGCGAGGGTTCCCCGTTATGCAAAGATCTATACTACGGAACATATATTCCGTCTGTTGCCTTAAAAGTAGGAACTAGACGCGTTTGAATATCAGTGAAAACGCTAATTATTCCGAGAAATCCTTAATTATGTCGCTATACACCTACTTCTTTGTCTTCTTTCTTTTTTCACCCCTCTCTCTCTTTTCCTTCATCTCGGCAAAGCTGTAATGTGTATATATATATATATATATATATATATATATATATATAATACATGATTCTCTGGCTTCGCGTTGAATCCTCGTGAACCGGCATTCTTCCGAGACGCTCGCTAACTATGTGAAGAACTCCCACGAGTCCGCGAATACTTTTGCGCTCAAGATCAGGGGCTTCTCTTGCTCTTCGTTCGAGACTCGAGTATATAGAGTATATACAGTCCTTTTCAAGCAAAATCGTAAGTGGCGTTACCCTCACGGTTTATAATTTTTTATTCTGTCCAATCCCATAATATTATTTATTTGGTATGTTTCGGGACTTTTTTAAAATTTGTTACAAAAATTGTGCCCACTATTGACATCCTAAATGATGTTACAGTCACGAAGATATTTTAACAATCTCAAATATCGAAAATATCGCTGAATAACGAAAAAAGAAAAAAAATTAAATAATCGATAACGTTTATCAGTGTCAATTGAACTTTTCGTATAAATTTGATACCGGGCTTTTGAAATAATCGAAAAATGGAGGAATGTCATGGTCCCGTGAATTATGTCTAAAATGCCCCATGTATATACTATATATCGAGGATTCTCGTTGCATACGCCTCGTGTACGACTCTCATCATATCTCAGCGAAGCTCGCATCGCTCCTGCAAAACTCCTACGACGACGAGAACGACCTTTTTCCTCTCTATTTCTCACTCGCTCTCTTCCGCCTCCGCGACTTTTCCTCTTCTCTTCTCAACACGTATATATATATATATATATTCCTCTGTGGTTGCATACACCCGGTGCCGTCTTTCCTCTACGTTCCTCAAGACCGACTTCCTTCGCGCTTCCTTGTCTTCTCAGGAAATTTTTAACGCGTGCGTGCACACAATCATTATGCTGGATTCAGCTGGATTATTCACGATTATCAGCTGTATAGGGCACATATACCCACACACTTGCCAAGTTTTACCATAGTCCAACGCGTCTAGCCTGTTCGATAAACTTTCTTCGTGC
Source organism: Oxytorus armatus (assembly GCA_958009045.1). Classification (NCBI taxonomy): domain Eukaryota; kingdom Metazoa; phylum Arthropoda; class Insecta; order Hymenoptera; family Ichneumonidae; genus Oxytorus; species Oxytorus armatus. Next base: position 26,638,444 of record OY253748.1, read on the forward strand.
ATAGTTATTCAAATTTATTGATAGAATGTTTTTATTTTTATTTTATGTAAATGTGATTTTATTACAACGATTAATCGGTTGATAACGGTTCGGTGTCCATTCTGGCAATTCCTTTTGTACCGAATTTACGTTTTCAAACATTTACAGGAGTTTTATTATTAAATAATGGCTAAACAATTTGATTCGAAGCAATTTTATTGGTACTCAAAATGAAATGAAATCTAATTAAAGGATTTTTTTTTCTCTTATTCACAACCTGACGGCCGCAATGCTCCAAATCTTGCCGAACGAGTTTTGCATACGGTCTTGCATATATCTTCCGTACCGTACAGTGTTACGCAATTGCGTCTCGAGTGTATTAATTTTTTTTTACTGTAGATTCCGTATGTTGAATTATATTGGAGACGAGTGTACACAAGTTTGCTTTGCTGTATAGAATAACGAGGGGAACCGTAGAATAAAAGTGCTAGCGGCCACGCTCCTCAAGTGTCACCTTGTATTATTCAAAATATATATACATGTCCCTCGGTTGACGTAATATTCCTTTCGTCCAACGGGAGCATTTATCGCTATGCTTCGTGTACTCTCTTCTATATGTATACGCTCTCGTTTCCTCGCAAGAACCAAGAACGCAGGATGTACTCGAATTACGCTTGTTCATGTATACACAGCGGGTCAAAAAAGTATTCATACACCTTGTTTTTTTACGATAACTTTATAGACATAAGCGATACGCAAAGAAAGCCAATTTTATTTAATAGTATATCAGGTACAGAGATAAACCGCGAATGGAGAATTTTTTCCCAGGAATAATAGAAGAATTATGCCAAAAAAAAACGAAAATTTTCGGGCCAAATAAGTATTCGTACACTTATGATTGAGCTGCTAAACCTCGATATTCACTCACGGACGGTCTGACCTCTGCGTACAATATAAACGAGTCTTCGTTTACACAATGGTTTTGACCTATTCCATGCGGTAGTAGATCGTCAAGCTCTGAACAGACACGATGGCAAAGAAAAGCGAAATATCAATATCCATGCGAGATAGGTGATTTTCCTTCGGAAACGCGGTAAAAGTTATCAAAAAATTAGTAAAGAACTAAATCTAAGTTTCGCAACAGTGCAATATATAATAAAAAAAATACGAAAGAACAAACAGCACAGAAAATAAGCCACGAACCGGTCGACCGAGAATACTAACAGTACGAGAGCGTCGGAGTATCGTTACAGAGGCTACAAAAAAACAATTGTTAAATTTACACAATTTGTGAGGCATCCGTCGATGTTGCCAAGAACAATGTTTGCGAAGTACATTTATAAGACGAATAATAAATCATTACCGGATGATTGAGAAACCGGGATTATATCGGGGTTCATGTTCGATCATTTAGTTGACCATTTTTTATTTTTACCGACTGATATCAATATTAAACAAATTAGATTATCATTATAACGAAGATTCTTGGAAAGAATCTTGCAGGTATATTTACTATTATTACCAAACTATTTCTTTACTGTAATTCACATCCGACAAAAACTACAATTTCAATAAAACATTCTTGTGTAGATTAAAAAAGCAATGACATAATCTTCTACACAATGTTGGGGAAACACACGATCGTTTCATAAGAACTTAATCAACATTGACCTGCACTATTTGCATCTTTAATATTATTTTTTCATCACGATTTATTATTATTTAATAAATATCCTTATTTTCTGAAATGTATATTTGCTTTATGGGCGTGTGTGCAGTTTTTATGAACTTTAGAGTTGGAGAGAAAATATAGAATCTGAAGAAGCGGATCTCGGCTATTCTTAATATGCGCAGGCAAGCAATTGTGATCGTAACAGCAGATTCCAAAAAATTGTGGGAGTCACATGTAAAATGTTTTCCCGAATAAATACACAATTATTATAAATTGAAAAACCGTGACGTCTGATTCGTCAACACTAAGTTTTCATTTTTACCGTAGTTTTGCACGATTTCTTTGAACAGAGCAAATTTGATACAAGTTATTTTCCAATTTTTTTCAATGGTAACTATTAACGCCCTATATTTCGGCTTATTTGATGACCAGACTAATACAATATCATTATTTGTTTTACGTCGGCAGTCCTATTTGAGCCTGTACGCGAAAAATCGGGTAATTACCCGACGTTATTCGTTATTACCCGGTTACACGGATCCGTGATTATTCGGATATCCGGATACCCGGATACTCGGGTACTCGAATACCCGGATAGCCGGATATTCGGGTATTCGAATCTGAAGTGTTGGATCCGATTTCCCGGATACACGGATACTTTCGGTTATCCGACTAACCCGGATAAAAGTAACAGCCCTACTCTATAATGTCCGCAAACAATTGATTACACCACCACAATCTCCGGTCATCAATCCTATTGAAAATTTATGGCACTTGGTGGATGTAGAAATTAGAAAAAGAAAAATAACAAACAAATCCGATCTCTAAAGAGTGCTTTTAGAACAATGGACGAAAATAGCAAAAGAAACAACGCAAAAGCTAGTAGAATCCATGCCTAAGAGACTCGAGGCGATAATTGAAGCAAAAGGGATGCACACCAAATATTAGTTATAATTAACAACTATGATGATGTAGGTTTTCACTATAATCGTAAGTGTATGAATACTTTTTTTGCCCGAAAATTTTCGTTTTTTTGGCATAATTCTTCTATTATTCCTGGGAAAAAATTCTCCATTTGCAGTTTATCTCTGCACCTGATGTACTATTAAATAAAATTGGCTTTCTTTGCGTATCGCTTATGTCTATAAAGTTATCGCAAAAAAACAAGGTGTATGAATCCTTTTTTGACCCACTGTATATATGGGACACGTCACGCGGAATCGAGCTCTTGGGTATTTGGGTATTACGATATCGTTGCCCTTTTTATATTGTAGTAGCTGTGCCCCGTGATTTCATCAGCGTTAAATTTCCGTTCTCCGATTCGATGCACCATCACCGCTCCTTAGGGTCATAACATAAAGTCATATAATGTAAAACCTTCCTGAATAAACGGGCTATCTAATGCAAAGAAAGAATTTTTCAAATCGGATTAGTATTTCCAGAGATTAGCGCGTTCAAACAAACAAACTCTTTAGCTTTATTATAGTATAGTATAGATATAGTAGCATAATAGTAAAATGGTAAGATTAGAGTCATAGAATAAAGTTATATGGTCTAGAGCCTTCCGAAATAAGCGGGCTATCTAATGTAAAAAGAATTTTTCAAATCGAATTAGTATTTCCAGAGATTAGCGCGTTCAAACAAACAAACTCTTTAGCTATATTATAGTACAGTATAGATATAGTAGCATAATAGTAAAATAGTAAGATTAGGGTCATAGAATGAAGTTATATGGTCTAGAGCCTTCCGAAATAAGCGGGCTATCTAAAGCAAAAAGAATTTTTCAAATTGGATTAGTATTTCCTGAGATTAGCGCGTTCAAATAAAGAGACAAACAAACTCTCCAGCCTTATTATAGCAGTAAGATTCCACGTGATGAAATTGAGTATTCGGTATTTTTTTACAGTATTTCAACTGAAAAATGCTTTTTGGTTGCCTTATAATCTATTGAGAGCACACACGCTCGATGCATCTATTTACTCATGTTGATATATGTATATATTATTATCTCGCACCTGTAACGGACGAATCCAAAAGAGAGACGGACGAAGAAACCGAAAGATAAAGAGCGGCAGAGAGGGAGTTTATGGGAGAACTCAACTCCTTAACTTGATCCGTGTGGTCGATAGAAATAAACATTTGGCCATGATATTTACCGGAGGCGGCCTCCGCGTGAAAGTGTTCCTCCGCGCCTCGCTGACGTGTATGTATGTGTATATATATTACAATATATGTAAGTAACGAAAGAAGGTGAGCCGTGTATATATATACGAGTGTATAAAAGAGAAGGCACACCCGTTCGATTGAACCGATGCTCAAAGTGTATAAGCAAAGAAAATTCAGCGGTACACACTGTCGTTCTCTCGATAATCATTTTTCTCACTTTTCGATAATTTCCGTTGGTTTTTTTTTTTTTTTTTAGATAACGAAGCTCCCGTCCACTTTTTTCAATCCAGGAAGTCCAATGACCTCGTTCCTTGCCGACAAAAATCCTGACTCTTTGTTCTTTCCTCCCGGGATAACGAGTGAGCCACCAACACACTTAGTGTAGTAATCCTCGGTGCGAGAAGTCCACCGCGCAACCGATCGTTCGACTTTGCAGTTCCACTTTTCTTCTTCCGCCTCTCCGCACCGGCAATTAGCGTATATCACGAGGAAACGACTGGCTCGAGATAAAAGCTCTTTCACCTTCGAGCGTAAGTGCGTATACGATAAAAACAGAGATAGAGAGAATGAGAGAAGCTGCGAAGAATACTCTCCGAAAGAGTTGATGTATAACGAAATTTCGCGTAAGAATCTGCAAAAGTCAATGATTCGACTATAAAAATCTTTAAAAAAATCAATGAAATATCGTAGCTCAACGAGACAGCGGGCATTTTAAAGCTCGAACGATTGTGAAGAGATTGGGTATAATGTGGAGTGGAATTTCATCGTGAAACATAAATTACAGCCATTTCACTGCATCGAGTAATTTTTCTTCGAAACAATAATGAACATTACAGTAATTAGACGGTTTTCTTTTACACTCCTGTCGTGTAAACGCGTAGAGCATTTTAGAACATTAGTTCGATATATTTTCTCCCACTTTGTCGTTGGTTTCGGGCCATTTGCAGAGAAAATATACGTAGTTTTCGCGATGGTCGGACACTTTGTGAAAGAGTCACCGGCAATTGAAGGCCCCCGTCGATATAGAAGCGGGGTAGGAGATTGGTCGAGAGGTACGGTATAATGTGGCATAAGTCAGGAGAGGAAACCTTTCTCGCCGCCGAGTTCTCTTCAGCTCGGCGGTGAAGTGGTAACGAAAAAGAGAACCAAGTCGAAGAGAAGAAAAAAAAAGAAAAGAAGAGCCAGGTCCGTGGAACGCGACGCGACGGTGAGTGACGTCACTGGTTCAACTGACAAGAGTGCCGCTAGTACAGGCCTCTCACTTCGTCGTTGGCGCTCGACCCGGATGGTTCTCGCGGGTCCTTCGACCCTGCATTATCCGCGTCAGGCCCGTGCATCAACGCGATCTCGTGCTTCGTTGTCGTTTTTCTTTTTCAATCCACAAAAACTTTTTCGTCAAATAAAACAATAAAAATATATGTAACGAAAAAAAAAATGAAGTAATAATGAATTTGCGAGAAATTTAGCGAACGTGGCCATCCGGACAAAAGTGCTGTTGTTACACGTGTGGGGAAAAACAAAAAAAATCTATGTGCGCGAGAACGTAATCGGAGCAGATCCCATAATGCCGCGTTTCTAACTGTGCCAAATTCTGTGTTAATCTTTCTTCATTCTTCTTCCTTGAATTTCTGTTATTATTATTGTTTTTTTTTTGTCGTTTTGAAAATAAACCGTGCGGGTCTACCTCCTTTGAACCGTTGAGTGAGAAATTTCTGTGCCCTAGACGAAGTGGATATACGAATTTGGATGGATTAGCGAGCGAGCATTGTTGCTGGTAAGTTGCCGCAATTGAAGAAGCTTTTTCCTAAATTAATCTTCACGGTTGAAGGATATCATTCTTTCAATGGGATTTATTGTTCATTTTGTTAGAATAAATCGTTACCGGATTAAGGATCGAAAAATCAATAGGTCTGGTACGTAGGAATATGAATTATTAAAACGTTTACAGAGTTCCGCGAGTCATTTTTTGTTATTTATTTAAAAATAATTGTTATCCGTTAGAAGAGCTCTTTTACGATTACGAAAAATGTCTTTCTCGCGCCTGGAGCTCAACGCGAGAAGAGGAAAACCGTTACCGATCCTGCAATTGCGCGCACGGCTCGAGTTCGCTCGCCCAAGCCTCTCTCGATACCTCGACGAAAAACCCACGCGATCCACATACTCTTCGATCGTTTATAGTATAATCCTATTATAGTATGAGCCAACAACGCGCGCTTTATTCACGAATCACGAAATCATTTTTTTTTCCCCGGGCGCTCCTACTTTATTCTACCGTGGTGTAGATATATATTTATAGGTGTATGACCGAATATTGGGGCATTAAAGTCGCGAGATCGCGCGTTGCCCACGCCGATTGACAAATATAACAAAACCGGATTGACCGAGACGCGTTTTTCACCTCCCGCGTAGATTAACACGACGAAGAATTATTTTTCACGTACTTGGTAAATTTTCGCTCGTTTCTGCGTCCGTAATGAACAGAAAAAAATAATCCAACGAAACGAACTAACACGAATAAAAAAAAGTAGCATTTCTCGTAACGATATTTCATAGAATTTCTTATTTTTCACTCTGACCGCAATGACGTTTTTGTTCTCGATGAATTCTTGACCGAGCGAATGATACGAGAAAAGTAATTGTTTTACTTTCCGTACCATTTTATCTCTTTTAGGTCCGAAAGCAAAGCCCTCGTTTTCCACCCGCCCCCGAGTCCCGGGACGAAATCAAACGGTGCACGAATCATAAGTACCATTTTATACGGCTTTTCGTATCCGTTTTATTTCCATCCTGAAAGTCGATAGAGTTCCCCTTTTTTTGCCGAACGATCGTCCCGAGGCTCGTCCATGTATCGTCCGCCACTCGGTCGGTTCAGCGACTTTCAATTCCAGTGTTTTGCGCCAACCGAAGAATGATACCGTGGCATTGTTTCACGGATGGTCGAATAACGTGAGCAACTCGCGCGCCCGAGAGAACTCCGAAGTACGAGGACGAAACAACAGAACGGCCGCAACAAAATAGAGCCTTCCATCTTTACGTTATGTTTTCTTGGTATCGCGTTTGATCCTTTTACGATTTCCATGGAAGCGATTCGTCTTCGCTCAGCGAGAGAAAGAATTCCGGATCATTGCTGCTGCTGGTTGCGGTTGAGCCACTCTCCTTTACATACAGTGGGTCAAAAAAGTATTCATACACCTTGTTTTTTTTGCGATAACTTTATAGACATAGGCGATACGCAAAGAAAGCCAATTTTATTTAATAGTACATAAGGTATAGAGATAAACCGCGAATGGAGAATTTTTTCCCAGGAATAATAGAAGAATTATGCAAAAAAAACGAAAATTTTCGGGCCAAATAAGTATTCGTACACTTACGATTGAGCTGCTAAACCTCGATATTCACTCACGAACGGTCTGACCTCTGCGCACAATTCAAACAAGTCTTCGTTTACACAATGGTTTTGACCTATTCCATGCGGTAGTAGATCTTCAAGCTCTGAACAGACATGATGGCAAAGAAAAGCGAAATATCAATATCCACGCGAGATAGAGTGATTTTTCTTCGGAAACGCGGTGAAAGTTATCGAAAAATTAGTAAAGAACTAAATCTAAGATTCGCAACAGTGCAATATATAATAAAAAATATACGAAAGAACAAACAGCACAGAAAATAAGCCACGAATCGGTCGACCGAGAATACTAACAGTACGAGAGCGTCGGAGTATCGTTACAGAGGCTACGAAAAAACCGTTCGCAAGTGCTCGCAGTTTAGCGAATGATGTCGCGTCAACATCGGGGAAGAGCGTGTGTCCCCGGACTATTCGAAACGTTTTGCATTCTGCCCAAATATACGGCAGAACTGCCCGCAAAAAACCATTAATTAATAATATGAATCGAGAAAAACGTTTAGGTTTCGCAAAAACCTACGTAAAAAAATCTATAGAATTTTGGAAACGTGTCGTATTCTCGGATCAATCGAAGTTTAACATCTTCGGGTCCGATGGAAAAAAATTCGTCCGGCGGAAACCAAATACCGAGCTCCGGCAGAAAAATTTTTAACCGACTGTAAAGCACGGCGGAGGAAGCGTCATGGTTTGGGGCTGTATAGGATATTATGGCGTTGGTAATCTGGCTTTTATAGATGGTACAATGAATGCCCAGAAGTATATCGACGTGTTGCGCGGCAATTTGAAAGCGAGTGTCGATAAAATGGGCCTGGATCGAAATTTCTACTTCCAACAAGATAACGACCCGAAACATACTGCCATAAAAACGAGGGAATGGTTACTCTATAATGTCCGTAAACAATTGATTACACCACCACAATCTCCGGACATCAATCCTATTGAAAATTTATGGCGCTTGGTGGATGTAGAAATTAGAAAAAGAAACATAACAAACAAATCTGATCTCCAAAGAGTGCTTTTAGAAGAATGAACGAAAATAGCAAAAGAAACAACGCAAAAGCTAGTAGAATCCATGCCTAAGAGACTCGAGGCGATGATTGAAGCAAAAGGGATGTCCACCAAATATAAGTTATAATTAACAACTATGATGATGTCGGTTTTCACTATAATCGTAAGTGTATGAATACTTTTTTTGCCCGAAAATTTTCATTTTTTTCGCATAATTCTTCTATTATTCCTGGGGAAAAATTCTCCATTTGCAGTTTATCTCTGCACCTGCTGTACTATTAAGGCAGTCGTCCGGTCTAGAGCGAGATTTTTGACGTCATTTCTAATGTGCAATAACGTTTAAACCGTTGAAGTTGTCTTGATGAAAATTTACACGTGCATTTATTGATCCTTAGAGAATACTTGTGCATCTCTGCACGATGTTGTATGCATCTGAAAAAAAAAATATATATATATTCTCAATCTGTATGAGTATTCCGAGCACTGGTAGCAGAATTGGTACTTAAAAAAAATTTTTGACAAAATGGCGGCCTGTTGAACTTTCATTAATGATATTTCATACATACATTTCATACATTTTCGTATTCGACGAGTTATAAAATGTCGGCAAAATTATTGTTCGACTCAATTCTGCTACCAGTGCTCAGAATACTCATACAGATTGAGAATATATATATATATTTTTTTTTTTTTCAGATGCATACAACATCGTCCAGAGTGGGCGCCGATTTCGGCGCACCATGTTGCAACAAATCAAAAAACTACATGAAAATATTTAAAATAATTTTTTTTTAAAATGTTCAAGTATTCTTTAAGGATCAATAAATGCACGTGTAAATTTTCATCAAGACAACTTCAACGGTTTAAACGTTATTGCACATTAGAAATGACGTCAAAAATCTCGCTCTGTACCTGATGTACTATTAAATAAAATTGGCTTCCTTTGCATATCCCTTATGTCTATAAAGTTATCGCAAAAAAACAAGCTGTATGAATACTTTTTTGACCCACTGTTTATACGTCACGAATACATGTATGTCATAAATACGTAGACTGTTGGAAGTGGACGTAAAGGATTATGAGAAACGATCGATTTTGTCTTTGTCATTACGCAATAAATCGCATCTTTTTATAATCAGATGATTATACAAAGATGAAATTTTTGGTGAAATAATCCATTAGTCCGAGAGAATGGATGATCAGTGACAATAAAAATATCGCGCGCTCTCTCTGTCTCTCTCGGATCTAGAAAGGCCAAAGTTTTCGGTTCGAACGTGCCTATGTCGGGAGGATAGATGTTTAGGCTATAAAAGTACACGGCCTTGGTGGGCACACGGCACGTAATTATTTCGAGTCGTGATGCGCAGAAATTAGATTTTACCCGGACCGTTAGACTCGCGAGAGAAGGCTCACCAAGGATCACGGTGGGGATATGGCGGGTCTCTTTATATATATATATATATATATATATAAAGCTCTGTAGTCTCTCGAGAAGCTCTTGTAATGCGCCGTGGCGAGGAAACGCGGCCACCTGTTCGCTTCTCCTCTCCGCTGTTGGTGCTTGCCTCTCTTTGCTGGACTCTAAGCTGACGGTCGGTAGTTTCTATATATGCAACTTAAACCTGCTTGTCTTGGATTACGCGCAATCAAATGTATTTTCCAAGTTCCTTAACAAACGTTATATTAAAAATCATGAGCAACGTTTGAAAGCTCCAAATTTATCATCTCCGGAAAAATGATTGCTTTTGATAGCTAATAACAATTGAAAAAATAAAATAAAAATTTTTTAAACCTTTTTCTTTAGTCAAGTCATATATTTTGTTGCCTAATGATATGTATATACATATTGTGCGAGGACGAGAAGCCTTTTCAAAAGAGGCTAACTGTCGCTCGTTGACGGGACAATAATATCCAAGCTTGAAAAGAAAATGTAAATGAAGGAGCACTTTGAAACAGTATGAACATGTTCCCAACTTCGTGGGAGAGATGATGTTGAACCCGAGAGAAACGGAGAGAAAGATCGTGACTCGAATAAAATCGGTCGTCTCGCTCAGCGCGCAGTTACACTTGCGTCCGAGTTGAAATTCAAATGGAACGAATAGCCTCGTGATTTTAATCTTCGAGGAAAATCATATGACAAATCCGTGATTAATATATTTCAAGCACCGTCATAATTATTATTTTTCAACGAATAATTTACTTCCTCGACGTAAAATTTGTTTGAACCAAGAATTTAGCCGTCATTATACTATTGGAGCAAAAAAAAAATTAAAAATTCTTTGGATCAACCGTTGATTTGGTCGGGAAAACGGAATTGTGTCGGTAACAAGTGGGTCGCTAGGACGAGGACACAAAAACAGTTCTCTATCGAACTACGCTAGTAGCAAACAAAAGGCCGTAAAGAAGATCGCTCTGCGTTCTAAATTCGTTCGGGTTACGCCATTATGTTTCCTACCAATCGATATATGTACTTAACTGGGAAAAGATAAACCATCGGAGCGTATCGAAACCGCGCGCATATCGTTATTATCGAGCGATCGAAAATGACATGCATGGCGAAGCCTGCGACCAATACAATTGTGTGAACATAGCCTTTTTCTCTCGTCTTTTTATATACATTTTACTTCACGATCTTTTCCTACGTTTCCTCTTTTTATCGTGGCGGTAACAATTCGATCCGCGAGAATCGTCCCCTCCGGACACTGTATCCATTAGTATATATCGGTTTAGCTGGTCAATGGACTTATTGGAACGGAACACGCTCGGCGTCGTCGATGCAAGAAAGTCCAGTATTTCCGATTTAATCGCTGGATTAAAAAATTCGATAAGATACGATGGCGGAGAACTCGAACTAGAAATTTACTATTTTATATGTTCAGTACGCATCGTTGAGAAAGTATGTGCAGTTTTACGGGACGAGAGAAAAAAAAACGGTGGATAAAACGGAACAAAAAAGAGGGAGAGATCTATATTTTAGATTCGCAAAGTGTCTTCTCGGGATAACCTTAACCCGATATGATAATTAACCCGGGACCTCGTCTCGCGAGAAATCTTTACTGTACAATACTCGAAGCGATGAGAGATACTACACTTAAGGCCGTAGTCTGGTCTAGAGCGAGATTTTTGACGTCATTTCTAATGTGCAATAACGTTTAAACCGTTGAAGTTGTCTTGATGAAAATTGACACGTGCATTTATTGAACCTTAGAGAATACTTGTACATTAAAAAATAAAATTATTTTTAATATTTTCATGTAGTTTTTTGCCTTGTTGCAACATGGTGCGCCGAAATCGGCGCCCACTCTGGACGATGTTGTATGCATCTGAAAAAAAAAATATATATATATTCTCAATCTATATGAGTATTCTGAGCACTGGTAGCAAAATTGGTACTTAAAAAAAAATTTTGACAAAATGGTGGCCTGTTGAACTTTTATTAATGATATTTCATTGTTCGACGAGTTATAAAATGTCGGCAAAATTATTGTTCGACTCAATAAAAATTTTTTTTAAGTACCAATTCTGCTACCATCGCTCAGAATACTCATACAGATTGAGAATATATAAATATATTTTTTTTGAGATGCATACAACATCGTCCAGAGTGGGCGCCGATTTCGACGCACCATGTTGCAACAAGGCAAAAAACTACATGAAAATATTTAAAATAATTTTTTTTTTTAATGTAGAAGTATTCTCTAAGGATCAATAAATGCACGTGTAAATTTTCATCAAGACAACTTCAACGGTTTAAACGTTATTGCACATTAGAAATGACGTCAAAAATCTCGCTCTAGACCAGACTACGGCCTTAAATGTTCAAGGTATTGGTCAACGGGTGTAATTTACAACGTTCGCCACGAAATACGTACGGCTGAACAAACCTAACGCAATTTCATCGAGTTTAAAATGATTTGCGTGCTGAACATTTCGAGACAATTTCCTCTTCAGAGCTCCAACGGAAAATGTAACACAGTGAAAAATGCACTAATTAGTTTGGTTTTCATTTCGATATATATACGAGTTCTGTTAAAAAAGTATCGCGAATTTTGAATTTCCGCGGGCTACGTATATTCAATTTTCGATTTTTTTATGGCGTTAGGTTGGTACTCGTGTCCCTCACTTATGCTGAAAAAATCTTCCATTTTGAATGTTTAGTTAATTGTTGAGAGCTGTTTTGGTTAGACGTGTTTTGGCTTGTCTTCGATTTTTGCCTATTTCAAAAAATGGATCAAACAATCTGTATGAAATTTTGTGTGAAAAAGAAAATTAAGTGCGCGGACGCATTCCGAATGTTGACTGTGACATATGGTGAAGCTATCTTGGACCAAAGGAACGTTTATCGGTGGTACAAAATGTTCTCAGAGGGCCGAGAAGATGCGAACAACGAAATGCATTCCGGACGTCCGAGCACATCGACAACAGACGAAAACATTGATGAAGCGAAGAAAATAATATTGGCCAATCGTCGAATCATCGTTAAAGAAGTTGCCGAGGAACTAAACATATCGATTGGCTCGTGCTATTCGATTTTTACCAATGATTTGGGCATGAGACGAACCGCCGCGAAATTCGTGCCAAAATTGCTCAATTTCGAACAAAAACAGTGTCGCGTTAACATTGCTAAGAATCTGTTGGACTCGGTCCGCGAAGATCCAAATTTGCTCCAGAGGGTCATAACTGGTGACGAATCATGGGTTTATGGTTATGACGTGGAAACCAAAGCTCAATCATCGCGATGGAAGCTGCTTCTTTGGAATGGGCAAAAATCGAAGACAAGCCAAAACACGTCTAACCAAAACAGCTGTCAACAATTAACTAAACATTCAAAACGGCCGGTTTTTTCAGCATAAGTGAGGCACACGAGTACCAACCTAACGCCACGAAAAAAATCGAAAATCGAATATACGTAGCCCGCGGAAATTCAAAATTCGCGATACTTTTTGAACAGACCTCGTATTCTTCGTTTCGGATAAACTTAAAGCGTCGCAAATGTATATTTTTCGATGCAAAAAAACTTACGTTTGTTCGTTGACCTGTATTGTTCGGTTGAAAAGATTTTTCCAAACGGTACACTCGGCTACAAAGAAAATTTAAAAACTGCAACGGAAAGTACGAAAAAAAAAAGTTGTTTCGTCGATTTCTAACGAGAGTCCGGTACGCGCGTTGCTCGAGCACAGAGGTACTTAATACTCTAGAGTGTCCGCCGCTGGACCGAGAGAAACGCGTCGACAAGGGACAAGAAAACCCGATGCCATGATTAAAAAAAAAAAAAAACGACATCGAAGACTCTTATAATCTCATACGCTCGCGTCTTTCGTTCATCTTTTCTTATATTCTCGTTCGTGGTTACTACATAGAAACTCGTAATTAACGCAATTAAATTAATTGTCCGGTGGTAATACCGCGCAAGAGATTGGTGTGTGTGTGTGTGTGCGTGTATTATTGCACGGGGCAGTCTCGTACGGGGTGCGTTCCACTCGACGATTTCGTGTAGTAGTTCAATTTCGATCTTACCAAGTACTTGTAACTTGTAACACACGAATGTTACATACTTGTAATTCTGAGGCTCGATACACCATAGGGATAACCGAATGAACTCAAGATTTTTGTCCGCTAGTAACTCATTTACTTCGAAGAGATGCTCCATTGAATTTAAAAATATCACCTAAATGACATTTAACGAAAATATTGATAGTTTTTTTTCTTAACAAGTAAAGACACATTACGAAATCAGCTGTCCCTTAAATCTATACTCTATTCATTTTTAATAAAATACAATCGTTTATTAATGAGTATAACTTTTATCGAGTATCATGTCTCTTACGAGAAATAATTGTGATTCGACTAGCTACGATAACCTGCTGGTATATATTATATCTTCGAACAATTTTTCGGTCCATGGGATCTCTCGTGAGAGAGTGGCAATTCAGATTAGAATGTGAAACGGCCTTATAAACGACGAAGGTACAATAAGACGGCGGCGAGTTCACGCGAGAGAGACAAAAAAGAGATCAGCCTCCCGGCACTCTGTGATTGTGAAGGGTGTGGGCGTTCGACGCTCGTCTCGCGTCCTTCGCCACCGGAACTCTGACTGTGGCATCTCGGGCGCGGTGTACACGGGATACACCGATCAAAGATCGCGCAGCATCCAAATCGTTTTGTATTTTGTGCCTGTTCGAAAAATAGAATTAAAATTCCCGTAATTATTTGACAAATTAGCAATCATTAATTGGTAAACGGTATATTATTTGTTCAAAAAAGTAGACACTTCTGTTAGCCTATCGGGAATTTCCGTTGGACCCAAGAGAAAAAATCGTTCGACTCGTCGCAAGTCGTTCTTCATTCAATTGCAATTGTAACGTTGCATGAATCGATATCCATATACTAAATGAGGGGGGACCCAAAAAAACGGGAATTTCGTCATAATTTCTTTATTTTTTACTATTTTTACACCAAATTTTGATCACCTTCAAAGTATTCTCCCTTGACCACAACGCACCTCTGCAAACGATCCTCCCAATGTTCAAAACATTTTTTAAATTCACTTATCGGGATGTTCTTTAGGCCTTCCAGCGATTTTTGTTTTACCTCCTCCACAGTGGCAAAACGCTTGATTGCTGCTTTGTTTCGGGGTCGTATCCATAGCACCACGATTCATCACCAATAATCACCTTGGAAAAAAGTTCAGGATCCTCTTCGAGCTGATTTTGAAGTTGAAAACATGCCTGAAGTCAACGCTCCCTTTGCTCGTCTGTGAGAAGGCGAGGGACAAATTTGGCTGCAACTCTGCTCATGTGCAAATCTTTGGATAAAATCCCATGAATTGAACTCCATGATATCCCAGACATCTCACAGAGTTGATCAATGGTTCGGCGACGGTCTTCACGAATGAGAGCATTGATTTTGTCGACGTTTTCGTTACTGATTGACGTTGTGGGGCGTCCTGAACGGGGTTGGTTTTCAATTGACATTTCTCCATTTTTAAAACGTGAAAACCACTCGTAGACTCTGGTTTTACTTAGGGCAGCATCTCCATAAGCAGTCTTAAGCATTACAGTAGTTTCCGCGGCCGATTTCCCCAACAGGAAACAAAATATCACAGCCCTCACATTTTCGCCGAAATGGAAAAAGTTATTTCATTACAAAAATTCCCACGAGCGAACCGATGCACTTACGGCGACAGAACTTTGCACACTAACTCAGGAGACGCGTCCCCAACGGACACCTGGTCGAGCAATGGGTTCCCCCACTCTCCCTTCCCGCCGCAGCGGAATTCCCGTTTTTTTTGGGTCCCCCCTCGTATGTTCGATCCATGATAACTTGACTTAATCTGTACAGTGATTATCAGAAATATTGAAAAGGTCATGATTATTTACTGGTAATAATAATAATAATAATAATAATATCGACATTTATATGCAAGAAATAATCAATCGTCTCGCGCTTACTGGTTAAAAAATATGCTGGACAGTCCAATGTTAACGATCAATATTTTGCCAAGCGAATACTCTTAGCTCAGAGTATTGTATAAAGTGATCGTTGATTTCATTCCTAACCATAAATAAATGATGATGGAGCCGATGAGATGTAAAACCGGCGCCGATTAATTCTCTCTCGATGCTCCATACTACGAACGTTAATTATCTTCGGGCGTTTCAAAGTCGAGCCGAGTTGCTTATTAATCGTAATTAATAAGTCTGTATAACTTGGACCGGATTGCGAAGATCGAATGACCAAAAATTGGTCATTCGATCTTCGGTCAAAGATCATTCTATACGATTTCCTGGCTATACTCATTGGTGCACTTTGATACGCGGAAAACCAGAGTAGATTTGCCAGCGCAACCACGCAAATGACAGAATTGTGAGAGAAAATAAATGATGTTGAACCAGGATATATCGCGACCACCGGAGAGACGAAATGGAAGACTCTGCGGCCGCGAGACTGATACGAATAAGTTTCTACGCGTACGCGAAAAATAGTTATACCTTGACCAATCTCCCGGATCGCCGTTCGTTCAATTTTATTTTATTCTCGACTCGATATGACTTTCACGCTAAGAAAAATATTTACAGCTTCGAGAAGTATATCTAATCCGTGAAGATATCGTATTTCTCTGCGGTTCACGCTTCCGGCAGATAAAAACTATTTTTTTCTAGTCTCATTTATCTTATAATCCCTTTTCCAATGGATAATATCGATATATTTGATGGAGATGAAATATTTGATAGGAGTAAAATTTATTAACGACAAGTTAAAATGTGCGGTGTCGAAGATTTGTGTGAAAATTTATTTAGATTAAAAAAAAAGGCATCTCGAGCGAAGAATCATTATTTTTTAATTTATATGAAAACAGCAACACGAGTAACAAAAACGAATCCTTTTTATTTTTCGATATCAATTTAATGTGGTTGCCGTAGTTATACGACGAGTTTGTACACAAGTCTCGTGTACTTGAGAATGTGGAAATGTCGGGGAAGGCCCGTTATTCAAGTCGATGATGGCGAGAACGACGAGATGAAGAAACGCGAGAGAGAGAGAGACTTGAGAAGTTTCATAAATGACTAAAGATAATAATAGTGCGTCCAATAAGCAACAACCACCGTAATTGTTACATTTCACTTTTCGTTTCTCTCCCCCTCTCCCTCTCTCTCTCTTTTGAAGAGAGCTCTCATCGTTCATTCAATGATGATGACGATGATGAGACACCACAGCCTCCGCAAGAAATTGCTTTCCTCGAAATTCTTCTCCTCATCCGTCGAATCGTACTTCACCGTCGTCTTAAACTCTTGTTTATTCATTTTCTTCCTCTTTTTCTGTCGAAAGTCTCTCTGGATTTCTTTCTTTTTTTTTTTTTTTATTAACAAAGGGGAGCAATGAATTTCGTAAAGAACCGTGGAAGTTGATTATTTGAGAGCGCCTCCGCGTGTCCGTGTCCGTGCAGTGCTGACTGAAACTACTTTCGCCCCGAATTTCTTGGTGTCGTCGCGGGTTTCGCGAACACGCGAGCCACGTTCGATTTCGTGACGCGGATTCGAGAGTCGATCGAGCGAGCAAGAGGAAAGAATAAAAAGCTCTTGACGCACGAAACCATTGTATAAAAGTACGATTGTTCTCGGGATATATGCGTGTGGGATTTTTGAAGTTTGCTTCGAAGCCGAATAATTTGCGGTTAAAGGTAATCTCGTTCTTTTACTCGGCTTTGTTGTTTTTCAAGATTTAATTTTTGTAACTTTCTGATTCACGGATCGTAGAATTTCCATTTAAATAATATATATTTTCGACCAACAGAAAGGCAAATGTACAACGCGTTGATTTTTCTTGTAAAAAATCGATATACAATAAATTCTTATTGAAAAAAAAATCCGTCAATCGCTCTGTGGCAAAAAAAAAAAAATTGTATATTAGTCTTGTTTCCATTCGTTTCCTCGGGTTGCGTGCGACGATTCCACCACAGTTACTTCCGGGTAAACTTGACGAGCTCTCCCGTGTCTCTTTCACTCCCAAATAATCTCGCGTAATATCTGGCTCGCTTTCCTTTTCCTTCTCATTCTTTGAGAGAAAAAAAAAATTTTCCCCACACCGTATTACCCGTTATAAAGCATTAATCTGGCAAGACCCACGCGCGTGAGATGCACACGGTCGAGAGTTGGCCATGGGGGGCGCTCTCTCTCTCTCTTTCGCTCTGGCGTGTTCCACCGGAATTGAAAAGTCAGGAGCATGAGAAAAAAAGAACAGACGAGAGTACGGAGCTCTTGGTGGCGAAAAATACAAGAGGCCCGCGAGACAAGAACTCGCGTACTCGTCGAGGGAACGAGACAATCGTGAAAGCAACGGAGCATATTCACGCAACTCTCGCCCGTTTTATAAACTCCCCCGCGAGAACACTCGCGATTCAACGACACCGATTGTCTCGCTTCTAGTAGAAAGTAAACACAGCATGATTCGAATCATAGCCAAACCGGTGTGCGTCTTATCTATGTGGACAACGATATACCATTCCTTAAGGTAGTAGTCTGGTAACTTAAGCCGATTTTCATGTCTTTTTTAGAGGGCGTTTTTTTGTAGGAAAATAAAAATGTCTTTCTATCTAAATATCTTTATATCTAAAAATCGTTTTAGATATTTAGGATGTTTTTATTTACATATTAAAGATACAAAAAAAAATTTTTTTTTCTTAATTTAATAGGTTATTATTGTTATTATTATTGGTCGTAGTTGGCACCTCGAAAAAAAAATGGCGTGGGTGGCCCCAGTGATTTTGGCTCTTGATTTTGTCTGAAATCAAAAATTCTTGACAATTTTTAATCTATAGACATGTCATTCTGGTCGGAACTACTGAAGTTAAATTTCATGGATAAACAACAAAATGGCGGACTTTGGAAAAAAGTTTTTTTTTCCAAAGTCCAAAATCCGTTTATTTTTCCAAACTACTGAAGTTAAATTTCATGGATAAATAACAAATGGCGGACTTTGGAAAAAAGTTCTTTTTTCCAAAGTCCGCCATTTTGTTATTTATCCATAAAATTTAACTTCAGTAGTTCCGACCAGAATGACATGTCTGTAGATTAAGAATTATCAAGAATTTTTTATTTCAGATAACATCAAGAGCCAAAATCACCGGGGCCACCCACGCGCTTTTTTTTCGAGGTGCCAACTTCTATCAATAATAATAATAATAATAAGCTATTAAATTTTTTCATACAAATTTTTTTTGTATCTTTAATATGTGAATAAAAACATCCTAAATATCCAAAACGATTCATTTTTATTTTCCTACAAAAAAAACGTCCTCCAAAAAAGACATGAAAATCGGCTCAAGTTACCAGACTACTACCTTAATATACATAGGGGAATTCGCGCCAAATCGATCTACGTTTCACTCTCATCCTCCGGAATTATTTCATTATTTTTTATATTATTCTTCCGATTCCTAACGGCATTCAACATTTTATCAAGTTGTTTTTTTCGCTAACGACTATTTAATAATATTTTTTTACTTCGTTTACGACTGGCGTGAGATATAAAAATTTGAAAATGGCGATTGTTCCAGCCGTGTCTTCTCGACGTGAAATACCTCGTATATATTTATTTATTTATTTCAGTACAATCAGCTTGTTTGCTTGCTTCGTCGCGGGGAGCCTGTAGATGGAGACTGCGGACGTGTCTCGCCGCGACCTCAGGGTGAAAGGAGTTGAAAAAAAGGAGACTCAAGATCGCGCGAATTAAATGTAATTTAACGGTTGGCCGTGCGCGAAGATCGGCGAGAGCGTGCGGTGTCGAAAATAAAGAGGGGAAAAACGAGATGATGATGGAGAGAAAAATTCAATTGTCCGGACCGGAAGTTATCGCGATTACGATCGCAAAAGACGATGCAAGAATTCGCACTCGATTTCGTCTGTTCAAAAAGAAAAAAAAAAACAAAAACATCGTCGGCGAGATAGAAATGTAAAAATGAGATATTTTGAGTTAAATGTTTTTTGTTCAAGGGAGGAAATAGGGTTAGGACAGCGTTTTCTCAATGATTTTCATGAATTTTTTTATAGTATAAAAAATGAATATAATTTATTGAAACTATGAGAATATTTTATACATATATTTAAGTATATACTATAAAATTTTTGAAGAATTTCCTTGAAAAACACCGACGATATTAGCGACCCCATGTTGCAGGTCACAATCAGACTCAGCATTTTGCGTACATTCTAGAAGCCGCAATTTTCATCTGAAATCAAACCAGGTTGGAATTTGCTTTTATTATATGTCTCTCGTCTATATAAACCTAAATACTATCAAAAAAATAGAAAATTGAATTTTTTACACGGGTCAAAACAAAAAAGCATGATTTTTTGCCATTTCTTTAACTTTATTTGCAAAAAAAAATTATTTCAAATAATGATAATATTCCGATTTTAGGTTCATATAGAGCGCAATACTATGAAGAAAGCAACTGCCAATTTTCAAAACGATTGGTTGAAAACTTTTCAAACTACCGTGTACGCAAGTTCAAAAAAAGTCGTTTTCAGAAAAACGCATTTGAAAAAATAGTACCAAGAAAAACAAAGTTAAGGCAGTCATACATTTTTTCGGCATTTTTCAAGGAAATTCTTCAAAAATTTTATAGCATATACTTAAATATATGTATAAAATATTCTCAAAGTTTCAATAAATTATATTCATTTTTTATACTATAAAAAAATTCATGAAAATCATTGACAAAACGCTGTCCTAACCCTATTTTCCCCTTTAAGGTAGTCTCGTAACTTAAGCCGATTTAAGCGATTCATTTTTATTTTCCTACAAAAAAAACGCCCTCCAAAAAAGGCATGAAAATCGGCTTAAGTTACCAGACTACCACCTTAATGGCTTATAACAATGGAACGAGTCGGAATTTTCATTTAAAATTTTGGGAACATATTTTTCAATAGTTTTACTAACAATTTATGAAATAAAAAAAAATCGATTTTTTTAACCGTCTAACCCTATTTCCCCCCTCAAATGGTATATTTTGAGTACATTCAAAACCGATGTACAAACACTACTCGTAGTAGAAACGAGTGATCCGTCTATACACGGTTATCGAAATAGCAATAAAAATTTCGAAACGCACCACGGGCGTTTCAACGGTATATTCTCCATCTGGCACATTTTGTTTTTTACGTCAGGAAAGCACGAACCGAAATGAAAGGACAGACGGTCACGAGGAGATCGTTGTTGATGATAATCGCGGGATCACGAAATATTTTTGTTAGGGAAGGAGAAAAAGACGAGCGAGCACGTTTTTATTATTGGGTTTCGCGTCTGCTGTTCGATATTTAACGGGAAACATATTATTTTTGGGTCTGTTTGTGCTCTCGCGAGGATGGAATATTATTTTCTCTCACGTGGCAAAGTGCCGGTGTGTGAAACGGGTTTCGCGAGACCCGCGAGGCTCCACTCTTTACGAATATGCGCGAGTATACATGTGCGAGGAGATCGACATCAAAGGTGAATATAATGAAAAGAGTGCGCTCGCAAAAGCGTTTTGTCTCGTCGTAGTGGGTTTGGCAAATAAATAATAAAAAAAGATATTAGAAAGAAAATATAATGGAGCATCGTATATGCGGGACCGTAGACACTGGGTCGTCTTTCATTATACCGCGGGCACACGCATATGGCTCGAATTTTTTTCGTAGTCGGATCACGCGCTCGTTCGCCCTAGGACGTGTCTGGCCCTTGTTCTCGTTATTTCTTCCATCTCCAGAGGTCTCACCGCCCGGTCTGCTATTTAGCCACGGAACCTCCTAAACCATTTTTTTTTCGTCCAGAGGTCTTTGACTCCAAAAACTTTCTGCGACGGCTCAAACCCTTTTAAGTTCACAATTTTCATTGTATGCAAAATTTTTTTTTCTTTTCGGTTATAAAGGTGTTATCGGCTCAAACATAATGTGTTCGATTGAACTTTAGTTTACTCAAATCAAAGACACGTTGTTCGAGGAGTAGCGATGAAAACAGCGATGATTCCATCTCCGGTAATACCGAGACGAAAATATATTCAACATTTTTATTGCATAGGAATTATAAGGAAGGTATATACAAGTTAATGGAGATGACGATGAGTTCTCCGGTAAAATCTCTTGCAGCGTGTCTGCGATCAAGCACGAGCAGTGTTTCTCCTAACCCTCTCTCACAGAGGCAACGTAATGAAAACTCTCGGCAGTGACATAATCGAATCTTCCAACCAGTCTCTATTTTTATCCAACGTCCTGTGACAACCTCCATCTTCTTCGTGTCATCTTCGTCAGTCAGGACTCGATCTCCAATCTCATGAATTTATATATACGAGGAGGGACCCAAAAAAAACGGGAATTGCGCTGCGGCGGGGAGGTAGAGTGGGGGCACCCATTGCTCGACTAGGTGTCCGTTGGGGACACGTCTCCTGAGTTAGTGCGCGAAGTTCTGTCGCCGTGAGTGCATCGGTTCGCCCGTGGGAATTTTTGTAGTGAAACAACTTTTTCCATTTCGACGAAAACGTGATGGTCGATTGTCAAGAGCAACGCGCGGATGTGATATTTTGTTTCCTGTTGGGGAAATCGGCCGCGGAAACTACTGTAATGCTTGAGACTGCTTATGGAGATGCTGCCCTAAGTAAAACCAGAGTCTACGAGTGGTTTTCACGTTTTAAAAATGGAGAAATGTCAATTGAAGACCAACCCCGTTCAGGATGCCCCTCAACGTCAAGAAGTGACGAAAACGTCGACAAAATCAATGCGCTCATTCGTGAAGACCGTCGCCGAACCATTGATCAACTCTGTGAGATGTCTGGGATATCATGGAGTTCAATTCAGAGGATTTTATCCAAAGATTTGCACGTGAGCAGAGTTCCAGCCAAATTTGTCCCTCGCCTTCTCACAGACGAGCAAAGGTAGCGTCGACTTCAGGCACGTTTTGAACTTCAAAATCAGCTCGAAGAGGACCCTGAACTTTTTTCCAAGGTGATTACCGGTGATGAATCGTGGTGCTACGGATACGACCCCGAAACAAAGCAGCAATCAAGCCAGTGGAAGACACCTCGCTCTCCTCGTCCGAAAAAAGCTCGCCAAGTGAAGTCAAACATCAAGACAATGCTCATTTGTTTCTTCGATTGCAGAGGTGTTGTGCACGCGGATTTCGTTCCCCCGGGTCAAACTGTCGACCAGAAGTTCTACTCGGAGGTTTAGAAAAGATTGAGGGAGAGTATCCGTAGAAAAGGGCAGATTTTTTACCAAAAACTGCATGATACCAATTGTCCACCTCGCCTACTCACCGGATCTAGCCTCCTGTGATTTTTTTTTGTTCCCCAGACTCAAAAGGGACATGAGAGGGAAGCGTTTTGCCATAATGGAGGAGGTAAAACAAAAATCGCTGGAAGGCCTAAAGAACATCCCGATAAGTGAATTTAAAAAATGTTTTGAACATTGGAAGGATCGTTTGCAGAGGTGCGTTGTGGTCAAAGGAGAATACTTTGAAGGTGATCAAAATTTGGTGTAAAAATATTTAAAAATAAAGAAATTATGACGAAATTACCGTTTTTTTTGGGTCCCCCCTCGTATGGACATAGCTATAGCCATAGAAGCACAACCGAACGAAGAATGCTGAGGGAACCAAAGCCCAAGAAGAAGAATAGAAGAAGACGAGGGGGCTCTCTTTTGCCGCGCTACTCTTGGCTGTACGTTTCACCGAGTAGACCTTATACTCCCAGCAGGAAGCGCCGAGGATTCCGGGAAACGAGCGAAACGATCGGTGTGATGAGGGAGAACACTCTCGCAAGGATGCGGATAGTTTTGCTGGAACGAGAGCGCGAGCAGAGAGAGAGAGAGAGAGAGAGAGAGAGAGAGAGAGAGAAAAGAGAGCTCATAGACCTCTCGAGGGAACTTTATTCTTGCATTCTTGGATTATAGCGAGGAAAATTGACTTTACTGGATGAGTAGTTTGAAACTACAGCGAAAAGGCGAACCATGCGAAGTATACGTGCAAGCTCGTATAATAACGCGAATAATTTCATGCAAGTACACCGATAATGTCATCGGCATTTTTTATTTATTTTCGTTCTAAAAAAAAAAAACTATCGAATTGCGCGGATGTTTCGATCGTTCCTGAGCAAAAACGAACAATTACTATTCGCAAAGCAAAAATATGTTGTGGCATCGGTTTGCCAATTAGCGAATAGCTAAACATAAAAATTAGTTCTTCGACGAAAAATATCGATAATCGATCGAAGCTGCTCTACGAAGAGATATCGCGTCCAGGATGCACAGTCACTGTTGCATCGATGCCAGTGATGACGACGATGATAATGACGACACGTGAATTACACAACTCGAAACCTAGTAACCTTTTTGTGCCACACGTTTCGACGCCAACGGAGCAGCGAACTATAGAGCCATAAAAAAAAGAGAAGCTCGAGGAAATAATACCTACTTTATGAAGTGTGTATGTGTGTGGCATCGCGTAATAATAGGCAAGAGGCTAGTTATCCCCGTTAAGGTCACTTGTTCGGAATGGCGTTCGAACGAGTCACGAAGTTCATACGACGACGCATGACCGACGTAATAAACTTCTTCGCTGTTTGAGCTCTCGTGAATGGCCCGCAGGCAGTTGTGCCTCTTTTCTTCGGCATTCCTAAACTCTCCGTACCATCTCACAGACACGAATGACGAAGTTATTTTTTCCTTGGATCTGCACGAAAACTCGCCAATCTCCGTGGAGCGAATGAAAAAAAAAGAAGAAAAAAAACAAACTTTATACAAACAAATAAGTGGAAATTAATGATGCCTCAACGGGGACGAAGATTTGCTGGGCCCAATCATTAATTACATCACACCGTCGACACCGTAACAGCTTTGTTGCGTATTCAAGGATTTTAGTTTTTTTTTTCAGCAGTTTTTTACAGAGTGACGGTAACATTCCGAAAGGTCATCTGGCTCTTTGTGTCAAGAGTTCGCCGTACAACTTGCCAGCGTTTAAGGTAGTAGTCTGGTAACTTAAGCCGATTTTCATGTCTTTTTTCGAGGGCGTTTTTTTGTAGGAAAATAAAAATGAATCGTTTTGGATATTTAGGATGTTTTTATTTACATATTAAAGATACAAAAAAAATTTGTTGTAAAAATTTAATAGTTTATTATTATTATTATTATTGATCGAAGCTGGCACCTCGAAAAAAAAGCGCGTGGGTGACCCCGGTGATTTTGGCTCTTGATGTTAAAAAAAAGTTTTTTTTTCCAAAGTCCGCCATTTTGTTATTTATCCATGAAATTTAACTTCAGTAGTTCCGACCAGAGTGACACATCTATAGATTAAGAATTATCAAGAATTTTTGATTTCAGATAACATCAAGAGCCAAAATCATCGGGGCCACCCAAGCGCTTTTTTTTCGAGGTGCCAACTTCGATCAATAATAATAATAATAACCTATTAAATTTTTTCAAAAACATTTTTCTTTGTATCTTTAATATGTAAATAAAAACATCCTAAATATCCAAAACGATTCATTTTTATTTTCCTACAAAAAAACGCCCTCCAAAAAAGACATGAATATCGGCTTAAGTTACCAGACTACTACCTTAACGATTTTTTGTTCTCCTTGCCAGCGTTTAAGGTAGTAGTCTGGTAACTTAAGCCGATTTTCATGTCTTTTTTGGAGGGTGTTTTTTTGTAGGAAAATAAAAATGAATCGTTTTGGATATTTAGGATGTTTTTATTTACATATTAAAGATACAAAAAAAAATTTGTTGAAAAAAGTTAATAGTTAATAGTTAATAGTTAATAGTTGATAGTTGATAGTTGATAGTCGATAGTCGATAGTCGATAGTCGATAGTCGATAGTCGATAGTCGATAGTCGATAGTCGATAGTCGATAGTCGATAGTCGATAGTCGATAGTCGATAGTCGATAGTCGATAGTCGATAGTCGATAGTCGATAGTCGATAGTCGATAGTCGATAGTCGATAGTCGATAGTCGATAGTCGATAGTCGATAGTCGATAGTCGATAGTCG
The DNA here is from genome assembly GCA_958009045.1 of Oxytorus armatus. Lineage (NCBI taxonomy): Eukaryota > Metazoa > Arthropoda > Insecta > Hymenoptera > Ichneumonidae > Oxytorus > Oxytorus armatus. Next base: position 26,664,189 of record OY253748.1, read on the forward strand.
ATAGTCGATAGTCGATAGTCGATAGTCGATAGTCGATAGTCGATAGTCGATAGTCGATAGTCGATAGTCGATAGTCGATAGTCGATAGTCGATAGTCGATAGTCGATAGTCGATAGTCGATAGTCGATAGTCGATAGTCGATAGTCGATAGTCGATAGTCGATAGTCGATAGTCGATAGTCGATAGTCGATAGTCGATAGTCGATAGTCGATAGTCGATAGTCGATAGTCGATAGTCGATAGTCGATAGTCGATAGTCGATAGTCGATAGTCGATAGTCGATAGTCGATAGTCGATAGTCGATAGTCGATAGTCGATAGTCGATAGTCGATAGTCGATAGTCGATAGTCGATAGTCGATAGTCGATAGTCGATAGTCGATAGTCGATAGTCGATAGTCGATAGTCGATAGTCGATAGTCGATAGTCGATAGTCGATAGTCGATAGTCGATAGTCGATAGTCGATAGTCGATAGTCGATAGTCGATAGTCGATAGTCGATAGTCGATAGTCGATAGTCGATAGTCGATAGTCGATAGTCGATAGTCGATAGTCGATAGTCGATAGTCGATAGTCGATAGTCGATAGTCGATAGTCGATAGTCGATAGTCGATAGTCGATAGTCGATAGTTGATAGTTGATAGTCAATAGTTAATAGTTTATTATTATTTTTATTATTATTATTATTGATCGAAGTTGGCACCTCGAAAAAAAGCGCGTGGGTGGCTCCGGTGATTTTGGCTCTTGACGTTAAAAAAAAGTTTTTTTTCCAAATTCCGCCATTTTGTTATTTATCCATGAAATTTAACTTCAGTAGTTCCGACCAGAATGACATGTCTATAGATTAAGAATTATCAAGAATTTTTTATTTCAGATAACATCAAGAGCCAAAATCACCGGGGCCACCCACGCGCTTTTTTTTGGAGGTGCCAAATTCGATCAATAATAATAATAATAATAAACTATTAAATTTTTCCAAAAAAATTTTTTTTTGTATCTTTAATATGTCAATAAAAACATCCTAAATATCCAAAACGATTCATTTTTATTTTCCTACAAAAAAACGCCCTCCAAAAAAGACATGAAAATCGGCTTAAGTTACCAGACTACTACCTTAACGATTTTTTTTTCTCTAACCACCTCGTTTTGTTAAATACAAACAAAGGACTAATCAAACTTTTTGTCGGCAATGTTTCCAGAAGTATAACTTCTGTTTTTTTTAAAGTCTTTATCCTCTATATGAGAGAGGCCAGAGAAAGACCAGAGAAATATCAATATTAGAACGAGACCGGAATAGGATTGTCGATTCAAGGTATAGGCAAGGTCGTCCATTTTCTAAAATCGTAAATCATGAATTTTGGGAGCGAGACCCGCGGTGAAAAGATGCTGTCCATCTCGTGTAGCTACGTAAAAATGTCTCGGGTCCGATTCGCTCGCCCTCGTTTCGGAGTTGGCTCCGAGTCTCATTGGGTGAGTCCCCCGTCCGCGCGGGTATGGGTTCGGACGTTTGCTCTCCTATTGACACACTTTTGGGTCTTATAGTGGCCGGAGAGCTCGTCGTGTCGTAACGTTCCGTGTGCCATGCCAGTGATTCTCAGTTCGCCTCGTTTTATACAGCACTCTGACCGACGCCGCACACCGATAATCGGAGAGAGAGAGAGAGACCGATGAAGCTACTTTTTTCCACGCATCTTTCACAGAGTCGTTCCGGAATTCCTTGGAGCCAACGTGCTCGCGTCTTTATGTACGTGTACACGCGGGCTTACGCCCGATGAGCAGTTCTTCGCGGGTCTTGTCTCGTCGCACACGTTGACGCGTGTGCGACGAGAGTCATTCGATCGACCTAACGGGGACATAGTCGCGGGTCGTCGTCGTCTCGTTGAGCCCGTTCCTGCTTTGAATCGCAACAAGAGAGGCCCAGGCATTTTCCTCCTTTGCGTTCGAAAGATGTCAAAACGGCTTTTAAGCTGCGTTGCAAATAAAACTTCAATTCGTTGCTATCGCGCTGTTTATTCTTAACGATTTTGAAATGAAATACACACTTCGTTGAACGTTATTATTGTTACTTTCAAATTAATCATGTGTCACCGAAATTTCTTCCTTTCCGTTTCACGAAACGGTCGGACATATTACAAGGTACTCATCATTTCCATTTGGCCATATTTGGCTCAAGAGAATGAGAACACCTGCGGAAATCCGTTTATGATTTTTGTTTATGTAAAAAAAAAAAAAGATAGTTCCAATGTCTCGGAAAATAATGACTTATATTAGGTCTATTTTTCAGTTCGAATCAGCTTCAATTTGTGTTCGATTTTAATTTAATGAATTATGTTCAACGCATAAACTTTTCTCCCATATTGCTGCTTACTGATAGCTCCAAACCGTGAAACTCGCCCAATTAAAAGGGACAAAGAAGCGTGTCCGATTGGATTTTGTACGTTGCGAAGCGGACAGACAGTGACCCCGTTGGTCCCTGAACGATTAACGGACAAAACGGTATGTCCGATCGCGACTGGTCATCGGCTCAAACAAATAACAACAACAACAACAAAAAAACACATGGAAAAATGGCTTCCAATGCTCAACCGACCGGTTCGAATTCTCGCTATCGAGAAGACAAGAATGTCGACCCATCTGTGAACTTTCCTACAAATACGAAGCTTCTTCTCAGCGGCATACCGTACCGAGGTGTATATTATTAAATCGCCAAGAACGAGAAACACACAATTCAAGCTTCGGTTAGGCAGAGACTGCGGAAGTGCTCCCCGCAAGATCGATTAATCCTACCGGGATTACTACCGTTACCGCAAACTTTTCCGTGTCATTACTTCGTTTTGTATGTTCGGTTCGCCGGTGTTTTATCAGCTGGATAGAGCGACCTATCTTGGCTGTTCCGTGAAATTCGATACTCTCATTGTATCGGACGCTGATGAATAATTAACCGCTATATAACGTTGGTCAACCGCTAAAAGCAACGCAGTCATGTATCAGCGAAGCTTATACATATATATATTTTTTTATTACTTGTAGAGTTCCGACGAATTGTGAGAGTGGAAATGAATATTGCAACGGTGGGGACTTGAGAAATCGTGAATTCCGTTAATCGCCTCGGTTTTCTAGATCTCCTCATTCTCCACGTTGATTGTTAAGACGGGAAATAGGGTTAGGACAGCCGTTTCTCGATGATTTTCATGAATTTTTTTATAGTATAAAAAATGAATATAATTTATTGGAACTTTGAGAATATTTTATACATATAGTTAAGTATATACCATAAAATTTTTGAAGAATTTCCTTGAAAAACACCGCAGATATTAGCGACGCCATATTGCAGGTGACAATCAGCCTCAGCATTTTGCGTACATTCTGGAAGCCGCAATTTTCATCAGAAATCAAACGAGGTTGGAATTTACTTTTATTATATGTCTCTCTTCTATATGAACCTAAATACTATCAAAAAAATAGAAAATTGAATTTTTTACAGGAGTTAAAACAAAAAAGCATGATTTTTTTCCATTTTTTACAACTTTATTTGCAAAAAAAAATTATTTTAAATAAAGATAATATTCCGATTTTAGGTTCATATAGAGCGCAATACTGTGAAGAAAGTAACTACCAATTTTCAAAACGATTGGTTGAAAACTTTTCAAACTAACGTGTACGCATATTTTAAAAAAGTCGTTTTCAGAAAAACGCGTTTGAAAAAATAGCAAAATGCTGAGTCTGATTGTGACCTCTAATATGGGGTCGCTAATATCTGCGGTGTTTTTCAAGGAGATTCTTCAAAAATTTTATAGTATATACTTAAATATATATATAAAATATTCTCAAAGTTTCAATAAATTATATTCATTTTTTATACTATAAAAAAATTCATGAAAATCATTGAGAAAATGCTGTCCTAACCCTATTTAGCCCCTTAATAACTTATAACAATAGAACGAGTCGGAATTTTCATTAAAAATTTTGGGAACATATTTTTCAATAGTTCTACTAACAATTTATGAAATTACAAAAAAATCGATTTTTTGAACCCTATTTCCCCCCTTAATAAGGTGATGATGAAGGTTAACAGGCGATTGCTGGCTAAATTCAATCCATTTACTTTTACTGCTATTGGGAAAACGGATTAAACGATACCCGGTGATCGTATTGATAAATGTACAAAATGGTTGTTTTCTTAAGGTAGTAGTCTGCTAACTTAAGCCGATTTTCATGTCTTTTTTGGAGGGCGTTTTTTTGTAGGAAAATAAAAATGAATCGTTTTGGATATTTAGGATGTTTTTATTTACATATTAAAGATACAAGAAAAAAATTTTTTGAACAAATTTAATAGTTTATTATTATTATTATTATTGATCGAAGTTGGCACCTCGAAAAAAAAGCGCGTTGGTGGCCCCGGTGATTTTGGTTCTTGATGTTATCTGAAATAAAAAATTCTTGATAATTCTTAATCTATAGACATGTCATTCTGGTCGGAACTACTGAAGTTAAATTTCATGGATAAATAACAAAATTTATTTGCTAAAAAAAAGTTTTTTGTGGAAAAAAAAACTTCTTTTCCAAAGTCCGCCATTTTGTTATTTATCCATGAAATTTAACTTCAGTAGTTCCGACCAGAATGACATGTCTATAGATTAAGAACTATCAAGAATTTTTGATTTCAGATAACATCAAGAGCCAAAATCATTGGGGCCACCCACGCGCTTTTTTTTTCGAGGTGCCAACTTCGATCAATAATAATAATAATAATAATAATAAACTATTAAATTTTTTCAAAAAAATTTTTTTTTGTATCTTTAATATGTAAATAAAAACATCCTAAATATCCAAAGCGATTCATTTTTATTTTCCTACAAAAAAACGCCCTCCAAAAAAGACATGAAAATTGGCTCAAGTTACCAGGCGATTACCTTAAAAAAAAAAGAAAAAGAAAAAAAACAAGAAAAATTCATATCAAAGAGACTCTTCGAGATCCCTCACGTTAATGTCGTCCATCCGACTGTCCGTTACTTTTATAAAAAAAAAAAGAAAAAAGTGTGCTGATCCCAGGCTCGCTTACCAGTTTTGTATATACCGCGGAGCGGTATATGTATACAGAACTGGTGTATATACAATAAACGCAATCTGTACGTATTCCATAGAGCGCGCTCGTTGAGTCCCGCGGTGAGCACGCTTTCCAGCATCGCGAAACGTACTTAATTGCGGTGGCCAACTTTTCCTCGTACGAGTATAGAGCACCCCGGTATTTATGGAGAAGCATCAGCGGAAAACAAGCCAAACGGCCACGTGCATGCCGAGAAGCATTGCAGAAGTCCGTGCCAAATGAAAATCCGACACCGCTAGACGCGCGGTCCAAAGGTCGCGACTCGTGAAATTATTCCTTCGGCCTCTAGCTTTGGAAAGTTCGATGAAAATGGTCGTTTCCGAGGCTTCCGTTTATACAGCTAAACGTTCCCGTCCGTTTGCTGGATATCACTTGTCAAGATTGTAATGGATATCCTTGTACCATGCTTTTTTTTCACTTAAGGTAGCAGTCTGGTAACTTAAGCCGATTTTCATCTCTTTTTTGGAGGGCGTTTTTTTGTAGGAAAATAAAAATGAATCGTTTTGGATATTTAGAATGTTTTTATTTACATATTGAAGATACAAAAAAAAAAATTTTGAAAATATTTAATAGTTTATTATTATTATTATTATTGATAGAAGTTGGCACCTCGAAGTTGACAGCCCGGGTCCTAATTTTTTTTCTACCGAAGCGATTGCTTTCAAATTTTAACAGGCTACTCTACACACTTATAGTTCTTGTCGGAACCACCGAGAAATTTTTACACCCCTAACTTTTTATTTTACAACCCCTTCTTTGCCAAAATAAAAGGACTTTAGTAAAGAAGGGGTTCCGACGAGAACTATAAGTGTGTGGAGTAGCTTGTTAAAACTTGGAAGCAATTGGTTCGGTAGAAAAAAAAATAAGGACCCGGGCTGCCAACTTCGAGGTGCCAACTTCGATCAATAATAATAATAATAGACAATTAAATTTTTTCAAAAAAATTTTTTTCGCCATCTTTAATATGTAAATAAAAACATCCTAAATATCCAAAACGATTCATTTTTATTTTCCCACAAAAAAACGCCCTACAAAAAAGACATGAAAATCGGCTTAAGTTACCAGACTACTACCTTAATATGTTGCGTCAGATAGTACGTGATCGAGTGAAATATTAATTCGAGGTAACGGTATCAATTCGGCGAAATATGTGGATTTTTTTTCTAATGCTTCAACGTAACGCTTTTGGACATGTCGAATGAGAAGAAAAAAAAATGAAATGCCGAGGTCTTTTTGGCACGAAATGCGTAGACACGGTGTACCATGGTCAACGGAAAATATTCTATATCATCGGTTGTTTCTCGATATCCAATTCGTTGACCCAGGCTCCAAACGGAGCGTGAACGATAAAACTCGTTTCAACGAATGTTTTCCTCAAGTTCATCCGTTCTATTTCTCTTTCACCCGGTACACTCTCCATCTGTATCACATCGGTTCAACAGGATAAAATCAATCAACAGTCGTCTCAATGTATCATCGACTTTCCCCATAGTAAAAAAAGTCCCGAGTTTAGCGAGATAATAATGATGAAAAAAAAAAAACAAAGTTTTTTTACCGATAATTTCTGGCCATTTCCAAGTTTCCTTTCACCGTGAACATTTTGCTCATCCTCGTCATCGTCATTACGCAGTCATTGGCGAAGGGAATGGAAATGTAAAAAAAAAATGATAAGCTGTTGGCGTGAGACTTTAATTTCATTGGTATGAGGAAGAAAAGCTCCACTTGCTGGTACAGAAGAGGAAGGACTTCGAGGTGCAACGTCTCTTTGCGTATCGTGTCTCGCGTGTATACTTATTAAACCTCTATGTATTGGCGTTGACCCATAGTAAGCGGAGCGTGAACGGTAGCTCGTTCGACGACTGGTTAAACTATTAAAGCACGCGGCAAGGGAACTAGTAGTCCGCGAGAGTCCACAAGTATATTACGCGACATACGTTTATTCGCACGTATATCGAACTTTGTAGGCACGTCCAGATTCCTTTACGTTATAGCAAAAAAATAGTTGACCCGATTAAAGTCTCCGAAAGTCTACCGCGAAAGTCTCCCGCGTATATCCTCTCATCCTTGCGATTTTCTACACTCATGGATTTGTCGTTTCGGACTCTTAAAAATGTTGAATATCGGATTCTTTTGGTGGTGATTCCCCCGCTGCCACCGCCGCCACTATTAACCCCCCCGCAATATACAGTGGGTCAAAAAAGTATTCATACACCTTGTTTTTTTGCAACAACTTTATAGACATAAGCGATACGCAAAGAAAGCCAATTTTATTTAATAGTACATCAGCTACAGAGATAAACTGCAAATGGAGAATTTTTTCCCAGGAATTCTAGAAGAATTATGCAAAAAAAACGAAAATTTTCGGGCCAAAAAAGTATTCGTACACTTACGATGGAGCTGCTAATCCTCGATATTCACTCACGGACGGTTTGACCTCTGCGTACAATGTAAACAAGTCTTCGTTAACACGATGGTTTTGACCTATTCCATGTGGTAGTAGATCTTCGAGCTCCGAACAGACACGATGGCAAAGAAAAGCGAAATATCAATATCCATGCGAGATAGAGTGATTTTTCTTCGAAACGCGGTGAAAGTTATCGAAAAATTAGTAAAGAACCAAATCTAAGTTTCGCAACAGTGCAATATATAATAAAAAAATACGAAAGAACAAACAGCAGAGAAAATAAGCCACGAACCGGTCGACCGAGAATACTAACGGTACGAGAGCGTCGGACTATCGTTACAGAGGCTGCAAAAAAACCGTTCACAAGTGCTCGCAGTTTAGCGAATGATTTCGCGTCAACATCGGGGAAGAGCGTGTGTCCCCAGACTATTCGAAACGTTTTGCATTCTGTCCAAATATACGGCAGAACTGCCCGCAAAAAACCATTAATTAATAATATAAATCGAGAAAAACGTTTAGGTTTCGCAAAAACTTACGTAAAAAAATCTATAGAATTTTGGAAACGTGCCGTATTCTCGGATGAATCGAAGTTTAACATCTTCGGGTCCGATGGAAAAAAATTCGTCTGGCGGAAACCAAATACCGAGCTCCGGCAGAAAAATGTAATACCGACTGTAAAGTACGCCGGAGGAAGCGCCATGGTTTGGGGCTGTATCGGATATTATGGCGTTGGTAATCTGGCTTTTATAGATGGTACAATGAATGCCCAGAAGTATATCGGCGTGTTGGGCAGCAATTTCAAAGCGAGTGTAGATAAAATGGTCCTGGATGGAAATTTCTACTTCCAACAAGATAACGACCCGAAACATACTGCCATGAAAACGAGGGAATGGTTACTCTATAATGTCCGCAAACAATTGATTACACCACCACAATCTCCGGACATCAATCCTATTGAAAATTTATGGCACTTGGTGGATGTAGAAATTATAAAAAGAAAAATAACAAACAAATCCCATCTCCAAAGAGTGCTTTTAGAAGAATGGACGAAAATAGCAAAAGAAACAACGCAAAAGCTAGTAGAATCCAATCTCCGGACATCAATCCTATTGAAAATTTATGGCACTTGGTGGATGTAGAAATTAGAAAAAGAAAAATAACAAACAAATCCGATCTCCAAAGAGTGATTTTAGAAGAATAGACGAAAATAGCAAAAGAAACAACGCAAAAGCTAGTAGAATCCAATCTCCGGACGTCAATCCTATTGAAAATTTATTCCACTTGGTGGATGTAGAACTTAGAAAAAGAAAAATAACAAACAAATCCGATCTCCAAAGAGTGCTTTTAAAAGAATAGACGAAAATAGCAAAAGAAACAACGCAAAAGCTAGTAGAAGCCAATCTCCGGACATCAATCCCATTGAAAATTTATGGCTCTTGGTGGATGTAGAAATTAGAAAAAGAAAAATAACAAACAAATCCGATCTCCAAAGAGTGCTTTTAGAAGAATGGACGAAAATAGCAAAAGAAAGAACGCAAAAGCTAGTAGAATCGATGCCTAAGAGACTCGAGGCGATAATTGAAACAAAAGGGATGCACACCAAATATTAGTTATAATTAACAACTATGATGATGTAAGTTTTCACTATAATCGTAAGTATACGAATACTTGTTTTGCCCGAAAATTTTCGTTTTTTTTGGCATAATTCTTCTATTATTCCTGGGAAAAAATTCTCCATTTGCAATTTATCTCTGCACCTGATGTACTATTAAATAAAATTGGCTTTCTTTGCGCATCGCTTATGTCTATAAAGTTATCGCAAAAAAACAAGGTGTATGGATACTTTTTTGACCCACTGTATATCCTGTACGGTATGGAGCTCGTTCGCCGCACGCAGTCTAGCATGTGCATGCACCCGTACATTTGCTTGATGTGGTTTTATCTGTTCAGCCGCGGACACACACACACACACATATATATAATTACTGTAACTGCGACGATCGTTTCGCAGTAGTCGAAGCGGAACGTTCGTATACCTGCTTAAATTATAACGCTAATTATCGCCATGCATAGATGACAAATGATATTACAATAAATATAGCACGTTTAAGGACATTTCGGCATTACATTCGACAAAACAAAAACTGTATAAAAAAATGGTACAATCTTTATTGTACTTCCATTCGTTGAAGTAATGAAAAAAAGAAAAAAAATAGTCATGCAGACGACTTTTTGAGATTTCGTATGCCGGGAAAATGCTCGGAGAATTGAGAACGAGGTACGCAGTTACGATGCTTATATAAAAGAACAATAAAGTGAATGACAGTTCGTCGAGTGGCCCCATTAAAAAATTCGCTGGTCATCTCGGCGTACTCGCTCGTTTTCACGAGGACTTCTACGTACGTTTCGAGTGGTTAAAAAAAAAAATATTTTCGATAAATTTCCTTTATCATCGCAACTATTGCATAATGTAAGAAAAAAATTTTTTTCACCATCCTCACATTGACGAGATAGGTATTTCGCTAATGCGAGGTCCGTTGTCGATGATTCGGAGAAGATCGTTGAGAGTACACGATACGCCTGAAGAAAAGAAAAAGGCTCGTGTCTCTACGAGCGACAAGCGACTAGGAGAACGCGTCTGATCGGCACGTGCAACATCCACTTGCAACTTTTCCACGTCACACTCTACTCCTCTTTCCACTTCAGTCGCGTAACACGAGATACGATTGTAAAACTTTTCGCCAAATATTTTTATACCCAATCGCGAGCAATACGACTCTTTTTTACCGTTCAACAAACGAGTCCAGTATACGCTAACAGTCGAGGGAACGTTTACGAATACCAAGAGCTCGTGTCCGATGAGTGACGCATTTTTTCTTTAACGGTTATACAAAGTTGAAAAAAATACAATTAACTCCCTCTTGTTATTGTAAAAGATCCATTTTTTTTTTTTTTTAGTAAAAAGTTATAGTATTATGAAACGTTTTTGTTTGTTCGTCGATGCATTGAGCATTATCGATTGTATAAACTATATGCAGCTGCCATTGAAGAAAAGTTCCTCTCAAGGCTCGGCCGGCTCCGTTCTCGCGAGTATATAAACTTTCGCTCGGCGTCGGCTAACAGGAACGGTGCGGCAAAACTCTCGATCCTCCAATACGATGAAAAACACATACGGTTATGTACGTACCACACGACGCATTTATCATGCTCTTTCGCACTACGCTGATCTCGCAAGGATATATTATAAATGTATATGTATATGTGTTTAAGGAGAAAGAGACAATTATTTCGCGCCATAAATCGTCCTCGTCGTTACTTCGACGGTTCGACGACGTCCAGACAGACAAACAGAATCATGGCTCGAAGTACATTATAACTTAGGAATAGCACGTTGCGCCAGTTATACAAACAATTTTCAAGCTCATAAATGACGAATGTGTTGCAGTTGTAAAAAAAAAAAAACATTGTGTAAGTGAAAATATTAAGCGGGAAATTGTGCATGATTCGTAACGATTATTAATCGATTTAAATAAACCGTCTTTGGATCTTTATCGCAAAAACAAATATTTTATTCCTTTATCGCGCTATATGGTGTTACTTTCATATTAATGAGATTTAATTTTGCTACAGGAAGCTCAATTAAATCTGCTAATAATTAGATATCATACTCAACCAAAATTCCTATTTCTGGAGTTCATATCTCTAATTATATTTCCTCATGTAATGAAAATTATTCAAATTTACAGGAAGTTTTAGTTAAATCAATCTCGAAGGATTTTTTTTCATAAAAAATGTCTCTACAGGTTCGGAAAGTTGATATTTTGCTATATAGTCCCCCCTCTCGCCTCTCAACATTCACCGTATCGCTAACAGAAGTCTTGCGCACTTTTCCCGTGCTTTATATTTTATATCGTCGGGTGAGGCCACTTTCATGTGGCGAGGAAAGCAGTCTACCTACATAGTGGGCGCGGGAGTCACTTACAGTGGGTCAAAAAAGTATTCATACACCTTGTTTTTTTGCGATAACTTTATAGACATAAGCGATACGCAAAGAAAGCCAATTTTATTTAATAGTACATCAGTTGCAGAGATAAACTGCAAATAGAGAATTTTTTCCCAGGAATAATAGAAGAATTATGCGAAAAAAACGAAAATTTTCGGGCAAAAAAAGTATTCATACACTTACGATTATAGTGAAAACCTACATCATCATAGTTGTTAATTATAACTAATATTTGGTGTGCATCCCTTTTGCTTCAATTGTCGCCTTGAGTCTCTTAGGCACGGATTCTACTAGCTTTTGCGATGTTTCTTTTGCTATATTCGTCCATTCTTCTAAAAGCACTCTTTGGAGATCGGATTTGTTTGTTATTTTTCTTTTTCTAATTTCTACATCCACCAAGTGCCATACATTTTCAATAGGATTGATGTCCGGCGATTGTGGTGGTGTAATCAATTGTTTGCGAACATTATAGAGTAACCATTCCCTCGTTTTCATGGCAGTATGTTTCGGATCGTTATCTTGTTGGAAGTAGAAATTTCCATCCAGGCCCATTTTATCTACACTCGCTTTGAAATTGCTGCGCAACACGTCGATATACTTCTGGGCATAATATCCCATACAGCCCCAAACCATGACGCTTCCTCCGCCGTGCTTTACAGTCGGTATTAAATTTTTCTGCCGGAGCTCGGTATTTGTTTTCCGCCAGATGAATTTTTTTCCATCGGACTCGAAGATGTTAAACTTCGATTCATCCGAGAATACGACACGTTTCCAAAATTCTATAGATTTTTTTACGTAGGTTTTTGCGAAACCTAAACGTTTTTCCCGATTTATATTATTAATTAATGGTTTTTTGCGGGCAGTTCCGCCGTATATTTGGGCAGAATGCAAAACGTTTCGAATAGTCCGGGGAGACACGCTCTTCCCCGATGTTGACGCGACATCATTCGCTAAACTGCGAGCACTTGTGAACGATTTTTTTGTAGCCTCTGCAACGATACTCCGACGCTCTCGTACCGTTAGTATTCTCGGTCGACCAGTTCGTGGCTTATTTTCTGTGCTGTTTGTTCTTTCGTATTTTTTTTATTATATATTACACTGTTGCGAAACTTAGATTTAGTTCTTTACTAATTTTTCGATAACTTTCACCGCGTTTCCGAAGAAAAATCACTCTATCTCGCATGGATATTGATATTTCGCTTTTCTTTGCCATCGTGTCTGTTCAGAGCTAGAAGATCTACTACCGCATGGAATAGGTCAAAACCATTGTGTAAACGAAGACTTATTTACATTGTACGCAGAGGTCAGACCGTCCGTGAGTGAATATCGAGGTTTAACAGCTCAATCGTAAGTGTACGAATACTTTTTTGGCCCGAAAATGTTCGTTTTTTTTGCATAATTCTTCTATTATTCCTGGGAAAATTCTCCATTTGCAGTTTATCTCTGTACCTGATGTACTATTAAATAAAATTGTCTTTATCCGCGTATCGCTTATGTCTATAAAGTTATCGCAAAAAAAACAAGGTGTATGAATACTTTTTTGACCCACTGTCCGAGCCCCGCTGTGCGTTTTGACTCCTCGTACATACGTCAGGTATTTATTGTGTGTAGTTTTTTTTTTTTTCCGTACAGAAATGTTATTTTTTAACGTCGAATTAAGGCCGTAGTCTGGTCTAGAGCGAGATTTTTGACGTCATTTCTAATGTGCAATAACGTTTAAACCGTTGAAGTTGTCTTGATGAAAATTTACACGTTCAGTTATTGATCCTTAGAGAATACTTGTATATTAAAAAAAAAAATTATTTTAAATATTTTCATGTATTTTTTTGCCTTGTTGCAACATGGTGCGCCGAAATCGGCGCCCACTCTGGACGATCTTGTATGCATCTGAAAAAAAAAATATATATATATTCTCAATCTCTATGAGTATTCTGAGCACTGGTAGCAGAATTGGTACTTAAAAAAATTTTTTGACAAAATGGCGGCCTGTTGAACTTTCATTAATGATATTTCATTATTCGACGAGTTATAAAATGTCGGCAAAATTATTGTTCGACTCAATAAAAAATTTTTTTAAGTACCAATTCTGCTACCAGTGCTCGGAATACTCATACAGATTGAGAATATATATATATATTTTTTCAGATGCATACAACATCGTCCAGAGTGGGCGCCGATTTCGGCGCACCATGTTGCAGCAAGGCAAAAATCTACATGAAAATATTTAAAATAATTTTTTTTTTTAATGTACAAGTATTCTCTAAGGATCAATAAATGCACGTGTAAATTTTCATCAAGACAACTTAAACGGTTTAAACGTTATTGCACATTAGAAATGACGTCAAAAATCTCGCTCTAGACCAGACTACAGCCTTAGATATTTGAAATGTTAGAAAAATCACTAAAGTCGAGTCTAACCAGGCAAATTTGGGCAAAAAACGTGAGCAGTCCCGGTCAATTTGGCCTGGAATGCACCATGAACATGATATTTTGTACCTTTTGTAAACTATCCTTTTAATTTCTGCCGGTTAAACGAAAAAAAAATGCAACCGTGCGATATCGCCTTCATTTCCTGTATTCTCCAATCTATTCTATAATGGTTTCCTTCTTCTCGTATTACTGCGCGCCACGTACACCGGAGAGTCCAGATATATACATTCATACGTGCCGGTTTCGCCGGAGATTGTCGGGAAAAGGCCTCGGACCATTCCTCCGCTTCCTCCCGTCTGTTCTCCATCGCCATCTCGCCAACGCTCGCGATCCTTCGTCAGAAAAAAGACTCTCTCGCATATACGTGTCTTTTTGCAAATGCAGGCCGAGAAAAGGAAAGCTCCGAACTCAATATACAGCGGGTTTATACGTACATGTGCGATAATATCAAAATTGTGCCAACCACCGTGAGAGAGAATCGATTGTGGTTTCCGGTGTGTGTAGCTGACTGTTGGCTATTTCCAAATATCCGATCGAAGTAAGCCTTTCCGAAAGACGTTGATTATCACATACGAGTGTGTGTACCGTTGATGAAAGTGTCTTGTCCCTCCGCGGGGGCCAACGATCGATGCACATCGATTACTCACAAACATAAAGTCATAATCCATAACGTTCAGCAACGTAAAGCAATCGGCGTTACGACTTTTTGTTTGCCAGCGATTGACGTACGTTTGGTTCGGTGAGTTTGTTCCTCGGAGTCTCGCGGTAAGCCGTAACGGGGTTATCTCACCGGCGATTGTTTCGGCATCTTTGATTGTCCCTCGTTCTCTCTCTCGCGTCCATGAAGCCACAAAATCCTTGTACACAATCTTTTGCGAAATACTCGTGTCTATTTTGCACTCATCAATCTGGCTATTCCAATCTACGAATCAAAAATTCACGTACAACTCGGTCGCTCTTTGTACGAGCGTTATATAAATGGCATAGAGTCACATTCGATTGATATCTTATTGAAAAGATCATTTTGCGTGAGAATACGTCACACGCGGTTGATCCTTCACCGAGAGGATTGCCATTATTCGAGGCTCAACTTTCTAACACGGTTGAACGTTTCTTACACTTGTGGACCACTTCAATTTAAATATAGATTTACAAACAAACAAACAAACAAACATTCTCTCTCGCACTATCATCGAATGAATGATCTTTGGAATAGTAGTGTCTAGGGCTATTACTTTTATCCGGGTTAGCCGGATACCCGAAAGTATCCGGGTATCCGGGAAATCGGATCCAACACTTCAGATTCGGATACCCGAATATCCGGGTATCCGGGTATTCGAGTACCCCAGTATCCGGGTATCCGGATATCCGAATAATCACGGATCCGGGTAATAACGAATAATGTCGGGTAATTACCCGATTTTTCGCGTACAGGCTCAAATAGGACCGCCGACATAAAAAAAATAATGATATTGTATTAGTCTGGTCATTAAATAAGCCGAAATATAGGGCGTTAATAGTTACCATTGAAAAAAAAAGTTCAAAGAAATTGTGCAAGACTACGGTCAAAATGAAAACTTAGTGTTGACGAATCAACCGTCACGGTTTTCCAATTTATAATAATAGTGTATTTACTCGGGAAAACATTTTACATGTGACACCCACAATTTTTTAGAATCCGCTGTTACGATCACAATTTCGTGCCTGCGCATATTAAGAATAGCCGAGATCCGCTTCTTCACATTCTATATTTTTTCTTCAACTCTAAAGTTCATAAAAACTGCACACACGCCCATAAAGCAAATATACATTTCAGAAACTAAGGATATTTATTAAATAATAATAAATCGTGATGAAAAAATTATATTAAAGATACAAATAGAGCAGGTCAATGTTGATGAAGTTCTTATGAAATGATCATGTGTTTCCCTAACATTGTATAGAGGATTATGTCATTGCTTTTTTAATCTACACAAGAATGTTTTATTGAAATTGTAGTTTTTGTCGGATGTGAATTACAGTAAAGAAATAGTTTGGTAATAATAGTAAATACGCCTGCAAGATTCTTTCCAAGAATCTTCGTTATAATGATAATCTAATTTGTTTAATATTGATATCAGTCAGTAAAAATAAAAAATGGTCGGTAAAAATAAAAAGTGGAATTTTTCGCGTACAGGCTCCAATAGGACCGACGGCGTAAAAAAAATAATGATATTGTATTAGTCTGGTCATCAAATAAGCCGAAATATAGGGCGTTAATAGTTACCATTGAAAAAAATTGGAAAATAACTTGTACCAAATTTGCTCTGTTCAAAGAAATTGTGCAAAACTACGGTAAAAATGAAAACTTAGTGTTGACGAATCAGACGTCACGGTTTTCCAATTTATAATAATTGTGTATGTACTCGGGCAAACATTTTACATGTGACTCCCACAATTTTTTTAAATCCGCTGTTACGATCACAATTTCTTGCCTGCGCATATTAAGAATAGCCGAGATCCGCTTCTTCACATTCTATATTTTTTCTTCAACTCCAAAGTTCATAAAAACTGCACACACGCCCATAAAGCAAATATACATTTCAGAAACTAAGGATATTTATTAAATAATAATAAATCGTGATGAAAAAATAATATTAAAGATGCAAATAGTGCAGGTCAATGTTGATTAAGTTCTTATGAAACGATCATGTGTTTCCCTAACATTGTATAGAAGATTATGTCATTGCTTTTTTAATCTACACAAGAATGTTTTATTGAAATTGTAGTTTTTGTCGGATGTGAATTACAGTAAAGAAATAGTTTGGTAATAATAGTAAATACGCCTGCAAGATTCTTTCCAAGAATCTTCGTTATAATGATAATCTAATTTGTTTAATATTGATATCAGTCGATAAAAATAAAAAATGGTCAACAAAATGATCGGACATGAACACCGATATAATCCCGGTTTCTCAATCTTCCGGTAATGATTTATTATTCGTCTTATAAATGTACTTCGCAAACATTGTTCTTGGCAACATCTACGCGTGCCTCACAAATTGTGTAAATTGAACAATTTTTTTTCAGCATTTTCGGCATCAATTATCGGCGGTAATTGCCCGATATTATCCGTTATTATCCGAGTACCCGGTTACCCGGATACCCCGAAACTATTCGGATACTCGAATCCGTTATTACCCGGATTTTATCGAGTTATCGAGGTATACGGATTTAAAGCGTCGGATCCGTGATACCCGAATTACTCGGGTATCCGGATACCCGGAAAAGTTCAAGCTCTAGTAGTGTCCCGCTATACGCGGAATACGTCGAAGCCTCGATTCTAACTGGGTCTCGATCGGATTGCCTCTCGCCGTTGCAACGTTTTCCCGACGTAAGTTATAAATTGTCAGCGCTAGTGCGTTTATGTATACGCGCGTAAAGTGATTCGTATCGAATTGATAAATCGTTCGATTTACAAAGTGCGAGTACGCACACGCAAGGCTGTTCGAAATTAATCGACCGGCGTGTATGTACGAACGAAGAGAGAAGAGAGCGAGAAGCTCGTTAAACCGAAAGTGAGAGGAGATGCGATGGGTTACACAGAGATGATGAAGTGGGTACAAGGGAGAAGAGAAGAATTTTCCGAGGTCCACAGCGGGATATATTTATCTAATATATATATATATATATATATATCGTACACGCGCACTGACCTACGATGCAAGAGAGTCGCCAGCTTCCATAGTTCCCTGGTTATGAAAGTGATCGGATTCGAAGATAGAGCACGAGACGCAAGTGGGTCGAATTGTCGAACGGTACGAGAGGCAACTAAACCCACCTGTCTATTTCACAGTTTAACGGCTTAATATCCCAATGTTAACACGATCGAAATATAATTAATATTTAGATTTTTCGAGATTAAGGACAGGGGGACACGAATGTTCCAAAACTTGTTGTCATTTCGTCGTTATATTGAACAAAAAACATGGGTGTCTATCCTTCTTCGAACTCTCCACCCACTTCTATCTTTCACTGTCGTGTTTCTTCGTTCTCTACTCGGGTGCGTCTTTCCTCGCCTCTGTACGACTCGTTGGCAAAACCCGTTAGGAACTTTCGACCGGAGTCTAACGCGAGTTCGAACGCTCTTGCGTTATCTCTTCGCACACGTACACACACAAACATGACGTCCCTCTCGTTCTCATTTCTTCTTTCTCGCTTGGGCACACAATTCTATTAATGAAAATCTTGCGATAAATAAAACCGTTCCTCGCCAAGAACCGTTATCCGGTCGCATATTCTATATACATGTCGATGCATATGTCCGAGCGAAATCTCGTTCTCTGCGTTGTGCAAAAGATCCAAAGATGATCAAAACACCTTTTCGTGTATTCCACGGCCTCGACAAAATATCACTTCTCTAAATCTGCGCCCGATCATCATCGTCCTCTCTTTCTTTCGTTCTTCTTCTTCGCTCATTCGTGCGAAACGCTATTCAATTAGAGTCTTTGCTCATTAGACTCTTCGTATTTAACGTCCGGCACTTTGCGGATCCTCGTGAATCTTTGTATATACATACAGTGGGTCAAAAAAGTATTCATACACCTTGTTTTTTCTGCGATAACTTTATAGACATAAGCGATACGCAAAGAAAGCCAATTTTATTTAAGGCCGTAGTCTGGTCTAGAGCGAGATTTTTGACGTCATTTCTAATGTGCAATAACGTTTAAACCATTGAAGTTGTCTTGGTGAAAATTTACACGTGCATTTATTGATCCTTAGAGAATACTTGTACATTAAAAAAAAAAATTATTTAATATATTTTCATGTAGTTTTTTGCCTTGTTGCAACATGGTGCACCGAAATCGGCGCCCACTCTGGACGATGTTGTATGCATCTGAAAAAATATATATATATATATTCTCAATCTGCATGAGTATTATGAGCACTGGTAGCAGAATTGGTACTTAAAAAAAATTTTTGACAAAATGGCGGCCTGTTGAACTTTCATTAATGATATTTCATACATTTTCGGGTATTCGACGAGTTATAAAATGTCGGCAAAATTATTGTTCGACTTAATAAAAAAATTTTTTAAGTACCAATTCTGCTACCAGTGCTCAGAATACTCATACAGATTGAGAATATATATATTTTTTTTTCAGGTGCATACAACATCGTGCAGAGTGGGCGCCGATTTCGGCGCACCATATTGTAACAAGGCAAAAAACTACATGAAAATATTTAAAATATTTTTTTTTTAAATGTACAAGTATTCTCTAAGGATCAATAAATGCACGTGTAAATTTTCATCAAGACAACTTCAATGGTTTAAACGTTATTGCACATTAGAAATGACGTCAAAAATCTCGCTCTAGACCAGACTACGGGCTTAATAGTACATCAGGTACCGAGATAAACTGCAAATGGAGAATTTTTTCCCAGGAATAATAGAAGAATTATGCAAAAAAAAACGAATATTTTCGAGCCGAAAGAGTATTTGTACACTTATGATTGAGCTGCTAAACCTCGATATTCACTCACGGACGGTCTGTCCTCTGCGTACAATGTAAACAAGTCTTCGTTTACACAATGGTTTTGACCTATTCCATGCGGTAGTAGATCTTCAAGCTCTGAACAGACACGATGGCAAAGAAAAGCGAAATATCAATATCCATGCGAGATAGAGTGATTTTTCTTCGGAAACGCGGTGACAGTTATCGAAAAATTAGTAAAGAACTAAATCTAAGTTTCGCAACAGTGTAATATATAATAAAAAAAATACGAAAAAACAAACAGCAGAGAAAATAAGCCACGAACCAATCGACCGAGAATACTAACGGTACGAGAGCGTCGGAGGATCGTTACAGAGGCTACAAAAAAACCGTCCACAAGTGCTCGCAGTTTAGCGAATGATGTTGCGTCAACATCGGGGAAGAGTGTGTGTCCCCAGCCTATTCGAAACGTTTTGCATTCTGCCCAAATATACGGCAGAACTGCCCTTAAAAAATCATTAATTAATAATATAAATCGATAAAAACGTTTAGGTTTCGCAAAAACCTACGTAAAAAAATCTATAGAATTTTAGAAACGTGTCGTATTCTCGGATGAATCGAAGTTTAACATCTTCGGGTCCGATGGACAAAAATTCGTCTAGCGGAAACCAAATACCTAGCTCCGGCAGAAAAATTTAATACCGACTGTAAAGCACGGCGGAGGAAGCGTCATGGTTTGGGGCTGTATGGGATATTATGGCGTTGGTAATCTGGCTTTTATAGATGGTACAATGAATGCCCAGAAGTATATCGACGTGTGGCGCAGCAATTTGAAAGCGAGTGTAGATAAAATGGGCCTGGATGGAAATTTCTACTTCCAACAAGATAACGACCCGAAACATACTGCCATGAAAACGAGGGAATGGTTACTCTATAATGTCCGCAAACAATTGATTACACCACCACAATCTCCGGACATCAATCCTATTGAAAATTTATGGCATTTGGTGGATGTAAAAATTAGAAAAAGAAAAATAACAAACAAATCCGATCTCCAAAGAGTGCTTTTAGAAGAATGGACGAACATAGCAAAAGAAACAACGCAAAAGCTAGTAGAATCCATGCCTAGGAGACTCGAGCCGATAATTGAAGCAAAAGGGATGCACACCAAATATTAGTTATAATTAACAACTACGATGATGTAGGTTTTCACTATAATCGTAAGTGCATGATTACTTTTTTTTCCCGAATTTTCGTATTTTTGGCATAATTCTTTTATTATTCCTGGGAAAAAATTCTCCATTTGCAGTTTGTCTCTGCACCTGACGTACTATTAAATAAAATTGGCTTTCTTTGTGTATCGCTTATGTCTATAAAGTTATCGCAAAAAAACAAGGTGTATGAATACTTTTTTGAACCACTGTATATACACGGGACGTTTCGTGTCAACTCGATGAAACGAGGAAGTAGAGAAAACGAAACGTAAGATACTACTTTCAAAAATTAATTTTAACTGTTTTAACTGTTTTAATCGACTTTTTGTTCTCTGTGCTACTTTCTGTCAAATAGGAAACTTTCAGAAAACAACCTTCCGTACAATTAACCTTCGAACGGAGATGGTTTGTTTCCCAGCATTGAGTGGGTGCTGTTTTCATTTCAATGATAAATATCGAATTTTCTTGTATATAGAACGAAAACAATTTATTCAAAAATTATTACAAACGGCAATGGATTAAATTCGTGATGGTCAAAAACTTACGGTGGACTTGGCACGGAACGCCTTACACATTTTCTTCAAGGCACTCGGATAACTCGGCAGCCGTGCTTCAAATTGATTTTTTTTGTCAAACGTTCGCTAACTTCTTTTTTGGCCATCTCTGAATACGGGAAATGTGAAATATTTTCGATTAGACGTTGATCGGTAATAACATCTTTCTTTAGGATTCTCGACTTTGTATATTCTCATTATCGACGGCATTAAAGTCCTTCAAATTTATTGTGACGGAAATTCGTTCTAGCGAAAAGAAAAGGATTTGAAATAGAAGTGTGCACAAACACAAGAGGCGCCAACGAGCGAGCGCTAAGTGAAATTTCAAAAGTATCCGGAGATCGTTTATCATTCCTCTCGGTATGCCCGGGAGGACGTAAAAGGTGTGTATAAGCGCGGATAGAACACGCGGCAAGGCCCTCGCGCCCCGTGAGAATTGGAACACCACGCGCGTTTATAATCGCGTGTCCGGAGTGCGGGTGTGTATACATATCGTTATCGTCGGGATATCCTCGTCCTTGTCGACGTAATAAACAAAAAAAAAGACGAATTTTAAAACACATGTAATATCGTGTTAAAAATGATCGTCCTTGATAAAGCGTGAGCGCATCCTTAACGATTAACCGGCGATATACAGTAGGTCAAAAAAGTATTCATACACCTTGTTTTTTTGCGATAACTTTATAGACATAAGCGATACGCAAAGAAAGCCAATTTTATTTAATAGTACATCAGGTACAGAGATAAACTACAAATGGAGAATTTTTTCCCAGGAATAATAGAAGAATTATGCAAAAAAAACGAAAATTTTCGGGCCAAAAAAGTATTCGTACACTTACGATTGAGCTGCTAAACCTCGATATTCACTCACGGACGGTCTGACCTCTGCGTACAATGTAAACAAGTCTTTGTTTACACAATAGTTTTGACCTATTCCATGCGGTAGTAGATCTCCAAGCTCTGAACAGACATGATGGCAAAGAAAAGCGAAATATCAGTATCCATGCGAGATAGAGTGATTTTTCTTCGGAAACGCGGTGAAAATTATCGAAAAATTAGTAAAGAACCTAATCTAAGTTTCGCAACAGTGCAATATATAATAAAAAAATACGAAAGAACAAACAGCACAGAAAATAAGCCACGAACCGGTCGACCGAGAATACTAATGGTACGAGAGCGTCGGAGTATCGTTACAGAGGCTACAAAAAAATCGTTCACAAGTGCTCGCAGTTTAGCGAATGATGTCGCGTCAACATCGGGGAAGAGCGTGTGTCCCCGGACTATTCAAAACGTTTTGCATTCTGCCCAAATATACGGCGGAACTGCCCGCAAAAAACCATTAATTAATAATATAAATCGAGAAAAACGTTTCGGTTTCGCAAAAACCTACGTAAAAAAATCTATAGAATTTTGGAAACGTGTCGTATTCTCGGATGAACCGAAGTTCAACATCTTCGGGTCCGATGGAAAAAAATTCTTTTGGCGGAAACCAAATACCGTGCTCCAGTGGAAAAATTTAATACCGACTGTAAAGCACGGCGGAGGAAGCGCCATGGTTTGGGGCTGTATGGGATATTATGACGTTGGTAATCTGGCTTTTATAGATGGTACAATGAATGCCCAGAACTATATCGACGTGTTGCGCAGCAATTTAAGGTAGTTCTAACACAAGAAATAGGAGGGGATAGAAGGAGCGGTGCGTGAGGCGGGCAGCCACGTCGCGCAGCGACGTTGTCATGCTCACGAGTTCTTCTAGCCTCAAAACAATATTTTTTCAATAATCCATACTTTTTTACTGTATGGTCGAAAATTTACTGTAAAATATATGTTATTCTTCATCTACTAAACTACTTTCGTGCCAAATTTCAAGAATTTTTCATTACTCCTTCGTACATTTTGGTGACTGAATATCCGGAAAGTGCTCATTTCGTACGGTATAGGTATACGTTCGTATGCAAATTTTGCAATTTTTGATAAACGATATCTTGAAAACGGTACGGTGAAACAGTCTCAAATTTCGCACAAGTATTCTTCAGTACTTTTTCTAGGTTTTCCCAAAAACTCATTAAATTTGCATTACTCTTCATTTGTGTTAGAACTACCTTAAAAGTGAGTGTAGATAAAATGAGCCTGGATGGAAATTTCTACTTCCAACAAGATAACGACCCGAAACATACTGCCATGAAAACGAGGGAATGGTTGCTCTATAATGTCCGCAAACAATTGATTACACCACCACAATCTCCGGACATCAATCCTATCGAAAATTTATGGCACTTGGTGGATGTAGAAATTAGAAGAAAGAAAAAAACAAACAAATCCGATCTCCAAAGAGTGCTTTTAGAAGAATGGACGAAAACAGCAAAAGAAACAACGCAAAAGCTAGTAGAATCCATGCCTAACAGACTCGAAGCGATAATTTAAGCAAAAGAAATGCACACCAAATATTAGTTATAATTAACAACTATGATGATGTAGGTTTTCACTATAATCGTAAATGTATGAATACTTTTTTTGCCCGAAAATTTTCGCTTTTTTGGCATAATTCTTCTACTATTCATGGGAAAAAATTCTCCATTTGCAGTTTATCTCTGCACCTGATGTACTATTAAATAAAATTGCCTTTCTTTCCGTATCGCTTATGTCCATAGAGTTATCGCAAAAAAACAAGGTGTGTGAATATTTTTTTGACCCACTGTATGCCATTTTTTAAATTCTTCAATTGATCTATACCAGACGTCCTTGGAGCACATTGAAAGTGAAGGTTAAACAAAGAAATTCTTCGAAGGGTCGAATTATTTATTAACTTTATTTGCTACCCGAAATTTCGGCATGTAGGATTCCCAATGTAGTTTTCATTTCAATTACTCAATCTTTAGCGATATCAACTGTTGTGAGAGTGATTCGTAATAAATAACAGTAGTCCCAAAAGAATCGAGCTATTTTGCTGATAACCATCAATATGAATCTATGTAATAGTGAAAAGTTAAAATATTATTTGCACCAGCCCGACAATTACATAAACCGAAAATTTGTGTCCGCGACTAGTACTCGTTAGGTAATAATTGATTTAACTAGAATTATCTCGACGAGTGTGCAGTGTATGGATTTGCTGTCTATGCTATATTATTATTTTCACTCACTGTTCATTTTTTCGTGTCGCCAAGTGTGCGCGTGTGTGTAGTCGCGGTGCCGAGCGTCGAGCATCGACGCGACTACCTACTTGGAATGCGCGGCAGGGAATTCGCGTAAAACACACGTCGGAAAAAAGAAAAGAATGAAAAATAAGAGTTTTGACGAGTGGAGTACAGAGAGAGAGCGTGCGTACACGTTCGCGCATGACAATGTCCTCTCGTACTCTCAAAGTTCCCGAGGATCAAATGTATACGGACAAGCGATTTAACGGTACTCGGAGTAGTATGGAACGGAATATATATGCAATCGAGCGTATGGATATTTATATCTTTCATCTTTGTCTTTCCCTGGTCGATCTTACGGACAAGAGGCGTTTCAGCCTACATCTTTCGGTCCTATCCACTCTCCGCGTTCCCTTCCGCCACGGTAATCTTGTGGCCAGCAACAACGGGAGAGAGGCATCCCAGCATCCATATTGCTCTTTCACCGATTCGTTCTTCGCGCCACTTCCGCCAGACACGTACGAACTATACGAGATATTCATACCGTACGCTTTTACGACGGGACATCGTTGGATTATACCCCACCATTATGCCCTCGCGACCACATATTCCATTGTCTTCGTGACAATGCCCGTAAAGACATTCCACGAAGATTGATCATGCTGATCTCGCTCGATGAGAGCGAGATCGTTGATGGTTTTGAACGATTCGTTTTAAGAATTTCATCGACTTCTGGTTATAAAGAGTGGGTTCCTTGAGGTATTAGCCTGGTAACTTAAGCCAATTTTCATGTCTTTTTTGGAGGACGTTTTTTCGTAGGAAAATAAAAATGAACCGTTTTGGATATTTAGGATGTTTTTAGTTACATATTAACGATACAAAAAAAAAATTTTTTGAAAAAATTTACCAGTTTATTATTATTATTATTATTGATCGAAGTTGGCACCTCGAAAAAAAAGCGCGTGGTTGGCCCCGGTGATTTTGGCTCTTGATGTTATCTGAAATCAAAAATTCTTGATAATTCCTAATCTGCAGACATGTCATTCTGGTCGGAACTACTGAAGTTAAATTTCATGGATAAATAACAAAAAAAAAAGTTTTTTGTGGAAAAAAAAAAAAAAATCCAAAGTCCGCCATTTTGTTATTTATCCATGAAATTTAACTTCAGTAGTTCCGACCAGAATGACATGTCTATAGATTAAGAATTATCAAGAATTTTTGATTTCAGATAACATCAAGAGCCAAAATCACCGGGGCCACCCACGCGCTTTTTTTCGAGGTGCCAACTTCGATCAATAATAATAATAATAATAAACTATTAAATTTGTTCAAAAATATATTTTTTTGTATCTTTAATACGCAAATGAAAACATCCTAAATATCCAAAACGATTCATTTTTATTTTCCTTTCCATGGAGTTTATGGAGTCTGGTAACTTTTAAGCCGATTTTCATGTCTTTTTTGTAGGGCGTTTTTTTGTAGAAAAATAAAAATGAATCGTTTTGGATATTTAGGATGTTTTTATTTACATATTAAAGATACAAAAAAAAAATTTTTTTTTGTATCTTTAATAGTTTATTATTATTATTATTATTATTATTATTATTGATCGAAGTTGGCACCTCGAAAAAAAAGCGCGTGGGTGGCCCCGGTGATTTTGGCTATTGATGTTATCTGAAATCAAAAATTCTTGATAATTCTTAATCTGTAGACATGTCATTCTGGTCGGAACTACAGAAGTTAAATCCACCCACGCGCTTTCTTCTCGAGGTGCCAACTTCGATCAATAATAATAATAATAATAAACTATTAAATTTAAAAAAAAAATTTTTTTTGTATCTTTAATATGCAAATAAAAACATCCTAAATATTCAAAACGATTCATTTTTGTTTTCCGACAAAAAAACGCCCTCCAAAAAAGACATGAAAATCGGCTTAAGTTACCAGACTACTACCTTGAGATTTCGTCTTTCTCCAATACTAATCCTATTTAATATCTATTCAATTCTCCATCGCGTATCACCAATATCCTACAGGCATTGTCCATTTTCCGTCCGAACTCACACGGTCGAACGGAATAGTGCCTTCTTGGGTAGCAAGAGCTTCCTTACAACGAAAGAGCACCGAGACGAGAAAGAAAAGATAGGGTAAATCTTACCACTCGTCGCAATCTAGTTTTTGCACATCGTTGCTCGCGAGCTCCGAGACTCCTCTGACAGCCAAACTAGTTTCCACGATTCTCGCGGAGCTCATCCGCTCTCCCGCGTCTCGGCCGAACTGACGCGCGAATTATATTTCAGCGAGCTACGATTTCCTGAAAAAGAATCCGACTCGACGTTACAGTTTGATCTTCGAACGGCATTTCTTCCCTGCAATAATTAATATTGAATTAATTAACTAAATGTGATATGATGTTTTTATATATTTTTGGATATTCTTGTTTTCGGCGAGAATCGTTTGTAATCTATTTTCCGTCACGAACATTCCGTCGGTAAAATGTAGAAAAGAAAAATTGTCGGAGACGATTCGCTGGAACGAGAATGGAAATGCGGGCTTAACAAAAGAGATGATAAACGATATGAACAAGGGAGGGAAATATCTTCTGGTTATGTTCACTAGAGACATCGAGAAGAAGATCTCCGTTGACGACGCCCGACATAAACCACCGCCATCTTTGTGCCTGCGTGAACACGCATACAAGCTCGTAAAACGGGTTTTCCCTCGGAGAGTAGAGAGACATCTTCTCTTCCTCTCTCGCAAAATCTCGACTAGTACGTACTCGGGCAGGGATGCCGTGTTATATGTATGCCGGCGGTACGATTGGCATTACCCGAGATAATACTGTTTGCGCGAACTCTTCACCGTTCCACGAACCTGTGCATCTTGAAATTCAATTTCTCGCTGCCGCAGTAAACAAAATTAACGAAAACCCCACCAAAAGAGTAACGAACACATTCGGGAAGTTTCGGTTTTACTTTGCCATGAAAATATCCGTCTGATTAAAAAAAAAAAAAAAAAAAAAAAAAAAAAAATACAGACCACATTTATTTTTTAAAGCCTAAAGTCCGTTCGTTCCTCGTCGAGGATTCTAACCCGCCTACTCAAGGATTACCGACACCTTTTTCGAAATTCTCGAAACTCGTTTTCTCACCATTGCGGATAACAACGCTCCGCGGTGCAGCCGCCGATAAAGTTACAAGTGGTCCCATCTAAAATAAACCTTCGAGAACGTTGAAAAAAGAAAGAGGAAACGAAAACCAGAAAGAAAAAAGCGTACGAGAAGAAAAGGTTCGAAAAAATATTCTTCGCGATGCATTTCGCGGTTGTTGACTCCCATAAAGGGAACGAAACACTCGAATATCCCGGGAGAAAATGAAAGGTTTAGTGAATAAGAGACGAGGGAGAACGAGTCGAGAGATTGTCATATAGAGGTGCAAAATGTACGCGCAGCACCCACGCTCTTTAGCTATATATATAAATATACAGTGGGTCAAAAAAGTATTCATACACCTTGTTTTTTTGCGATAACTTTATAGACATAAGCGATACGCAAAGAAAGCCAATTTTATTTAATAGTATATCAGTAGCAGAGATAAACTGCAAATGAAGAATTTTTTCCCAGGAATAATAGAAGAATTATGCGAAAAAAACGAAAATTTTCGGGCAAAAAATGTATTCATACACTTACGATTATAGTGAAAACCTACATCATCATAGTTGTTAATTATAACTAATATTTGGTGTGCATCCCTTTTGTTTCAATTATCGCCTCGAGTCTCTTAGGCATGGGTTCTACTAGCTTTTGCGTTGTTTCTTTTGCTATTTTCGTCCATTCTTCTAAGAGCACTCTTTGGAGATCGGATTTGTTTGTTATTTTTCTTTTTCTAATTTCTACATCAACCAAGTGCCATAAATTTTCAATAGGATCGATGTCCGGAGATTGTGATGGTGTAATCAATTGTTTGCGGACATAATAGAGTAACCATTTCCTCGTTTTCATGGCAGTATGTTTCGGGTCGTTATCTTGTTGGTAGTAGAAATTTCCATCCAGGCCCATTTTATCTACACTCGTTTTTAAATTGCTGCGCGACACGTCGATATACTTCTGGGCATTCATTGTACCATCTATAAAAGCCAGATTACCAACGCCATAATATCGCATACAGCCCCAAACCATGACGCCTCCTCCGCCGTGCTTTACAGTCGGTGTTAAATTTTTCTGCCGGAGCTCGGTATTTGGTTTCCGCCGGACGAATTTTTTTCCATCGGACCCGAAGATGTTAAACTTCGATTCATCCGAGAATACGACACGTTTCTAAAATTCTATAGATTTTCGTATCGCTTATGTCTATAAAGTTATGGCAAAAAAACAAGGTGTATGAATACTTTTTTGACCCACTGTATATGTAGAATGTAGGCATCACCGGATGGAACACTCCTCGTCAATTGGCTTATAATACTGTAATGTCGAAAGGAATCTTTAGAATCTCGATCCTCATCAACGATCACATAATACCAGAATCTCTTGTCGTCGTTGAGACCTCGCACGTTGCAGAATTTTACTCGTATATATATTTATAGATATAAATATAGTATATATAGAAATTCTATTATATCTTCGAACACTCAGGCTTGCGTATATCCGTAGAATCTTCTGCCGGAGTCTTGAGTTCCAATAAGCTAGCCATTACCATTCGGGGTGAAGAAAGCACGAGTGAAAATCATCATTCATCTACCTAGCTCTGAGCAACGAGAGGCGCCTCGCAATACACTTATTTATATATGAGAAATTCCGTTTCAAACAAGCTATCCGTCGACAATTAATTCATAATTTCAAGTTCCAATAAATAAATTGTAGTTGCGTTACAAACATTGTTTCAGGTTCACAAAGTGTATTTTTTTAGAGCATTTATGAAAGTAGCAAAAAATTTGAGACTCGAGGTATTTGAAGTATCATCTTTCTGATTGTGGCACGATCGATGGCGATTTTCATTTTATCGGAGCTTCGTTACGATTATCCGGATTACCCTATCTCCGATTATCGTTGAATTATGGGGTTGGTAATTTGACTTGGAAAGCTTCGTATATTCCATACCATAACCGCTCTAATGGTATATACATGGTGAAAAGATTTACGATCCGTCGACGCGAGTCATACCGATACGCGAGTAGCACACTCCTCGGGAAAGCGTCTTTGTTTTTATACACTACACCATATACCAATATACTTTTTTTATAATTCTAGTCCGATTTTCATCTCTCCAGTTGGATTCCCTTCGATTCCCCACCGGTAAAGTACGCGATGATAGTGCAGAGTGAAAGTCGACTTAATTTTATTCTTCGATCGTACTTTTTTTTTCTCTTCATAATGACGCAGAGTTTGATATCTACCGTTGATCGAGGGACAATTAAAACAGCGATTTCTCGACCGCCGGCAATAATGAAAGGGACCGTGATTCTAGAAAAACTTAAGGGCTTAATCTACACGATTCGAAACGGGAAATTGTGTGGCTCGAGACTTTTTGTTGGTCAACAGTTGTACAAGGATTATCGTCCGTTGCAAGGCAAACATCCGGCAGCAACGGACAATTATCACCGGGTTTTAATAATCGATGACTCGCACGTACGCGCGTGACGAACTCTCGTTGGAGACGTGCAACAGAGCCGCGATCCCGTCACAACGGTACACGCACTATATACCTGTATGTTTATCGTGCATGTATATGATACATGCCTGAACACAATAAAATACGTGTTCCGATATTTAGACGTCATTTTACGACGTGTACTACGATGACTTTGACAATCCTAGATAACCCCGTGACCCGTTTATCGAATTTCACTTTGGTTCGGACTTCCGGCAGCATTCTAGCTCGAACGTCCTATCGCCAATGCTTTTTCTTTAAGGCAGTAGTCTGGAAACTTAAGCCAATTATCATGTCTTTTTTGGAAGGCGTTTTTTTCTAGGAAAATAAAAATGAATCGTTTTGGATATTTAGGATGTTTTTATTTACATATTAAAGATACAAAAAAAAAATTTTTTGGAAAAATTTTATAGTTTATTATTATTATTATTATTGATCGAAGTTGGCACCTCGAGAAAAAAGCGCGTGGGTGGCCCCGGTGATTTTGGCTCTTGACGTTATCTGGAATAAAAAATTCTTGATAATTCTCAATCTATAGACATGTCGTTCTGGTCGGAACTACTGAAGTAAAATTTCATGGATAAATAACAAAATGGCGGACTTTAAAAAAAAAAAGTTTTTTTTCAAAGTCCGCCATTTTGTTATTTATGACATGTCTATAGATTGAGAATTATCAAGAATTTTTGATTTCAGATAACATCAAGAGCCAAAATCACCGGGGCCACCCACGCGCTTTTTTTTCGAGGTGCCAACTTCGATCAATAATAATAATAATAATAAACTATTACATTTTTTCAACAAATTTTTTTTTTGTATCTCTAATATGTAAATGAAAACATCCTAAATATCCAAAACGATGCATTTTTATTTTCCTACAAAAAAACGCCCTCCAAAAAAGACATGAAAATCGGCATAAGTTACCGGACTACTACCTTAGTGTCCCGTAAAACTATCAGCGTATCTCTGTATGAACATAAGTTTTCAAATTTCCGCACATTTGTATACACTTGCAACCTGGGTAAAACTCAGAATATCAACTTTTAAATTCACTAGACGTGGATACAGTTTTTTTTTACTCTACCGATGACATAAAAAAATTGATCTTATTTGAATTCAATAAAACCAATATGGAAATAGACGATTATTAAAATTATATAAATTGTTTTCTTTTTTATTAGTGAAAAAACACGTTTTTAACGATTCCTAATGGGTTTTTAATTTTTTTCGAGCAAATGACTAGTGGATTAGTGATGAGTGGGTTAACATACATCGATATAGCGTCCCAAGAGAAAATTTAAAGATTCAACATTTTTTTACATTTCGGCCAAACGGAAGTGGCTTCACTAAAATCATTGTAACGTTGCTTCCCGATGGAGTTGGAATCCCAATCTGTGCTCATTTTTTTCGTAACCGTTCAACCTTTAAAATGCCGCTCCGTTTATTGAGTTACGATTTTTTTTCGATTTTTCATAGATTTTTGAAGTTCGACCATCGATTTTTGCGAATTTTTTCCATACGCCTTCTCATTTTTTTTCGCCGATTTTCAAACCGATCCAAAATGCATTCTCTAAGTCTACTCGAGACGTTTTTAAAACGCCCTTCAAAACCCAAAATCGATGAAACTGGAGGCAAGTTATGACCATTTGAAATTTCGACATTTTTAGGTTTCCGGAAGGGTGGGCAGAAAATGAAAAAAACATTTTTATTTTATTTTTTTCAATGTTTCGATACTCTATTCGATCGGAAATTTTTCGCTGATTACGAATAAAACCTAGTTTTCGTCGAAAAATTAAAATATCAATGGAAAAACATGAAAATAAAAAATTTTCTACAGTTTTTTCGTTTCATAAAAATGAGAGGGGGCGAAGCGTTGGAGTTTCGACAACCTTCTAGTTGTTTGTCGAATGGAGCTGAGGAATATTTGAAAAATCGTTTCATAATTGTAATTCGCTCGAGACACTTTTTCTTCTTTTCCTCATTTGGAAATACAGATTTAGAGGTAATCGCTCGCGAGGTCATCCCGTTGTATCTCGACTTTCTATATCGCCTCTCTCTCTCTCTCTCTCTTTCTTTCTCTCGTGGTGTTGCTCCAAGGATTTGGTATACGCCACGAGAGTGAGACGAATCTTGTGAAATCCGCGTTAATCTCCCGCCCGCGCTACGAGCTCTCTATATACTTTCGCGACCGCGGAGGGATAAAAATGTTATTGCATCACGAACGCTGTATCGCCATTGTGGATTGTGATGTAACCCCAGTTTTCTTAGCCGCGGATTTACGCAAGACAACAAGCTTTTTTTTTCCTTTCTCTGTTCTGGCCGGCGATTCTGTATTTTGACAGCGACTTCCGGTTCGCTGATACGCACTATCGATCACTTTGTACACGCAGACAGAAAGAGTAAATGATTCCCCAAACTGTAGCGTGTTATTTGCGGGACCAAGTGGAAAAATTATTTGAATAATTATGAAAAAAATAATTAAACTTCCAATTTGGTCCTCGAATCACCATCCGGATATTATTTCAATCTATTTCACATCATTTCTTCGCGCGTTATCTTATTGTTATTATACTTGAGAAAGGTCGTCAAAGCGGTGTTTTCTTACGCGCATACTTTTGTGTTTTTGTTCGCAGAAGCTGATACGACGAGGATGAGATCCTGGGAGAAACGCAACAGCGTAATCGGACATCAGAAAAGTGAGGGAAGCTTCGGTGATTATTACCCTCACGGGAGATACAGAAGCGTCGGATCGTCGTTCGTGAGAATCTCCGGCCTAGCCGGAAATGACAATGACGAGCGTCGCTGTCGCACCGGGTAGTCTCGGTGCGCCACCAGCGATGCTCACGCCCAAGAGGTATCATCTCCAGCCGGGATTGTCGCAGAATTCATCATCGCCGACACCGGGAAAGGTAAAGAATAATGAGCGGAGGAGAGAATTAAAATAAAACAGGAAAATGGAAACAATTTTGTTGGAACGGAAGGGGAATTTTTTACCACTTTCGCCCAGTTTTTACTCAATTTTCTACGAACTCATCGAAATATTTTCATAGTGAATTTTCAACGGTTATACAATCCAGACAAAGAATAATCATTAGTTTATTTTGTAATATATGTGTGATTGTCGATATAATAATATAATTTCAACGAGAAATCGCACAACTTCCTTGGCTCCGGCGCATCTGGCCTTGGATAAACTTTATTTATCCAATTAAACGAACCGTTATCTAATACATCGTAAGAGAGGCGGCGCGGGAAATCGATATTGCGCGTGACTCTCACACAATCATCTCGTCCGATCTCGCGTGATTTCTCAGCATCCCAAGATCGCTGCTTCTATACATCTTGCCTTCCTGCAAGTCTCTCGATTTTACACAGATAAGTACCCGAGCTCGTCCATATCGATTTTCAAGCATCGGATATTTAATCTTTTTTGCTCTCTCTCTCTCTCTCTCTCTCTCTCTCTCTCTCTCACTATAGCGAATCGAGAACTTGATCCTTCCAAGTGCTAAAGTTCATTTAACTGTTTTGTTGTTAATTACTTATTATCAAGAGACGGAGTTTCCCGACGTGAGATAAATGGAAGAAAAAAAAATGTAAAGAGATCTTTGACTCCCATATTCGAACGTTACCTGGCACGAATTCTCTTTAAGGTAGTAGTCTGGTAACTTAACCCGATTTTCATGTCTTTTTTGGAGGGCGTTTTTTTGTAGGAAAATAAAAATGAATCGTTTTGGATATTTAGGATGTTTTTATTTACATATTAAAGATGCAAATAAAAATTTTTTTGAAAAAATTTAATAGTTTATTATTATTATTATTATTGATCGAAGTTGGCACCTCGAAAAAAAAGCGCATGGGTGGCACCGGTGATTTTGGCTCTTGATGTTATCTGAAATAAAAAATTCTTGATAATTCTTAATCTATAGACATGTCATTCTGGTCGGAAGTACTGAAGTTAAATTTCATGGATAAATAACAAAATGGCGAACTTTGGAAAAAAACGTCCTTTTCCATTTTGTTATTTAGCTAAAGTTAAATTTCGATTAAAGCCGATTTTCATGTCTTTTTTGGAGGGCGTTTTTTTGTAGGAAAATAAAAATGAATCGTTTTGAATATTTAGGATGTTTTTATTTACATATTAAAGATACAAAAAAAAAATTTTTTTATAAAATTTAATAGTTTATTATTATTATTATTATTATTGATCGAAGTTTGCACCTCGAAAAAAAAGCGCGTGGGTGGCCCCGGTGATTTTGGCTCTTGATGTTATCTAAAACAAAAAATTCTTGATAATTCTTAATCTATAGACATGTCATTCTGGTCGAAACTACTGAAGTTAAATTTCATGGATAAATAACAAAGTGGCGAACTTTGGAAAAAAACGTCCTTTTCCATTTTGTTACTTAGCTAAAGTTAAATTTCGATTAGAGCCGATTTTCATGTCTTTTTTGGACGGCGTTTTTTTGTAGGAAAATAAAAATGAATCGGTTTGGATATTTGGGATGTTTTTATTTACATATTAAAGATACAAAATTTTTTTTTTTTTAATTTAATAGTTTATTATTATTATTATTATTGATCGAAGTTGGGACCTCGAAAAAAAAGCGCGTGGGTGGCCCCGGTGATTTTGGCTCTTCATGTTATCTGAAATAAAAAATTCTTGATAATTCTTAATCTATAGACATGTCATTCTGGTCGGAAGTACTGAAGTTAAATTTCATGGATAAATAACAAAATGGCGAACTTTGGAAAAAAACGTCCTTTTCCATTTTGTTATTTAGCTAAAGTTAAATTTCGATTAAAGCCGATTTTCATGTCTTTTTTGGAGGGCGTTTTTTTGTAGGAAAATAAAAATGAATCGTTTTGAATATTTAGGATGTTTTTATTTACATATTAAAGATACAAAAAAAAAATTTTTTTACAAAATTTAATAGTTTATTATTATTATTATTATTGATCGAAGTTTGCACCTCGAAAAAAAAGCGCGTGGGTGGCCCCGGTGATTTTGGCTCTTGATGTTATCTGAAATAAAAAATTCTTGATAATTCTTAATCTATAGACATGTCATTCTGGTCGAAACTACTGAAGTTAAATTTCATGGATAAATAACAAAGTGGCGAACTTTGGAAAAAAAACGTCCTTTTCCATTTTGTTACTTAGCTAAAGTTAAATTTCGATTAAAGCCGATTTTCATGTCTTTTTTGGACGGCGTTTTTTTGTAGGAAAATAAAAATGAATCGGTTTGGATATTTAGGATGTTTTTATTTACATATTAAAGATACAAAATTTTTTTTTTTTTTATTTAATAGTTTATTATTATTATTATTATTGATCGAAGTTGGGACCTCGAAAAAAAAGCGCGTGGGTGGCCCCGGTGATTTTGGCTCTTGATGTTATCTGAAATAAAAAATTCTGGATAATTCTTAAGCTATAGACATGTCATTCTGGTCGAAACTACTGAAGTAAAATTTCATGGATGAATAACAAAGTGACGAATTTTGGAAAAAACGTCCTTTTCCATTTTGTTACTTAGCTAAAGTTAAATTTCGATTAAAGCCGATTTTCATGTCTTTTTTGGAGGGCGTTTTTTTTTGTAGGAGAATAAAAATGAATCGTTTTGGATATTTAGGATGTTTTTATTTACATATTAAAGATACAAAAAAAAAAAATTTTGAAAAAGCTTAATATTTTATTATTATTATTATTATTGGTCGAAGTTGGCACCTCGAAAAAAAAGCGCGTGGGTGGCCCCGGTGATTTTGGCTCTTGATGTTATCTGAAATAAAAAATTCTTGATAATTCTTAATCTATAGACATGTCATTCTGGTCGAAACTACTGAAGTTAAATTTCATGCATAAATAACAAAATGGCGAACTTTGGAAAAAAACGTCCTTTTCCATTTTGTTATTTATCCATGAAATTTAACTTCAGTAGTTCCGACCAGAATAACATGTCTATAGATTAGGAATTATCAAGAATTTTTTATTTCAGATAACATCAAGAGCCAAAATCACCGGGGCCACCCACGCGCTTTTATTTCGAGGTGCCAACTTCGATCAATAATATTAACAATAATAAACTATTAAATTTGTTCAAACAAATTTTTTTTTGTATATTTAATATGTAAATAAAAACATTCTAAATATCCAAAACGATTCATTTCTATTTTCCAACAAAAAACCGCCCTCCAAAAAAGACATGAAAATCGGCTTAAGTTACCAGACTACTACCTCAAACTTTTGCACTGATTATAGGAAATGGCAGATAACATTTGCACGATAAATTACGAAAATTCGTTAAACAACACGAGACCACAGCGGTCTATGTATAGTTATGTATGATTGTTTTTTTTTTTTTTTACGTGAAAGCGTGCCCGTCTCGTTATGGCCGGGAGTGTGCGATTATCTCGAGCGATTAATTGGCACGAGCCGGCGGCGTGGCTGGAACATAGAATTGCGTCGTTTACGTAACATTTTGCATGAACGAAAAGTCCCCGCACGATATGCCAAAGAGACGAGCTACTCTATTTCCTTATCCAAGTAAAATCTCGATATTTCGTAATGACGCGATAGACATACGGGGCATAATATTTCCTATTTTTTGTTCATCCACACGCGCTCACAATGTTCTCAAAGATGTTTAACAATAATAACAGAAGCGTTCTCACTTCGATCCAAAGCTTTATTTTATTTTATTTTTTCATCGTTCCGGTGGTCTAGCGTTTGGTGGTATTTTACGACACGGTTAAAAACGAAAGTTTTACGGGCGGTATTAAAAAAAAATGTTTGAACCGCCGGGAGAACTGTTACAGAGCTAAACCGCGATCGTGACTTATTTCTAGTCGGCGTCGTAACAAACGCCCGAGGACAATTTCATATATACACAAAGCTTTTTTCCGTTATACACAACGGATGTGTATGTGTGAGCCCGTTCTCGCTACTCTCGCTACTCGCGTAGTCACGGGTTAAACCAGTTTAACACGAAAAACCCTGAAACCGAAACGATTCGCGAAGGACGAGGGAGTTTAAAGTTACTTGCTCGTTTTCCTTCCCTTCGCGATCGCAGTTACGTTACCGTAGAAAATGTGTATATGGGATCTGGAAATTCAACCGCGTATCGCAGAGAGAGAAACGAGGCTTTTACCCCGAAGCACGGCTGTGGCACGTTTTTGGAACGGACCTTTGGAACGTAACGATATTACTGGAACTGCAATTTTCTATTGACTAGTCCCATAAATACCACTGCAATAAGCATAAACACTATTGCGTACAAGTATGTGTTTATGTACTCATGTATATTGTATACAAATGCTCGACTTTCCGGCCGAGCAACGTCACTTTTTCTACTGTACATACGAAATATGTATAAAATATATGTACGGCGGGTATACACATGGTTTAATAAGCCATTCCGTTGCTAGTTTTGAGGTAAAACCAGTCGACGTGGTTATGGCATCGGGGCAACTACATTCCGCTCTCGGTCCCCGTCGGGCAACAGCAAAAGCCGTCTATCCCGGTAGCCATACTACCGTACTATATACTTATTAACAGATTTTTTTCTTTTTTTAACTAGATCCATACGCGAGAAATTCGAGGAAGTGTCGCGCGAATCGCTAGACACAATTATTTAATTCAACGTTTGTACGTCGATTATATTGGCCTCGTGAAATGTAATACGAAGAGCAATTCACGGGTGCCGAAAAAACATTGGTATTAAATTAACGTGGGAATTCTTCTTGGGATAACATTCTTGCTCCTTCCGCGATAACCTCTCGAGCAGCAATAAGAATGTAGGATATTTTGTTTTTAATCTTGAAATACTATTCTTACTTGCTCCAATTACA
Organism: Oxytorus armatus; assembly: GCA_958009045.1. Classification (NCBI taxonomy): domain Eukaryota; kingdom Metazoa; phylum Arthropoda; class Insecta; order Hymenoptera; family Ichneumonidae; genus Oxytorus; species Oxytorus armatus. Next base: position 26,701,995 of record OY253748.1, read on the forward strand.
CACCGGAGTAAAATCGTCCGTTAACATCACGAGGCACACGGTGGATCATGTTTTTTCCGTTATTTCTACGAATATACAGTGGGGCAAAAAAGTATTCATACACCTTGTTTTTTTGCGATAACTTTATAGTACATATTTATTTCATAGTACATCAGGTACAGAGATAAACGGCAAATGGAGAATTTTTTCCCAGGAATAATAGAAGAATTATGCAAAAAAAAACGAAATTTTTCGGGCCAAAAAAGTATTCGTACACTTACGATTGAGCTGCTAAACCTCGATATTCAATCACGGACGGTCTGACCTCTGCGCACAATGTAAAGAAGTCTTCGTTTACACAATGGTTTTGACCTATTCCATGCGGTAGTAGATCTTCAAGCTCTGAACAGACACGATGGCAAAGAAAAGCGAAATATCAATATCCATGCGAGATAGAGTGATTTTTCTTCGGAAACGCGGTGAAAGTTATCGAAAAATTAGTAAAGAACCAAATCTAAGTTTCGCAACAGTGCAATATATAATAAAAAAATACGAAAGAACAAACAGCACAGAAAATAAGCCACGAACCGGTCGACCGAGAATACTAACAGTACCAGAGCGTCGGAGTATCGTTACAGAGGCTACAAAAAAACCGTTCACAAGTGCTCGCAGTTTAGCGAATGATATCGCGTCAACATCGGGGAAGAGCATGTGTCCCTAGACTATTCGAAACGTTTTACATTCTGCCCAAATATACGGCAGAACTGCCCGCAAAAAAACCATTAATTAATAATATAAATTGGGAACAACGTTTAGGTTTCGCAAAAACCTACGTAAAAAAATCTATAGAATTTTGGAAACGTGTCGTATTCTCGGATGAATCGACGTTTAACATCTTCGGGTCCGATGGAAAAAAATTCGTCTGGCGGAAACCAAATACCGAGCTCCGGCAGAAAAATTTAATACCGACTGTAAAGCACAACGGAGGAAGCGTCATGGTTTGGGGCTGTATGGGATATTATGGCGTTGGTAATCTGGCTTTTATAGATGGTACAATGAATGCCCAGAAGTATATCGACGTGTTGCGCAGCAATTTAAAAGCGAGTGTAGATAAAATGGGCTTGGATGGAAATTTCTACTTCCAACAAGATAATGACCCGAAACATACTGCCATGAAAACGAGGGAATGGTTACTCTATAATGTCCGAAAACAATTGATTACACCATCACAATCTCCGGACATCAATCCTATTGAAAATTTATGGCACTTGGTGGATGTAGAAATTAGAAAAAGAAAAATAACAAACAAATCCGATCTCCAAAGAGTGCTTTTAGAAGAATGGACGAAAATAGCAAAAGAAATAACGCAAAAGCTAGTAGAATCGATGCCTTAGAGACTCGAGGCGATAATTGAAGCAAAAGGGATTCACACCAAATATTAGTTATAATTAACAACTATGATGATGTAGGTTTTCATTATAATCGTAAGTGTATGAATACATTTTTTTGCCCAAAAATTTTCGTTTCTTTGGCATAATTCTTCTATTATTCCTGGGAAAAAATTCTCCATTTGCAGTTTATCTCTGCACCTGATGTACTATTAAATAAAATTGGCTTTCTTTGCGTATCGCTTATGTCTATAAAGTTATCGCAAAAAAACAAGGTGTATGAATACTTTTTTGACCTACTGTACGTACGAGACGCATGCTACATTTTTCTTTGTCGCGTTCCCTGAATGTTTGCGCTACTTTTTTTTTCACTTTGTCCACGTCCTTTTTTCTCTTCTATATTTCCCGTTGGCTCTTTTACGTTTTATCGTTTTATCGTCGCTGGAGATCGGGAAACGTGTAAATTTTGCAAATATCTAACGAATCGTTCATTTTTATCGCTGAATTGTGTGTTCCAGTGTTCGTGTAACCGGATTTTTTTTTTCTATATAATACACAAGATTTCATGGTAGAGCTTGTACGTTGAGTCGAAAGAGTCTCGGGTTATACTTGCGGTCTACGAGATGATAGACCCTGCGGCAAAACTTAAATATATATATATATGTGGTCTCGGTCTTACGACGATAATCGCGCTAGGGTGCCCAAGACACGCGGAGAACTTTACGCACCGGGAGGAGAGTAGTCTTACCTTACGAGAGTTACGTCGCGTCGTTGCACCGCAACAACACGCGTTATATGCCGTGCGTTATGCAACCGTAAGAGCCCCCAAGAGTTCGCTCGTGGTAATTCTGGACTTTTATATACGAACCGAGCTCATAGTACATGACCCAACTGTATAGTTGATCGTCTCGATCCTCTCGGTGCATCCACCGTGAACCTTTGCAACCGAGAACGACAGCGCGAGCCACGCTCACTAAAACGATATATCGTGAGATTCTGTACGATAAGTCGATACAAGAATAAAATATTTATATATCTATCTAGCCATATATCGAGTTATAACTATTTTATCGTGTTATTAAGGTAGTAGTCTGATGACTTAAGCCGATTTTCATGTCTTTTTTGGAGGGCGTTTTTTTGTAGGAAAATAAAAATGAATCGTTTTGGATATTTAGGATGTTTTTATTTACATATTAAGGATACAAAAAAAAAATTTTTTGAAAAAATTTAATAGTTTATTATTGTTTTTATTATTGATCGAAGTTGGCACCTCGAAAAAAAAGCGCGTGGGTGGCCCCGGTGATTTTGGCTCTCGATGTTATCTGAAATCAAAAATTCTTGATAATTCTTAATCTATAGACATGTCATTCTGGTCGGAACTACTGAAGTTAAATTTCATGAATAAATAACAAAATGGCGGACTTTGGAAAAAAAACTTTTTTCCAAAGTCCGCCATTTCGTTATTTATCCATGAAATTTAACTATTAAATCTTTAATTATTAAATTTTTATAATAAACTATTAAATTTTTTCAACAAATTTTTTTTTTGTATTTAAAAAATGTAAATAAAAACATCCTAAGTATCATAAACGATTTATTTTCATTTTCCTACAAAAAAACGCCTTCCAAAAAAGACATGAAAATCGGCTTAAGTTACCAGACCTCAAGGTGGTTCGCTCCGAATTTTTCGACGCCAAGATTTTTCATTCTAAGGGCTTCAAGGACCTCGAAGAACCTCCCTCACGTGCTCTCTACAAACAGATGCGGAAGTTTAAAAGTAATTATATGAAAATTATATAAAAATGTCGCGATATTAAGAAACGCACATCTTAAAAACTGTGAGATAAAATATTGGAAAAAAAAACTTCATTTATTGTATTTAATAAAATATTTAAAAAAATTAATCGATTAAATCGATTGAAATTAGCAATAAGAGACCCAACGATCTCATTAGTCAATTTGACGCGGAACTTTTCATATATAGCGCACGGATGCATTGGGTACGTAGTCTTTTATCAGCGAAGAAATACTCGCAATCCTCGAACCTCTCTGCTATCAGCAACGATAAATTGTACAACTCTCGTTGAATCCGAAGGAATAATCTCTCCGAAGCCGCAACACTCGTGCAGTGGAAATTGAGCATATTTCTTTAGTTTTTTTTTTTTTTTGTTTCTTTTCCTTACGATAATATTTATCTATTGCCCGGAAGAATCTACTACGATTATACTCTTCTCGTCCCGGAGGAGGAATCCTACAACACGATTCTCGATCCTCTTTATTATGATCAATGTATTTATATTGTATATATTTACCATCCCATCCATATAGTATGCTTTACCGATGGTTCACGGGCACCGATAAATAGTCCAACGCTCATCGATTCTGAAGAAATGTTGCTGGAAAAAAAAATACATATCGTTGCGACATTGCAATCGAAGGGATTCGTTTCTACTGAATTTAAAAAATGACAAAAATTACGTTATATTCTCGTTTACAATTGGTAATTATAAGTGTGATTGTAATCAATCTCGCGGATATTTGATTTCGTACCGTTGTATCTTCGGAACTGTAAATTCGCAAATGCTTCGAGAATCGCGCAGCAGCCAGAAATAATAATGAAAATTATATACAGTTACATATGTACTTACAGAAGGAAAGCATTTGCGGAACGAATCTTCCGACCAACAGTCGTAACGTCGGTCGTTAAACGAGGTTTTAATGCGTTCCACGTAATCAGCGAGACTCGCAAGCTGTCCTGCCGATCCGGCGTTGATATCTCTTTACGTTATTCTCGTACTTCAAATATATATATATGAGGACTTTCGTGGCAATTCGATCAGAGACTTCGCTCGGATTTGATTGATAATTTTGCATGGTTTTATTCAAATAGCGAAGCATCTACTAATTAAGAAAAAACAGTTCCTCGCCAACTCCTATTTGCTTATGATTTTTGTTAAAGTAGAGAAAACGAAATGTAGAATATTTTTTTACCGGTTCTTATCTACTTCAATTAATTTTTATTTTTCTTCACGCTCCGGTGAAGAGTTTCTAATAATAAATCACAATTGATAATGAATCATTATATCCGCGATTAAATTTGTAAAATTGGCGAGCCTCAGCAACAGACACCGGTTACACAAAGTCAGAAATACGAGGTCTGTTCAAAAAGTATCGGGAATTTTGAATTTCCGCGGGCTACGTATATTCGATTTTCAATTTTTTTGTGGCGTTAGGTTGGTACTCGTGTCCCACATTTATGCTGAAAAAATTGGCCATTTTGAATGTTTAGTTAATTGTTGACAGCTGTTTGAGTTAGACGTGTTTTTGCTTGTTTTCGATTTTTGCCTATTCCAAAAAAGCAGCTTCCATCGCGATGATTGAGCTTTGGTTTCCAGGTCATAACCATAAACCCATGATTCGTCACCAGTTATGGTCCTCTGGAGCAAATTTGGGTCGTCGCGGACCGAGTCCAACAGCTCCTTAGCAATGTTAACGCGACACTGTTTTTCTTCAAAATTGAGCAATTTTGGCACGAATTTCGCGGCGAACCCATTGCTCGACAAGGTGTCCGTTGGGGACACGTCTCCTGAGTTAGTGCGCGAAGTTCTGTCGCCGTGAGTGCATCGGTTCGCCCGTGGGAATTTTTGTAGTGAAACAACTTTTTCCATTTCGGCGAAAACGTGACGGCCGATTGTCGAGAGCAACGCGCGACTGTTAAATTTTGTTTCCTGTTGGGGAAATCGGCCGCGGAAACTACCGTAATGCTTAAGACTACTTATGGAGATGCTGCCCTAAGTAAAACCAGAGTCGACGAGTGGTTTTCACGTTTTAAACATGGAGAAATGTCAATTGAAGACCAACCCCGTTCAGGACGCCCCTCAACGTCAAGAAGTGACGAAAACGTCGACAAAATCAATGCTCTCATTCGTGAAGACCGTCGCCGAACCATTGATCATCTCTGTGAGATGTCTGGAATATCATGGAGTTCAATTCAGAGGATTTTATCCAAAGATTTGCACATGAGCAGAGTTGCAGCCAAATTTGTCCCTCGCCTTCTCACAGGCGAGCAAAGGGAGCGTCGACTTCAGGCATGTTTTAAACTTCAAAATCAGCTCGAAGAGAACCCTCAACTTTTTTCCAAGGTGATTACCGGTGATGAATCGTGGTGCTATGGATACGACCCGGAAACAAAGCAGCAATCAAGCGTTTTGTCACTGTGGAGGAGGTAAAACAAAAATCGCTGGAAGGCCTAAAGAACATCCCGATAAGTGAATTTAACAAATGTTTTGAACATTGGAAGGATCGTTTGCAGAGGTGCGTTGTGGTCAAAGGCGATAACTTTGAAGGTGATCAAAATTTGGTGTAAAAATATTAAAGAATAAAGAAATTATGACGAAATTCCCGTTTTTTTTGGGTCCCCCCTCGTAGTTCCTCAGCAATTTCTCTAACGGTGATTCGACGATTGGCCAATATTATTTTCTTCGCTTCATCAATGTTTTCGTCTGCTGTCGATGTGCTCGGGCGTCCGGAACGCATTTCGTTGTTCGCATCTTCTCGACCCTCTGAGAACATTTTGTACCGCCGATAAACATTGCTCTGGTCCAAGGTAGCTTCACCATATGCCACAGTCAACATTCGAAATGCGTCCGCGCACTTAATTTTCCTTTCCACACAAAATTTCATACACATTCTTTGATCCACTTTTTGGAATAGGGAAAAATCGAAGACAAGCCAAAACACGTCTAATCAAAACAGCTGTCAACAACAGCATAAGTAAGGTACACGAGTACCAACCTAACGCCACAAAAAATCGAAAATCGAATATACGTAGCCCGTGAAAATTCAAAATTCGCGATACTTCTTGAACAGACCTCGTATATCAGACAAGAGGTCCTAGCAGAGCTGTACTTGTGCTTACCGTTGTTTCGACAAATTTTTAAAACGTATTGTAATAACGAAACTGAAAATAAATTTTTTTCGACGAAAAGACAGCCTCTCTGTATGAGAGAGCAAAAAAATTGTTGAGAAAATGGTTCTTTGGGTTTGCTCCTAGTTTTTTCTGTTTCCATCAGCTTTTCTTTCGGTGAATCTTGTTTGAAAAAAGGGCATACTTCTGTTGGTTTTTTTTCTTTGTTTTAACAAAAATTGCCAAGCCATTGTTCGTACGTGCCTCGTGGTCGATTGGCTTCATCGATGATTAAGAGAAATATCGTCCCGGCGTCCCGTTTCGAAGCGAACGGCCAATAAAAATATAGCGAGCGAACAATTAAACTCCCGCTGGCTGCCTACTGCTGCTGCGGGGTTTGTTTTAGAAAACCACTGAAACGACGCGGCGTGCTCGGGTGGCGCGGGCCACGGGTTTCGACCGTAGAAATCGAGGAATAGGCGAGGTTTTTCTCCCCGGAAACCAAAGCTCAATCATCGCAATGGAGGCTGCTTTTTTGGAATAGGTAAAAATCGAAGACAAGCCAAAACACGTCCAACCAAAACAGCTGTCAACAATTAGCTAAACATTTAAAACGGCCGATTTTTTCAGCATAAGTGAGGTACACGAGTACCAATCTAACGCCACAAAAAAATCGAAAATCGAATATACGTAGCCCGCGTAAATTCAAAATTCGCGATACTTTTTGAACGGACCTCGTATATCCGCGCCCCACGGTGTAATAACGCGAAGTATGAACGCACGAGTATATTAATTAACCAAACCGGGAATCCACTTTCCCCGCGCTGACCAAGGCCTGGATACGAAGATGACCTCGGCGATGAGAATTGGCTTTGGGTCTCTTTTGCCGGCCATATCGCGTGGCTGTGCCAACTCCCGAAGAATATCGCTATCATCGCTGCTGCATCTCGATTGCGTATCCTTGCAACTATAAAAGCTAATACACGCCTGACAGCTTACAAACCGGAAGCTCGTCTTGTCGTTTCTTACCTTCTTCTCTGACGCTTTTTTTTTTCATTCGCTCCACGCGTTCTTCGCGCGTCTCCATTCTCAACACTAATATGCCGTTTCTATCCCTTACCGCGCTCGAGGACTTTCAAGATTGGCTAATAAAATATTTATTACGTAAACTCGGAGCACCATTACATTTGTACAATTTTTTTTTTTTTTTTATCAATATTCATAGTTTAAAAAGACTCTTTTTAAACGTAGAGTTGAGAGAAAGGTAGAAAACATTCCGAGCTACAATTGTAATTTGTTTGAAAAAAAAAAAAAAAAAAAAAAAAAAACAAGCAGCCAAGCAAATAGAAGTAAACGTTGTTGTTTACTCGTGTTAGACGGACGAAAGTATACACGTAAAATCCAACGTGTCAGAATATATATTGTACATATAGTATAACTTCATGTATCCTCGTATTTTTTCACTTTACTTCACGTGTTTGAGTATCGCAGGCGTGAATTAGCACCGCATGCGCGAGTACCTCCACCTGTTGCTACTGTTGGCTTTCTATGTGCCTGCTGTTGGAGTTTTGCGCGAGTCAAGTTACCTGGGGACAATGGGCGGTCTCTCTGGACTTCCCGTTTCACGATTAGCACCGTCGCGTTCAAAGAGCTCGTAACGCATGTAATATCAAATTCTAACAATAAAAAGGGCGTTTACGAGAGCGTTTTACCGCGTAAAATCACGTGAATACGATCGTTTTTTACGGACAAAAGTCCGTTGTCGAGCCACATTAAAGACGCTCGCGTAACCTCGATTTCCGGATTAGGATCACTCTCGAAGAGTCATCTTCGTGTCTCAACCACTCTCGTATATTTATTGCTCTATAATAATACCATACGCGGTTATAAACTCGGGATAACGAGTATTCATCGGAAGAGCAAACCAATTCCCGAGAGCTCTTTGAGATTTTCAACGAAACTTGTTTACGCTCGTCGTTAAAAAAAAAAAGGTAAAATAAAAAATAAACAGCAAACTCTTTGGGACAAGATTTTTTTTACGACCATCGAACGAGAAAGTAAGTGCTCCAATAGATATATATATATCTCGCCCCCCGGCGCCAGCCTGTCCCATTTTCCCACCGCGTTTATTATCATTATTGCTCTTTTTATTAAATTCTTTCCTTGTTCACTTTAGCTTCGGGGTTTTTACGGGTTTCTCGTTATCGACATTGAAATCGGGTCGTTGATCGGCTATCAGATATCTCCGCATGGATTATATCAAATCCGCTCGACTCCTCCATTGGTCCTGGAGCTTTCACTGTTGCAGTTTTGCGTTGTCAAACAAATTTCATCGTTTTTACGCATCTCGAGACCCCGTCAGTCTCGTCCTCCGCGCCGCCGATCTTGTTCCAGGTGCGTCCTTTCCGTTTCTCAACGGAAAAAAAAAAAAAAACGTCGACAACCGTCACTCTTACATCCGGTGTTTAATACGGCAAGGATACGGAATATATTGCTCGCGTGAGTATATATCGGGTGCCTGAAAGAAACGTTGTACCAGTTTGTCCGTTTTCGTGCAAGATACATTAAGGGAGTGGATTAAAAAAGGAAAAAAAAAACAGCTAGAAAAAAAGTACAAAGACATCGTGATCGTCGTGAAAGTACGATATTTGTTTTCTAACACGGGGGCTGCTTAATGATCCAACAAGCGAGACGAGACAAGAAAAAATCGAGATCGATCCTAACTTCTCGAATGTTATAGCCAAGACATACTCTTGTTTTCGAGATTGACAGGGGACTTTTTGTCTCGTCTCGATCTCGTCGCGAATCTCGCTTGTATTCCAATATCGATCGGTTCGAACTAGAACTTTTCAAACTGTCGCGATGAAACGCACATCGAGTAACATTGGCCCCACGTCGGTTACCGATACTGGAGAAAAACGCATGTGCATCGATAATATTCCACAAGGAATTGTATTTCCATAGGAATGTTTTAATCGCGATCATTTTAACGCGTGGGCGCACACCCTTCGATTACTTCAAAAACAGAAATTGTACTTTCACCGAAACGGCACAACTGTCCGGACTCAGATAGCTTAGCCCAAGCAGAATTGTGGGAAATAGTGGTTAAGTTTTTGCTGTTTGAAAATAATCCACCGTTTAGCAGTGGGTACAATTCTAATATTACAGCTATGTCTCTTGCACTGATGTGCGACGTGGTAACATGTAAACCATCGCCATCGTAGTAAGGGTTCCCATTAAACCAATAAAACATTTTACTATAATCGAGATTCTCGCTTGGTCTCGCTTGTCAATTCAATACATATCGAGACGAGATTATATCTGCAACTCACGTCATGCAATCGATATACAAATTTTATATAAATGACAATCGCAAGCGAGAACGAGCGAGACGGTCGAGATTCTCGTCTTGTGTTGCATCACTAGGGCTGCTCGTCGGATTTTCGTAATCGAATTCAAACACGAGAGAAAATTGAGGTAGTAGTCTGGTAACTAGAGCCGATTTTCATGTCTTTTTTGGAGGGCGTTTTTTTGTAGGAAAATAAAAATGAATCGTTTTGGATATTTAGGATGTTTTTATTTACATATTAACGATACAATAAAATTTTTTTTGATAAAATTTAATAGTTTATTATTATTATTATTATTGATCAAAGTTGGCACCTCGAAAAAAAAGCGCGTGGGTGGCCCCGGTGATTTTGGCTCTTGATGTTATCTGAAATAAAACATTCTTGATAATTCTTAATATATAGACGTGTCATTCTGGTCCGAACTAGTGAAGTTAAATTTCATGAATAAATAACAAAATGGCGGACTTTGGAAAAAAAGTCCTTTTATTTTAGCAAATAAATGTTGTTATTTATCCATGAAATTTAACTTCGGTAGTTCTGACCAGAATGACACGTCTATAGATTAAGAATTATCAAGAATTTTTGATTTCAGATAACATCAAGAGCCAAAATCACCGGGGCCACTCACGCGCTTTTTTTTCGAGGTGCCAACTTCGATCAATAATAATAACAATAATAAACTATTAAATTGTTTCAAAAAATGTTTTCTTTTCATCTTTAATATGTAAATAAAAACATCCTGAATATCCAATACGATTCATTTTTATTTTCCCACAAAAAAACGCCCTCCAAAAAGCGAGCTCGCGTTAAACCGGCATATTGTACAGGAGATTGGCCTCTCGCGATCTCCATATTTCATTCTTTTTGCATCTCCCGCTACGTAGAAAATTCCAACGTAGGTTTGAGCGAATGCACGAAACAGCTCTGGCTCCTCGTCGGTTTTAACGTGCTAGCCAAGACCCAAGCTTACCTCGGATGATCATCGTATGTTCCGTCTAATTACAACTTTTAGAAAAAAAAAAAAAATGTACGTCTTATCGAACAAGTCCGTGCTGTCATACCGGATTCAAGTGTAAGTGAAGTTAGCGCATAGTGCTGGCGGTGGAATGGAGAAGAAAAAAAAATAAGAACTTTCATAACAAAAAGAAAAATGAGCGAGAAACGGTGCTCTCACTCCTTAAAGCCGGTTTCCTGATTTTCCGTTCACACACCACCGAGAATACCTACAACCGAGAGAGGTTGAGGGGGATCGTTCCTCTGGTCGGGACAAGGCAAAACTTGCCTTCACTCGAGGCAGCCTCAATTCCATTGGTCGACAACGAGAGTGCACAACGATTTCTCCCGGAGAAACGAATTTAAATGCGTTTCGTGTATAGAATATATATATATACATATATACCCAAACATTTATATATATATATATATATATATATATATATATATATATATATATATATATATATACACTTACCCGGTGTCTTTCTGGGACCGTTTGCACCGAACCCCGATCAATTCCATCGGTGTTCGGTTCTCCTTCACTTTCCCCGCTCGGTGAGCGCCAAACAACGAAGTAACCAACATTCACGTTCTTTGGAGCTCTCCCGATGCACACGCTCGACGTATATCCTCTTTCCAATTCTCATGGGCTTTCTCACTTCCTCGCACCTTCCGTGATCGTTTTAATTTTTATTTTTTTTATCTTTCGTGGACCGTTTTCACAACCGCGGTCGAGCGAAGCTTTCAACCACTTTGTTGTCGGAAAATTCACTTTTTCAAAACGTTAAGGTAGTAGTCTGGTAACTTAAGCCGATTTTCATGTCTTTTTTGGAGGGCGTTTTTTTGTAGGAAAATAAAAATGAACCGTTTTGGATATTTAGGATGTTTTTATTCACATATTAAAGATACAAACATTTTCTTGAAAAAATTTAATAGTTTAATATTATTATTATTATTGATCGAAGTTGGCACCTCGAAAAAAAAGCGCGTGGGTGGCAGCGATGATTTTGGCTCTTGATCTTATCTGAAATCAAAAATTCTTGATAATTCTTAATCTATAGACATGTCATTCTGGTCGGAACTACTGAAGTTAAATTTCATGGATAAATAACAAAATAGCGGACTTTGGAAAAAAGTTTTTTTTTCCAAAGTCCGCCATTTTGTTATTATCGATTCTTGAAATCGTACTCCAACTTCAAAATCTAAGCGTTTTTCAGCTGAATTCCATAAACAAACTATCCATAAAATCTACGAAATAAAATTTAGTCTATAAAGTGACAAACGATATTACTCCAATTGTCTTTATCAAATTTTCTAATAAGTCAAGAATATGACAGAAGTTTATGTTGAAATTTAAAGTAGTAATCTGGTAACTTAAGCCGATTTTCATGTCTTTTTTGGAGGGCGTTTTTTTGTGGGAAAATAAAAATGAATCGTTTTGGATATTTAGGATGTTTTTATTTACATATTAGAGATACAAAAACAAATTTTTTTGAAAAAATTTAATAGTTTATTATTATTATTATTATTGATCGAAGTTGGCTCTTGATGTTATCTGAAATCAAAAATTCTTGATAGTTCTGAATCTATAGACATCTAATTCTGGTCGGAACTACTGAAGTTAAATTTCATGGATAAATAACAAAGTGGCGCACTTTGGAAAAAAAAAGTTTTTTTTTTTCAAAGTCCGCCATTTTGTTGTTTATCCATGAAATTTAACTTCAGTAGTTCCGACCAGAATGACATGTCTATAGATTAAGAATTATCAAGAATTTTTTATTTCAGATAACATCAAGAGCCAAAATCACCGGGGCCACCCACGCGCTTTTTTTTCGAGGTGCCAACTTCGATCAATAATAATAATAATAATAAACTATTAAATTTAAAAAAAAATTTTTTTTTTTTTTTTGTATCTTTAATATGTAAATAAAAATATCCTTAATATCCAAAACGATTCATTTTTATTTTACTACAAAAAAACGCCCTCCAAAAAAGACATGAAAATCGGCTTAAGTTACCAGACTACTACCTTAAATTTCAACATAAACTTCTGTTTTATTCTTGACTTATTAGAAAATTTGATAAAGACAATTGGAGTAATATCGTTTGTCACTCTATAGGCTAAATGTTATTTCGTAGATTTAGATTTTATAGATAGTCTGATTATGGAATTTAGCTGAAAAGCGTTTAGATTTTGAAGTACGATTTCAAGAATCGATGATAAGACACCGAATTCTGTAATTGAAATATTATTCATCGTGAATTAGTGAATTGACGTTGTTAATTAATTTTTTTCATCTCGTTTGTTCTAGAATTACGATACGATGAGCAAGGGTAAAAAATCGTGGAGCGTTCGTTTGGGTCTGTCGCGTCAGAGTCATCGGGGTACCGACGAGCCGACGAAAGGCTGGGGCACGATAAGCGGTGGTAGTGCTTTATCGCGTCAAATGTTGTACGGTGATCCCTGGCTCTATGGCACTGTAAGATCGTCGAGGGGTATTCACGATCCACGTGGCTATTTGAATCCACCACCGCTGCCGGGTGCTCCGGTACTCATAGTATGCTCCTGCCCGGAGTTTCTCATCGGTACGGCCAGGAAGCTTGGAAACTGCCGGAAGTGCGGCGGTCATCGTCTCGCCGGTGTACCACTCGGTGGTACATGCCGTATAACAACAACTTCCTCCAGGACTCGTCCAAGTTTGGCAGGTAAGGGAATACACATCCATTAAATTTGTACATTATATATATATATATATATATATATATATTAAGGTGGTTCTTAATTTGGTGATGTTGGAAATTCTTTGGTATTGTTCCTCAAAAGTAATCAACATATCTAGAAAAAAAATTGGGCGCAAGCGGAACTTTGTCCAATAATTCTAACCCACCCCACCGAGCTGTCGAATTTTTATATGAAAAAATGCATGCATACAAAATTTTGTTAAGAAAATTGTTTATTATTTCAAAACTATTTATGATAAAAGAATTTTATATAACGTTTTTGTAGGAAATATAATGCTCTACAAAAAAGGTATCTTGTGAAATTCTCGTGAATCTAATATTTATCACGTAATTAGCAAAAAACTGTCATCACTTATTCCAAAAGTCGATCATTATGGTCAAAACAGGAGTTTGACGTCGAATAGCTGCAATTTATTTTTCGTATGTATATAAGATTATGAAGAAATACGTACCGCACTCAACAATGAAATGTAAACAATATTCAAATTTTCAATTTTATCAATTTTATTGTGAATTATAATGAATGATGTCATATATTTTAAAAATCAACTTACAATAATGAATTACATCGGTTGGAGCAAAGTTGCTTTGTTAATATCAGGATATTTTTTTTTATATTCTTCAATTATTTGTACAATGAATTGTTTCTGATCTTCATCATAAGTGAGACGATCATTGTACTCTCTAATAAGTTTCACTCCTCTTTCTGCAACATCGTTAACCACTTTAATTCCTTTAACTATTTTTAAGCCTTGTAAATAATTTTCATTAGAAATCCACTCGCTCACATCGATATCAAAAAATGAGGAGTTGATTTCAAATCTTTCGATAAAAGCCATCGATTTGGAACTGATAAAGAAATCAATGTCCTTATCGATCAAAGAAGAAAAATTTATCATGAATGATAATAAAATTGATAAAATTAAAAATTTAAATATCGTTCACATACTGTTATTGAGTGTACTACGTATCTCTTCATATTTCTAATTGCATATGAAGAATACATTGCAGTTTTTCGACGTCAAACTCCTGTTTTGGCCATAATGATGGACTTTTGAAATAAATGATGACAGTTTTTTGCTAATAACGTGATAAATATTGGATTCATAAGAATTTTACAAGATACCTTTTTTGTAGAGCATTAAATTTCCTATAAAAAAACAATATAACATTTTTTTTATCATGAATAGTTTTGAAATAATAAACAATTTTCTTCACAAAATTTTGAACGCATGCATTTTTTCATATAAAAATTCGACAGCTCGGTGGGGTGAGTTAGAATTATTGGACAAAGTTCCGCTTGCGCCCAATTTTTTTTCTGGATATGTTGATTACTTTCAAGGAACAATACCAAAGAATTTCCAACATCACCAAATTAAGAACCACCCTAATATATATATCCGCATCATAATTATCATATAGATTTTTATGAGGCAAAGCATAAAAAAGCATGCACACTCGAGCGAAGAAGAGAATCATCGTTGCCGTTCTTAAGGGCTCTATTTATAACGAGCCCACGTTCCAGGATTTATGACGAGAACATTAAAATTTTTGAAAAGTCGAAGGAATTTTTACTTCCAATTGAACTTCATTAACCCGACGACTTTCTCCATAAGTCATTTTTCTTCTTTTTCTTTGTTCAATCTCACGCCTCAAGGTGTCCTGAGATCCTCCGTCGACGATCCGTACGATTTGATGCGACGCAGTCGTCTCGTCGAGCCAAGATCACGAGCTCGTAGTATATCACCGCATCGGCAATCGAATCAGCGAGATTCTCGAAGTCAGAGCGTAGCGCGAAGCAACAAAGATCGTAAAGCGCCTTTAACGGAAGTTGCCGTCTCGCGAACCGAATGGTTCGACACCGAGACTGCGTGTTACGACGAGAATTCGCGAAAATCACGACCGAGCTTTGCCGGCGTGACGAGCGACGATTGGCTCGAGGAAAAATCGCCGGAAGAGCCGAAAAACGTGAACGGTAGAGTCGTGAGAATCGCGAACAAGTCGCGTAACTGGCAGGACTGTAATGCGTCGGGAAAGGCACAGGAAAACGATCGAAGAAAGTCCGACGAAGAGTGGAAAGACGCGGCGACGATGAACAACGGCGTGTCCACGAGTACCGATTCGCGAAAGAGTATTCTCGAGTGCGACGTAAATCCTTATCTTCTCGTGAAGAAACAGATGAGGGACGAGGACGATCTGAGCGATGATCTGTCGGACAATGCTCTCGAGCACGAGGAAAAGCCATCATCGAGTCTGTTCGATCCGTCGAAGGTAAAATCGATCGAGCGTGTACCGAACAGAAGTGCCGTGGCGGCGATCGGTGGTCAGAGAATACGTGTATTCAACGAACCTCGTGAAATATCGGACGAGGAGGAAACCACGAGTGCGGGAACGGTCACGAGAATTCCAATACCGAAAATTTCGCCCAAGCGACCACCGAGAAGGATAAAAGAGACGAGAACGACGCTTAAGAGTATATTGAAGAGAGGCAAAGCCGACGGTAAACGAAAGAACGTTTTGTTCAATGTCAATAATGTGATTTTTGCCCCTGAGAAACCACCGGAATTGACGCTATCAACCGGCCGAAGATCGAGCAGAATTTTCACAAATTCCATCTGCAAGAATAGCACCATCGACGTTAACATCGAGGAACCCATTGTACCCGAGGAGCACATACCCGAGAGACCAAAATTCATAACAATACCGAACATAAGAGATCCGAAGAGAACGACGAGGGTTCAGGAGGCAAAAATTGTGCCGGAAGTGAAGATAAATCCGTGTATCGAGAGAATGAGGATTCAACATTCGACGCTCACGAGAAAACCCGAGGTACCAGCGAGAAATACGATCAAGCGAGATAACGTCGTCGATAAGACGTGCCCAGAGACAGCATCGATCGAAGAAACGACGTCACTGTCGGATTCAATCGTAACCGAAATTTCTACCGATCTCACGAGTGTCTCCGGTAAAAGTGAGACAAAGAGTACAGCGAGTGAGGATATCAGTGCCGACAGAAAAACGCGAGTGAGCAGCAGCGAAACATCGCTGGAAACAATAAGACCGGAAGACGAGACGAAACTGGAGATTGAGATCGAGGAACTTGAGGACAGACTTCCGGAGATTGAAAACGAGGACAGAGAGCTCATTCGCAAATCAGGAGGTAAGATTCTAACGACAAATTGTATCATCATTTTTGTTCAATGGCTTGTTTCACAATCTTCGAGACACTTTGACATTCTGACATTTAAACTAATTACAATGTAAAGACACTAGGGTCGTTCGGCAACCGATGGGAGAACAAAGAATTAATGAAACCGGCAAATATGCTCGTTATTTAAGACGAAGACGTCGGTCAGAATTACTTAACGACTATATTCAATGTGCCAGTATGCAATGTTTTCGCAAATAATTTAGGGTTTGCTCCGATGATCCCGGATATAATTCACGAAGCAAGAGGAGAGGAGTAAAGTATTAAGCTCGTCCCCAATTTAACGACGTGACGTGTCTTGCCCGAGGACTTATAGTGACCGCGATTCGAGTCAGTTTCCTCTCCCGTCGTACGGCGATAGCTCTGCGAGTAATTCATACATTGATAATATACTATTCCTTATCCCTCGCTCTCGTGTTCGTATATGCGTATATATATAATATTTATTCGTCCGTATATAGTTATATGAAACACGGGTACGAGAGGTTTAATGGACCGTTAACGCGCTGACACGAGTTATCGCGCCCGCCGCGCGCAGGAATATATCCTTGAACTCGTGAAAAAAATGCACATAGCGCGGATTACAAGCAAGGATAACAAGGAGGGGAGCCCTTCTGGTACTCGTTCTATCCTATCCCATAGTGTTTAATGATATAGATATATATTTTATCTACACGTTTGTGTTTCATCTTGCCCCACCTTGATACGCTGGTTAACGGTCATACTCCACGGATATACAAGAGTAAAGGCTGATGTACACTATCATTATTATATCTCGTTCTCGCTCGTACAAATCCAGAGACGAGCTTAATCGATTACAAGACTTATATATCCACATAATCCGAGCGTGAAGAAAAAAATCTCCAGTTTACCGTTAAACTAAAACAAAATTTTACGTTTAAGATTTTGCTAGAAGTATTTAAATGGGGTGAGTTCGTCATTAGAAAATAGATGAAATATCTTCATCATCATTATTAAGGTAGCAGTCTGGTAACTTAAGCCGATTTTCATGTCTTTTTTGGTGGGCGTTTTTTTGTAGGAAAATAAAAATGAATCGTTTTGGATATAGGATGTTTAGGATGTTTTTATTTACATATTAAAGATACAAGAGAAAAATTTTTTGACAAAATTTAATAGTTTATTATTATTATTATTATTGATCGAAGTTGGCACCTCGAAAAAAAAGCGCGTGGGTGGCCCCGGTGATTTTGGCTCTTGATCTTATCTGAAATAAAAAATTCTTGATAATTCTTAATCTTTAGACATGTCATTCTGGTCGGAACTACCGAAGTTAAATTTCATGGATAAATAACAAAATGGCGGACTTTGGAAAAAAACGTCCTTTTCCATTTTGTTATTTATCCATGAAATTTAACTGCAGTAGTTCCGACCAGAATGACATGTCTGTAGATTAAGAATTATCAAGAATTTTTGAATCGTTCATGAGCAATAATTTAAGGTAGTAGTCTGGTAACTCAAGCCGATTTTCATGTCTTTTTTGGAGGGCGTTTTTTTTGTAGGAAAATAAAAATGAATCGTTTTGGATATTTAGGGCATTTTTATTTACATATTAAAGATACAAAACAAAAATTTTTTGAAAAAATGTAATAGTTTATTATTATTATTATTATTCATCGAAGTTGGCACCTCGAAAAAAAAGCGCGTGAGTGGCCCCGGTGATTTTGGCTCTTGATGTTATCTGAAATAAAAAATTCTTGATAATTCTTAATCTATAGACATGTCATTCTGGTCGGAACTACTCAAGTTAAATTTCATGGATACATAACAAAATGGCGGACTTTGGAAAAAAGTTTTTTTTTTCCAAAGTCCGCCATTTTTTTATTTATCCATGAAATTTAACTTCAATAGTTCCGACCAGAATGGCATGTCTATAGATTAAGAATTATCAAGAATTTTTGATTCGTTCATAAGCAATAATTTAAGGTAGTAGTCTGGTAACTCAAGCCGATTTTCATGTCTTTTTTGGAGGGCGTTTTTTTGTAAGAAAATAAAAATGAATCGTTTTGGATATTTAGGATGTTTTTATTTACATATTAAAGATACAAACAAAAATTTTTTGAAACAATTTAATAGTTTATTATTATTATTATTATTGATCGAAGTTGGCACCTCGAAAAAAAGCACGTGGGTGGCCCCGGTGATTTTGGTTCTTGATGTTATCTGAAATAAAAAATTCTTGATAATTCTTAATCTATAGACATGTCATTCTGGTCGGAACTACTCAAGTTAAATTTCATGGATAAATAACAAAATGGCGGACTTTGGAAAAAAAAACTTTTTTCCAAAGTCCGCCATTTTTTTATTTATCCATGAAATTTAACTTCAGTAGTTCCGACCAGAATGGCATGTCTATAGATTCAGAATTATCAAGAATTTTTGATTCGTTCATGAGCAATAATTTAAGGTAGTAGTCTGGTAACTCAAGCCGATTTTCATGTCTTTTTTGGAGGGCGTTTTTTTGTAGGAAAATAAAAATGAATCGTTTTGGATATTTAGGATGTTTTTATTTACATATTAACGATACAAAAAAAAAAATTTTCGAAAAAATATAATAGTTTATTATTATTATTATTATTATTATTATTGATCGAAGTTGGCACCACGAAAAAAAAGCGCGTGGGTGGCCCCGGTGATTTTGACTCTTGATGTTATCTGAAATAAAAAATTCTTGATAATTCTTAATCTATAGACATGTCATTCTGGTCGGAACTACTGAAGTTAAATTTCATGGATAAATAACAAAATGGCGGACTTTGGAAAAAACGTCCTTTTCCATTTTGTTATTTATCCATGAAATTTAACTTCAGTAGTTCCAACCAGAATGACATGTCTATAGATTAAGAATTATCAAGAATTTTTGATTTCAGATAACATCAAGAGCCAAAATCACCGGAGCCACCCACGCGCTTTTTTTCCGAGGTGCCAACTTCGATCATTAATAATAATAATAATAAACTATTAAATTTTTTCAAACAAATTTTTTTTTGTATCTGTAATATGTAAATAAAAACATCCTAAATATCCAAAACGATTAATTTTTACTTTCCTACAAAAAAACGCCCTCCAAAAAAGTCATGAAAATCGGCTTAAGTTACCAGACTAGTACTTTAAGTCTATTCGACAATGAGACGTCGAAAACGTCAGAAGATGTTTGAACATTCTCCGACCAAGACGGTACAGATGATCGTTTTTTACATCGCATGTTCGTTATTAACATTTGGAAACGTGTCGTTACGCCACAACAAGAGATTTTAAGGTTTAGCCGCCCGGTGTACTATTGGTTTCACCGGATAATTAGGGTATTTATAATCAGTGAATATCGTAGGATTGTTGCGCAATGGAAACAACGAAACACGGCCCGAGAGCCCCAAAATGCTTTCTATCTCAATTACCTCTTAGTTTTCGTTTGACACGGGCGTGTGTAGTCTATCGGTGGGAGATTAATGGGAGGGAAGTGTCCTCGATGCCACGGTAATAAAGAGAAAAATTTTAAGAACGAAATCTAAAGCAAAAACACTTATTGATCCATCCTCCTGCATATAAATAGATTTGTCGAGTCCTTGAAACTGAAAAAAAAATCAAACAAAAAAGGAATTTTTGTCCATTAAATTCTCGAGCATGTTTCTCCTTGTCGTGTCTCGGGGGACGGGAGCCACTAACGTCATTATAATCCCGGTTTAAAGTTGAACAGCGACGAGGAGACGGAGGGGGTTAAATATGTCGGAGATAAAAAGGAGAGAAAGGTTATAGCGGATCCTGACGACCGTGAGTCGTGTCCTCCGGGCAATATATGCGTGCGGAGACCCACAGAGATATATCGCATTGCACACTCTCGTATTGTGTCTGAACATATAAAAAAAAGCTCTCTCGGTATCTTTTATATAAGTATATAGAAATATAGACTTGTGTATTGCTTTGTGGGTCCAGGCAGGACACGCGGCTACACTCGACGTCAGTCAGTAGATAAGGTCAGGGACGGTCAGACCATCCGTATATTTAACTCTCTCTTGTTCAACGCTCGTTTCGATTTTTCATTAACGTTTGTTCACCGTTAATATCGTTAGTTATTTTTGTTTTTTAATACTCCAACTTGGACCTCGCCCTTGACAGGCTTTTCGATACGAAATAATTTCTTTCACATTCTCGAATGTAATTATTTTTCCGTGCCATCGTACAGTGAATCAAATTGACACGACGTTTCTTTCTGAATAATCTAACGCGCGGCGCACAATACAGTCGCGCGAATAGCAAATTCCGAATGACTTCCGGCGAACGTGCGTTCGCCGAGTCTTCAAGGAGGATGTCCCCGTGGATTTCTCGTATCTCTTTCTACCTTATGCCTGTGTACTCGTGTGCTCCAACTCCGTATTATCTCTCAGCCTTTACACCATGTTTATTTGTCCATTATGATCTTCTCTGTGGGATATATATCATTATATACGAGGGGGGACCCAAAAAAAACGGGAATTTCGTCATAATTTCTTTATTTTTTAATATTTTTACACCAAAATTTGATCATCTCCAAAGTATTCTCCTTTGACCACAACGCACCTCTGCAAACGATCCTTCCAATGTTCAAAACATTTTTTAAATTCACTTATCGGTATGTTCTTTAGGCCTTCCAGCGACTTTTGTTTTACCTCCTCCACAGTGGCAAAACGCTTTCCTCTCATGTCCCTTACGAGTCTGGGGAACAAAAAAAAACACAGGGGGCTAGAACCGGTGAGTAGGGGGGGGTGGACAATTGGGGTCATGCAGTTTTTGGTCAAAAACTGCTTTACGGAGAGAGCGGCGTGGGCCGGCGCGTTGTCATGATGGAGGAACCAGTCACTTGTGCGCCAATAATCTGCCCTTTTCTTCCGGATACTCTCCCTCAATCTTTTCAAAACCTTCATGTAGAACTTCTGGTTGACAGTTTGACCCAGGGGAACGAACTCCGCGTGCACAACACCTCTGCAATCGAAGAAACAAATGAGCATTGTCTTGATGTTTGACTTCACTTGGCGAGCTTTTTTCGGACGAGGAGAGCGAGGTGTCTTCCACTGGCTTGATTGCTGCTTTGTTTCGGGGTCGTATCCATAGCACCACGATTCATCACCGGTAATCACCTTGGAAAAAAGTTCAGGGTCCTCTTCGAGCTGATTTTGAAGTTCAAAACGTGCCTGAAGTCGACGCTCCCTTTGCTCGTCTGTGAGAAGGCGAGGGACAAATTTGGCTGCAACTCTGCTCATGTGCAAATCTTTGGATAAAATCCTCTGAATTGAACTCCATGATACCCCAGACATCTCACAGAGTTGATCAATGTCTCGGCGACGGTCTTCACGAATGAGAGCATTGATTTTGTCGACGTTTTCGTCACTTCTTGACGTTGAGGGGCGTCCTGAACGGGGTTGGTCTTCAATTGACATTTCTCCATTTTTAAAACGTGAAAACCACTCGCAGACTCTGGTTTTACTTAGGGTAGCATCTCCATAAGCAGTCTTAAGCATTACAGTAGTTTCCGCGGCCGATTTCCCCAACAGGAAACAAAATTTCACAGCCGCGCGTTGCTCTCGACAATTGGCCATTACGTTTTCGCCGAAATGGAAAAAGTTGTTTCACTACAAAAATTCCCACGGGCGAACCGATGCACTCACGGCGACAGAACTTCGCACACTAACTCGGGAGACGTGTCCCCAACGGACATCTGGTCGAGCAATGGGTTCCCCCACTCTCCCTCCCCACCGCAGCGCAATTCCCGTTTTTGTTGGGTCCCCCCTCGTATGTATCTATACAGTGAAAAGAATTGCACGTGTGCGTACGAAAGTTGGATGATTTGAAAAGAAAATGAAGATGATACAGTGAGTGTTTGCGAGACTTCCGGCGACCATATTTCCGCTCTTCTCACTCTTTCACCTTTCCTCTGTACCTTTTGGTATTCAAGGGCTCGTTTTTGCCGCCGGAGAGTTAGATAACCGAGAACGTCCGGTAGAGAGAATATACGACGACGATGACAAACCTCGTGGGCGAACGGCCCCGGTACTTCTTTATATAGCATTATATCGCTATATCTTCTCAACTATGGTATACTACACTTAAACTCGTCTCTGTACAGTACTATCGTACTTCTGCGTGGATACTGTTACATGTATGTGGACTGCCCGGTGTGTTGCCGTGTGAGGTACACGACCCGAGTACCAGCTATACAGTTTTACTCACAACCACTGTGAGTACGGTTAAAAAATAATGAGAAAGATTCACGGGAGCTTTTATGGTACGTCGTCGAGCGTCACCGGAACAATTTAAGAAAAAAAAAACAAAAACTGTCATTCGAAAATTCATCTTCGATAAAATAAAAATAGTGAAATATTGACGGGCGGTTGATTTACTAAGATTTATTTTTCAAGTCAACGATAGCATTGTATGACGTTAATTTCATTATTTAAAGAGAAAATCTCGAAAAACCGGAAGAATGTTTATATTTTACGTGTCTAAAAGCCTTTTGATTTATTTAAAAATGTTCATTTTCTGAATCATGCGGTACAGGGCTCGCATATACCTTGTATGCCATTCGCACATCGTGGATTATATACTCACCAGGCGAGTTATTAAGTCCAGGCTGACACGCGTCCACGTACCAGGCAACGTTGCACTCTATCCGCGGTTTCTTGGCGAAGAACACGTGGGCCCGGTCTTTCTCGTAAGGGGGTTTCCAATCTCTCGCTCCTCTCTCTCTCTCCCGGTACAGCCGAAGATAAATTGCGATTTCGTTCGAGCTCTTTACAGAGACCCAAGGGTTTAATAACGTCTTTTTACCCTCTTGCTCTCGGTTCTAGCCTCTAATGGCTAAGATATCTCAGTGTACGGTCCGGCAGCAGTGCAATGCCGTTGTTTTTCTGCAGTCGCAGAGTCCGGTGGTTTACCTCGTTCGATACGCTGCTTTCCATAACGCGAGAATGAACGGGAGCCTCGAGCGACGAACCTTCTCCATAATCTACGCGGAACGAGTCAACGAGTGGAAGCAGCTCGAATGAAGCGATTCTACCTTTTTTTTCTTTACACGACCGTTGTACTAACTCGGATGCTTTTCGCTTGCTCATTTCGATAAGTCGAAAAAAAACATAGCCAGCCTTTTTTGATTTTTTTCTTTCCGTTTTCTCCGATGTCATCGATGGATATGAAAAAAAAAACTGTTTCAATATCTCGAGAATTGAAAAGTTGCGATGAACAGGACTTACAAACATCGCCGGAAATTTGGCCAATTTATATAGAAATGTATTTAGATACTTGACAGCGATGCTAAGTTATTATTTCTTATAGTTTCCTTTTCATTTTCTCGCGGTTTCTTCTGCTCGGCGCATTTCTCTCCGCTTCGAGAGCCTAACACTTTTTATTACGAGAAAAAAAAAACAACAACAACAACCAACATAACACGAGCGCGAGCGTACATAATTTTTGTTATTAGTTGGCGTCCGAGACTCTCTCGATATTAGTATATACAGGGTGTCCCAATAACTATTAGCATCTTAGATATCTTCGAAACTATAAGGTTCACAGAAATATTTGCTGAATGAAAATTGCACAGTACGAAGGGGGCCATCCAATGATACTAAAGTACTCACCCCCACCCCCACATCCTGGGCTGGGGGTGGGGCAACTTTGAAATATTAAATGGGAACCCCCATTTTTTATTGTAGATTCGGAATCCCCATAAAAAAATACGTAACTTTTGTTTAAAATTTCTTTTTCGATTCGTGATAGATGGCGCTGTAATCACAAAAAATCCCCGAAAGTACAGAAAGGCGATGATACTTACAGTTTCGGTAGTAAATAAAATTACTACGTTTATAGTAAGTGTTCGAAATGACGACCATCAGTATCAATGCAATATTGGATTCTTTTTTCGATTGATTGACTCGCAAGTTTTACAGCGTCAGAACTTATTGATGCACAGGCTGTAATAATTCTTCCCATTCGTTCTCATGCAATTCTTGGTGAAGACTAACATGGTACGGGTGAAATTTGTGACGGTGCAAAATGCGATGTACGCTAGTCCTGGCGATGCCAGATTCATTTTGAATTTGTCGCACGTTACAATGTTACAAATGTTACAATGTTTGTTACATTTCTTCGACAGAAAGGTACAGAAAGTACAGAAAGGCGATAATACTTACGGTTTACTTCACTGAAAGTGAACACTGTTTCAAGGACACTTTAATAAGTTTGCAGGATAAGATAAACATGATACGGATTAGTATCGATAAATCAGTCAATCGAGTGCAATGTATCCGTTTGAAGAGCAAGTCGATATGCTTCGCATTTATGGCGAATGCCAACAAAATTCTGTAAGGGCAAAAACCTTGTATGGTGAACGATAGCCACATCGGTCTCAGCCTTCGCGTCAAACATTTAAAAATGTCTGTGATAAACTTAGGCAAACCGGTAGTTTAAGGGAGAACACCACTGTGACCCCCTGTTTTTTTTTCACATTTTTCAAGAATTTTTTTTTGTGGGAAAAAAAAGAGATATTTGAAAAATTTTTTTGGGTTTTGTTCCTTGTTTATTAATGTATCAAAAAACATTTTTTCCACATTTTTCACGCCGCATAGTGGAGCTGGGGAAGCTCTCGTGTGAGGTGCTGTCATCTCCGCGGCACGCAGCAGAACTCTCTTCAACGTCGATCTGAAAAAAAATACCGAGTGTTTTCGTTAATAATATGATATTTTGCAGAGAAGTACATAGGGATTTGGAAAAATATAGTTTTAAAAAAAATAGGCACGCCTTTGAAATTAACTTTAATTTCAAAGGCGTGCCTATCTTTTTTGGAAAAAATGTTTTTTGATACATTAATAAACAAGGAACAAATCCCAAAAAAATTTTTCGAATATCTCTTTTTTTTCCCACAAAAAAAAATTCTTGAAAAATGTGAAAAAAAACAGGGGGTCACAGTGGTGTTCTCCCTTAAGTGTCCGTAGTAGTGTACGCCAGAAACGTGTAACGAATGAAGAAATGGAAATCGGTGTGCTCGCAAGTGTGTAATTTTATTTACTACCGAAACTATAAGTATTATCGCCTTTCTGTACTTTCGGGGATTCTTTGCGATTACAGCGCCATCTATCACGAATCGAAAAACAAATTTTCAACAAAAGTTACGTATTTTTTTTACGGGGAATCCGAATACTACAATAAAAAATGAGGGTTCCCATTTAAGATGTCAAAGTTGCCCCACCCCCAGCCCAGGGGGTGGGGCTGGGGGTGAGTACTTTGGTATCATTGGATGGCCCCCTTCGTACTGTGCAATTTTGATTCAGTAAATATTTCTGTGCACCTTATAGTTTCGAAGATATCTGAGGTGCTAATAGTTATTGGGACACCCTGTACATGTACTATGCATACATAAATAATCTACCTTGAAGTCGTAATGCAGTGGACGTGCGGTATTATCTTTCGTTAAAGGTAGCTCATTTAGGGACCAACTCGCTTTTTACCATATGTACATAATATTAGGCATACATAACCATCGTCTCGTTCTCTTGGCTATTACTTTCTTGCAACACACGCATCGGACTCAACTCTCTCTCTCTCTCTCCGGCTGGATATCAAGTATCTTTGATTTTTAACGAAAATAAATAGCTTCACTCAAAATTATTGTAATTTTGCCTTCCCATGAAGTTGCAATTCCGTTCTTGGCTCGTTTTCTCAGAAAATTGTTCCAGCTCTGAAATGTCAGTTCGGTTTACGAAGCTATACGATTTTTTTTCATGCAATTATTTCAGGCATAGCGATAAATGGCAATTTTTGCATCGTACAAAAACGCGAAAAATCTAAAAAACTAAAGATATCTTATTACAGTGTGCTGGGATCAGAAGAAAAAAAATCACCGAATATTCGTCGTATCAAAGCTCAAGCATCAAACTCTAAAATTTCTCTGCTTGTACACATCGCGTTTTACGCAATTCGACTTTTACCGCGGAAGGGGGGAGGGCGGAGGATGAAAGAAAATTCTGGCGGGGTCTCAGTCCCGCGATCTCTGCGAGATATTCTCGCACATGCGTTCCAGAAATTCCAGGTAATAAGAGCGATCGCGCCTCGCGACTTTTGCCGTGACGCGTAAAGTGGAGCGAGAGAGCTCTCGGCGGAGAGGGGCCCGCGGAAAAACTCTACGTAAAACACAGAGACACGGACATCGAGAGGAGAGCCCGGGCGCCCGGCCACGAGTTTTCCATTACACGCCTCGAGAAATTCCACAATGGCAGCCAAGTTCTCCTTGGTGAACACGGCACACAATCATGTGGATAGACAGCGACCGTGCGAGTTCTTTTCTCTCGCTCCCGTCGCTCTCTCGAGGCACGAGCGAGAGCACCACTTTCACCGATCGTCGACGTCTTAGGCGTACATATAATATATATACACATTTACGTGGAGCAAGTGTGACGGTGGATTTTCGACTGGTTTAGGCAATGAGTGACGGAAAAATTCTTCGTACAGTGATTTTTCAACATCCCTTAGTGTTAGACAATATTTAGTATTTTTGGACAATAATTTAGTGTTACTTGAAACTGGTTACTCTTTTCTTTTTTTTTTCATTACAACACCGTGACTTTATGACCTTAAGGGAGGAGTAAGGGTTTCAGCGTAAAAAAAAACACTTTTTTTGCGATTTTTTTTCTCAAATATGGATTGAGCAATTTTATTCGAACCTTTTGTACATTATTGAGCATACTTTTGACAATGTTATGTAATTTTTTCATGCAGAAATATTGAAGCATAAGCCCGTAACAGAGCTTCCCCCAGAACGTCTTGGAAAAAAAACAATTTGCGGTGTTCACTATAACTCGGCCGGAAATAATCTGAAAATGAAAAACCATGAAAATTTAGTCAAACTATAATCAAATCTTCCCCCCAACGTTCTCTGATTATTTTGTTTTTTCATTTAAAAATTTTTGGCGGCCATCTAAAGTGTGAACTGTTATTTTCCACGAAAAATTCCGCCATTTTGTGGGTGAGAAACACCCTTAATGTAAAAAAAAAAAATTTAACTAACCGTTGGGGGGAGGTATTTTATATGTAGAAAATGTGTACAAAGTTTGAAATGAATCGGTCAAGTAGTTTTTAAATGGCAGTGAACACGGACTTTGAAAAAGTAGTTTTGAGAAAAACGCGTCTAAAGTTTATGAAGTAAAAAAGTGAAGAAAATTTTTTTTTTTTCCAACTTACACAGAATCATCGATTCCAGCTCGTTTCTTCTTTTAAAATATTGTAGTGTATAGTATACAGTATATACTATATACACAATAGCAATGAATAAACTGTATAACTGTTCGACAGCTGCACTGCTACCCCGACCGCCCGCAGCTGTTAGAGGTATAGCGTTAAAGGCCAGAAGATTTATAAGACAATAACTTCAAGAATATTGCTTAGATCGGTTAAAAATTTTAAGGACATATTTTTGAAATGTTAAACAATAAGATAAGACAAAAAAAATTCGATTTTTCGAAAGTGAAAACCCTTACCCCGCCCTTAACAGATTTTGGAACGTTGTAGATCTCGGGAGATCATCTTTCGCTACTGGAAGTGGAGCGAGAATTACTCTCGGTCGTTAAATCCGCGTTAAAGGTCAGGAGGGCGTTCGAAAAACGTGTTCCAAGATCCGTTATAAATGCAACAACAAAGAAACTTTTTCGTTAGCCATTAAACATATCTAGAATCTCTTTGTATGTAAACGGAAGTGGCCAAATTTCCGTGATGTTTATCCATGCTTGGAGCATGTGCTGAACTCGGAATCTCATCTTTTCAATTCTCCGGATTTAAAAAAAATATATTTATCAAAGGTTTTTTTTTGTTTGGTGGAAAAAACAGGTTTTTGATTGATCGTGAGAATCATCAAATGTATTGTATACTTCAATGTAACAAAATAATAGTTATATTATAAATTGGAATGAAAGTCGTAGAACGGCACCTAATGGCAATTTAATTGTCGTCTCCGAAATGCACGAGGTTATTAACCCAAATCACAGGGTATCATGATACTTTTGAGAAATCGGTGCTTCCGGGAGGATCCCTTGTTCGAACGTCAGACTCTCTCGGTGTTTATTGCAAAACTCCGGGGGCATCAACACCCGAGACTTTTGCGATCGGTCATGCCGGTCGAATCTGCGGTTTCCCTCCGGCTGTTCGCGGCTATATACACGAAACGCTGCTATCCGTGGGTTCGCTGACGAGCGAGATGCTCCCGCTTATATACATACAGCAATATACCCGAAGCGTGAGAGAGAAAATTGAAGAAGAGCACTCGAGCCTCACATCCGGAGATTCCACGTATTTCGATTCTAACGGAATCTCGAGTAGCGAATATTCGAAGGTTTGAAAAAACAATGGATTTTCTAAACCTTTTATCTAGTAGGACAAAAGTTGAAAGACATTATTTTTGGAAAAATCTATGACAAAATTCGTAATTACTTGGCAGTGATGAAAAATGAATCGATCGCACTTTACTTTGTCTCTATGAAATTGTCTGATGCTGGCGAATCACTTCCGCATTACGTACATCATATAATTTGTCACTCGACCCGTCCGCAATGTTTTCGCAAGCTAACTATCCGAAATTTAGCCATTTATTCGATATGTCGCCACGGCAAATTACAATGTTGTCGTCGTGCAACAGCTCTCTCGTGGGTCCCGACGATCGAATCGAGTACGAGCTAGAGCTCACTAAGTCCACGATTTCACTCGGAGAATCGGGTCGAGTCTTGGCAGTATTCGTGGGCTCTTTACCTTCTCGTTTCTCTATATACATACAGTGGGTCAAAAAAGTATTCATACACCTTATTTTTTTGCGATAACTTTATAGACATAAGCGATACGCGAAGAAAGCCAATTTTATTTAATAGTACATCAGCTACAAAGATAAACTGCAAATGGAGAATTTTTTCCCAGTACTAATAGAAGAATTATGCAAAAAAAACGAAAAATTTCGGGCCAAAAAAGTATTTGTACACACAACGGTTTTGACCTATTCCATGCGGTAGTAGATCTTCAAGTTCTGAACAGACATGATGGCAAAGAAAAGCGAAATATCAATATCCATGCGAGATAGAGTGATTTTTCTTCGGAAACGCGGTGAAAGTTATCGAAAAATCAGTAAAGAACTAAATCTAAGTTTCGCAACAATGCAATATATAATAAAAGAATAGGAAAGAACAAACAGCACAGAAAATAAGCCACGAACCGATCGACCGAGAATACTAACGGTACGAGAGCGTCGGAGTATCGTTACAGAGGCTACAAAAAAACCGTTCACAAGTGCTCGTAGTTTAGCGAATGATGTCGCGTGAACATCAGGGATGAGCGTGTGTCCCTGGACTATTCGAAACGTTTTGCATTCTGCCCAAATATACGGCAGAACTGCCCGCAAAAAACCATTAATTAATAATATAAATCGAGAAAAACATTCAGGTTTCGCAAAAACCTACGTAAAAAAATCTATAGAATTTTGGAAACGTGTCGTATTCTCGGATGAATCGAAGTTTAACATCTTTGGGTCCGATGGAAAAAAATTCGTCTGGCGGAAACCAAATACCGAGCTCCGGCAGAAAAATTTAATACCGACTGTAAAGCACGGCGGAGGAAGCGTCATGGTTTGGGGCTGTATGGGATATTATGGCGTTGGTAATCTGGCTTTTATAGATGGTACAATGAATGCCCAGAAGTATATCGACGTGTTGCTCAGCAATTTGAAAGCGAATGTAGATAAAACAGGCCTGGATTGAAATTTTTACTTCCAACAAGATAACGACCCGAAACATACTGCCATGAAAACGAGGGAATGGTTACTCTATAATGTCCGCAAACAATTGATTACACCACCACAATCTCCGGACATCAATTCTATTGAAAATTGATGGCACTTGGTGGATGTAGAAATTAGAAAAAGAAAAATAACAAACAAATCCGATCTCCAAAGAGTGCTTTTAGAAGAATGGACGAAAATAGCAAAAGAAACAACGCTAAAGCTAGTAGAATCCATGCCTAAGAGACTCGAGGCGATAATTGAAGCAAAAGGGATGCACACCAAATATTAGTTATAATTAACAACTATGATGATGTAGGTTTTCACTATAATCGTAAGTGTATGAATACTTTTTTTGCCCGAAAATTTTCGTTTTCTTGGCATTATTCGTCGATTATTCCTGGGAAAAAATTCTCCATTTGCAGTATATCTCTGCACCTGATGTACTATTAAATAAAATTGGCTTTCTTTGCGTATCACTTATGTCTATAAAGTTATCGCAAAAAAACAAGGTGTATGAATACTTTTTTGACCCACTCTATATACACGCGACATCGTCGATAAATTATTTCAATTTTGTATAGTCTCTACTCACCGAACGTACCGATAGTTCATTATAAAATCCATTGAACGAGATCGCTCTACGATTCTTTCTAATAAATGTTTCCTTCTTTCCGCCCTGTTCGAAGATGACAATGGCCGAAGATCAAGCCTGTCGAGAAGTCAGAGCGATCGTACGATTATCAAGCCCGAAATAACGTCCGAGAGAGTCAATTATCTGGACACGATGCGTCTGAGTCTTCGACGAAAAATAAATGCGGCGCTCGAAACGTCGGCGATTATCGAGGTGGAAAAATCCGCGGAGCAAGAGGACGAATCATCGCCGGCAAGAAGAAACGACGTTACGAGAAAGCACGAAAATTTTCGACGTATGAGACCGACCAGTTGGTCACCGCCGCCCGGAAAATCTAAACACTCGAGCAGAGATCGGGTCAGTGATCCTGGACCATTGGACATGAAGAATTGCAACGATAGTCTATCGTTAAAATTCGAACCGTCCTGTCGTATTTCTGACGAAACAACGTATTCATCGAATTCTTGCAATACCAGAAGTTCGTCGTTTGGAAATTCATCGAGAATCGAGATAATCAAAGAGAGACCGGAAAATAATGTCTGCAAGATCACGGTAAGTCCAAGGGCTTCGCCGCTCATTCATCGTTTACGAATCGACGGCAACGAGACAGCGCGTGGAGCACGTAGAACATCGATATTGATAAACGGTGATCAAAATCCGATTACCGAATCAACGAGCAACAATGACAACAAAGTGACGATAAGCGTCGGTGGTGAAGACAGTGTTTGCAATCCAACCGTTATATCCGTTAATTCCGCCAGTTCACCGAACATTCAGAGTTCCTCGGAAAATCGTACACTCGTTATACTTGAGAATTACCGTTCAAACATCGTTCTCGAGTCCGCGAGCGCAGCCTCGGCAGTCCCAAGAGACGAAAAACCGAAGAATTTCTACGGTCACGATTATTCTCGAAGTGACGAATCAACGAGTCGAAACAACGAGGATTCAATGACGCCGTCAACGGATGACGGAACACCGGAAATTCCCGAAAGAAATTTAACGTTCAAAAGGCGTAACAATCAGGAATCTGCGATTCCGAAATTTCCAACCGGCAACGACGAGGAACGTTCGAGTTTTTGCAAGAGCGAACAAAAATCACGTTATCGCGAGATCGATTCGACCAGATGGTCGACGCTATCCAAGGAATCTTTGATATCAAAACTTCTGGAGGATTCGTTGAGAAAAGCGCGGGAGAACGGTGAGATATTGGACGAGAGTAGCGGCGAGGCGATTTTACGAATACTCAAGCAGAGTTTGCTCAAGAGCAAGGATTACGAGAGTTCGGAATCGACGATCGAACCCGAACCCTCGTACTCCAGATCACCGAGTTTGAATTCGGACACGGATTTCGTATCGACGAATCTCTTTCTCGAGGAGAATCCTTATGAGATTATCAAAGAACCGATTTACGAGGAAATACCCGATGAACCACCGCCATTACCACTCTCGCCACCGCCAACCGAGG
Source organism: Oxytorus armatus (assembly GCA_958009045.1). Taxonomy (NCBI): domain Eukaryota; kingdom Metazoa; phylum Arthropoda; class Insecta; order Hymenoptera; family Ichneumonidae; genus Oxytorus; species Oxytorus armatus. Next base: position 26,734,452 of record OY253748.1, read on the forward strand.
ATTACATCAAAGACAGAATATACTTTGCGGACGAGTACAAGGAAGCTTATTACAAGAAAGTCAATGCCGGACAATTTCTTCGTTCATATTTGTCGGATGATATATTTAAAAAATCCAACGACGAGACCAATCACGTCGAGTCTTATTTGTCAAAGAGCCCGGAGGAATTTTTCAACAAAGTCACGACAACGAACGACGGCAATCTGACGAGTAAATTTGAACTTCTTAATTTTCTCATGGATTCGAAAGATCGGGCCGTTACAATCGAGGAGGATGAGGTTGAGGATGACGAGGACGAGGACGACGACGACGAGGAAGATACCGAGGGGGATCTCGAGGCTCTTTACGAACAGAAAGAAACGAGCATGGGCGATTTGAGCTCAAAGAGCTCGCAAATCTCGAACGTATCCGACAGTAGCGAAGAGTGCAATATCATTTTGACCAGTTCACCGGAAGCTTTGAAGGTACATCATTTTTATCAATGAAACTTAAGGTGGTAGTCTGGTAACTTAAGCCGATTTTCATGTCTTTTTTGGAGGGCGTTTTTTTTGTAGGAAAATCAAAATGAATCGTTTTGGATATTTAGGATGTTTTTATTTACATATTAAAGATACAAAAAAAAAATTTTTTGAAAAAATTTAATAGTTTATTATTATTAGTATTGATCGAAGTTGGCACCGCGAAAAAAAAGCGCGTGGGTGGCCCCGGTGATTTTGGCTCTTGATGTTATCTGAAATCAAAAATTCTTGATAATTCTTAATCTATAGACATGTCATTCTGGTCGGATCTACTGAAGTTAAATTTCATGGATAAATAACTAAATGGCGGACTTTGGAAAAAAAAAAGTTTTTTTTAACATCAAGAGCCAAAATCACCGGAGCCACCCACGCGCTTTTTTTCGAGGTACCAACTTCGATCAATAATAATAATAATAATAATAACTATTAAATATTAACTATTAACTATTAACAATTACATTTTTTCAAAAATTTTCTTTTGTATCTTTAATATGTAAATGAAAAAATCCTAAATATCCAAAACGATTCATTTTTATTTTCCTACAAAAAAAACGCCCTCCAAAAAGAACATGAAAATCGGCTTAAGTTACCAGACTACTATCTTAAACGCTGGCAAGGAGAAAAAAAAATCGTTAAGGTAGCAGTCTGGTAACTTAAGCCGATTTTCATGTCTTTTTTGGAGGGCGTTTTTTTTGTAGGAAAATAAAAATGAATCGTTTTGGATATTTAGGATGTTTTTATTTACATATCAAAGATACAAAAAAAAAAATTTTGACAAAATTTAATAGTTTATTATTATTATTATTATTGATCGAAGTTGGCACCGCGAAAAAAAAGCGCGTGGGTGTCCTCGGTGATTTTGGCTCTTGATGTTATCTGAAATAAAAAATTCTTGATAATTCTTAATCTATAGACATGTCATTCTGGTCGGAACTACTGAAGTTAAATTTCATAGATAAATAACAAAATGGCGGACTTTGGAAAAAAAAGTCCTTTTATTTTAGCAAATAAATTTTGTTATTTATCCATGAAATTTAATTTCAGTAGTTCCGACCAGAATGACACGTCTATAGATTAAGAATTATTAAGAATTTTTGATTTCAGATAACATCAAGAGCCAAAATCACCGGGGCCACCCACGCCCTTTTTTTTCGAGGTGCCAACTTCGATCAATAATAATAATAATAATAAAATATTGAATTTTTCAAAAAAAATTTTTTTTTTGTATCTTTAATATGTAAATGAAAAAATCCTAAATATCCAAAACGATTCATTTTTATTTTCCTACAAAAAAAAACGCCCTCCAAAAAGAACATGAAAATCGGCTTAAGTTACCAGACTACTATCTTAAACGCTGGCAAGGAGAAAAAAAAATCGTTAAGGTAGTAGTCTGGTAACTTAAGCCGATTTTCATGTCTTTTTTGGAGGGCGTTTTTTTTGTAGGAAAATAAAAATGAATCGTTTTGGATATTTAGGATGTTTTTATTTACAAATCAAAGATACAAAAAAATAATTTTTGACAAAATTTAATAGTTTATTATTATTATTATTATTGATCGAAGTTGGCACCGCGAAAAAAAAGCGCGTGGGTGTCCCCGGTGATTTTGGCTCTTGATGTTATCTGAAATAAAAAATTCTTGATCATTCTTAATCTATAGACATGTCATTCTGGTCGAAACTACTGAAGTTAAATTTCATGGATAAATAATAACATGGCGGACTTTGGAAAAAAAAGTCCTTTTATTTTAGCAAATAAATTTTGTTATTTATCCATGAAATTTAACTTCAGTAGTTCCGACCAGAATGACACGTCTATAGATTAAGAATTATTAAGAATTTTTGATTTCAGATAACATCAAGAGCCAAAATCACCGGGGCCACCCACGCCCTTTTTTTTCGAGGTGCCAACTTCGATCAATAATAATAATAATAATAAAATATTGAATTTTTTCAAAAAATTTTTTTTTTGTATCTTTAATATGTAAATGAAAAAATCCTAAATATCCAAAACGATTCATTTTTATTTTCCTACAAAAAAAACGCCCTCCAAAAAGAACATGAAAATCGGCTTAAGTTACCAGACTACTATCTTAAACGCTGGCAAGGAGAAAAAAAAATCGTTAAGGTAGTAGTCTGGTAACTTAAGCCGATTTTCATGTCTTTTTTGGAGGGCGTTTTTTTTGTAGGAAAATAAAAATGAATCGTTTTGGATATTTAGGATGTTTTTATTTACAAATCAAAGATACAAAAAAATAATTTTTGACAAAATTTAATAGTTTATTATTATTATTATTATTGATCGAAGTTGGCACCGCGAAAAAAAAGCGCGTGGGTGTCCCCGGTGATTTTGGCTCTTGATGTTATCTGAAATCAAAAATTCTTGATCATTCTTAATCTATACACATGTCATTCTGGTCGAAACTACTGAAGTTAAATTTCATGGATAAATAATAAAATGGCGGACTTTGGAAAAAAAAGTCCTTTTATTTTAGCAAATAAATTTTGTTATTTATCCATGAAATTTAACTTCAGTAGTTCCGACCAGAATGACACGTCTATAGATTAAGAATTATTAAGAATTTTTGATTTCAGATAACATCAAGAGCCAAAATCACCGGGGCCACCCACGCCCTTTTTTTTCGAGGTGCCAACTTCGATCAATAATAATAATAATAATAAAATATGGAATTTTTTCAAAAATTTTTTTTTTGTATCTTTAATATGTAAATAAAAACATCCTAAATATCCAAAACGATTCATTTTTATTTTCCTACAAAAAAAAAACGCCCTCCAAAAAAGACATGAAAATCGGCTTAAGTTATCAGACTACTATCTTAAACGCTGGCAAGGAGAAAAAAAAATCGTTAAGGTAGTAGTCTGGTAACTTAAGCCGATTTTCATATCTTTTTTGGAGGTCGTTTTTTTTGTAGGAAAATAAAAATGAATCGTTTTGGATATTTAGGATGTTTTTTTTTACATATTAAAGATGCAAAAAAAAATTTTTTTGAAAAAATTTAATAGTTTATTATTATTATTATTGATCGAAGTTGGCACCGCGAAAAAAAAGCGCGTGGGTGGCCCCGGTGATTTTGGCTCTTGATGTTATCTGAAATAAAAAATTCTTGATAATTCTTAATCTATAGACATGTCATTCTGGTCGGAACTACTGAAGTTAAATTTCATGGATAAATAACAAAATGGCGGACTTTGGAAAAAAACGTCCTTTTCCATTTTGTTATTTATCCATGAAATTTAACTTCAGTAGTCCCGACCAGAATGACATGTCTATAGATTAAGAATTATCAAGATTTTTTGATTTCAGATAACATCAAGAGCCAAAATCACCGGGGCCACCCACGCGCTTTTTTTTCGAGGTGCCAACTTCGATCAATAATAATAATAAAAAACTATTAATTTTTTTTTTGTATCTTTAATATGTAAATAAAAACATCCTAAATATCCAAAACGATTCATTTTTATTTTCCTACAAAAAAAAACGCCCTCCAAAAAAGACATGAAAATCGGCTAAAGTTACCAGACTACTACCTTAAGAATATTTTTCGATACGACTTTAAAGCTGGATAACGATAAAGAAATATAACGAATAATATAATTTTTGTATTTAACAAAACGATACCATTGATTGCCTAGACTCGTACGGTCGATATCGAGCGTACCGACAGTGGTGTCGGATCGGAGAGTAGTCAAGCAAGCAGTAGTCGGGGAATAGCGAGACGTTGGAGAACAGGAAACGTCTCTTCCGGACCGGGAAGTCTACTTTGCGAGATACCCCAGGTTATTTCCGGTGATACGAAACTCTGCGAGGACTGCGAGCAACGTCTCGAGCCACTCATAACCGACAGGTAATGTCAAAATCTTAATTCATTTTATACCAGAGTGATAAACATATTTCAATGTGACATTATGTCAGATTGAAGCGTAGAACAACTCGATAAGGTAAGACAGTAAGGTAACGTTACCTATAAGGATTTTTCTCGTGATAGAGAAAAGTGCGAGGTACGAGAAGTGAACGTTCAACGGAGCAGCAATATCTTTGACGATTTATTGGCATCGGCCTTTATAAGGCTCGTCGTGTGCGTCGCGTGATAGTGAAACAAAAAAGAGAAAACAAAAATGATTTTCTAATCTGACACACTTTTGCTTGATATTATTCGCCATTTTGTCATTGCCCGATTTTTCCCATTCCCTCCAATTCCCTATTCCTCATTAATTATTGCGTTGAAAGAAATAAAAATTCATTTTATCCGTTGTCCATCGTTTGCGGGATTCTCGATGAAGCGGAACCATCATTGCTCGATCCAACGAATAAAGTGCTGTATTTTTTTTTTTTCACGCAGTCTAAACTTTCTTGAGGAAATTATCGGCGCGTGGTTTACCGCGGCTTTCAAGACCGATCAGAGCGTGAAACGAACGAGAGATCTAACGTCGATATCGTTTGCTATGCAAATCCCCCCCTCCTTCCGAATTAAATAAATCTTTCGATTTGGAATTGGAGAGTTAAAGTTTGATTTTTATTTTCGATCTTCTATCGAACGCAGTACCTTCGCGGTAATCGGACGATTGAACTTTTTTTTTTAAGGTAGTAGTCTGGTAACTTAAGGCGATTTTCATGTCATTTTTGGAGGGCGTTTTTTTGTAGGAAAATAAAAATGAATCGTTTTGGATATTTAGGATGTTTTTATTTATATGTTAAAGATACAAAAAAAAATTTGTTTGAAAAAATTTAATAGTTTATTATTATTATTATCATTGATCGAAGTTGGCACCTCGAAAAAAAAAGCGTGTGGGTGGCCCCGGTGATTTCGGCTCTTGATGTTATCTGAAATCAAAAATTCTTGATAATTTTTAATCTATAGACATGTCATTCTAGTCGGAACTACTGAAGTTAAATTTCATGGATAAATAACAAAATGGCGGACTTTGGAAAAAAACTTTTTTCCAAAGTCCGCCATTTTGTTATTTATTCATGAAATTGTTAATATCCATGAAAAGTTGAATTTCATGGATAAATAACAAAACGGCGGACTTTGGAAAAAAGTTTTTTTTTCCAAAGTCCGCCATTTTGTTATTTATCCATGAAATTTAACTTCAGTAGTTCCGACCAGAATGACATGTCTATAGATTAAAAATTATCAAGAATTTTTGATTTCAGATAACATCAAGAGCCAAAATCACCGGGGCCACCCACGCGCTTTTTTTTTCGAGGTGCCAACTTCGATCAATAATAATAATAATAATAAACTATAAAATTTTTTCAAACAAATTTTTTTTTGTATCTTTAATATGTAAATAAAAACATCCTAAATATCCAAAACGATTCATTTTTATTTTCCTACAAAAAAACGCCCTCCAAAAAAGACATGAAAATCGGCTTAAGTTACCAGACTACTACCTTAAAGGACAAATTGTTTCTTATTTTCTTATCGATAATTTGGAGTCTTACCGAGGAACGGCTTTGAGGGGACTTACGTGAAGTCTGGGAAAGCGCGTCGCGCGCGCGTGTCCCGGCTCGTTAATTCGCAACTTGGTAGCTGGTCAAAGCAAAACGAAATGTCTCGCTCTCGTTCGATAACGCGCGTATACACTTTCGCTCTTTTGCCACACCGTGGCAAGCGGAATCGATAGTTGGAGAAAGTTTTTCGGCTTCTTGGTTTTTCGCGTCGCGAATATTCGATCGCGCGCGTTTATAACCGATTCTCGTAATTCTTGCGAATCAACGATAACGGAATTGATGTCGAACTTTTTTGAATAAGATAATTTATTGAAAAATCCTTGAAGCTAGATGAAAAATTTAATTTCCTGGTGTTCCTATTACGATTGCCAGTTCGCAGGAAATGAAATTTTTGCTAAATCCTCGTTGAGAATCGTTATCTAATTATTTTATCGTATTATTAATTAGTACGATAGAGAGAGAGTAATTATTCATCGATCAAGATAAGTAACAGGGTGAATAATATAAATTTCATGATATTGAAAAAAATAAATAAAAATCTTTAATGAATTGTTTGCTTCCAGTGGGGTCGTGTACGCGCCGTTCGTTTGTCGAAAATGTTCGAAAAAGAGAGCGGAGAGAAAAGAAATAATAACCGAGATCGTGGAGACCGAGCAAAAGTACGGTAGAGATTTGCAAATAATACTCGAGGAGTTTCATCGTCCGATGTTACGAGCTGGACTGTTGACGCAGGAACAACTAGCCGCTATATTTCTCAATGTCGAGGAACTTCTCGAGCATAATCTTGTGCTTGCGGAGAAGCTCAAGGACGCGGTGGAATTTAGTCAGGTGAGAAGTGGACGAGGCTATAAAGAGAAAACAAAAAGAAACGTTGTTATCGTGATGAATAAAAATTATTTTATAAAATTTGTCTTGCACGTGTGTGAAGGTATCGGGCGACGAAGATCTCGTTACGTTGGACGTTGGAAAGATATTTCTCGAATCCGAGAGAATGCTTCACGCCTTCGAGAGTTACTGCACTCGACAGGGTGGCGCGAGCCTTTTGTTACAAAATCTCGAGAAGGAGAAGGAGTTGTTGAGAATATTTTTGAAGGTCTCGCAAATGGAGAACACGGTACTGAGACGCATGAATCTCAATTCGTTCCTAATGGTACCGGTTCAGAGGGTCACCAAGTATCCGCTTCTTTTGGCGCGTCTTCTAAAAGCTACACCCCCCGTGAGGATCGACGTTCACGAGGCGAGAAAGAGACTCGAGCAGGCTCGGGCAAACATTGAATTACATCTCGAACACATGAATGCCGTGAGTACTGACTCTTTTTTTTTTTCTCGAATATTTCAGAAAAATTCCTTATTGATTTGCTGATGTCTTAAGGGAGGGGTAAGGTTTCAGCGTTTAAAAAAACACTTTATTTGCGATTTTGTTTCTCAAATATGGATTGAGCAATTTTATTCGAACCTTTTGTACATTATTGAGCATACTTTTGACGATGTTGTGTAATTTTTTCATGCAGAAATATTGAAGCATAAGCCCGTAACAGAGCTTCCCCCAGAACGTCTTGGAAAAAAAAAACAATTTGCGGTGTTCACTATAACTCGGCCGGAAATTATCTGAAAATGAAAACCATGAAAATTTAGTCAAATTATAATCAAATCTTCCCCCCAACGTTCTCTGATAATTTTTTTTTTCATTTAAAAATTTTTGGCGGCCATCCAAAGTGTGAACTGTTATTTTCCACGAAAAATTCCGCCATTTTGTGGGTGGGAAACACCCTTAATGTAAAAAAAAAAAATTTAACTAAACGTTGGGGGGAGGTATTTTATATGTAGAAAATGTGTACAAAGTTTGAAATGAATCGATCGAGTAGTTTTTAAATGGCAGTGAACACGGACTTTGAAAAAGTAGTTTTGAGAAAAGCGCGTCTAAAGTGCACTGCTAGCCCGACCGCCCGCAGCTGTTAGAGGTATAGCGTTAAAGGCCAGGAGATTAATAAGACAATAACTTCAAGAATATTGCTTAGATCGGTTGAAAATTTTAAGGACATATTCTTGAAATGTTAAACAATAAGATAAGACACAAAAAAAAATTCGATTTCTCGAAAGTGAAAACCCTTACCCCGCCCTTAAGGTAGTAGTTTGGTAACTTAAGCCGATTTTCATGTTTTTTTTGGAGGGCGTTTTTTTGTAGGAAAATAAAAATGTATCGTTTTGGATATTTAGGATGTTTTTATTTACATATTAAAAATACAAAAAAAAATTAGTTTAAAAAAATTTAATAGTTTATTATTGTTATTATTATTGATCGAAGTTGGCACCTCGAAAAAAAAGCGCGTGGGTGGCCCCGGTGATTTTGGCTCTTGATATTATCTGAAATAAAAAATTCTTGATAATTCTTAATCTATAGACATGTCATTCTGGTCGGAACTACTGAAGTTAAATTTCATGGATAAATAACAAAATGGCGGACTTTGGAAAAGAAAAAGTCCTTTTATTTTAGCAAAGAAGGGGTTGTAAAATGAAAAGTTAGGGGTGAAAAAATTTCTCGGTAGTTCCGACGAGAACTATAAGTGTGTAGAGTAGCCTGTTAAAATTTGAAGGCAATCGGTTCGGTAGAAAAAAAGTTAGGACCCGGGCTGCCAACTTCGATCAATAATAATAACAATAATAAACTATTAAATTTTGTCAAAAAAATTTTTTTTTGTATCTTTAATATGTAAATAAAAACATCCTAAATATCCAAAACGATTCATTTTTATTTTCCTACAAAAACACGCCCTCCAAAAAAGACATGAAAATCGGTTTAAGTTACCAGACTACAACCTTAAATCACGAATTAATTCAAAATGATAGAATTTCTTAATCTTCTATCTCGTGTATATCCAAAAAAAGTACTTTGCATTGCGAAATACTGTGAAAGAAAATAACATATTTCGCTTTCGAGCGAATTTAGCGATATTAACGGTCAAGTGTGCCACGTCCCTTCCTTAATAAATAAAAACAAACGATTACTCGATAATCAGGAAGCCAAAGACGTGACGTCAACGAAACTGTGGCGTCGAATTTCCATAATACAGAACGGCAGGAGGTCCAACGGTGAACAGGACATGGTCAACATAAAGTTGCGCAAGGTGAGTGTCCTCCGAATGTATGACGCGGGGCAACAAAAACCGGCTCATTAAAAAGAATGCAATTTTCATGCATACCTCTTTTTTAATACATTTTTTGTCGATCAGATGGCGGTCGAGGTTTTGGAATGGGCTCACGAGGAAGCGCGATTCGTTCTCGAAGGACGTCTGTTGGTGGCTCAACCGACTGACAACAATTGGAGACGAGGAAGAACCGTCAAGCTCGCCCCCGTAACTGCCATGCTCGTTACCAATGGAAAGGTAACGTTATTTTTACAGTTTAGAATGGATTATATACGCCAAAAATTCGTCGACTGTACGAGGAAGAAAATAAAAAAATGTGTTCGATTACCCGACTACGAATATTATTATTTCTCTTTCAATAGCCGACCACCGAATTTCTGGATTCAAACGACGATTCCCTCTTCCCGAGGCAGATCGGCATAAAGGAAGCCACGCTTCTTCTGGTCAAAGAGAAAATCGGTCGATACTCTCTGTTGCGCGTGAGTATTCCGTCTGTTTCGAGGATCCCTTGCCATTATCTTTTGTTTTCGACTTACACAAATGACAATCTCGCCTTTTGGTGTTCGTTGTTCAATCCTCGCAGCGTCAAAGTCGTCTCCATAACGCGTACTGTCGAAATGGGACATTTGTCGACACCGTTAAAACGAAATGTATTATTTTTTTTGTAATTCTGAAATTGCTTGCAGGAGCCGCTGTACTTGGACAAGTGCATTGTATGCTGCGAAACAGATCTCGAGGATTACTTTGAAATTCAAGAGCTTTCTTCCAAAGAGACATTCATTTTCAAAGTAAACTTTTTCCGCAATAACAAATTGTCGAATTGAGAAAAAATAAATAAATGAGTCTAATTGACTTGTCCGTTTTTCTCAGGCGGAGGACGGCGCAAGAACGAAGAGATGGTGCAGAACTCTACAGGCTCACGCGCAATCGCTCGGCGCTTGGCGTCGACGCCGTGGCGCATTGCCGAACATAATGATATGCGGGGTCGCGAGAAGCTGAAAGAATGATCCGCCCGAACGGTCGCGCGCGCTGTCGAATTCGACGCACTCTTAACCAAATAAACCGCTTTACCGAAAGAATTAAAACGTAAAAAAGAAGAGGAGAACGAACGGGGTGAGACTCCGCTTTTCTTTCCTCGTAGACTTTTGTTCCTCGAAGTACTTCGGCCGCGCGAAGTACAGAAAAAAATTAAAAATTAAAAAGAAATCTTCGAGGAGTCCGTGACTGCTACGCGTTTCGTTATAGTGCGTTGCAGAAACTCGCTGTTTCCTACGTGACTGTAAAAAAAAAAAAAAAGAGGACGAAAATAAGCAAATGCTTGTACGCGTATCGATTAACCACGTATATAGGAGGCATTCCGTTCGAACTCGACCTATGTTTGGACGGATTTGATGTACAATTTGTCGGTACTACCTATACGACTGTAAAGGGCATTGAAAAAAAAAGCGAATGTGTTTTACAGTTGAAATTAATAAAAAAAATGGATTAAATCCCAAATGTCAAGAATCGGGCTATATCGAGTCTGCGTGGAATGCATCGTATATATACCTACATACACCTATATATATATATATATATATATATATATATATATATATATATATATATATATAGGCAGATATAATATGATAAGAAATTCCTGACTATATGATTACGCGCACACGAGACACTCGCCCACACATAATATATTTTACTTAGGCGTTTAGAACTATTTAAAAGTATGAACTATTAATCGTTTTTTTTTTCTCCTGCCTCGAAAGAAATGAGTAGCTGTGATATCGACCGGTGTATTGGGTTCTTAATTTTGTTTTCTTCTTATCCTTCTCTCTTCACGTTTCGAGATTGGGTAACGTTACTGTGAAGCGTGAAGTTGTCCTTTGGTACCGGGATAAAAACGGGGGGGAGGGTTTGTTAAATCGAACTGTACTACTTTTTTTTTCGGATAGATCAAAGCGCGGTTGTTTTTCAAGCAAACACTCCTGCAGACTCTCGCGCGCCTTTTCTCCTCACTTTACTGGTTTTTTCTTTTTATCATATATACGTTTATAAACGAAAAAAAAAAACGTCCTTTATTACTGAACTATGATCCGATGATCGACGGTATTTGTTTGGTTTAGTTTTTTTTTTTTTTTCAAACAAATGATAAGGATTATGTAAAATCTGGATCAAATAATGTAAATTGTACTATATTACTAAATTTTTAAGTGTTAAAAAGCCACTGTAAATATTTCCACGAGCACTCGCGTGATCGCACGTCGAGTAACGAAATTCGTGTGTGTGTGTGCAACGTCGGTTTGTTAACGCTCTACGACGAAATAAATGTGAGACCCGGTATATATACACGTACGTTGATTTTTCCAATTTCTTTGTATGCTCCCTTTTTTTTTACTCACGAAACTATATTAGTGAGTCGCATTGGAATAAGTCGCTTCACTCTCCAGGACAACATCGCCAAAATCGTCATCGTCGTTCGGCACATCCTCGTCTTCGCTTATTTCATCAACCTCCACATTACGGAGATACTTATTGCCGAGAATTTTCTTCGATGCTCGATAATCGTAGTGACGAAGTTCGGGATGTTTCTCAATAAGGTACTTGTAGGCCGAACAGAGACGATGCATATCCTCGACGCTGAGCTGGTATGGTCTTGTCTGAGGATCGAGATCGGAAAGTTTGAACATCATCGTCGATAATTCTTCACGATATTCCGGTGGAAAGAGAGTTCTGAAAGTAATTCAAAGAATATTACTTATTTTTTCCGAGCGATCGAAAGTTCGCTCTAATGAAAGTATTTTCTTTGTTTTTTTTTTTTTTTTTCTTATTTATAGGCACTTTTATAATTTTGAAAATTGGAAAAAATATCAAATAACTTCAACTTACCCCGCGCCTTTGAGGGAATATTTACGACGAAAGCTGAAGATATGGCGAGTGACTTTCTCGAAAAATTTGAACTCGTGATTGGTACGCGGCACGGCAAGAGGCATGAAAGATACGACACCAACGTCAACATTGGGTTTTGGCACGAAAACCGAGCCCGGCAGGAGGAAACGTAATCTCGGCGATGTCCAAGCCTGTGCCATAACGGACAATCGACATCGCTGCCTGTCGGACGTTGGAGCGACCAATCTTTCGGCAACTTCTTTCTGAAAAGTCAGAAGCATACGCGTTCGTCCAAAGGACCATGGGCCCGCTCGTTCCGAGATAGCTTGAAGCCACACTATTATCAAGTGTGTCGATACGCTGAATGGTAAATTTCCTATTATAGAAATGTTCGGCGGTCTATCGTCCCAACTTTTTTTTTCATCTTCGTCTATCATCGCGACGAGATTGGTTCGCAATATGTCGTCGTAAACAATGTCCATTTTTCCGTTAACAGTGGCAAATGCTTCACCCAACATTTCCAACGTTGGACCAAATCTCTTGTCCTTCTCGACGACTATCAGACTTCTGGGCATTTTACGAATTATCGAACGAGTCAAGCCTCCCGGTCCTGGTCCAACCTCGATAACCTGACTGTTCTTAAGATTACCAGCTTGTTTAATGAGTTTGTCGGTCAAACCCTCGTCCATCAGAAAATTTTGCGACAGTTGCTTTCTGGCGCTGATCCTATAGAGTTTCACGAGATCTCGTACCGTTGGCAGAGGAGGTAATCTCAATACCGCAGCAGTCATTTTTAAATTATTCCAATTTCTTGTTCAATTGATAAATAAACCAAAAAAATACTATCTACTCTAGTGGATACAAAGTTCAATCTTGCGGGAAGAGATATTTTCGGATACAATACGGCGTGAGAAAACCGGATAACAATGGAAAATTGCTATTGACTATCAGAAATTTTCTCAGGTTCCTCAAAGTCGTCCAAGAATTTTTCCTGTCGCACGGCAAGTATTGTGTAAGAATAAATCCCGATTGCTGCTGCACTTAGAAGACCCCCGGCGATGCGATTCATAAAACGCGTTCGTTTTAGGCGCGAGACTCTCTTAAGATTTTCCTGCTCGACGCGTTTCATATGATGAAGATCGGATACGGTCAGTCGAAGAACATCCTTGTTCAGATTTACCTTTGGCATGTGTTCACCTTCCATGACACGCGATATCTGAGAAATATGGTTGTGAAACGAAATTTATTTATGAATTGTACATGGCAAAAAAATATTTCCGATTTATTCTCTATTCGAATATCGTTTGGACAACCGTTCGAATAAATATATCGAGAATATTAAATACAGAAGGAAACGGGAATTGAGGTTCTGTAAATAGCAAGACATTCGAATCCTCTTTCCAAACGTAACAAATCTTATCATTCTCGCAATATCGTGAAATGATCACGAAGAATATAATTACCTCGCAGACCCCAAATTAATGATGGAAAATAATGAAAAAGTTAATCACCGAACTCTCAATTACTCCAAATTACAAAGTGAGGTTAGAACGAATATAAATAATGATTTTATGTATTAAGTCGCGATGATTTATAACCCTGACAGATCGGTCTTTAGGAGAAATTTGAATGGATCTTATTTCGACAGTTTACTATTGTCATACATTATCATATCTATCATACGATTAAATCCTTACCTGCTTCAAATCAGCAACCAGTCCAATGTGAAACAATTCATCGATGCGGCCATCTTCGGAACGCGTTGTGCGTGGTTGTGCGTTTGCGCATGGAGTTTATGCGCCGTTCTTTCGACGCGGATTAATCGGCCATGTTCGTGCGTTTACGGGACACTTCGTGTCCGAGTCCGACATCAGTACAGCGGCAAAATTCAATGGCGTCGGTAGTGAAAAACGAAGTGTCTCCTCGCGTCGTTTTGTAAGTATCAATCAACTTATCAATATTATTAATAATAAGGATAAAGACAAGTTACTATTACTAACAATGAGAGAATCCTGATTAACGTGATCAATCAATTTTACACATGAAAATCGAGTAATAGTAGAAATTGAGTACAGAATTGGTTGCTGCCGCACAGAAAGATTTTTCACCCGACGCCATTGCATCCGGCTGCGGCGGCGGGCCATGCATTTTTGTTTTCATCTTAGCTCTTTTATTAATTTTCGATCGTCTATCCGTCTATCGTATAAAAAGTGTTCGGACAAAGATCGAAATGTAGTAGAAACACAAGAAGAATGTTTTGGATCGACGCGGCTAACAAAGATAGAGTCTAACTCTTCGTGGACGCGAACAAAAAGACGAATAACCGTTGAATTTCAAAATTTTACCGCGAACGGCGTATGGCGTGGGGGAAGGGCTTAGAAATTGCGTAATTTAGAATGATATTTTAATGGAAGCGCGTACATTTGTAGATACCGTTATATGCATCCGCCAACATCCATGCAACTCGTGTGAAACATCCTTCGCGAAACTAGAGAAAAATTGTACGAAAAAAAAAAGTATCGACGAAGGGGCTCGAGTTTTGCAGCAACTAATAATAATAATAATAATAATAAGAAGAAGAAGCATAAACGATAAAGATGGCGCTGCGGTACGATAACAATTCATGACAGTTGAAAGTTTGTTGTGGCGCGTGCCGGCTCGCCGGCACAGACTCTCTTGTCAACGAATTCAGACGCATTCCGCATTGTTGTTTATTAATAGTGGTTATTATCTAATTACATAACCTGACAACGAGGCTGAAGAAACTCCTCAACTAGTAAGAATAATGATGCAATTTGTAGGTTTGTTTGAACGATGTTTTATCGTTCAAAAACTGTAGGTTAGACTGTGCATTTAATAATCACGTGTTCTTTGTGTGTTTTTCAATAAAAATTTCATGTTCTCTCGATAGTTTCTCGAGATTTGTCACTTTATGAAGTATAATTGTAATTGCAAAAAATGCTGACATGGATGAAAGAGACGACACGAAATGAATGAAAATGTTACGAAATTGACACTCAAATATTTACATTGATATTACAGAAATCTCGAGGTCTTGAGTTATACTAATAGAAACGAGATACTTTGACGATGGATTTGTCGGACGAAGATTTATTTCCGTTGAGCGACAACGACGAGACTCGAGAGGCATCGACGAGCCGTAATCCTGTAGAGGAACATTTGCTCGATCGAATGTACGACACGATCGAAAGAGTGGAAACAGCAAAAAGCAACGCCGATCGAGTCAAAAGTATGACTGAAAAAATTCTGAAAAAGTTATATTGGCGCGTAACTCGCGGCGAAGACAGCGGTTCCGACACCGATAGTGACGTACGTGCAGTAATTTATTTGTCGCAACGTATCCGCCGTTAGATTGCGTTCGCTCAGCCAACCGTTATTATTGCAGAATTTGTCAAATTCAGTCAAATCGAAAGCACCGTCTCTACGAATGTTTTTGTGACAATTTGTTTTTTTTTTAGTCTTATCAAATTACTGGTGAACCCGTGGCAAAGAAAAAACGCACTCAACAATCCGTGCCCCTTCCACTTCTGGAGGTCGTGGACATCTGGCAAAAGGTCATAGACGACAAATGGATCGCTGGCGTTGTACTGAAAAATACATCTAACCGGTGAGTTCAGCATACCATCGCTCGTACATCAATTTGGGCGATGTTTATTTAGAAAAAAAAAAAAAAATCCAAGTAACGAACCGGTGACTCTTTTTCTAATGTAAAACATATATATTTTCAAATGATTATCTTACATTTACATATTTACAACCCAATAACGCAGACTCAACGTATCGATCCATTGACTATTTATGTTGTGTTTGAATTCGAATTTGAGATTATTAAATATTAATTCGAGGCCTTTCGACAGAGCTCGAGATTTTGTTCTTACGTACGCAAACATTTATTTCTCGTACTTAAAATTAGAGCCTATAAAAACATGCTTTGCTTCTGTGTTAGGCAAAAGTTTTATTCATGTCGATAAGTCGACTTTTGTAACATGATCTTTCAAACAATAATTACCAACTATCACCGCGTGTCTCAAAGGAAATGCTTGTAGGATTTTTGTTGTTACCACTCGTTGGAAAAATTTATCGGAATTATTGAAATGAAGAATAACCCTATTACCGGAGCAACTCGTTTGCAACGAATTCCGCGAGATCTTGGCAAAAAAAAGAAAGTGCAATTTTTCCGCTCGTGGGCAATTATTTTTATCCTATCTACTTAACAAAAAAAAAAAAACAAACACCGTACAATTTACGGGCTATAAAAAAAATATATTTGTCAAATTCTAATTACCAACGAATCACAAAAACTTACTTTTTTCTCTTCTTTAATTAGACACTGAGAAATAAATGCATTCAGCGTGTTAAATCTTGAGTTGAATATTTCGAAATAAGTGTTCAGGTTTATTGTTGTAAAATTTTAGTCGAGCAATTGACAAATTTAATTTGGCTCAACTAACAATTTTGTAATAAGAACCGAACGTATTTATCTCGTTAAATGCGGCTCATGATTTCTTAAAATGAAATGTATTCTTTTCTCAGTGTACAAAATATTTTTGTGAATTTAATGGAAAAAAAAAAGAAACATCTCTTAAATTGACAAAAAAATTATGTATTATTTAACAAATTTTTTTTCTTCATTTCGTGTGGTACACGAGACTGTTGCTCAATTTTCATAGAATTTTACAAATATTTTTTTTTTTTTTTTTACCGCACACGAACACGTTAGTAGAAAATCTCTTGGAGATCACGGATGTGCATTCTCGTTTATATTTTTTAATCGTTCGCATCCCTTGGAAATTGTCCTTCGCAGAGGTTTCGAACGTTCAATTGGGTCAATCGAATAAACGTTAGTACTCGATTAAATGCGATTGAAAGTTTCTCCTCGACTCTCGCTCCTCTATCTAGGCCACTTGTATGTCGTACGATCGAATATTTTTTTTTTATACCTCAACGCTCAAGAGCAATAGGAATTTGCGTTTGGGCTATGCCCCATAACGATATCTCGCAGGATGTAAAAAAATGCGCGCGTCTAAACACGCGTTTTTGTTTTCGTTGTTTCTTCCTCTGTGGTTTCTTCCACCTTTAAATTCTCTCACGTTGCTGTTGTTGTCTTTTTTTATTTCTTTTAATACCACGAATACTAGAAAAAAATAAAAAAGAACGAGAGAATGTCTCACAATGATTGCCATTACTGGAGCTCACGAAATGATCTATGATCGCGAGATACGTTACTTTCTACAAACTAGCGGAGTTACTTCGTCGTTCCCGATCGCCAGATATTCGTCCGGCGAGTAGCCAAAGAGAACAAAGTCGTATCTGTGAGATAAAAAAAATAAAATATCGAGAGAATGATAAACGGTAGTTTATGTAGTTTAGGATAATTCGATAAACAAAAAGAAAAGCTCACCTGAACATCTCGTAGAGATCGGCTATCTGACTCTTCGTGAGTTGAGCGAAATAATTCTTTATCACGTCCTTTGTCTGCACGCCGCGCGTTGGATTCTTCCATTCGGGCTTAATGATGTGTCCCACGTGAGCGTGCTTTATCAGATAATTCTGATCATCCTGTGGGAACGAGCAAAAGTTACAAGGACAATTAATTCTCCGTCGTGAGAAATTATTCCGCAGCGTTAATTTATCAACTTTTTATATGCACACTGGGCAGTTAATACCAAGTAGCTCGAACGCTTCGGGCGGTCGTATGTTCACGAGATGAAGAAGAAAAAAAGGCGATTTTTCCAAAAGAATGAATTTTTTTTTGTAAAATTTGAATCCTAATGAAGGTAGTAGTCTGGTAACTTAAGCCGATTTTCATGTCTTTTTTGGAGGGCGTTTTTTTGTAGGAAAATAAAAATGAATCGTTTTGAATATTTAGGATGCTTTTATTTATGTGGTTGAAGTTACGAACGTTCTGGCAAAAAAATTGAATGCGGTTAATTAGAGAAAACTTACACTTTAAATAAACGGAAGCGTATATTTGTAGAAAAATCTCATGATTTAGTGTTGTTAATAGGCTCAAGAGGCGATAAAATCAGGGCTTTGGCTTAATTTTGTTTAAAAAAAAATTGTTTCTCGTATTCCAAGCTCGTGTCCTGTTTTTTTTTTTTTTTTTTTTTTTTTTTTTTTTTTTTTTTTTTCGAGAACACTGATAGGACTCTCTGTTATGTTAAAAAAATATGAACCATAATATTTCGAAAAGGAATCTTGATGAACGCCCGAACAGAATACGGTCGTTCTGACCGGTGTCCATCAAGGTTTCTTTCCTGAATATTTTTCCTTTATATTTTTTTTACATATTAGATTCCCATCAGTCTCCTCGAATAATCAAATAACAGGACACGAGCTGGGAATGTTAGCAAGAATTTTTTTTCAAAATCATGTGATTTTTCTACGAATGTATACTCCCGTGTAATTGAGGAGTAACTTTTTCCAAGTTAAACACATTTAATTTTTTTTTGCCATTTGGTTCGTTACTTTAACGACATTTTTATTTACATATTAATGATACAAAAAAAAATTTTTTCGAAAAAATTTAATAGTTTATTATTATTTTTATTATTGATCGAAGTTGGCACCTCGAAAAAAAACGCGTGGGTGGCCCCGGTGATTTTGGCTCTTGATGTTATCTGAAATAAAAAATTCTTGATAATTCTTAATCTATAGACATGTCATTCTGGTCGGAACTACTGAAGTTAAATTTCATGAATAAATAACGAAATGGCGGACTTTGGAAAAAAAAGTTCTTTTTTTCCAAAGTCCGACATTTTCTTATTTATCCGTGAAATTTAACTTCAGTAGTTTTGGAAAAAAAAGTATTTTTTTTCCAAAGTCCGCCATTTTGTTATTTATCCATGAAATTTAACTTCAGTAGTTCCGGCCAGAATGACATGTCTATAGATTAAGAATTATCAAGAATTTTTTATTTCAGATAACATCAAGAGCCAAATTCACCGGGGCCACCCGCGCACTTTTTTTTCGAGGTGCCAACTTCGATCAATAATAATAATAATAATAATAAACCGTTACATTTTTCAAAAAAATTTTTTTTTGTATCTTTAATATGTAAATAAAAACATCCTAAATATCCAAAACGATTCATTTTTATTTTCCTACAAAAAAAACGCCCTCCAAAAAAGACATGAAAATCGGCTTAAGTTACCAGACTACTACCTTAAATTAATCTCGGTCCGGTCTCGAAATGCCCCGTATACGAGAGAACGAAAAAGCTCGAATTTCTCGTCCCTTTGTTCGCGGCTTTGAGGGCATTCAAAGTTTTATTGGATTATCCATGACGCTATTGCATGTCAAATTCGATATTAACTTTCGCTTCGAGTCTCGTCGCGAAGCTTTTGAACCTAATCCTTCGCGAAACTAAAGCGTATCGTTGATGTCGCATATATACATATATATATATATATATATATATATATATATATATATATATATATATATATATATATATATAGACACTCTAACTACACAAAGTAACACTTGTCCGGATTCTCCCTTTGAAGCGAGATCAGAAATTGGGTCGTTTGGAAATTTCTTCACGGCCGAAGGAATTTCCGGTACACGGCCAAGTTCGCTCTAAGGTGAATTCGTCCCAGAGGCAATTTATACGCCGTGCTGATTTGTTAAACAGCGCACTTATACATTGTTCCGGATTTTTAAAAACATTTTTCAAATTCATTTTTACGGAAAAATGTCTCTACGCTTGATAAAATCATAATTGCTCGATAGACTTTTCATGAGATTTTAAATTTGTTGAAAATAATGCCTGTATAAAAAGTGGGCAATAACTTTTTTTTGATATAGCATTTTTCTTAATCTCATTTTTTTTAACGTAATTTCACTCACGTGAAGTGTCTCGAATTTGGCGATAACGTCGAATCGAACCTGACACGGTGTGCAAAAATTAACCACCGGTGTCCAGTGCATATCGAGATCGTAACCCGCCCGCCATTCGCACAGAAGCCATCTCACGAATTCCTCGAAGAAGGGATATCTCGGGCCCTGTCTTATTCCCTTCTTTGGATCCTGTTAGCGAAAAACAGCGACAACAACAAAAAAAACATTAAAAAATAACACTTTTTCTCTCTCCCCCCCCAATTATCATTTGAGAGATAAAATAATTACTAAAACTCACCTTTCGCCTGTACTGCGAGACAATGTGTGTGCCGAGTTTGCTGTGAAAAGTATGGGGCAAACTCTGCTCGAGTTTGTCCCTGTAAGCGCTTAGCAAACGCTCGAAGGGATGTCTAACAATGAGAAAGCTCACACTGTCGTTCAAGTACCTCGCGAGTTCGTCGGCAGTTGGTCTTGGATATCTCTGTCTCGCTAATGACACGGGAACCGCTTTCGACGATTTCAAAAACTGCGGACTATACCTGCCAATTCGGAGGAAAAAGTTTTCGAAATAAATGCATAAACGATTACACGTTAAATCGATTGAAATCCTTGGCGTACTTTCGTTCTGTCGATTTTTTTTTCGCTTTCCCGATCCCTCAGGATGGAATTACTCGTTTTTTTTTTTTTCTCACATTTTTTATCCCTAAATAGTTTTTGACCCCATGAACTAGTTATTATAAAACATGTGGGACGAAGAATAACGCGATTGAGATGCATACGAGAGGATCGTTATTGTAACAAAACGTTGTCAATTGCTAGAGTCGTTTGAACGATCGTTTCACTACAATTTTCCGCGAGGTCAAGGACGTCGGTGTGGGGGGGGGAGGGGGGGGGGCAATTCCGTTATACATGTACATAAGGCATTCTACGCCAATTCGATCTAAATTTTTATTCTCACCCTCTCGCAATTTCGTTCGTAATTTTTGGCTTTCGCTCTGTTTTCATTCGGCCCTACGAGAAACCCGTGAGAATGATTGGGAATTTTAATGATTTTTCGCACGAGCCCTTTTTGGCATAAAAAATGGAAAAATTGGAAAAAATGGAAAAACAATGAAAAAAATGGGGTCGCGGTTGGCAAAAAATGGAAAAAAAAAAATCTGAACAACTTTTAGACTTGGAAAAATAATGTAAAAAGTCACGAACGAAATCTCGGAGGATGAATGCGCAACGTGGGTGGCGAATAAGCGCGTAATGCCCCGTGTAACGTGCTCATTTGTGAATGGACGCTTACCCAGCGAGCAAATTGAAATTGTACATCCACGAGGTGGAAGCCGCTTTGAATACGTTGCACCATATCAAATGATATTCCCTGCTAACGAGAAACTCCCATGCGTTTGGTCGATGAAGCGAATCATTGCCAGGACGATCGAGTCCCTCTTGCGAACACTTTTCCGTTAGATACCGGCGTCTCATAGCCAGACGTATTTCCGTCTCGGCAGACGTCGCTTGTTCCATCATTTTTTCCTCCGTCGTCAGTCCCGGCTCTTCCTGAAAGAAGGTCGAACAAAAAAAAACAAACGACATTATTCTCGTCGCGCACTAGAAATAACCAAGGTTGCTCCAATTTCTTAATTTTTACGAATTAACGAACCAAATACCGCGACGAGAATTATTCACTCGCCTCGTTTCACGAGTCCGACGTGGGTGTTTCAGAATTTATGCTACGCGTTCGTTGTAATCCATATGCCGCAATGTATATCGGAGTACTCGTGCATATGCGCGGGAAATTTCGGGCTAATGGGGGTCAACGGGATATTAACATGTTTATCGCTTAAAGGTAGTAAGTCTGGTAATTTAAGCCGATTTTCATGACTTTTTTGGAGTGCGTTTTTTTGTAAGAAAATAAAAATGAATCGTCGTGGATATTTAGAATGTTTTTATTTACATATTAAAGATACAAAAAAAATTTTGTTGAAAAAATTTAATAGTTTATTATTATCATTATTGATCGAAGTTGGCACCTCGAAGTTGGCAGCCCGGGTCCTAACTTTTTTTCTACCGAACCGATTGCTTTCAAATTTGAACAGGCTACTCTACACACTTATAGTTCTGGTCGGAACTACTGAAGTTAGTTTTCATGGATAAATAACAAAATGGCGGACTTTGGGAAAAAAAGTCCTTTTATTTTAGCAAAGAAGGGGTTGTACAATAAAAAGTTGGGGGTGAAAAAATTTCTCGGTAGTTCCGACGAGAACTATAAGTGTGTAGAGTAGCCTGTTAAAATTTGAAAGCAATCGGTTCGGTAGAAAAAAAAGTTAGGACCCGGGCTGCCAACTTCGAGGTGCCAACTTCGATCAATAATAATAATAATAATAAACTATAAAGTTTTTTCAAAAAAATTTTTTTTTGTATCTTTAATATGTAAATAAAAATATCCTAAATATCCAAAACGATTCATTTTTATTTTCCTACAAAAAAACGCCCTCCAAAAAAGACATGAAAATCGGCTTAAGTTACCAGACTACTTACCTTAAGGGAGAACACCACTGTGACCCCCTGTTTTTTTTCACATTTTTCAAGAATTTTTTTTTGTGGGAAAAAAAGAGATATTCGAAACATTTTTTTGGGTTTTGTTCCTTGTTTATTAATGTATCGAAAAAAATTTTTTTTACATTTTTCACACCGCATGGTGGCGCTGGGAAAGCTCTCGCGTTAGGTGCTGTCATCTCCGCGGCACGCAGCAGAACTCTCTTCAACGTCGATCTGAAAAAAAATACTGAGTGTTTTCGTTAATAATATGATATTTTGACGAGAAGTACATAGGGATTTGGAAAAATATTGTTTAAAAAAAAATAGGCTCGCCTTTGAAATTAACTTTAATTTCAAAGGCGTGCCTATTTTTATTTAAACAATATTTTTCCAAATCCCTATGTACTTCTCTTCCAAATATCATATTATTAACGAAAACACTCGGTATTTTTTTTTTAGATCGACGTTAAAGAGAGTTCTGCTGCGTGCCGCGGAGATGACAGCCCCTGACGCGAGAGCTTCCCCAGCGCCACCATGCGGCGTGAAAAAAATGTTTTTTGATACATTAATAAACAAGGAACAAAACCCAAACAAATTTTTCAAATATCTCTTTTTTTTCCCGCAAAAAAAAATTCTTGAAAAATGTGAAAAAAAACAGGGGGTCACAGGGGTGTTCTACCTTAAATAAAATTCTTCCGTGAAAGAAAACTCCGAGTAAACTTCGTTTCGTCCGTTAGATTTTTTTTTCTTTTTTTCACAGTTTTCAAGGACTTTGATCTTACGAGCGCTGAAACAATGATTTCAAGTGTCTAGCGCATACGCGGTATCACGTACGTATGCAGATCTATAGGACGCATCTCGACGATCCATCGGAGCAGGTATATATTCCCGAACACTTTCGTAGTCTTGTCTCTTTCGTTCTTTCGAGCCGAATGACGAAAAGAAAAAAAAAAGACGACTCGAGTGTGGCACTCGTCGGTCGAGAGGCCTCTGTACAAACTCGTCTATCTACGGCTTTTGAAAATACAAGCACATTACCACTCGAACTAACGCCCAGCTTCTTTCTGTCGGATTGGAAGAATCATGTTTTTTTTTCTTTTTCTTCTTTCAACCTCTTTTGGCTCCAACCCTTCGTTACCACTACCATCGATACTCCAGATTGACGCGGTAGGGAAGGCTTTACTTTTTCATCTTCCTACTCGTTTGTATTTTTTGTTTTTTTTTTCTCTACTAAAATATTCAACAATTCGCGTGCTGGCTGGGTCTCAAAGTATCGTCGGGATATTCCGATTGGTTCCGTGCACTTGGCTCGAACACGGAATATCGGAACATTTTGCTTATTGACATACTCTTCTATGTCACACCGACAAAGCTCGGATATTGTTCGAGAGAGGGAGAGAGACAAAGAGCAAGACACATATGTCCATAGCGTCCTGATTCCATTCGCGGTTCGAGGAACAAATATATTTATACATGGATTGAGGTTCGAGTCACGGAGAAGCGTTCGTTTGAGATCAACTTGACGAGCGTACGAGCCGGATATTTGCAAGTCGCGCGACAGCAACTATTGAACAATTTTATGAATTTTTTTAAAATCATGTACTTCATAGAACACAGCTTCGTGCAGTTACGTCAAAATAAATTTTAGTAACTTCGAATCAATCATTGTCAGATCGTGCATATCGGAAAAATTATATAAACTACAAATGAATAAATGACAAATTGAGGAAGCGCAGCCTTTCGTGCGGGTCTAAATTTTTATCACGTAATACAGATCGATTTTGTTCGTTGCAATTGCACGGTCGTACCGTGCAGTACCTACGTGTGCCATGGTAATATTTGTCCCGAGACTACAAACGCACTGGTAATCGCTTTCGTTTATCTATCCGTCTATCTCTCTCTCTCGTGTAGAATAAACGCGGGATGGATACGTGTAACTCGAGTTATTCGCCGTATAGCAGTGAACTTGGTGTGCAGGTACCGCGATCTCGGTACTATAGGTTCATGCCGCAGGTATATATACATATTGCAGACAATCCGGGCCCACAGAACTTTTATTGCGTCGTATTAGCTCGAACACGAGGTCGTACTCGTTATCTCACAAAAAAAAAAAAAAATACTTGTCAATATCCGATCTCATCGATCCTCGTTGATCAGCTCATTTTCTCCGATTCCCATGCTCGATCGTTTTTTTTTCTTCGAATAATAAAATTAGAACAACAAAACTATGACTAGAATTCGAACAATAAGGACATGTGATACATTTTTAAGTTAGTAGTCTGGTAACTTAAGCAGATTTTCATGTATTTTTTGGAGGGCGTTTTTTTGTAGGAAAATAAAAACGAATCGTTTTGGATATTTAGGATGTTTTTATTTACATATTAAAGATACAAAAAAAAATTTGTTTGAAAAAATTTAATAGTTTATTATTATTATTGATCGAAGTTGGCACCTCGAAAAAAAAGCGCGTGGGTGGCCCCGGTGATTTTGGCTCTTGATGTTATCTGAAATCAAAAATTCTTGATAATTCTTAATCTATAGACATGTCATTCTGGTCGGAACTACTGAAGTTAAATTTCATGGATAAATATCAAAATGGCGGACTTTGGAGAACAAATTTTTTTTCCAAAGTCCGCCATTTTGTTATTTATCCATGAAATTGAACTTCAGTAGTTCCGACCAGAATGACATGTCTATAGATTAAGAATTATCAAGAATTTTTTATTTCAGATAACATCAAGAGCCAAAATCACTGGGGCCACCCACGCGCTTTTTTTTCGAGGTGCCAACTTCGATCAATAATAATAATAATAATAATAATAATAATAATAATAAACTATTAAATTTTGTCAAAAAAATGTTTTTTTGTTTCTTTAATATGTAAATGAAATCATCTTAAATATCCAAAATGATTCATTTTTATTTTCCTAAAAAAAACGCCCTCCAAAAAAGACATGAAAATCGGCTTAAGTTACCAGACTACTACCTTAAATGTAAACTAAATTAAATTGTGTGTTGCAACTTTGAATTCCATGTTATAAAATTAATCTCGATCGATCACGCTGTTGATTTCTAATCATCGAGCGGCAACAAGAATTTTTTTTTCATTGAAATATTCGAACAATATAAGAACAAAATTCCAATTTCGTATGTTACGAAAAGAAAGATTTGTTAATTTTTTTTTTTCGTACAATTCGCAAAGCTAGGTGTGCAGGGAATTCCGAATGCAGAAGTGGCGGCTGTGCCTTCCGTTTATTGATTTTCTACGGTCCGTTTCGCCGAGCCAGAATGTGGGCCATCCGAGCCAGAGTTCCTATATATTTTCCGGCCTCCTTCCCTTTTTCTTTATGTGCAACGGTGCAATGAGAATATAGACGTACGGATTTCTATAGACGTCAGTTGTCATTTTTTGTCGTTGCATATGCATCCCTCGATTTTATTCTGTCTGTACCGTTGCATCACTCGTCCGGTGATCCTCGAATTCATTCTCCGACGGACCAAGGAATTTACATATATATGTATCTCGCAATGGTCCCGAGTTGATTGGAAAACGTCATTCGTATTTGACAATATAGAAACACATAGAAACTACGAGAAAATTTAATAACGTGTATTTATACGTGTCAAGGGTCGTTCATTTTCAAATGATATTTATTAACCCTTTAAAGGCTACCGTAACCACTTTATTGAGCCTCGAGTATTTTCTGAATTCCATCGTATCGTTACGGAAAGAATCTTAGTTTATAATAAAAATATTTTGCAAGATGGAGAATCAGCGACTGGCACCATTCGAATGAAAAGAATGATTAAAATATTTATCGATTATTATATCTAAAAGATATTACTGTGCATTGGCTGAAGAATTATTACTCCAAATTATTCACAATTATTGGAAAAACGTGGAAATATTTATTTTTACACAATCATTAAACATCATTTACTTTGAAAAAATATTTAAAAAATGCTTTTCTATTCGAATGTTTGCCTGTTCTCAAATATGAATCCTCCTTTTTCGCGGAATATTAAAAAGATGAAGTGAAAAATGTCGGTACTTGAAAAATTTGTGAATTATCGATACCAAAACTGATTAAGGTAACCCCTGGGTAAGGCCTGGTAACTTAAGCCGATTTTCATGTCTTTTTTGAAGGGCGTTTTTTTGTAGGAAAATAAAAATGAATCGTTTTGGATATTTAGGATGTTTTTATTTACATATTAGAGATACAAACAAAGATTTTGTTGAAAAAATTGAATAGTTTATTATTATTATTATTATTATTATTATTATTATTATTATTATTATTATCATTGATCGAAGTTGGCACCTCGAAAAAAAAGCACGTGGGTGGTCCCCGTGATTTTGGCTCTTGATGTCATCTGAAATAAAAAATTCTTGATAATTCTTAATCTATTGACATGTCATTCTGGTCGGAACTACTGAAGTTAAATTTCATGGATAAATAACAAAATGGCGGACTTTGGAAAAAAAACTTTTTTCCAAAGTCCGCCGTGGAAAAAAAAACTTTTTTCCAACGTCCGCCATTTTGTTATTTATCCATGAAATTTAACTTCAGTAGTTCCGACCAGAATGACATGTCTATAGATTAAGATTTATCAAGAATTTTTTATTTCAGATAACATCAAGAGCCAAAATCACCGGGGCCACCCACGCGCTTTTTTTTCGATGTGCCAACTTCGATCAATAATAATAATAATAATAATAAACTATTAAATTTTTTTTTGTATCTTTAATATGTAAATAAAAACATCCTAAAAATCCAACCGATTCATTTCTATTTTCCTAAAAAAAACGCCCTCCAAAAAAGACATGAAAATCGGCTTAAGTTACCAGACTACTACCTTAATAGAAAAATATGCCGGTTTAGAGAACTGTTCGATGGTTGTGCCAAGATAAAATATACTTTCGTTCGTTTGAATTGAAATAAAGTCGAGCCTCTTTCATGTAAATTGTTTGTTAAAAAAATGTTTGATCTCTTATCCATTGCATCGCGTCAAATCGATCGATCGACAATGGTTATTGTACAAATTCTCTTAATCCACTTGTGCAGTAAGGTAAACCTAACATTGGCTATTAAGGCTGAGTTCTCACGGTGCCTGGCTAACGGTAGATAAGGTTAAGGTCGAGCAGGAGAGAGTAAGCAACCGCACGCGGTGACACTCAATCATTCGGGCATGTGCGTCTGCCTATGCTCTCGTAATTGCCACCGTACGTAGGTGCGCACATATACGCTCGAGTAAACCAAGTCACTCTCGTCAGCTTTCCCTTCATCCTCGTGTATCGCCTTACGCTATAATATCGCGATTTCAAAACGATCTGCAGAGGACTCCCGAGACTCTTGGATTATTTATCGCGGGACTCCGCGATTAGAACGAATGTTGTATTTTTTTGCCATGTACAATTAACGCTTTTTATTCGACAGTATTGAGGGAAATTTTGATTCATAGGATGTGATAATAGTGGGAACTCTATTTATTTTGACGTAACAAAAAATTCACATTTCATATTAAATGTTTCATTGTTTCTTTTAGTACCAAAAATGTTTAGACTTTTGTCGATAACAAGTTATTCTTGCTATTTTTGTTTGATCCAGTTTTAGATTTTCTTTCCCTTTTTTTTCCTACCACTCATATCCCTGACGAGGGTTAGATCCACCTTTTTTTATATTGTCCGTAGTATATAGCAATCGAGTTTTATCCTCCTTGCCAAGACGCGGACGAGGGAGAGAGAGCTTTGCGAAATAATTGACTGAGCGAAATTCTCCGAGACGTCGCTCGTCCGATAAAAACGTCTTTCTCGTCCGACCAAATCCCGATTCTACTACTACCACTAACGTCAATGTACGCAACAGCCGGACCAATAGCTTCCCTCGTTCAGTTGAAGGATTGACGGGGATTTCTATTATATTCTGACGAGGGTTTCGCAATTTTCCCGATCGCATTTAAACTATACGGAAACCGTTTTTCATCGTACATTTCTCGTATATCCCGAGTTTTCTATCTGCGGAAAATTCCCTGTTGGTAATATACAGTTCGATTTCGTGTCGATCATAAAGTGATCGATCTAACATTATTAACGTAATGACTTTTTTTTCTTTCAAACATTAGCAAATTTCATTAATAAACTATTTTTAACGTTATTTACTTAAGGTAGTAGTCTGGTAACTTAAGCTGATTTTCATGTCTTTTTTGGAGGGCGTTTTTTTTTAGGAAAATAAAAATGAATCGTTTTGGATATTTAGGATGTTTTTATTTACATATTAAAGATACAAAAAAAACATTTTTTGAAAATATCTAATAGTTTATTATTATTATTATTATTGATCGAAGTTGGCACCTCGAAAAAAAAGCGCGTGGGTGGCCCCGGTGATTTGGCTCTTGATGTCGTCTGAAATAAAAAATTCTTGATAATTCTTAATCTATAGACATGTCATTCTGGTCGGAACTACTGAAGTCAAATTTCATGAATAAATAACAAAAAAAACTTTTTTTTTTGGAAAAAAAAACTTTTTTTTCCAAAGTCCGCCATTTTGTTATTTATCCGTGAAATTTAACGTCAGTAGTTCCGACCAGAATGACACGTCTATCGATTAAGAATTATCAAGAATTTTTGATTTCAGATAACATCAAGAGCCAAAATCACCGGGGCCACCCACGCGCTTTTTTTTCGAGGTGCCAACTTCGATCAATAATAATAATAATAATAAACTATTAAATTATTACAAAAAATTTTTTTTTGTATCTTTAATATGTAAATAAAAACATCCTAAATATCCAAAACGATTCATTTTTATTTTCCTACAAAAAAACGCCCTCCAAAAAAGACATGAAAATCGGCTCAAGTTACCAGACTACTACCTTAAATAATGCCAACTATTCGCACTTTGAATTTCGTTTCCATTAACAAATGATTTTTTAAATATTAAAGAACGAAAAAAATTATCTATAGAATAGACAGCTGTTTTACAGCAACTCTCGTGTCTCACGAAACGTCATGCGCGAGTTGGTGAAGAGGAAATCAGCATGGGAAAAATCTCTAGCAAAGTTTTATCGTTAAATCCAGCGTCCCGCTGGCTCGCGGTATCCTTCCTTGAATGAATCCATATACGTTTTGCCACTCATATATATGTATACAAATAGGTGTTGGATTTTATTTCCATACGCACAAGGTTTCCGTTTGTTTAGCATTTAATTATACGACTAAAGACTTTTATTTTGCCTACAATTTAACGATCCTAAAGTTGATGAGAAAAAACGGGAAAAAAAACGGGCAAAACCATTGACACGCCAGTTATTTTCATCGCAAAGTTTTCGAACTAACTGTAAAAGAGAAAAGAGAAAAACTACTCATTCGTCTCTTATCCGCGAGGCAGAATCTGGCGATCTCTTCGAGGCCCAGTACAGATCGCGATATTGATCAATATCTTTTGTGCCGTGTGAACGCGGCAGAGTCGAGCTTTTTTTTATTACGGTCGTTAGAAAGCTCGACACGTTAAGATCCCTCGAGCAATGGGAAAACTATTGACCACAGATGGCAATCTCTCGTTATTTAAACAGCTGAGCGAAGTATCATAACATTTTTCTTTCTGTCGGCACTATTCCGCAGCACAATCTCGCCTTTGACAAATTCCTTTTTTCGAAATCTACGAATCCTCCACTATTTTTCGCGATAAATCTATAAAAACTATACGTGGCATAGATCAACATTTCCGCGGTATTCAACGAGCCTTGAGGATTTTCATTTCTTCTTCGTTTCTCTAACTGCGCTTGGCTTTTTTTTTTCACCCGTTGCGTGTATCGAGAAGGTCGATCGTCATCATCATTTTGCAATCAATCTTTTTCGTCCACGTTCCAGATTTCTGTTAACCCGGGATACACGAGAAAAAAAAACAAAATATTGCCACAAAAAATATAAAAAATTGGTTAGAATAAAATCTCTATCGAAACCAAAAGAAAACTTGTCCAGAAGCCCCCTTTTTTTTTGACCACATGCTTGTCCGCCATTCTTCCAGTTTTTCTTTTGTTTCTCCCCCTCATCATCGCCTTTTCCTTTTTCCCGGACCCTTGCCTTTTCCACTTGGAACCTCTCAATGCACTTCGGAGACGCGTACCCATACAAAAATGTCCAAGTGTTCCACTTTCATTCTTTTCCCTCTCACACACTCGTGCGCACGTAAATTTAAAGGGGCGATATTCAAAGGTTGGGAAGCCACCTGCCGCAATGCGTCTGGAAGTCTGCCAGACTTTGCGTCCCCGTCGAGTATATATCCGCTATACTTTTATCCGCCACCATTACCGTTACAGATTCGATACTACCGTCCGAACTCTCGGCTCGCGTGGTATCTCGTGTTTTTCCACGTTCGTTCCCACAAGGCAATATATACTTTCGCGTTTCCTCACACATGTGCTAGACTTTCAATTTTTCGCACTCCGCTATTGGCAGCTCGACAGTCTCGTGCGATGCGCGAACTCGTGCATGACCCAGGGCGATTCAGGCCGGCTCCTACATCGATACCGCCACGACGAGCAGAGTGTTTCCGCCCCCTCCCGCCCTTCTCCGCCCCTCGAAGGTTTTTCAATTTTTTATGGGTTATACCTTTTGTACCTAGAACTTCGTCTATAGCATGATCATGGAACGCGATTGTGTTTTACACTTGCGACAAGAGAATACCGGGGAGTTACCTTTTTCTTGGTGCTCGACAGCTGTTTAAGGCCGTAGTCTGGTCTAGAGCGAGATTTTTGACGTCATTTCTAATGTGCAATAACGTTTAAACCGTTGAAGTTGTCTTGATGAAAATTTACACGTGCATTTATTGATCCTTAGAGAATACTTGTATATTTAAAAATAAAATTATTTTAAATATTTTCATGTAGTTTTTTGCCGTGTTGCAACATGGTGCGCCGAAATCGGTGCCCACTCTGGACGATGTTGTATGCATCTGAAAAAAAAAAAAAATATATATTCTCAATCTGTATGAGTATTCTGAGCACTGGTAGCAGAATTGGTACTTAAAAAAAATTTTTTATTGAGTCGAACAATAATTTTGCCGACACTTCATAACTCGTCGAATAATGAAATATCATTGATGAAAGTTCAACAGGCCGGCATTTTGTCAAACATTTTTTTTAAGTACCAATTCTGCTACCAGTGCTCAGAATACTCATACAGATTGAGAATATATATATATATATATATATTAGGGTGGCCCTTAATATGGGTCAAAAAAAAAATTGATCGCGCCACCCTTCAAAGCGGTTCCGAATACTAAAAAAAAAATCTACGCGAAGCCCCAGCTATGTCCGTTAAGAGGAAGACGTGGCTGTAAGCATGAACTTAAATTTAAATATCAATTTTTCTTCATGATTGGAGAAATTTTGATTTTTTTAATCAAGTTTATTCGTCATTTTTTTTTTACCTTTCCGAAGCCATTGTATATTGGTATTCAATATACAGATCAAATAATATGGTCCTCCATACTAGATTTGATGAGTGTTCAGGTCTGCCAACCTATTATTTTGGAACAATGGTTTGATTTAGCTGCTGTCAAACGTTTTTAATCATATCAAAATCAAACGTTAAATTTGCATCTTGTCAGAAAAATCTATTAAGTAAGAAGGATATAAATTCACGATGTACCATTCACATCGAACTTCCGGATCGGCCAGAATTGTTTTTTTTTTTTTCAATTTTGTTAGAAATATTCCTTGTGTGCTGAGATGCAAACATATTAATATTTCACTGAGATCAGACTTCCAGTGATGTGGATAAAAAATATATTTGAAAATTGCTTTCGCAAAAATGCATAAGGACATTTTAAATTTGGCAGGATTTTAAACTTGGCGAGCTCGTTAGTTTTATTGAAAACAAAGAAATTATTTATTCGCACAAGTCATCCAATTGGTCGGAAAAAACATAATATTTTTTTCGTAATATTTTTTTTATAATAAGTTTGATGTGAATGGTTTATCGTGAATTTATATCCTTCTTACTTAATAGATTTTTCTGACAAGATGCAAATTTAACGTTTGATTTTGATATGATTAAAAACGTTTGACAGCAGCTAAATCGAACCATTGTTCCAAAATAATAGGATGGCAGACCTGAACGCTCATCAAATCTAGTATGGAGGACCATATTATCTGATCTGTATATTGAATACCAATATACAATAGCTTCGGAAAGTTAAAAAAAAAATTGACACATAAACTAGATTAAAAAAATGAAAACTTCTCCAATCATGAAGAAAAATTGATATTTAAATTTAAGTTCATGCTTACAGGCACGTCTTCCTCTTAACGGACATAGCTGGGGCTTCGCGTAGGTTTTTGTTTTAGTATTCGGAACCGCTTTGAAGGGCGGCGCGATCAATTTTTTTTTGACCCATATTAAGGGCCACCCTAATATATATATTTTTTTTTTCAGATGCATACAACATCGTCCAGAGTGGGCGCCGATTTCGGCGCACCATGTTGCAACAAGGCAAAAAACTACATGAAAATATATAAAATAATTTTTTTTTTTAATGTACAAGTATTCTCTAAGGATCAATAAATGCACGTGTAAATTTTCATCAACACAACTTCAACGGTTTAAACGTTATTGCACATTAGAAATGACGTCAAAAATCTCGCTCTACACCAGACTACGGCCTTAAATAGCTACATTATTTTTTGTGTCAAATATTGCTTTCGATTTGTAATACTGGTACACCTATTAATTTTTGGCCGGAAAGGAAAAAAAAACTGAAGTGGGTTAAAAGGATTTTGTTCGGTCGCTATATCGATATATTTTAACCAGCTCATCGCTAATGCACTATAAATTCGTTTTAAATAAAAATCAATCTTCTATTAGAAAGCGTCAAAGTCGTTTTTTTTCTCTGCAACGGTTCGTTTGTTCG
The DNA here is from genome assembly GCA_958009045.1 of Oxytorus armatus. Lineage (NCBI taxonomy): Eukaryota > Metazoa > Arthropoda > Insecta > Hymenoptera > Ichneumonidae > Oxytorus > Oxytorus armatus. Next base: position 26,767,774 of record OY253748.1, read on the forward strand.
TTCAACTGATGAATAAAAAAAAATGGGGAGGATGACTAGTAAAAGCGAGGTTGCATACGAGAACTATCGGTACCCTCGGGCAGTCAGACTGGATGAAGATGTGGTGCTTATCAAGGGTAGCTTTTGTTCGTTCCCTGTTTTCTGTAGAGCGAAAAAGCTCTCAATATTTGATACCGCTCCGTTACTCGCCATCCGGTGGTGAAACTTCTCATGTTCGCGAGAATACACTACCGGGAAACTTGGGAATAAAAAACGAATATTCCCGGGTCATATTGCGTCGGAGATGACAATGTGACCCGCGAATTCGGCAGACATTCATCCTCCGACTCTTTCACAATGACATCGACCGTTCCCGTTCCCGAATAGAAGAAAACGCGACGAGCAGAAAAAAAAAACGATGGAATAGAAGAGCGAACAGTCGTGATTGTTCAGCAATCACAATCGATCAAAAGCTTTTTGCTACAATTTTTTGCCAACCCACCCGTTCATTGTCGCGCGACAATAAAGGTCGCGGGACGTCAAAATGTAATACCCGAAGTCACTCGGAGATATTAACCGACAAATGGCCTCTGTCGTTAATAAAAACGACGCTTTTATAGCTTTTATCCGCAGCAATGCATATAAAATGGGTTTTAGAATGCTCTTCGCCCACAATCGGATAACCTTATCGCTGGCTGAAAATAGTACGAAATTGATATAGACGATAACTGGAAGCTCGAACTTGAATCAGAATTGTTAATCGAGAGACTTCGCTATCCAGTTTTTTTTCTGTTTGTTAAACAGAATATCGTTCGTTGAACGAAAAACGTTGCGAGGCTATTAATTGAAATTTATTTTTTTCAGTTTTCCATTTCCGGCCAACTTCCTCCTTCGTTATATAAAAAAACCGTGCAGAAATCATTATATTTTCCTCTTAATGATGCTAGAAACTTGTGTGCCCGTCTATAGCGGAATGTTATTCCAATTTAAAAAGTAACACGGTACGAAAGCTCTGCCGAGGAGGTCGAATCGATTGCAGAAAAAAACAGGAGTTTTTGAACAGAAAAAAAAACGCTATTACTCGTGAAATCGTTCGATCTGGCCATTTCTCTTTCGCTCTCCCACCGGTGTCGAGACTTATCGACCGAGTTCTTTTTTTTTTTCATTCCCTCTTTTACACGTTCTATCAACGAGCAACCTGACAAGCCCGAGGTATTTCACAGAATATTTGCCTATCCGTTGGTTCGTTTTTATTTTGCGAGATTGGCTGAATCGAGGAAAATCATCCGACTGCCAAAGGGGGTTTATCCCACTTTCATTTATATATATATATATATATATATATATATATATATATATATATATATATATATATAGATTTCTATATCGGGTTTCATTGAAGATTAATAGCAAAAGAGGCTGTACAATTTTCATTGCAATTTTCTTTGCTTCTTCGTGGAAAGAAAAAAAATGTTTACCGCAAGTTGCCCTTGAAAGAAGCTGCAAGATTTTAAGTTAGTATTCTAGTAACTTAAGCCGATTTTCATGTCTTTTTTGGAGGCCGTTTTTTTGTAGGAAAATAAAAATGAATCGTTTTGGACATTTAGGATGTTTTTATTTACATATTAAAGATACGAAAAAAATTTGTTTGAACAAATTTAATAGTTTATTATAATTATTATTATTGATCGAAGTTGACACCTCGAAAAAAAAGCGCGTGGGTGGCCCCGGTGATTTTGGCTCTTGATGTTATCTGAAATCAAAAATTCTTCATAATTCTTAATCTATAGACATGTCATTCTGGTCGGAACTACTGAAGTTAAATTTCATGGATAAATAACAAAATGGAAAAGGATGTTTTTTTCCAAAGTTCGCCATTTTGTTATTTATCCATGAAATTTAACTTCAGTAGTTCCGACCAGAATGACATGTCTATAGATTAAGAATTATCAAGAGTTTTTGATTTCGGATAACATCAAGAGCCAAAATCACCGGGGCCACGCACGCGCTTTTTTTTCGAGGTGCCAACTTCGATCAATAATAATAATAATAATAAACTATTAAATTTTTTCAAAAAGGTTTTTTTTTGTATCTTTAATATGTAAATAAAAACATCCTAAATATCCAAAACGATTCGTTTTTATTTTCCTACAAAAAAACGCCCTCCAAAAAAGACATGAAAATCGGCTTAAGTTACCAGACTACTACCTCAAGAAAAACAATCACTTTACCTCCGACGGTCCCGTTTGCTGAACACTGTTTCCACTGTCCTGGCTGAATAGGGCGAGGACGATGAGAACGAGAACACCCGCCGCCATGATCGTTCTCCGTAATCCCGCCAGGACGTGACGTCGCGGTGTCATCTTTTCCCTGTGAACGTGCTTTCTTCTGTACTCATAACGTACTGTAACGAAATGTGAAAACCCAAATCAATGACAAGTCATTAAGGGACGTTTTGTCATAAAGAGTTTTTTTAAATTCACAGTGAAGATAACAATCGTGGACTTGTGCATTTCCCGCTATGGAATTCTTCGTTTATTTTCCTCATATATTTTGTTATTACCGTAAAAATAAGTCGCCTTAAACGAGTAACCGAGCTGATTTATTATTTTATCGAATCTCAAAGAAAATTTGTACAATTATCTTTGTGGGAGAGACTCCTCCAACCACCACATTCTCATCTGTCCCCGGCATCGGCTCTGCTTACATAATTCAATTAGGAACGAAAACGAGTACCCGATTAAACGCGAAAATTATGGTAATCGGGGCAAAATGTGACGTTCTCCCGGTGAAGTATATCTCTCGCGTACATCTTTCACCCATTGGTCATATATAATGCATACAGTCGAGCATGAGCATTGCAATTACGCTCAACTCTGACGATCGATGATTCGTGCTCGACCAACTCGGGCTTAGGTGTTGTAATACACGCTTCAATTGTATTACAACCCACGTGGTGATCACGCGATTGATCTCTCCATAGGACTCAATTTATTTATTTGCATTTTTAAATAAAATGCATCTGACCAACTTACTTTTTTTTTAACTTAAAAAATTATACATAAATTTAAATTCACTATAATTTGTTGTTATTTTATTTAACTCCAAGCGGGGCTTACCACAATTCTTTGCAGCCGGGTAAATAATAATTGTATCGATAATCCCGGACGAGCGATTGTTGAATATGCTTCCACGATCACGTAAACAATTATTCAAATAGGGATCGAAAAAAATTGTAAGAGGACATGTGTGTTTTTAAAAATACAAGAAATATTTATAAAATGGCACTTCTCTTACAATTTTCTATATACCAATCTGAATAATTTTTTACATGATCAGAAAATCATTGATTTTCACGAAACAAAGAACCTGAGGCAGTAGTCTGGTAACTTAAGCCGATTTTCATGTCTTTTTTGGAGGGCGTTTTTTTATAGGAAAATAAAAATGAATCCTTTTGGATATTTAGGATGTTTTTATTTACCTATTAAATATACAAAAAAAAATTTTTTTGAAAAAATGTAATAGTTTCTTATTATTATTATTATTATTGATCGAAGTTGGCACCTCGAAGTTGGCAGCCCGGGTCTTAATTTTTTTTCTACCGAACCGATTGCTTTCAAATTTTAACAGGCTACTCTACACACTTATAGTTCTCGTCGGAACCACCGAGAAATTTTTTCACCCCTAACTTTTTATTTTACAACCCCTTCTTTGCTGAAATAAAAGGACTTTGGTAAAGAAGGGGTTGTAAAATAAAAAGTTAGGGGTGAAAAAATTTCTCGGTGGTTCCAACGAGAACTATAAGTGTGTAGAGTAGCCTGTTAAAATTTGAAAGCAATCGGTTCGGTAGAAAAAAAGTTAGGACCCGGGCTGCCAACTTCGAGGTGCCAACTTCGATCACTAATAATAATAATAATAAACTATTAAATTTTTTCAAAAAAATTTTTTTTTGTATATTTAATAGGTAAATAAAAACATCCTAAATATCCAAAAGGATTCATTTTTATTTTCCTATAAAAAAACGGCCTCCAAAAAAGACATGAAAATCGGCTTAAGTTACCAGACTACTACCTTAAACGCGTTCCTTTCTGCTTTTAATCGTGCAGTTGCGACTGAAGAACTTTTTTTTTCCTTCTTATCGTCGACGTTGTCAACGAAAGACAACGAGCCGAGTCAGTTCGGATCGCTTGAACAAAAAAAAAAAAAAACTGACTAAAATGGATAAAAAGGTTAGGTTTCGTAATTAGGAAAATTAGTTGAACGCGCTCGAGAGATGGACAAGCAAACTCTAGCTCTATTATTTCAGGAGCCCTAGTGAACGGCATTCGATGATATAAAGAAAAACGTTGCATATTATCGGTGGTGAACGCATAATTTTCTATTGCGTAACGCGCGTGTGCGGTTTCCCGAGTCAAATTATATACGAGCTTGTTGCCTAGGACTGTTAATCTCGTCCGTGAATCGGATATATTCGACCTTTCGTTGGTCTCCGGCAGCAGCGATTAGTCACAATTTGTTATTGTTAGTGTTCTAAAAAAAATAACCCATATCCAACTATAATTAAGCTAGTTTCAATTAAATGGAATTAGGGTATTTAATTGAATGGGTTGGTACGCACATTCAAAACAGAAAGTGGAAGAATTGTATCCCAATGAGATTAAAAAAAAGATTTGATGCTAAACAGTTCGCAAAAAAATATGTTTCTTGATAAAACATTCTAACATTTTAATTTTCTTCACTATTAATTGCAATCACTGACCTTTTTTTCTTTGATACACACCATTTGTTTCTATTAAATTTGTCTTTATTATTATTTATACATTAATTATTGGTAATTTTCAATATACCATCGGATCACGATTTGATATTATTTTTATTTTTTTCTAAAAAGCGTCATGAGTATTTTCAATCTCGAATACGATTGCATAACTCGTACTTTTATGGAGAAATAAAAAACATAATTCATGATGTTTCGAAGTCAGAGAAACTGGTTTTCTGACTAGATTTTAGCATAAATTTTCATTTTGTGCGATGCGCTATCGCTTAATAACCTTGAACTTTTAATACGAAGAAGATTCGATTCTAAACTAGTTTGAGAATTTATTTAAGGTAGTAGTCTGGTAACTTAAGCCGATTTTCATGTCTTTTTTGGAGGGCGTTTTTTTGTAGGAAAATAAAAACGAATCGTTTTGGATATTTAGGATGTTTTTATCTACACATTAAAGATACAAAAAAAAAATTTGTTTGAAACAATTTAATAGTTTATTATCATTATTATTATTTATCGAAGTTGGCACTTCGAAAAAAAGCGCGTGGGTGGCCCCGGTGATTTTGGCTCTTGATGTTATCGGAAATGAAAAATTCTTGATAATTCTTAATCTATGGACATGTCATTCTGGTCGGAACGACTGAAGTTAAATTTCATGGATAAATAACATAATGGCGGACTTTGGAAAAAAAAACGTTTTTTTCCAAAGTCCGCCATTTTGTTATTTATCCATGAAATTTAACTTCAGTCGTTCCGACGAAAAAAAAGTTTTTTTCCAAAGTCCGCCATTTTGTTATTCATCCATGAAATTTAACTTCAGTAGTTCCGACCAGAATGACATGTCTATAGATTAAGAATTATCAAGAATTTTTGATTTCATATAACATCAAGAGCCAAAATCACCGGGGCCACCCACGCGCTTTTTTTTTCGAGGTGCCAACTTCGATCAATAATAATAATAATAAACTATTAAATTTTTTCAAAAAATTTTTTTTTTGTATCTTTAATATGTAAATAAAAACATCCTAAATATCCAAAACGATTCATTTTTATTTTCCTACTAAAAAACGCTCTCAAAAAAAGACATGAAAATCGGCTCAAGTTACCAGATTACTACCTTGACTCGTATAAAAAATGTTTGAGCATTGAATAACAATTAAAAACTAGATAAAGTGGCTATTCTTTCGATTATTGGTGCTGTTTGTCAACATTTTTCATTTGTTTTTCAACTCTTGTTTCTTATATATTATATAGGTGGGAATAAAATTTGAAATTCAACGAAATATATTGCGTCGCTTCGCGAAAATGATGCCGATACCGCGCAGCCCACGAGATAGACGAGGGTGTGTTTTCTCTGTGCATCGTCGTTCCCCCTCAGTCCCTTCTGAAACGCTGTTTCTTCTTTCGCCCCCTTGGCACAGAGGGTCGTCTCGTGACTGGGTTTATCCTTCCTCGACTTGCAGCGAGCACACGTACATAAACCAAAGCCCCTATAGCCATCGTGGTAGAGGCGGTTGGGTGATTAATCAAAGCGAGAAGCTAGAGAGCAATCGATGGGACTTGGCGTCTTCACCTCTAGACCCGAAGTGACTCATTATTCTCGACACATCTCTCGTCATTCGAACGATTGAAAAAATAAAAAAATAAAAATTATTTTCTAATTTACGATATTGGTGCAATTTTTGGGCAATTATTTTTCAATGTCATTTCGATTGTGAATCATTACGCCACCAGCAACAAAAAAAAATTTGATAAATTGCGAAGTGGTACTACTTGTGAGTGCTTATACCCACGCACCCTTTCATTCCTTGATCTCAGTGATAGTGGAGCGGAAAAAAAAAAAAATCGCCAGTCACTCAATATCAAAACTCAAAAAAAAAGAATCAACATTTTCCTGACGCCAGGTAACTTTTTTCTACGTTCTTGTTCTTCTCGTCTAAAAAAAAATGCTCTTCCGATTACAATCAGTTTAGATTGTCCCCTTTATCGCAAAAAATTTCGTAACCCTCAACGTCCCGATTAAATGCCTGCCCGCTACGTACAATTAAGTAAATTTTCGTAGTACCTTCCGTGGACATACACCCAGCTTACTATAATCACTGGCTCATTTACCGATCACCACCGTTGACGTTGTCTCGATTTCGTAAGAAATATATCGGCTTTTCGGAGCACAAAAATCCAATAACGTTTTTTTTTTTTTGTTCTATTATAAATACAATTGAATATTAAACACGTATGCGCGATGCTGTTTACGAAGCACAAGATAACTCGAACACAGAATGAAGAAGACCAAGATAGAGAGAGAGAAAAAAAAATACAGAGCGATCAGGGTTGAAGTGAAATGCGGGAGGTACCGCGGCCGTTCACGGCGGCATCGTCCAAAACACTGGCGATGCGGATAGACGACGCCGGGCGTCGAAGTGTGGTTGCGGCGTCGCGGGCGGTACCACTCGTGTGTGCATTGAGTGCCTGCGCTCTCCCACACCGCACGTTCTCCGTATCACTGCGTGCGTCGGTCCGCGGCTCCTGTCTTTCGGCACCGACTTGTAAAATTCGTTCCCGAACGATTTCTATTTCGTTCCGTCGATGAACCGTTCTCCTCACATCGATTTACACTCTTCTCGCCTATGCCCCGAGTCTTTTAGCCACAAAAGTGATTAGGAAAATAAAATCATTGCAGATACCAATAGGACTCTCTTAGTCGAGGTTCATCAGAAGCAGCTCAAAGATTATTTAAAAAGAGATCCCACGAAAAGTGTTGAAATTTGATGAATCTCATGGTTTTTGCGATATGGCATGGATGAAGGAAAAATGTAAATCCCGATTTTTTTCGAGCTCTCCGTTAAGATAGTAGTCTGGTAACTTAACCCGATTTTCATGTCTTTTTTGGAGGGCGTTTTTTTGTAGGAAAATAAAAATGAATCGTTTTGGATATTTATGATGTTTTTATTTACATATTGAAGATACAAAAAAAATTTTCTTTGAAAAAATTTAATTGTTTATTATTATTATTATTATTGATCGAAGTTGGCAACTCGAAAAAAAAGCGCGTGGGTGGCCCCGGTGATTTTGGCTCTTGATGTTATCTGAAATGAAAAATTCTTGATAATTCTTAATCTATAGACATGTCATTCTGGTCGGAACTACTGAAATTAAATTTCATGGATAAATAACAAAATGGCGGACTTTGGAAAAAAAACGTTTTTTTCCAAAGTTTAACTTGGATAATGGATTAACTTGGATATTAACTTATTTGGATATTGGATATTAATTAACTTGGATAATGGAGTTTAACTTGAAATTTAACTTGGATATTTGATATTTAGGATGGAGTTGGATAAATAACAAAATGGCGGACTTTGGAAAAAAAAGTTTTTTTCCAAAGTCCGCCATTTTGTTATTTATCCAAGTCCATCCTAAATATCAAATATCCAAGTTAAATTTCATGGATAAATAACAAAATGGCGGACTTTGGAAAAAAAAGTTTTTTTCCAAAGTTTAACTTGGATGATGGATTAACTTGGATATTAACTTATTTGGATATTGGATATTAATTGACTCGGATAATGGCGTTTAACTTGAAATTTAACTTGGATATTTGATATTTAGGATGGACTTGGATAAATAACAAAATGGCGGACTTTGGAAAAAAACTTTTTTTTCCAAAGTCCGCCATTTTGTTATTTATCCAAGTCCATCCTAAATATCAAATATCCATGAAATTTAACTTAAGTAGTTCCGACCAGAATGACATGTCTCTAGATTAAGAATTATCAAGAATTTTTGATTTCAGATAACATCAAGAGCCAAAATCACCGGGGCCACCCACGCGCTTTTTTTTCGAGGTGCCAACTTCGATCAATAATAATAATAATAATAAACTATTAAATTTGTTCAAAAAAATTTTTTTTTGTATCTTTAATATGTAAATAAAAACATTCTAAATATCCAAAACGATTCATTTTTATTTTCCTACAAAAAAACGCCATCCAAAAAAGACATGAAAATCGGCTTAAGTTACCAGACAACTACCTTAAATAATCTCGTAATCGCGTGTATCACCGCACAGCTTCGCCTTTGGTATACTGCATTCCCCCCACCCACAGCTCGTCACTAAATATTGGCCAATTTTGCGGAATAAAGCTCGCCAATCACCGTCTTCTTTTCCTCGCGCGAGCATATCTCTCGTGGCTCACTCTTTTCTACTTTCGGTTTTAGGGGGTTTCGGAGAAAGAGAGAGAGAGAGAGAACGTTTAACCGGATACCGTGTGAAAACATTGCGTGTGCCGGATTGGCGAACCTTTTCACGGGTCGATCTATCGCTGGATGTGGCAAGCGCAAGCGCAAAAACCCTCATCGGCAATGTTCACTCTCTCTTCTCTTCGTCGTACACGAGGATCAAGACTCCGATACAATTATTGGCCAACCAAGCGGACGACAAAAAAGGTGCAAATGAATTTTGCCTTTCTCGTGGGGGAAGCGTCGCGAGTTATGGGAAAGAATAAGGGAATGTGCAAAATTCATAAAATCTAAACCTATTTGTCGATTGTTACAAAATTCAAACATCATTCTTCGTTTGCGTAGAAAGCTTTATCCCGATTGCTCGATATTTCGACGAGTCGGAGCATATAATGATACTGAAAAAATATTCTAAATCTCAAATTCTGTAGGGATACAAAAATTATTATTATTTTGTCCAACAATCTCCATCTCCGTACATTTTACGCATTTTTTAAGAACATTGAAAACAATCTTTGATCCAATTTTGTTTACTTTTATTCCTAGATACGGAGTAATAAGAGTCCTCCGTCGCTGCTGATTCATCATCTTTCGACGTTTTATTAGACGCGGAATGCACGCTTGAGAAATATTGTATCCGAGATGGATGAGAACTCTCACGAAGCGAAAAAGTATTCAAATCTTCACTCCGAGGTCTTTCTCTTGAAAAAAACGAAAAAAAAAATTCTCTCAAAGAGAGACGAGAGACGCGTGAATGATTGGAAATGTCTCGCGCAACAGGGACCCAAATATCCCAAAAAAAAATATTACGCTGATTAATTAGGACCGATTTTATTTACGCTCGTGCATCACGGAAACGTAATATATTCAAATACTTCTTCGCGGTAATTACACGACGAAATACATACATCGCGCGGTCCATTCTATTGTTTTGTTTTCCCATGTACGAGGTCTGTTTAAAAAGTATCGCGAATTTTGAATTTCCGCGGGCTACGTATATTCGATTTTCGATTTTTTTGTGGCGTTAGATTGGTACTCATATCCCTCACTTATGCTGACAAAATCGGCCATTTTGAATGTTTAGTTAATTGTTGACAGCTGTTTTGGTTAGACATGTTTTGGCTTGTCTTCGATTTTTGCCTATTCCAAAAAATGGTTCAAACAATCTGTATGAAATTTTGTGTAAAAAACAAAATTAAGTGCGCGGACGCATTCCGAATGTTGACTGTGGCATATGGTGAAGCTACCTTGGAACAAAGCAACGTTTTTCGGTGGTACAAAATGTTCTCAGAGGGCCGAGAAGATGCGAACAACGAAATGCGTTCCGGACGCCCGAGCACATCAACAAGAGACGAAAACATTGATGAAGCGAAGAAAATAATATTGGCCAATCGTCGAATCACCGTTAGAGAAGTTGCTGAGGAACTAAACATATCGATTGGCTCGTGCTATTCGATTTTTACCAATGATTCGGGCATGAGACGGGTCGCCGCGAAATTCGTGCAAAAATTGCTCAATTTCGAAGAAAAACAGTGTCGCGTTAACATTGCTAAGGAGCTGTTGGACTCGGTCCGCGACGACCCAAATTTGCTCCAGAGGTTCATAACTGGTGACGAATCATGGGTTTATGATTATGACGTGGAAACCAAAGCTCAATCATCGCAATGGAAGCTGCTTGTTTGGAATAGGCAAAAATCGAAGACAAGCCAAAACACGTCTAATCAAAACAGCTGTCAACAATTAACTAAACATTCAAAATGGCCGATTTTTTCAGCATAAGTGAGGGACATTAGTACCAACCTAACGCCACAAAAAATCGATAATCGAATATACGTAGCCCGCGAAAATTCAAAATTCGCGGTCTTTTTGAACAGACCTCGTATGAGGGCACGTTGGCGTCAGTAAGGACTCGTTTGTCAAAAAGCCCAATCGTTGGTAACCTTTTCGAGCGTCTGGTGCAATTGACAATCGGCGATTCTCTGGATCCCACTGCTCCCCTCTCCCCGAAGAGCACTTTCCGGATCGTTGTCATATCCGCCCGGAAACGGGGTATCTTCGTGTTTGTCCCGTAGGCTCGTTAATCGTTATCGCATGCGCACAACTCTTCGTGCCTTCTCTTCGAGCGGACGATAATACAATTTTCGTGAATCAAACGAGCGAACAAGATATTTTCTGTCCGTTCAATGCTGCACAGAATATTATTCTTCGTCGTTGTCATGCACGGACGAGAAGATTCGTCGGATCGAGCAAATATCACGTTTCTTTCGCAAAACGCCCATACAATATTCCCTTAGTTTCGTCACGCTCGTCGATCAGTTTCATAAATTAAACGTGCGCGCAAATCTCTCGCGGCAAAATGTGACGAGAATCGCGCCTTATCGTGCTTTCATTTCGTATTAGGATCGCATCGTAAACAAAGTTTTACGGTGAAGCTGCGGAAGATGGAACTTAGACTTGAGCAATTCTGATTGCGGTGAAAATGATGACTTTAAAAGTACGTTTAAAATAGTAGTCTCGTAACTTAAGCCGATTTTCATGTCTTTTTTGAAGAGCGTTTTTTTGTAGGAAAATAAAAATGAATCGTTTTGGATATTTCGGATGTTTTTATTTACATATTAAAGATACGAAAAAAAAAATTTTTGAAAAAATTTAATAATTTATTATTATTGTTATTATTGATCGAAGTTGGCACCTCGAAAAAAAAAGCGCGTGGGTGGCCCCGGTGATTTCGGCTCTTGATGTTATCTGAAATCAAAAATTCTTGATAATTCTTAATCTATAGACGTGTCATTCTGGTCGGAACTACTGAAGTTAAATTTCATGGATAAATAACAAAATGGAAAAGGACGTTTTTTTTCCAAAGTCCGTCATTTTGTTATTTATCCATGAAATTTAACTTCAGTAGTTCCGACCAGAATGACATGTCTATAGATTAAGAATTATCAAGAATTTTTTATTTCAGACAACATCAAGAGCCAAAATCACCGGGGCCACCCGCGCGCTTTTTTTTCGATGTGCCAACTTCGATCAATAATAACAATAATAATAAACTATTAAATTTAAAAAAATTTTTTTTTTTTGTATCTTTAATATGTAAATAAAAACATCCTAAATATTCAAAACGATTCATTTTTATTTTCCTACAAAAAAACGCGCTCCAAAAAAGACATGAAAATCGGCTTAAGTTACCAGACTACTACCTTAATGCGAATAATGAATCCGAAGGATGGAAATTTCGGTACGAAATATAAGATCCATACGTAGGTATTTGTAATATCTGGAGCAAACAGTTGAATGATTTGTGACAAATATTCCTATTCACGGAAAATACGTTTTTCTATATACCCGACCGACACCGATTATTCTTCCCCGGGAGATTTGGCGCGAAACAATTTGCCAATTCGCGACACGAGAATATACCTCACTTGGACAAAATTTGGAATTGCCCGTATCTATCACACTCGAGCTATCTATACAGTATTCATAGTGCCGAATATAGATCGCCTGGCACTGCAATCGTACGACTTTGAATTGCCAGAAAAAAAAAAAAAAACAAAAAAATAAACGAAAATTTCCGTCGTTTGGTATAAATACACCCGTGATTCATTCTATCCCGAGAATTCGTGACAGAGATGCGAAGCAGAGGCCACTGTATAGATGCTGACATGCTCTCTTGTAAATGCAGTAGTAAATCGCACTCTCCGTTCATATATCCGACTGTTGGATGCTCTGGCACGTAAGTCACTTGGAAAACGTGAGCTGTTCTCGTCACAGGTGTACTTAATATTTGTCAAACGAGCCTTAATCGCTCTTGTCAGTGATTCTCTCGGAACGATCTTTCGCGAAGCCTCGCAAACTCCGTCATAGGACTTTTGCGACCCTTCGGTAAAAACCATGATCCGTGCAATACTTAGTCGTCCTTTTTTTTTTTTAATTTTCACGTTTTCACATCGATATTACAAGTTTTGACAGGTAAACATCGCACACTTTTCATTATATATAATAAGTGTGCGATGTGCGCAACCTGACCCAACCCAACCCGACCCGAAATTTTTATTATTTTTTCATTTTTTTTCAATGTTCCGATACCCAATTCGGTCATGAATTTTCCGCTGATTACGAATAACACTGAGTTTTTGTCGGAAAATCAAAAAATCAATGGGAAAAACGCGAAAGTTGAAAAAATCACTTTTTGGCCGATTTTCAATGAAATTCCGAGTTTCTCGAGAAAATGGCTACTGAATTAATAATCAGCGAGTCAAAATACATCGAAATAGCGTGCTAAAAAAAATTCGAAAATTCAAAATTTTTTTTGCATTTCGGCCAAACAGAAGTGACTCGACTAAAATCGCTGGAACGTTGCTTCCCGATGGAGTTGGAACTCCACTCTGTGCTCATTGTTTTCGTAACCGTTCAACCTTTAAAATGCCGCTTCGTTTATTGAGCTACGATTTTTTTTCGATTTTTCATAGATTCTTGGAGTTGGACCATCGATTTTTGCGAATTTTTCCATACATACCCCTTCTCATTTTTTTCGCCGATTTTCAACCTGCCCTCATGGATAAAATAATTGAGATAACGGGATGATCCAAAATGCATTCTCTAAATCTACTCGAGACGTTCACAAAACCCCCCTCAAAATTGAAAATCGATCAAACGGGAGTCAAGTTATCGCCATTTGAAATTTCGACATTTTAAGGTTCTGAAAAAGTAAGCAAAAAATGACAAAAAATTTTTTTTTTTTTTTTTCAATACTTCGATACCTTATTCGATCGGAAATTTTCTGCTGATTACAAATAACACCGAGTTTTTATCGAAAACTTGAAAAATGAATGGGAAAAACGCAAAAATCGAAAAGATCACTTTTTGGCCGATTTTCAATGAAATTTCGAGTTTCTCAAGGAAATGGCCACTGACTTCATAATCAGCGGGTCAAAATACATCGAAATAGTGTCCTAAAGGAAAAATTTTAAAATTCAAAATTTTTTTGCATTTCGGCCAAACAGAAGTGGGTGTACTAAAATCGCTGTAACGTTGCTTCCCGATGGAGTTGGAACCCCACTCTGTGCTCATTCTTTTCGTAACCGTTCAACCTTTAAAATGCCGCTTCGTTTATTGAGCTGCGATTTTTTTTCGATTTTTCATAGATTTTTGGAGTTGGACCATCGATTTTTGCAAATTTTTCCATACAAACCCCTTCTCATTTTTTTCGCCGATTTTCAACCTGCTCTCACGGCTGCAATAATTGAGATATCGGGATGATCCAAAATGCATTCTATAAGTCTACTCGAGACGTTTTGAAAACGCCCGTCAAAACCCAAAATCGATGAAACGGCAGCCAAGTTAGCATCATTTGAAATTTCGACATTTTAAGGTTCTGAAAAAGTAGGTAAAAAATATAAAAAAATTTTTTTCTGTTTTTTCAATGTTTCGATACTCTATTTGATCGGAAATTTTCCGCTGATTACGAATAACACCGAGTTTTTGTCGAAAACTTGAAAAATTAATGGGAAAAACGCAAAAATCGAAAAGATCACTTTTTGGCCGATTTTCAATGAAATTTCGAGTTTCTCAAGGAAATGGCCACTGACTTCATAATCAGCGGGTCAAAATACATCGAAATAGTGTCCTAAAAGAAAAATTTTAAAATTCAAAATTTTTTTGCATTTCGGCCAAACAGAAGTGGGTGTACTAAAATCGCTGTAACGTTGCTTCCCGATGGAGTTGGAACCCCACTCTGTGCTCATTCTTTTCGTAACCGTTCAACCTTTAAAATGCCGCTTCGTTTATTGAGCTGCGATTTTTTTTCGATTTTTCATAGATTTTTGGAGTTGGACCATCGATTTTTGCAAATTTTTCCATACAAACCCCTTCTCATTTTTTTCGCCGATTTTCAACCTGCTCTCACGGCTGCAATAATTGAGATATCGGGATGATCCAAAATGCATTCTATAAGTCTACTCGAGACGTTTTGAAAACGCCCGTCAAAACCCAAAATCGATGAAACGGCAGCCAAGTTAGCGTCATTTGAAATTTCGACATTTTAAGGTTCTGAAAAAGTAGGTAAAAAATTTAAAAAAAAATTTTTCTGTTTTTTCAATGTTTTGATACTCTATTTGATCGGAAATTTTCCGCTGATTACGAATAACACCGAGTTTTTGTCGAAAACTTGAAAAATTGATGAGAAAAACGCAAAAATCGGCAAATGCACTTTTTGGACGATTTTTGATGAAATTTCGAGTTTCTCGAGAAAATGGCCACTGAATTAGTAATCAGCGAGTCAAAATACATCGATATCGCGTCCTAACGGAAAATTAAAAAATTCAACATTGTTTTGCATTTCGGGCAAACAGAAGTGGCTTCACTAAAGTCGCTGTAACGTTGCTTCCCGATGGCAAAATCACTTTTTGGACGATTTTTGATGAAATTTCGAGTTTCTCGAGAAAATGGCCACTGAATTAGTAATCAGCGAGTCAAAATACATCGATATCGCGTCCTAACGGAAAATTAAAAAATTCAACATTGTTTTGCATTTCGGCCAAACAGAAGTGGCTTCACTAAAGTCGCTGTAACGTTGCTTCCCGATGGAGTTGGAACCCCACTCTGTGCTCGCCCCCCTGCTCGCTTCTACACGGCGGCAGCGGCGATATATTTATATAATATAGCAAGATATATAGATATATATATTAATTAGGTATAGAATATGTTGAGGGGAAGAGAAAGGGTTTTGAGTCGACAAGCATCTTTCAGAATCCTCAAGGATCCTTGCCTCTACGTAATCGTCAAGGAACAACCGGAAGTTCGAGGGATCGCATCGTTTTGGGAAATTGGGAATACGCTATCAGTCAGGACGGACGAACTCGCACCAGAGATCCACAAACTCGTAGCAACTGTAGTTCTCGATCTTCCGAATTTCGCGAATAACGATTATTTCGAAGCATTCGGGACAATTTCATACATTCTGGATGATAAAAATTTTCAAACTCCCGTACCTTTATTTCGACTGGGTGTAAACGACGTGATAGACAAAAATTACGCACCAAAATTTACCGATAACACGGAGAACGCCGTACTCGCGATAAAATCCATTTCCGCCGAGCACGAACTCGTAATCTCACTCGAAAAAGAGGGCGATGCCGGAAGGCTGTTTGAGTTTCTCAAGGATAACGGTTTTAAAAACTTCGAGGACGAGATGGCTGACGTTTACGTCGCTAAGAATAACGAATTCTTCAGGCACTGCATCTTCGAGATACTTCCATGCACGGAAACTGGCGCTCCCGTACGCGTATCAGCTCCGTAAGTCGAAAAAAAAAAACATCTATATATCTAAAAAAACATCCTATAGATTACCTCGTATATTGAGAAAGCTCGAGGCTTCAAAAATTATTTGCACATATTTTCGTGAATCATATTATGATTATAAATATAAATTATAATCATGGTAGCACGTCTAAACATCACGTTGCAATAACTTTACTGATAATAACATCGCAGGCGAAAACTACACAGCACATATTTACACATCCGTTTTAGTGGGTTTTGTTGGGGTTTGGGTTTTCGTTTGCTGTTTGGGTTGCGTTGCTGCGTTCAAAACCCAATAAAACCCAACAGAACCCATTAAACCGCATGTGTGAATATGTCCTGTGTAGTTTTCGCCTGCGATGTTATTATCTGTAAAGTAATTGCAACGTGATGTTTAGACATGGAACCATAATCATCATTGATTTGTTAAAAATAAAATATTTTTGTACTTCAAAATTATTCCAAGATATCATCCAAAAAAGAATAAATACAACTGTGATCATGCCAATTGTTAAAATTCTGGCTTCCTCAACAAGACTCTTCTTATCAAAATTTCGTCTAACTTTCCTCTTAGAAAAGTTGTGCCAATGATTTTTCAAACTCTATCGACTCGAGGCTCGTCTAATTAGTGCTTTTAACAATTTTTACGAATATTATTCTTTTTCTTTCAACGATACTCAGCTCATCTCGACGTCTGGAGGTAATCGTTCGTCTTCTTCGCGACAAGATTCCCGACATTGACGTTCGGGAAAGTGATTATAGAATAATGGAGGCTGCCCGAGCACTGGAACGTGAATTACATTTGCAACTTACCGGTGATGATGTTGGGGCTTTGCACATGGCCCGAATCGTCACCGATCTTCTCATACCATAATATAAATTTGTTATACCTCCAATCTCTTTTGTATATCTAAAATATTGTCAGACTAATCTGTACATTGGGGTAAATGAAGAGGATTTTATCGTCAAACGACCAATAGATTTTTTCAATGATTTATTTTGTTAAACTATATAAAGCACATATTTATAATAGATGTTGCGCGTGAGGAAGTGAGTGGGTGAGTGTGTGAGTGTTTTTTTTTTTTTTCTTTCGCGTATGGAACTCGCTGAGCACTTTTGATCGATCAAGTCTAATCGTCATTATAACCGGGGGCACACCACGCCTAATTTTTTTTTTTTTATCTTTTTTCAGATTATATATACATGTATATATACACACACACACATGTATCTATGTATATATACATATCGTCTTAAACGCAATTTACTATCTCCTATATTGCTCGTTCTTATGATTTTTTTTTCTCCATTAATTATACGTTCGTGTCTCCCTGCATTCGTCGAGGTCTCTGTTTCGGCAAAATTATCGTCGTATTGAACATAGAAACTTCACGATAGCTTCGTTTTTCCATTGTTGGGGACGAAAAAGATACGATGACTAAAACACGTTCCGGGTTTGAATTGTTTTGTGATCGATAACGATGGTGAAATTGACACGGAACACCTAGATGTTATTAACCCGAAAAATAGATGAACATCTTCCGATTTAAATAATCTTTATTGATATCTAATCAGACTTTGTTTGGAATACGATTCGAATATTAAATTTTTTTTTTTTTAATAAACGATCATTTATCTTAGCAATCTTTAAATTGAACGATCGCCATACCGATTTTTATGGCATTTGTTTGACTCAAGTAAAATTCAATGAAATCGATTACATGTTAATTTGACTCAAATGAAGTGTATTTAAATCGAAAAAAAAAATCACTGGTTTCCGGTCTCGCATAAAAAGCTCTTTACACTTTCTCCGTGTCGGGTCACTGATGACCCACATCTGTCTGTCATCATATTTTTCACGTACTCCCAACGAACCGGGATCCTCGTAATAACAATGACAAAATGACTCTCACGAAAGACAAGCAAACTCTATAATCGGCAATTAAACGAAGGGATTAACGATTAAAAGGTGAAAGATGAGTGTTAGGAAAAATTATTGCGAGTTCAATGAGATTTTATGTTGATGAAAATAATAATAGTAATACTCGGCCTTAATCGTGAAAATTATATTTTTTTTTTTTACAATTTCCTCGGTCGTGGAGCGAATTTTTTACGTCGAGGTGTCGCGGCGTGCCAATTTTAAACGAGGGAAAGTTGACTTTCGATCTCCCGAGACTCCCCCTGTCGTCTCGATGATGTACCGAGAGAAATATTTGCAATAAAGTATAATAATTTAAAAAAAAACAAATGCTACAACACCGACGTCGTCTCGTGCGACTTTTTTTTTCGCTGGGTCTCGTGCTTTCTCTCTCATCATTCATATCGTTTTTTCTCTTTTTTCGTCGCGCGTTACACACTCGTTTAAATCTAGCTATCGTTACTTAAATGGCTCAGTCTATCTAAAGTCGAGAGTATCACTAATTCATTACAACTGTAATATGGCAAGTTTTATTTTTATTTTTTCACCTTTGCAGTCCCATATTTGTATTAAATCGGTTCAATTTTTTTTGTTGCTCTCGAATTGCGAATATACGTTACAAATGAAGTATCGGGATAATGACGAGGTATTTGACGTTAATTAGGATGAAAATTAATAGAAATGAAAAAAAAAAAGGTTGAAACGCACGGAACTGCAAACGCGAATTTTCGTCACATTCACGAGCACATAGCACTCAAGTTCGGTGTATTTGTGTGATTAGGTAAACGGCACAATTCTTGGCAGCTCCGCCAGTTAATGACACCTCATTTATTAACGTATGAAACACATTGGAAAGTAAGAGACAGAGGTATATTGCCTTTCACTGTCGTTGACCAAGAATAGAACAGCTTATCCTGGGTCTTGTATTTTTTTTTTTTATTATTCGGTTCATTTTTTGTTTTTTTTAAATTAACTTGGCTTATTTCACTTCGTTATTTTCCCGATCACGTAACTTGGCGACTAAATGAACGATGAAACAGTGGTGTTTATTTTTTTTTTTATTATCAATTTTTTGCTTTCAATATTCGGTCGAAAGTATTCACGGTTCGATGTGTCTGTGTGTGTTTGTTTTCGCCAGTGTTGTGTGTGTATTTGTGTGGAAAACTCTGTCGAATTCGTATATATAGATAAAACTATTATTTCGATATTCTCTAATAGTCCTTAGCGAGAATGATGAGTCGCAGTTTTCTTTATCTTTATTTTATTTTTTGTTCACTCACGAGATATCACGTGTTGTTTTTTTTTTTTTTCCTTTTAATAATAATAATTGCAATGTTCTCGTTTAATAATAAAGGTTTTGTCATCGTTTGGCTATCTTGATGATTTCTCTCTCTCTTTTTTTTTTTTTTATCGATAAACTAATAATAACCGCGTGGATTAATATTAATCTTGTTTCTCTCGAATTTTCTGAACTCCTTATAATAATTACGACGCCTTCTCGTATAGTGCAAACGAATTAATAATTTTTTTTTTTTAGGCCCTTACCTCTCGAACGAACCTCCCTCAATCTCACTCACTTTTTCCCCCAGACTCATCCAGAAACTCGTAGCAAACTTGACTAATCTTTAACATCTCCTCGTGGAAAGCTTTTTCTACTTCACGGGCTTTCTAAAAAAAAAAAAATATTTATTTATTTATCGATTCTCGGCACAAGCGGGCACTCTCTCTCTCTCTCTCTCTCTCGTTCATTCTAAAATAATTATTATCATCTAATCGTCACAATCAATTTTATTTTGCTGCTCCTCTCCGTTGCTCTCGTGCCTTCGAACGGTATAGCAATTTCTAGAACGTGTGCTGAAGCTCAAGCGTTTGCGATTATTTTTACAATTATGCCTGGACACGATTTCTGTTTTTTTTTTTCTTCTTACTTTTTTTCTTCTCATGCTCTGTCAGGACGAGTTTCCCACCGGTTAAACGGACGACTGTAAACGAAGACGCTCTTCTGTTCGTAATCGACAGAGGTTGACAGTTTTTTTTTCTCTCGTTAATGAGATCGAGAAAATATTGGACGCTTCTTCGTCGTTCGAGGCAATGCTTTACACGTAGAAAAATAAATCGTAGAAAATACATAGGAAATCTGTCTTCGTACAAAGCATAAATTAGCCTCGAACGACGAAGATTTGACCGTTTCCGATCGAATATATGAGTTTCCTTTCTTTTACGAAATATCGCAAATTTGTTTATGTTCTTTTCGTGTGGGGGGGTTTTTTTTTTTTCTTTTTTTAAGGAGACACGAGTCTCATTTGCCAAACGTTACTCATCACAGAAACGCCACTCTACAGGCCCAGATAATTGTTGTTACTTTTTTTTTTTTTTTTCTAACTTTAAAAAGAGGCTTCATTATCTATTCGTCTTTTTCATCGTTTTATATCGAGTTTCTCAATATCTCATGCACACACCTGCTTCGATCTTTGAACGAACGTGAGGGTTAAAGCTCGCGCCCTCTCACGGCCATCATCCGGAACTATTGTACTTTCTCATTCTCGCCCTGTATTCGTATGCTTTTTTTTTTTTAATTTATTTTATAATTTGTTTTATATAAACGCGTTTTTCCTTTCTTTCCCTTATTTTTCTCACTTTTTTTTTCATTGCTATCCTACGTTATGTGCGCGGAACTCTGTAGAGCGATTGGCTGCGAGCTTTTTTGTAGCACGCAACTTTGCGACACTTTATTTCCTCTTACTATTTCAATTATTTATATATATATATATATATATATATATATATTTTTTTTTTAATTCTTAATTTCCTCTCGATAACTTCAGTTTATTTGTCCATCCTATTTATGTACATGCGTATCTGGGCGCGTGTGTATCGCAGAACTCTCGCAGGTTCGAGTTCACTCTTACATGGTCGCGTGATGATTTTTGTTGTGGTTTTTTTTTTCAATTTTTTTTTTTGTTGTTAATTCGATGACGAATCGAGCGAGCATACACACGCGCACAGATATATTTTACACTTTGACTATTTATAGATATATAAATTACAGCGGTTAGAAAATGATCGTTTCTTCATCGTAAGGCTAGAGTCACTCAACTACGTTGCTCATTTATTTCCTCTGATACTCTTCTTTTTTTTTTTTTAAGTTTATATCATTATTTTCTTGTTCATTCTTTCATAAAACTTCGATTATTTTCCGTTTAGCTTCGTGGCCTTTTTTTTTTCTTCTTTTTAATCGACTTTTTTATTCGACTGAATTTGATCGTTCGTCGTAAACGAGCTTAGGGATTCGGCGGTCGTTGCATATACACGTTATAATCACGAGGAAATTTTCGACAGTGATCGTTGCGAGAGTGGACCGATTAAAATTGTATTTTTATTTATTTTTTCGTAAGGTAGCTTAATTGACGACTCGACTTGATATTTGAAATTTGAAAAAACAACGAAGAATCATATATTTATCGACTATTTATAAATTAGCATTCTCTGTCTGATATGCGACATAATTGTTTTAATTTATTGTTTTTTTTTTTAATCGCTAATGACCGCTTTATCCCACAATCTCGAATAGATTCCTCTCCACGGTTCTCATTACTCAATCAAAAACACATTTGAATTTTGTTTTCGCTTTGTCTCGGAATAATTTATACGCGTGCCTAAAAAAATTATTTTTCTTTCGCCTCTGCGACATTTCCCCTTTCTCGTTACAAAGTATGTTTCGAAATTGACTGTATATATATATTTTTTTTTTATTACGCGCGCACGTCCCTACGAAACTGTGTATTTTCATTGAAATCTTGTA
The DNA here is from genome assembly GCA_958009045.1 of Oxytorus armatus. Taxonomy (NCBI): domain Eukaryota; kingdom Metazoa; phylum Arthropoda; class Insecta; order Hymenoptera; family Ichneumonidae; genus Oxytorus; species Oxytorus armatus. The sequence goes on from OY253748.1 coordinate 26,789,782, forward strand.
ACTTTTTTTTCCCTCGATCCGAGACAATCGCGACTCGTGCTCCCCCCCTCCCCCACCTCGCGTGGTCTAACAATTTTTCGTGTCGATTTTGCGCCAAATTTAATTTGATAGAAGAGAAAATTTGCTTTTTTCCTACGGGTTTTCGTGATTCAAGGTTTTTTTTTTCTTTTCGTTTAAAAATGTTGTTGATCGTTCCTTCGGAAAAATATATCCGTTTTTAATTGATAGAGTGGCGGGGCGGGGGTGGTCAGTGATCTAGAGACTAAAGTGGACGGGCGAATTTGAGTATTGCCACGGTACATAATTTACGACCATTGTTGTGAGTATGTTTGTGTGTGTGTGTGTGCTTTTTTTCTTGCGTTTGTTTAAGAGTATAATCTTAATTTACGCTTAAATTTGTAGTCGCTAAATTCATCCCCGTTGCTCGGTCAATCATCTCGATTTTATTCCCACGTAGCTGCTTTCAATTATTCGTATATATATATGTACTTATACTTTGTATTTCTCCGATTACGGATTATGTTTATTTTGCGCACCGCAAGATATATATACTAGTCGGATAGTATATATATGTATATATATATTCCGTTTTTTTTTGTTATATATTTACAATCTATTCAATTTTATTTCGTACCCTATTTTTTTTTTTTAACTTTTTTCAATTTTTACTCCGTATTACGAATGCGTGATTTTCGGTCTCACTCAATTTCACCCTAAATAAGCTACGCCCTTGCACACGCGTATAGTATACTCGTTTCGTATTTTATTTTCTCATCATCACTTCCGTCCTTTCGTACGAATACTTCCCGTGTACAATTACGTTCGCTAAGGCATTTGTTATGGCAAGTATTTATATATATGTATAAATATATATATATTATATGTTATATATATATATATCCATACATATATACATGTGTGTGTCCGTGTGTGTGTGTGTGTATAACGGTGCTGCACTAATTGTAAGTCCATAGTGATCTGGTAATTTTTTTTTTCGCATTTTACGAACAAATTTAAGAAAAGAACACAGATCCTTGAAGTTTCTCTTTTGCATGTTGCCGGAAAAACTGAGGGGTAACAAATATTAAAGTAAAAGCAACAGACACTGTGACAGCAGATTTTAAGAATTATGAAGCTCTATTAACCCTCGCGTGGCCAAAATGGGGCGCTCATCAACCCCAAGTCTGTCTATAAAGGGTTTTTGAGGTTGCTAATTTCGATTCGAACGTTCAAACTTCGGAATTCAATATGGCTGAGCAATACAATCATCCCAATAAACTGAGATTCATACCTGGCGATTTTCGAAATCACTGACCTTAAATCCAATGTTAAAATCTCGAAACTGCAAATCGCGGAATCAACATGGCTGATATTGAAATTATAGAATGATTGTATTTGGATGAAGATCGACATCCGGTATTGGAGCTAACAGACATTAAATTCAATGTAAAAAAAAAAAAAAAATTGGTGATTCGCGATAATGAAACGTGGGTTTCATTATCTTTAAGGTAGTAGTCTGGTAACTTAAGCCGATTTTTATGTGTTTTTTGGAGGGCTTTTTTTTGTAGAAAAATAAAAATGAATCGTTTTGGATATTTAGGATTTTTTTATTTACATATTAAAGATACAAAAAAAAATTTTTTTGAAAAAATTTAATAGTTTATTATTATTATTATTACTGATCGAAGTTGGCACCTCGGAAAAAAAGCGCGTGAGTGGCCCCGGTGATTTTGGCTCTTGATGTTATATGAAATCAAAAATTCTTGATAATTCTTAATCTATAGACATGTCATTCTGGTCGGAACTACTGAAGTTAAATTTCATGGATAAATAACAAAATGGCGGACTTTCGAAAGAAAAGTTTTTTTTTCCAAAGTCCGCCATTTTGTTATTTATCCATGAAATTTAACTTCAGTAGTTCCGACCAGAATGACATGTCTATAGATTAAGAATTATCAAGAATTTTTTATTTCATATAACATCAAGAGCCAAAATCACCGGGGCCACCCACGCGCTTTTTTTTCGAGGTGCCAACTTCGATCAATAATAATAATAATAATAAACTATAAAATTTTGTCAAAAAAATTTTTTTTTGTATCTTTAATATGTAAATAAAAACATCCTAAATATCCAAAACGATTCATTTTTATTTTCCTACAAAAAAACGCCCTCCAAAAAAGACATGAAAATCGGCTTAAGTTACCAGACTACTACCTTAATTGAAACGCGACGCGAGTGAAAGGAAATAGTTGTTCCGAAAGACTGGTCCTTTGTAGTTATGGACACGATTTTGGCGTTGCGAAGGTTAATCGCGATCGTCCCTCATCTTTTCGGAAATGGGTGAAGAATTGTCTTTTTTTCTCATTCATTTCGGCGAAATACAATTTATTTCACTCAGCGTAGCACCGCTCAAATAGCGCTTGTTTTTCTTTAACGAATAAAGGTGATTTAACTCCGATGAATTAATTTTTCTCGATACAATTGCGATTCGAGCGAGAGGACAATTGGCATATATTCGAGCGATAATCTAGTTCGAGGTCTTTGCGCGTATTTGTAGAAAATTGACGATTGTGGTGATATTGTTTTTCATCCTCTTCTCACTCGTTTTTTTTTTGTCATACAAGGCTCACTATGAAGATTTTTCTCGAGAGAATATAAAAATAGTTCTTACACGGTGTCGCGAGCGTTTTAGTGTCTATGTACGTTTGCGTGTGTGTGATTCGGCGCCAGCGGGCCACGTTTTTCCTGTCGAAACATTTAGCAACGTAAAATTAGATCAATGAAAATTTTTATTTCATTCTCTTCAACCGAACAAAAAACTACGTTTGCTCGAGTGCAATCTCCTTTTCTCGGCGCGATATATCACCTCGAGGAATTCGCGTGGCCACGTGTGGATTGTTTAATTTTAGCAGCCGCGAATCTTTTTTCTTTTCTTCCTCCCTTTTCTAAGCCTCGGTGTTCGTACTCGAGACGAAAACCAATTGTGAAATGTCTCTGGGAACATTTGATTTCTTCTACCAACTCGAAGCAGGTGGATCGTCACGACACCGAAAAACAAAAATTATATACCATCCATTTACAATTCGAATTTTTCCGTTTACAAATTGAAGATAAACATTGCTTCTTTAGTCTCAGCCCTCGGATTATTCTTATTCACCGTGCGAAAATTGAATGAAGTGAATGTGACCAATGAAATTCCTAATTACGCTTAGCACTATGAAAAAATCAATCTCATGAACATCGATCGATCTTTTACGATCGTGAATACGATTGAATCTTTCATTTTTTTTAAACGTGATCCATGAAACCGGAAACTATACAAGACAGGATGATTCATCATCGAGAAGAAATTTTTGAAGAGTACAATTTTCGATATGCTCGGTACGTTTAAATGAAAAATAGTTGAATTTGTGTAAATTGTTATGTACTAGAAACAATAATATATGTACGCACTCCAACTATTACCAACTCTAATCGACCAAATCCGGTTTGTTAAATTTTTCTTTTTTCGATCGTCGTTGAAACTCAACAGACTTTTTTCCGTATCACACGTTTACAAAAAGTACAATCCCCCCCCCATGGCCGTCTTGATTCTGTCTCAGTCAACAAACACAAAAAAACCAACCAATGTTTCTCACACACAACACTCGCAACTTTCGGTTTCCCGTTATATTTAATTCTATTTTTTATTTTCATCGCGATGAGGGCTATAATAGTTGCTCGTTTTTATTTTTGTTGTTTTGTTATTATCGCACATAGGACGCGTGAATCAGCAGTATTCGTATCGATACTAGTTAGTATCCAACTGTCTCTAGTCAGTAGCAATTTTGCAGTGAAATTACAATATAGTTTTCTTCTTTTCTTTTTTTTTTATAATCCATCTTTAGTAATATTCGGACAGCGAGTATTGACCGGCAATATTAACGCATTTCATCTGTCATATATATATCATTCTTTGACGAATCGAAGCACATCACCGGCAGCCAATTAACCACGTACATTCTTATTCAAAGGGTAAAAATTTCATTGAAATTCTCATGAACATTTGATAAAGAAAATGGGAAACATCGAAGATACAAAGAATAACGAGCTTTGATAAATATAATGCGAAATAATAATCGAAATACAGTTGAACACAATTTGTATGAACCAAATTTTCTAAAAATATATTTTCACGAATCAACAATTTTTCGTACATACGTAATGAATATAAAAATAAATAGGACTTGCAAATTTCATTAAATTTTACCTCTGAACGAGATTGTACGTGCCAAAGAGCCTTTAAGTTAGTAGTCTGGTAACTTAAGCCGATTTTCATGTCTTTTTTGGAGGGCGTTTTTTTGTAGGAAAATAAAGATGAATCGTTTTGAATATTTAGGATTATTTTATTTACATATTAAAGGTACAAAAAAAAATTTTGTTGAAAAAATTTAATAGTTTATTATTATTATTATTATTGATCGAAGTTGGCGCCTCGAAAAAAAAGCGCGCGGGTGGCCCCGGTGATTTTGGCTCTTGATGTTATCTGAAATAAAAAATTCTTGATAATTCTTAATCTATAGACATGTCATTCTGGTCGGAACTAGTGAAGTTAAATTTCATGGATAAATAACAAAATGGAAAAGGACGTTTTTTTCCCAATGTCCGCATTTTGTTATTTATCCATGAAATTTAACTTCAGTAGTTCCGACCAGAATGACATGTCTATAGATTGAGAATTATCAAGAATTTTTGATTTCAGGTAACATCAAGAGCCAAAATCACCGGGGCCACCCACGCGCTTTTTTTTTCAAGGTGCCAACTTCGATCAATAATAATAATAATAATAAACTATTAAAATTTTTCGAAAATTTATTTTTTTGTATCTTTAATATGTAAATTAAAACATCCTATATATCCAAAACGATTCATTTTTATTTTCCTACAAAAATACGCCCTCGAAAAAAGACATGAAAATCGGCTTAAGTTACCAGACTACTAGCTTAACGTCTGAGGGTAAAATCGTGAGTACGAGTATGATGACACAAAAAAAAAAACTCAAACTCGAATAACACTATAAACGCCTATTATCGCTGTTGTAGTCCGTCTCTCACGAAAAGAAAAATATATAATTTACCGCTATCTTTTATTTCTGTTCGTGTACTCTCGCACATTTATACGATTCGTCGGCTAGGTACCATTTACCATCGTGTATCCGGGTATACGTGTGTTTCGTGTTAATTTCTATGAAGACGTATGTTTATATGTACATATATGAGTACACGTTATGATTTTTTTTTTTGCGCAACATTATTCACGCGTTTATTTTGAAACCAATCTCAATGATTTTCTCCACTGATTTCACTCAATTGGTTTTTTTTTTCTACAGCTTTAATAACGAAAAATCTCTCTCCGTTCGGCACGTTGCATCTTTCATATCCCTCGTCAACGAATTAATATAATATATCATCTAGGCATTAAAGGAGCGAGAGATTCACTCGAGATAATACCCAACGTGCGGAAACGAAAAACAAATGTAAAAATGCTCTATTAGGTACGCGAGAGAATGTCAGTTGTTTCATCCAACCCAGGCCCTTCTCGGACCGTCAAAATCGCGCGCTATGTTTTTTTATTTTCCTTTTTAATTCATTATTTTTTTTGTGATTTTTTTTTTTAATTATTTTTTTCCAATATAATATCTATTTTCGCAACAGGCATATATATATATTTTTTTTTTCGTTTTCACACCTCTCGCATATATCGTCTTTCACACGTCTCAACAACTAAAATATCTGCGACACTAATCCGCACGACTCGTTAATATCGCTCGCTATCTATACATTTTTTGTCTTTTTTCCTGTTTTCCATCGTTTATTTATAATATTTATAATCTGCCTAATAATGCGGTAGTGGTAGTAATCATTGCAATAATAATCATAACAATAATAATTTATTATAATATATATATATATATGTATATGTATATTCATATTTATATATATATATATTGTATTTATAGTTCTTTATAGTACATCGCGTTTTTTTGTTTGTTTGTTTGTTAATCTCGTAAAAAGATGCCCCCTCGTCCCACGCGCTCGACTTTTTTTTCTTTTTTTCTTTTTTTTTTTTACTATTTATACGTTTTCACGAATCCCTTTGTCTCGGAGGCCCATAGAACTCTCAACAACTTAACATGGTCCTTGGGCCCGAAATATTTCTATATAATCGCGTTCTAAATCTCTCTCGTACATAATGTTTTGCTCTTAATAGTTCTCTCAGCGCCTCTCACATCGCGTGAGATCGTCAACGCTCTCTTATTCAGAAAGGATACACGAATTTTTCGAACGAAACTCCTTCGCTCCGATTTCCATTTCTTTTTTTTTTTTTTTCGCGAAATCGAAGTTTGCGCAATGATTTTGCCTCATTGATGTCATTGCCTCATCCAGAGTCTCTTTTGGCTCATTCCTGTTTTGCCTCTCGAAGTGTCCATGCATTTCTGTTTGTGTGTGTGAGTGCGTGAGTGTTTTTTCTTTCTTATCGTGTCTGTATCTTTCGCACAGCGAGCTTACGACCTATAGTTCTACGGAGGGCCGTTAATCGCGAGGCTAAGCTTAAGTGTACATTTTTTGTTGTTGTTGTCATTTTTCACGTTGACCAAGCTTTGCCACGTTATTTTTCAAGAGCAGTTTTGTTGTTGTTCGAAGAGCACAAAGACCTTTTAACGTTTATTCGCTATTCTCTTTCTCTCATTGTTCGTCCTTATCTTCCTCGTCGTGACCGCTTATCTCGCGAGGAACGAAAGCATCGACGATACTCGTCGCTGAGAGTTCGACGATCTCGTGGTTTTTCGTCCACATTTCTCTACGTCTCGCATTTTTCGCCGTCTTGATAGTTGGCGATTTTTTTTAGCACAGAATTTGTCTTCTTACTTTCGCGTCTCGCGGACAAAAGGGCTCGAGGACGCTCTCCCACTCGCTCGTTCGCACCGGTGTCAAACGCCAAAAGTTCGAAAGTTTCGACGAGGATCAATGGAATGATCGTTGGATCGTTGTTCGTCGTTGTTTCTTCGACCCTGCCGCTTTTCAGGCTCCGTGGGACTTTTGCTTTCCGTTCTTCTCGTCTGTCGAACGATGTTTTCTTTGTGAGATTCCGCGGTCGTCGTTTCCGTGACGACGAACAAAGTTCCACCGAGTGCGAGAGCGTGAATCGATCGGAGCCCTTTCAGTATCTCTGCGTGTGCTAGTAGGACGAGTGCCGTCATTGATACGAGTCCTTGTGAAAGGTGTCGCTCTTGTGGAAGATTCTACGTCCTTCCCTCGTGAGTTCCTGACTCGCAAAGTTGTTCTCGGACTTTGGCCTCGGTAGTAAACCAGCCGGTAGCGCTCTTAGCTCCATACTGTGAACCTGCAACGGATCGACCTTTTTTTTTCAACGAGGTTGCACGGATGTTCTTCTCCGGGCTCATACGCACCGGAGCGTGTATTTTACGAAAAATTGATAATTGCTCTTTCGTTTATTAAATAAATTATGCGCACATTGTCAACGATAAATGACTCAAATGACTCTTGACGCTGAATTTTCCTTAAAAAACGATTTTATCGTTAACAAAATGCTTTGAGCTGTGAGTGAGCTTACCGATTCTTCGCTGGCACTCGCGTGCGCTGCCTGCTCCGCAAGGGCATTAACCACGGCGTTTATCGTTTTCGATTCGCTGCCGAGATCCTCTTCTCGATGCGACACCAGATTTGGATTTTTGCCGATTTTGTTCAACCTACGATAACGAGCACGATTAAGCGTAGGGAATGTCACCCAGGGAACAACCAACGATTATTCACGCATTGATCGTGAAATCCCTCGCGGCACAATCCAACCTTTTGGTTTTATAGAATTTATTAGTGACGGAATGAAAAAACAAAATAATAAGATTTTTCATCAATCCGGTAATCAAGGAAAAGCCCTTTGTTCGTATTCGTGCCGCCAAGGATTTCGATAATGACGGACCGGTGGATCGAGTAAGAAAAATAATAAACCGATAAGTCAACTCGTTACAAACATTATTTACGCATGATTAGAATTGGATGAGTACGACAAAATTGTAGTTATATTGTTAGAAGCTGGTCGATAGAAATATGTCGTACTCATCCAAGGAAAATAACCAACCAGTCCGATAGAGAGATTTAACCATGAGAAATTTCAATCTTTTTACATACAAGTATATATATTAATAGATTAATAGTATAATTAAATTTTTTAAACATCAATATTATATTAACAGCTCGCTATATAAGCAGCGATGGGCGATAGTGTGAATATTCATTCCGACAAAATAATTATGATTATTTTGCGTAAATAATTATTCAAACAGCGACCATCCCCGTATATATAATTAATATACGCCGGCGCAGTGGCAAAAGCTTCGCGCTCAGCGTGTGATTTTGCAAGCGTGCTTGTTGGCATTACATTTAGAAAAATATATTTTTTTTTTTTTAAGGAGAATAGATAAACATATGGAAGAATTATTATATTTTAATCGAAGTATCAAAGTTTCATGCAAAAATTCACATTGCACTATATATTTAAGGTAGTAGTCTGGCAAGTTAAGCCGATTTTCATGTCTTTTTTGAAGGGCGTTTTTTTGTAGGAAAATAAAAATGAATCGTTTTGAATATTTAGGATGTTTTTATTTACATATTAAAGATACGAAAAAAAATTTTTTTGAAAAAATTTAATAGTTTATTATTATTATTATTATTGATCGAAGTTGGCACCTCGAAAAAAAAGCGCGTGGGTGGCCCCGGTGATTTTGGCTCTTGATGTTATCTGAAATCAAAAATTCTTGATAATTCTTAATCTATAGACATGTCATTCTGGTCGGAACTACTGAAGTTAAATTTCATGGATATATAACAAAATGGCGAACTTTGGAAAAAAACGTCCTTTTCCATTTTGTTATTTATCCATGAAATTTAGCTTCAGTAGTTCCGACCAGAATGACATGTCTATAGATTAAGGGAGAACACCACTGTGACCCCCTGTTTTTTTTCACATTTTTCAAGAATTTTTTTTTGTGGGAAAAAAAAGAGATATTCGAAAAATTTTTTTGGGTTCTGTTCCTTGTTTATTAATGTATCAAAAAACATTTTTTTCACATTTTTCACGCCGCATGGTGGCGCTGGGAAAGCTCTCGCGTCAGGTGCTGTCATTTCCGCGGCACGCAGCAGAACTCTCTTCAACCTCGATCTGAAAAAAAATACCGAGTGTTTTCGTTAATAATATGATATTTTGAAGAGAAGTACACAGGGATTTGGAAAAATATTGTTTTAAAAGAAATAGGCACGCCTTTGAAATTAAAGTTAATTTCAAAGGCGTGCCTATTTTTTTTTAAACAATATTTTTCCAAATCCCTGTGTACTTCTCTTCAAAATATCATATTATTAACGAAAACACTCGGTATTTTTTTTCAGATCGACGTTGAAGAGAGTTCTGCTGCGTGCCGCGGAAATGACAGCACCTGACGCGAGAGCTTTCCCAGCGCCACCATGCGGCGTGAAAAATGTGAAAAAAATGTTTTTTGATACATTAATAAACAAGGAACAAAACCCAAAAAATTTTTTCGAATATCTTTTTTTTTTCCCACAAAAAAAAATTCTTGAAAAATGTGAAAAAAAACAGGGGGTCACAGTGGTGTTCTCCCTTAAGAACTATCAAGAATTTTTTCATTTCAGATAACATCAAGAGCCAAAATCACCGGGGCCACCCACGCGCTTTTTTTTCGAGGTGCCAACTTCGATCAATAATAATAATAATAATAATTAACTATTAAATTTTTTCAAACAAATTTTTTTTTGTATCTTTAACCCTTAACTGGTAACGTCTTTTTCGACACCTTTAACTGGTAACGTCGGGTCACTCGTGTCCGCCGCTTAAAAAAGTACTTTAAAGTGCTCTTAAAAATCTGAAAAAAATCATGTAAATTCGTTAACTATCGTAGTTTAAGAACCAATTGCTATACTGCCGATTTTTTCATTTGTTTAAACAATATAATTGTTTAAACAAATGAAAACGTGAAAAAAGGATCATTATTTTCAAAAAATCATTACTTTGACAAAAATTAACATTTTTTAAAAAATCCAACGGGAAATTGAAGATGAAGAATAGTACTTTTAAGAAAAAAATATAAAAAGTTTGTATGAATTAATAGGATACCCCCCCCCCCCCCCCCCCCAACTGGTAACGTCTTTTTCGACACCTTTAACTGGTAACGTCGGGTCACTCGTGCACTTTTCAAATTTCAACTAGCTCTCACAACACCTGTTTACGCACTGAACCGTCGGTACTTTGGGTGCTAGTAGTCTACTAGTATACAATTTTTTCCAAAATAGTTTGGCCCCGCCCATCACCCCACCCTTCGAGCTACAGGACACAGTCAATTTCGTCAGGGCACGAGTGACCCGACGTTACCAGTTAAGGGTTAATATGTAAATAAAAACATCCTATATATCCAAAGTGATTCATTTTTATTTTCCTACAAAAAAACGCCCTCCAAAAAAGACATGAAAATCGGCTTAAGTTACCAGACTACTACCTTAAAAGAAAAATGTTAATTTTTAATATAAGGTATCGAGCCTCCTTGAGCCTCGCAAGCTCGCGAATGAAGCAAAAAAAAAAATGTCTCGTATTCTCATCGACTAATCTCCCTCCCGTATCTGGTCCGCGAAGCCCTTTCTCATCAATTTCAATTGAATAATAACAAAGACGATGATAGATCGTAAAGGGTATCCCGGTATTATTTTCCCGCTGCAACATAAGCCGAAAGAGAGAGCGCGCACGTCGACGCGCGTTTCGCGAAAGATCGACGCGACGACGATTGAGCGAGCGGTTTTTATAAGCAAGCGAACAACTTGGCTGCGATAAAATTTAAGAAAAATATTGAACTCTATATACACATGTGTATATATTAGTAGATAGATATGAACCACAACCCTTGGGTTAGTACATACGCACAAATGTATGTACGGACGAAACGGAAGAGTTTTTTTTTTTTTCGTTTAATATGGCGGGGACGGGGTTTTGATGATTCGACATCTATTAGCACACCAACTCGATAGAACAAACCTAACCAAAGTTTATACCTCTCGGCGGCAACGCTCTCCATGGTACGGCGCATAAGTGGATACTGATCGAGCACGGCATTGAAATGATCCACCGAGAGGCTGAACAGATTACAGTAAGTCTCAGCCCTCACTGACGCGACGCGACGTGCGTTCGTCAGAAGGCAGATCTCGCCGAAGTAAGAGCCATCGGATAACGAGGTTGCTACCTCGCCGTTTGCCATCACAATGTCGACGATACCCTCCTGAATGAAATACATCTTCGAGCCGATCGTGCCCTCCTTGATTATTATATCACCTACGAAAGAATTCACGTCAGTTCGATCCAGGCGAGAAACAACAAAATGCTGGCAATGGGCCAGAGAAAAATAAATATCACCGCTGAACGAGAATGCGCCATTTTGTGAGTGTCTAACGGGTGAAATTCACAAAATGGCTGTTCTAAAATTTCATACGAAACATTTTCTCAAAGATTTAAGTAGTCTGGTAACTTAAGCCGATTTTCATGTCTTTTTTTCCGGGCGTTTTTTTGTAGGAAAATAAAAATGAAACGTTTTGGATATTTAGGATGTTTTTATTTACATATTAAAGATACAAAAAAAAATTTGTTTGAAAAAATTTAATGGTTTATTATTATTATTATTATTGATCGAAGTTGGCACCACGAAAAAAAATCGCGTGGGTGGCCCCGGTGATTTTGGCTCTTGATGTTATCTGAAATCAAAAATTCTTGATAATTCTTAATCTATGGACATGTCATTCTGGTCGGAACTACTGAAGTTAAATTTCATGGATAAATAAGAAAATGGCGAACTTTGGAAAAAAACGTCCTTTTCCATTTTGTTATTTATCCATGAAATTTAACTTCAGTAGTTCCGGCCAGAATGACATGTCTATAGATTAAGAATTATCAAGAATTTTTCGATTTCAGATAACATCAAGAGCCAAAATCACTGGGGCCACCCACGCGCTTTTTTTTCGAGGTGCCAACTTTGATCAATAATAATAATAATAATAAGCTATTAAATTTTTTCAAAAAAATTTTTTTTTGTATCTTTAATACTTAAATAAAAACATCCTAAATATCCAAAACGATTCATTTTTATTTTCCTACAAAAAAAAGCCCTGAAAAAAAGACATGAAAATCGGCTTAAGTTACGCGACTACCTCAAAACCTTCCCATGACACCCGATGCATGGACAGTGTTAACTTCCACAACCTGTTTTTTTCCCAGATGATCTTCACGACTGTTCCATCTGCTAATTGCCATTAAATTTACTTACCGAAAATCGTTTGCAAACGGGAAACAATTAGTCGAGATGAAAAAAAAAAAAAAAAAGCAAAAATTCGTTCATTCGCGTTACCTGGCTGGAAGACTTCGTAACGTAATTTCGTGACAACGTCCGAGACAAAGTTCGAATCGGCGTTAGCGAAGAACGGCACTGACGCGACGAGCGATCTGCAGTTGTAATTTATCACGTCCTAGATCGGAGAGGAACAAGAGCGTGATGAATATATTTCTTATGCGATCTCGTCAACTCGGATTCTAGTTCGAGGTCAATTTGTGGCTCGTGCAACGAATTATGTTTGATGTACAACGAATGATAATGGTGATTGTTTTTTTTTTTTTTCTTTCTTTACAAACGAGACAAAGAGTGATTGAGCGTATGCGCATATCGGGGTGTGTATATGTTTTTTTTCTTTTCCACATCTATTTCGAATCGTACCTCTCTCAGTTTTTCCGAAAGCTCGCCGAGAATGAGTTCCTCGTCGAAGAATTTTCCTTGGTAACGATGCTCGAAATATTCCGTGATCCTCTGTCGCATCTCCCTCGGTAATTTTCGATAGGCCATGTACTCCTCCACTTGCTTCACCTACCCCGAGAACAAATCATCCCCGATCAACCTACCGCTATCCGAACCGTGTGCCCGAACAAGGTTTTTTTTTTTTCCAGCTTATGTAATAGCTTGGCTGATACGCATCAACTGGCAGATTATCTGCGTTAGGAATTAGTTGCAAAATCCCTTTAGCAAAGTTTTATTTTGGCTCGAGATAACGGTATTGAGGACGAACCGGGGTCCGAGGACCTTTTACACTCGAGAAAGGTGGAGCTTTAGCGGATATATCGGAATAATATATTTTGCTTTGAGTGCGCAGTGAAACTAGGGAGTGTTAGAGTGGGACGCAGTCGTAATGCTCGGGGGAGGGGAATTTTTTTTCCGTCACTTCGTGCAAACTTAATTGTTAGGAGATCTAGATATTTACAGAATTGACAGTATGTACATTATTGGGCTAGATTGAGAACGAGATATTCGTTGAAAGCCTTTGTGTTCTGAATCTTCGGCTACTGGAATAATCGCTTCGAGATTACGTCGATTAGATCGAAGAAGAAGAAAAAAGAAACTGGTTGGATCATAATCAATCTCCGAAGATTGTTCCCCCTCGATGTTCTTCTTGGTACCAAATGACCTTACCTTCTCGCGATACTGCCTTCTCGAAGAGTCGAGCGACTGTATCAAATTGGTCGCGTGACCGAGGAACAGTGCGTAACAGGTTGCCCCACTGATCATGCTGAGCATAGTGAGCCACATGTCCGTCAATGACTGTGGCGGAAACCTTCCGTAACCGATGCATAGCATGTGCGACATCGCTTTGAAGAGTGCCCACGAGTATTGCTCTAGCCAGAACGAATCCTGGAATAGAGATAGTCAAAGTTTTTAGTTCAACGAGGTTATTAAGGCAGTAGTCTGGTAACTTAAGCCGATTTTCATGTCTTTTTTGGAGGGCGTTTTTTTGTTGGAAAATAAAAATGAATCGTTTTGGATATTTAGGATGTTTTTATTTACATATTGAAGATATAAAAAAAAAATTTTTTGAAAAAATTTAATAGTTTTTTATTATTATTATTATTGATCGAAGTTGGCACCTCGAAAAAAAAGCGCGTGAGTGGCCCCGGTGATTTTGGCTCTTGATGTTATCTGAAATAAAAAATTCTTGATAATTCTTAATCTATGGACATGTCATTCTGGTTGGAACTACTGAAGTTAAATTTCATGGATAAATAACAAAATGGCGGACTTTGAAAAAAAAAACCTTTTTTTCCAAAGTCCGCTATTTTGTTATTTATCCATGAAATTTAACTTCAGTAGTTCCGACCAGAATGACATGTCTGTAGATTAAGAATTATCAAGAACTTTTTATTTCAGATAACATCAAGAGCCAAAATCACCGGGGCCACCCACGCGTTTTTTTTTTCGAAAAAATACTTTTTTTTCCAAAGTCCGCCATTTTGTTGTTTATCCATGAAATTTAACTTCAGTAGTTCCGACCAGAATGACATTTATATAGATTAAGAATTATCAAGAATTTTTGATTTCCGATAACATCAAGAGCCAAAATCACGGGGGCCACCCACGCGTTTTTTTTTTTCGAAAAAATACTTATTGTTCCAAAATCCGCCATTTTGTTATTTATCCATGAAATTTAACTTCAGTAGTTCCGACCAGAATGACATGTCTGTAGATTAAGAATTATCAAGAATTTTTTATTTCCGATAACATCAAGAGCCAAAATCACCGGGGCCACCCACGCGCTTTTTTTTCGGGGTGCCAACTTCGATCAATAATAATAATAATAATAATAAACTATTAAATTGTTTCAAAAATTTTTTTTTTTGAATCTGTAATATGTAAATAAAAACATCCTAAATATCCAAAACGATTCATTTTTATTTTCCTACCAAAAAACGCCCTCCAACAAAGACATGAAAATCGGCTTAAGTTACCAGACTACTACCTTAAGTGTTAGTTCCCAGGATCGGTCAGTGCCGCATTATGACCACGCGAGGATTAAATTGTATCATCATCCGAGTCCTTTTTGAAAAATGAATCACATATTCCACGCAAGATGGCAATCTAATTTTTTAGTAACTCTTTCCGATGCTTAAATAATCGACTAACCTGCAACTCGTTGATGGCGACCCAGGAGTTGCTCGGAAAACCTTGTAGCATCGGCACGAGAAATTGAAGACAGCCGCTCCAGTGACCGATCAGTAGCATCATGCAAATCAGATTAAAGATCCGCATGAACACCGACGCCATATTCAGGAACTGCCAACAACGAAGAAAGTTGCTTTAATCGATGCCCAGACTCGTGGGTCATTCGGGATCTTCCGAAAAATTTGAGATCCGATTGACTCTCGGTGTATGTTCGTTTCTGTAGGATGTCACGGGATTTTTTTGAGGCTTCGAGAGACCGATAGACTCCTTCTAAACTTCGCGGAGGAGACATCGTTGCCCGAAGCCTCGCGTTTTTTTTTTGCGATTGTGTACAGCAAATAAGCGGATCAACGGGCAACATAAAACTCAAACGCAATAATCATCAATTACGAAGAGACTTCCCGAAGCGTCCCTTTTCTCTACTCGCCACGTACACACCCGTGGGTCAACTAAACATTTAATGAAAAAAAAAATTAAAAAAAACAGAACAGTTGAAATAAAACGGACACAAACGAAATAAGCGATAATCGAGCCAAAATAAGATCGAAACTCTTTCGACTTCCGGTGAATAAAACTCCAAGCTATAAACTGCAAAAATAATCCACATTATGATTGTATACGTCCCTCGAGGGGAAAATAATAGACTAAACGTCATTTTAGTGACGATTTTTTTTGCCACGCCGAATTCGAAAAATTCATTTCGTGATAATCAAGATTTGCTCACAAATTTTTCGAATCAACGTACATGTATATTCTTAATGCTGCTTAAAACACAAATTCAAGCATGCCACTCTGCGAAATACTCTGTTAATCAATAATAACAATATTATATTATTGCAAAATTAATAACAACGACGAGAACAAAAGATGAAAAAAAAACAGAACCATAATATACGTCGAAATTAAGGTTATTAATACGGCTACTATGCTTCAACACAGGTTTACAAAAATATATAATTGGCAGTGTGGTTTTTCTTATACGGGATTTCCTCAGATCGATCGTGCAGCAGTTATACCATATTACTTTTCTCTCGTTGAAATTTAATTTGTCACTTGTAACAAGTGTATGAACGATAATTTTATGAGAGAATGAGGTAGAAGTATACTTCAGGCACGAGATTAAATGAGGGATTCCGCACTGACAATGAGGCTATGAAGCAACGATGACAAGGTGAAGGAACGTTTGTTTTTCTTCTCCCATTGAATCTAATGCCGTTTGAGGTTCCTTCGATCATTGATTTATGAGGCGAAAATTACTTGTGAATATGATTCATGAGCACATCGATTTTCGCACAAATATACCATGGAACAATTAACAACAATAATAATAACAGTTAAAATACCGCCGTGGTATTGCGAGTACGCGGAGGGTTTACGTTTCAAACCAGTCGATTTGGGAGTTTCCAGGATGGGTAAAAAAAAAACCAGAATATGATCTTTATCGTTCTAATTCAACGAACATTTCAATACATTACCTGAGGATTATTGTTTTTTTTTTGTTACTGGCAGTTATTTAAAACACACATGTTTATATGCGCATACATACACGGGTAAACGTATGTAGGCATCAGTTGTTATGATATATAAATATATAAATATATTCATATGTAACGTTAACTCATTATTTGGATTATCGATCAAACGATATACAGGGTGTCCCAATAACTATTAGCACCTTAGATATCTTCGAAACTATAAGGTTCACAGAAATATTTGCTGAATAAAAATTGCACAGTACGAAAGGGACCATCCAATGATACCAAAGTACTCACCCCCACCCCCACCCCCTGGGCTGGGGGTGGGGCAACTTTGAAATCTTAAATGGGAACCCCCATTTTTTATTGTAGATTCGGAATCCTCATACAAAAAATACGTAACTTTTGTTGAAAATTTTTCTTTCGATTCGTGATAGATGGCGCTGTAACCAAAAAAAATTCCCGAAAGTGTTGAAAGGCGATAATACTTACAGTTTCGGTAATAAATAAAATGACTACGTTTATAGTAAGTGTTGGAAATGACGACCATCAGTATCAATGCAAGTTTTACAACGTCAGAACTTATTGATGCACAGGCCGTAATAATTCTTCCCTTTCGTTCCCATGCAATTCTTGGCGAAGACTAACATGGTACGGGTGAAATTTGTGACGGTGCAAAATGCGATGTACGCTAGTCCTGCCAATGCCAGATTCATTCTGAATTTGTCGCACGTTACAATGTTATAAATGTTACAATGTTTGTTACATTTTAGTTAGTCTTCACCAAGAATTGCATGGGAACGACTTCATTAAGGGCGGGGTAAGGGTTTTCACTTTCGAAAAATCGAATTTTTTTGTTGTCTTATCTTATTGTTTAACATTTCAAGAATATGTCCTTAAAATTCTAAACCGATCTAAGCAATATTCTTGAAGTTATTGTCTTATTAAGGGAGGGGTAAGGGTTTCAGCGTAAAAAAAAAACTCTTTTTTTGCGATTTTTTTTCTCAAATATGGATTGATCAATTTTATTCGAACCTTTTGTACATTATTGAGCATACTTTTGACAATGTTGTGTAATTTTTTCATGCAGAAATATTGAAGCATAAGCCCGTAACAGAGCTTCCCCCAGAACGTCTTGAAAACAATTTTTTTCTTCACTTTTTTACATCATAAACTTTAAACGCGTTTTTCTCAAAACTACTTTTTCAAAGTCCGTGTTCACGGCCATTTAAAAACTACTTGACCGATTCATTTCAAACTTTGTACACATTTTCTACATATGAAATACCTCCCCCCAAGGTTTAGTTAAATTTTTTTTTTTTACATTAAGGGTGTTTCCCACCGACAAAATGGCGGAATTTTTCGTGGAAAATAACAGTTCACACTTTAGATGGCCGCCAAAAATTTTTAAATGGAAAAAAAAATTATCAGAGAACGTTGGGGGGAAGATTTGATTATAATTTGACTAAATTTTCATGGTATTTCATTTTCAGATAATTTCCGGCCGAGTTATAGTGAACACCGCAAATTGTTTTTTTTCCAAGACGTTCCGGGGGAAGCTCTGTTACGGGCTTATGCTTCAATATTTCTGCATGAAAAAATTACACAACATTGTCAAAGGTATGCTCAATAATGTACAAAAGTTTCGAATAAAATTGCTCAATCCATATTTGAGAAAAAAAATCGCAAAAAAGTGTTTTTTTTAAACGCTGAAACCCTTACCCCTCCCTTAATCGCGTAGAGTTTTGTCGAACGGTTCAACGTCAGATCGAATACAATGAGTCATTTCTTAATACCGTTTTATTTACTGATGAGGCAACATTTACAAATCATGGGAACGTTAATTTGCATAACATGCATTCATGGGCAACGGAAAATCCACA
Organism: Oxytorus armatus; assembly: GCA_958009045.1. Lineage (NCBI taxonomy): Eukaryota > Metazoa > Arthropoda > Insecta > Hymenoptera > Ichneumonidae > Oxytorus > Oxytorus armatus. Next base: position 26,808,228 of record OY253748.1, read on the forward strand.
TTGGCTGTGGCAGGTTAAACACCAGAGACAATGGTCTGTGAATGTATGGTGCGGAATCATAGGTGCTAAAATTATTGTTCCTTTTTTTATCAATGGAAATTTGAATGGCAACATCTATAGTAATTTTATCAAAGATACATTGGGACTTTTGCTAGAAGAGTTGCCTTTGCTTACACGACAAACCATGTGGTATGAACATGACGGATGTCCAGCACATTATTCATTGATTGCACGAAGGCAACTCGACGAAAAATTTCGAAATCGTTGGATTGGACGCGGCGGTTCAATATCGTGGCCAGCTCGTTCCCCAGACCTAACACCTTTAGACTTCTTTCAATGGGGAACATTGAAAGATAAAGTGTACAAAGAAGTACCAAATACACTTGACGACATGCAACAAAGAATTATTACAGTCTGTGCATCAATAAGTTCAGACGCTGTAAAACTTGCGAGTCAATCAATCGAAAAAAGAATCCAATATTGCATTGATACTGATGGTCGTCATTTCGAACACTTACTGAAAACGTAGTAATTTTATTTACTACCGAAACTGTAAGTATTATCGCCTTTTTGTACTTTCGGGGATTTTTTGCGATTACAGCGCCATCTATCACGAATTGAAAAAAAATTTCAACAAAAGTTACGTATTTTTGCTATGGGGAATCCGAATCTACAATAAAAAATGGGGATTCCCATTTAAGATTTCAAAGTTGCCCCACCCCCAGCCCAGGGGGTGGGGGTGGGGGTGAGTACTTTGGTATCATTGCATGGTCCCCTTCGTGCTGTGCAATTTCGATTCAGCAAATATTTCTGTAAACCTTATAGTTTCTAAGATATCTGAGGTGCTAATAGTTATTGGGACACCCTGTATAACACTGATACTCGGGTTCTATCTTCACTACGGAGAAGTTCACAAAGTCGAATTCAAAAGACTTTCTTCGTTATTAACTTTTTTCTTTTTTTTTTTGTGAACAGGAAATCGCATCACGATAATGCCGATCATAATGACGATAATGACGATTTCGAGGGAACACGAATATCCATTAGTGACAACGAAGTTGAACGAGAAATATGTATGGGAGGCAACGAGAACGTCGAAAGATGAAGAGAGAGAAAGAGAGAAAGACAGAATGAGAAAGACAGGTTGAGAAAATGTTCGGTGTTTGACAAATACAGCGAGACACACTCACGCATAATGCACACTCTTTTCGTGGAGGTTTCAAGAAATAATAATGAAAAGATGTAACAATCGACAACAGCGATATTTTTGTCATTTATTTTTAATAACAAATATAGCTATATAACGTCAAAAAGCCAGGCGAGTATAGCGTCGAAAGCTGGATGCATATGCACGCACGCACACGGGCCGCCTATTCGGAGCAAAAAGCAGAGAGAGAAATATATCCTCAAACGAAACTGCAAATTTCGTTCATGTGAGGATTATTATTTTTTTCTGCAATAGGCACAACATCACTAAACGAGACCAGGCGTTTTTTTCAACCGCTATGGTCTCTCGTTGTTGCAGCTCTCGCAATTGTTTTTTTTCTTTTTTTTTTTTTTTTTCTTTCGCTACTTTTCATCATTCAACATGAATATATCGAGTTATCTACGGTTCTAATATATTACTTATAATACTGCGAGCTACGTCATCACGTGGCTCGTGATAATACTTTTGTTGTTGTTATTGTTGTACTTTATCGTGATAATTACGAGTACGACGACTATACTTTATAAATTGTGCGATTCACGACAAAGCGACAGAGAAGGGACGCCCACTCACGTGCGCAAAATAATTAAGGGTGCGCCGTCTAGCGATAAAAAGCACTTTTTCTTTAAATCGAAGAATCGGTAGATCATCATTTTTGGTATTGGAAGAGTGGATTTTTCTTTTTTAACTGTAGTTTTTTTCCGGACAAGGGAAAAACGACAGATATAGGAAGAATTTTGGATTTTTCTGGTAATACTTGTGATCGCCAGGCGGATAATAGGATGACAATTTATGTCCGACGATTTAAGCATAGCCTATCGCTGCTGCGGATATAACATATCATATATAAATAATTAAATATGTGTAATATACATACATATATATATATATGTAATATGTGTATATATATGTACATATATATATATTTAATGCGACGAAAGGAGAAAGCGAATGTTTTTTAATTAGAAACCAACGAGCCAATCACAGCGTGCAGCTCTTTTCCCCTCGACTACCAACATTTCGTATCTTTTTCGTACGAAATTTTCGAAAAAAGAAAAAAATCGATGAAATGTGTCTTCAACAAAATAATATCAAAGAAGTCTGGACACATCGATGTAGAAATTGTGAAATTGCTGAAATTCCACTTTTCATCGATTTTGATGTGTTTTTTTCATTATTTATTTATTTTTTTTCATTTATTTCGAAAAAACAGCGAAAATAGATCGTCGTAAATGTAGCAAACCCATTTACTGCCAGCGCATGGTTACGAGAACTCGCGCGTTTGTTAGGGCGGGTTACCTTAAAAATAAGATCGCTTTTGCTGAAACCGGACTTCTTTTTTTTCATATTGTCAGAGCTTAGGCGCCCCCTCCGCTCAGTGCGTTTTTTTTGTAGGTTCTGCAATATCTAGAAACAAAAGAAAGCCGGGACATAGCGAGACATAGTAAGAGGAAAACAGGTTACAGAGAAATGTGTGTAGAGAGAGAGAGAGAGAGAGAGAAAGATAGAGAGAAACGGAGAGAAAGAAAGAGAGGTGTAGTGGGATTTGTAGATTAGGTTTTGAGAAGAATTTTTCGTTTTCTTCGTTTTTTTTTCTTTCTTGAGACAGATCAAAGTGGAAGAGAGATGTAGTTATTTCAGTGAGAGACAGTTTTTTGGGTCGAAATCATTTGTAAAGATCCATCGTTACTTAATACGGTAACACTTTTTTTTTAAAACTTCTCTATCGGACCAAATTTATTGTTCCTCTCGTCATCTATCTCGGTTATCTTCTCACATCTGCGTCTCTCAAAAATTATTCTCTCTTTCTATACTGTCACTTGTATTTTATTTTAATTTTTGCCGTTCGTGGCGCCGTCGACTCTCCGGTGTTTCAAGAAATATCGTCTTTCGGTTTTATATTTTATACAATTTTTTTTCTCTCCTTTCTACGAATGATAAATACAACGAAACTGTGTATCCTGATTGTCGTATGACGATTAATTTCGACGCAATTACGCTTTTCGCCAGTCTTGTATTTGGAACCCGATTGTGTGCCTGATGTGTGGAGTTTGAAATAAAAAAATGAAGCACGATAATAACGAAATTTGAACGAAAAGACAATTTTTATTAGTGATTTTCGAAAGCCAATTAATATCAAATGAGCTTTATATACTTGAATTATTCATGAAAAAAAAAAAACTTTTACAATCGATTAATTTTACAAGCCATTCTTAAAATTATTGCAGTTATGAATTAAAGCTTGGTTAGTCTCGGCAATCGCTCAAGCAGTAAGCGTGCCCGTTTTCATCATTTACAATTGACGAAAGAGCCTGCAAGCACGTATGACGAAAATTTGTCATATATATTAAAACTAGCAGGTTATCGTAGGGTCCTCGCATTTTTTACAAAACGAAAGATCGTGAAACGTTATGGATTGTCGCTTTTTCCCATCGATGTTTTGATAACCAAAAAGTTGGAGTGATCCGTAATCAGCGGACAATTTCCAATCGGTTAAATATTGCAAACGTGATTGGAAAAAAACCCAAAATGTAGCTGTACTAAAATGATTCATCCTTGATATATCAATTATTGTGACATCAAGGGCACTTTGAAAATTGGAGGATTTCGAAAGAATAGAATTTTGAATTGCAGCTCTCATGGACAGTTAAGCATTGCGAAAATTTTGTCACTTTCGTTTATGAATATAGAAAAGATGTCGTGGATTGACAATTAATAACGTTGGAATGAAAAAGAGAATGCATGAGTTGCGTGCGTGTGCCTGTGAGATCCCGTTGGTAAAGCAGGTCGAAGTGATTTGAGCACTCGATATTTATTATCTCATGTTTGAAAACAAGCTGCAACGACCAAGTATCGATTAACCCGTAGAATTCAATGCAATATCCGGTGTCACCTCCGGGACACACACCGAAATTTCCTAGCATACGATTCCGCGAGAGATCTAATTTACCCAATTTACAAAATTTACAAAATTCAACTGAACGAATAAAATAAATATAAACGCGCATACATGAGACGTATCTTGTCCGTGTGCGAGTTGAAAAAATGATTGAGTCGTGTTATTGTCGTTACGAATTTGTTGTTTCATTTATTTTTTATTGTCTCGCGAATGCTCATTTTTCCAATTAATTATTCGCGATAACGAAACGTCAAAATATGCTTTTCGCTCAAATTGCAAATTAGTTTTGTTTCACGCGGGGGAGTACTCGATTTTGAGGTTCCGCAAAATTTTGACGGAACCTAGAAAACACATGAAAAAACTGATGACGATAATAAATAATTCGAGCAGAATTTTGTGAGTACTCGAATCGAACGCGTAGAGTTTGAGAGGGTGTGGCTAGAGCGAACGAAAAATCCATTGCCATTTGTTTCCAATATTATTAATGAATTTTTAGTATGTGAGGCATTCCAGTCGAAATCGACAGGTTCACGAGGTTGACCATTTTTTTTTTCTTCTAGCGTGTTGCACGGTGACACGAAAAATATTAGAGTCAAGGCTGTAAATAGCGGACATTGGTGGAGATAAAAAAAAATGCATTAAGGTAGTCTGGTAACTTAAGCCGATTTTCATGTCTTTTTTGGACGGCGTTTTTTTGTAGGAAAATAAAAATGAATCGTTTTGGATATTTAGGATGTTTTTTTCTACATATTGAAGATACAAAAAAAAATTTGTTTGAAAAAATTTAATAGTTTATTATTATTATTATTATTGATCGAAGTTGGCACCTCGAAAAATAAGCGCGTGGGTGGCCCCGGTGATTTTGGCTCTTGATATTATCTGAAATAAAAAATTCTTGATAATTCTTAATCTATAGACATGTCATTCTGGTCGGAACTACTGAAGTTAAATTTCATGGACTTTGGGAAAAAAAACTTTTTTCCAAAGTCCGCCATTTTGTTATTTATCCGTGAAATTTAACTTCAGTAGTTCCGACCAGAATGACATCTCTATAGATTAAGAATTATCAAGAATTTTTGATTTCAGATAACATCAAGAGCCAAAATCATCGGGGCCACCCACGCGATTTTTTTTCGCGGTGCCAACTTCAATCAATAATAATAATAATAATATACTATTAAATTTTTTCAAAAACATTTTTTTTTTGTATCTTTAATATGTAAATAAAAACATCTGTAAAACATTTTTATTTTCCTACAAAAAAACGCCCTCCAAAAAAGACATGAAAATCGGCTTAAGTTACCAGACTACCTTGAACACTGGTACAGAGTTTTATTCCTCTTCTCTTACGATATACTAAAAAGAATAAAGAATTATAAATGATGGCGATCTCTCGATGTGGGTCCGGAATGCCCGATATATAAAAAATATTGATAACAATATATGCCAACGATTACCAGTTAAAGTTATTAATGATATTTTTCCCGAGTGGTAGCCTATGAAAATGAATACCAATTCGAAATAATATTCATTCTAAAGGATTGCGCGAACGATTGTGCGTGTAATATTGTCGAGCGAATAATAATACGAGTCTGCCGGGATATTGTTTTGTGTGTCGCCAATTTGTCATTATTCAGGATTTATACTGGCGAATAGTAGTGTCTCGGTCGTCCCACGAACAAAACCCACGACACACCGAGCTTTCGTATTTAATATTGGTACATAAAGTTTCGACGATCAGTCTCGTTAACGACGATTCGCATCGGCATAATCACCGAGAGTGAGAGCCAACGAATTCTATGTACGGTCATATAGTAGAGTATACAATTATAGTTAAAAATGACTAAATAAAATGTAAACACGTTTAAATGTATATATAACAGTATAATACGTATCACTTGACATCGATCAATAATCAATAAATATTTATATATATATATCATGCAAAACTTGGGTATATGTATGTAGATATATCGTTAAAAAAAAAAAACTGTTTACCTAAAATTTCTAAATGAATATTACTGCTCTATAAAGTTGATTTGGTTTTTTTTTTTTTTCTTTTCTTTTTAATTAAACGACCACGGTTGTTCACGATCGAAAGAGTCCAAACCGTAAGTTCCCGTTCGAGTTCACTAATGGGTGTTTAGATGCGGCATCCGACTATGTAGAAACGCCTAGCAATCCAACCCGGTACGAGACGATTCTCACCCCTCGTATAAATATTTATCGGCCGCCGGCAACGTCCAAATATAGATTGACTCCGGATTGAATACGCGCGCGATAAAACGTCTTGGCGATCGTGCGCGCGCGTCATTGAATAGTCTCCAATGAACTTTTTCAAGCGGTTTTTTTTTACAGACCCTGCCGCGAATGAACTTTTGAGTATTTCATTTTGTGCGAAATATTTTACCACGAATTAATTTATTATTTTTTTCGTTCTGCCTTACAATAACATCGTAAATAGAAGATAAAAAAACATGACGAATAGAGAATCACGGTCCTACCGATTGTACATTGAACGTTCCACGTATACGAGGTCTGTTCAAAACGTATCGGGAATTTTGAATTTCCGCGGGCTACGTATATTCGATTTTCGATTTTTTTGTGGCGTTAGGTTGGTACTCGTGTCCCTCACTTATGCTGAAAAAATCGGCCATTTTGAATGTTTCGTTAATTGTTGACAGCTGTTTTGGTTAGACGTGTTTTGGCTTGTCTTCGATTTTTGCCTATACCAAAAAAAGCAGCTTCCATTGCGATGATTGAGCTTTGGTTTCCACGTCATAACCATAAACCCATGATTCGTCACCAGTTATGACCCTCTGGAGCAAATTTGGGTCGTCGCGGACCGAGTCCAACAGTTCCTTAGCAATGTTAACGCGGTAGTCTGGTCTAGAAATTTGAAAAAAGCGATTTTTTTTTTTTTTTTTTTTTTTTCTTATTCCTTAGACCTTTCTTCATACGCTCCTGAAAACCGTTTATTGATATTTCAAAAATTAGCCGAGAAATAAAAATTCTAAGCAAGCCGCGCGCTCAGGTGGAGCGGTCGGGAAGCAGCTGCGCGGACGGTGTCAAAACTTTGAACGCGATTTTCTCAGAACTATGGTTTTCAAATCGGCGCCCATGATATCTCGATAACTAATGGACCGATCGAGCTCAAATTTTGCAAGTACCTTAGGTAGCCTATTTCTGAGGACTGGTAGCAGAATTGAGTCGAACAATAATTTTGCCGACATTTTATAACTCGTCGAATACCCGAAAATGTATGAAATATCATTAATGAAAGTTCAACAGGCCGCCATTTTGTCAAAAATTTTTTTTAAGTACCAATTCTGCTACCAGTGCTCAGAATACTCATACAGATTGAGAATATATATATTTTTTTTTTCAGATGCATACAACATCGTCTAGAGTGTTGCACCATGTTGCAACAAGGCAAAAAACTACATGAAAGTTTAAAATAATTTTTCTTTTTAATGTACAAGTATTCTCTAAGGATCAATAAATGCACGGGTAAATTTTCATCAAGACAACTTCAACGGTTTGAAAATTATTGCACATTAGAAATGACGTCAAAAATCTCGTTCTAGACCAGGCTACCTGCCACGACACTGTTTTTGTTCGAAATTGAGCAATTTTGGCACGAATTTCGCGGTGACCCGTCTCATGCCCAAATCATTGGTAAAAATCGAATAGCACGAGCCAATCGATATGTTTAGTTCCTCAGCAACTCCTCTAACGGTGATTCAACGATTGGCCAATATTATTTTCTTCGCTTCATCAATGTTTTCGTCTGTTGTTGATGTGCTCGGGCGTCCGGATCGCATTTCGTTTTTCGCTTCTTCTGGGCCCTCTGAGAACATTTTGCACCGCCGATAAACGTTGCTTTGGTCCAAGGTAGCTGCACCATATGCCACAGTCAACATTCGGAATGCGTCCGGGCACTTAATTTTCTTTTTCACACAAAATTTGATACAGATTCTTTGATCCATTTTTTGGAATAGACAAAAATCGAAGACAAGCCAAAACACGTCTAACCAAAACAGCTGTCAACAATTAACTAAACATTCAAAATGGCCGATTTTTTTAGCATAAGGCCGTCGTCTGGTCTAGAGCGAGATTTTTGACGTCATTTCTAATGTGCAATAACGTTTAAACCGTTGAAGTTGTCTTGATGAAAATGTACACGTGCATTTATTGATCCTTAGAGAATACTTGTACAATAAAAAAAAAAATTATTTTAAATATTTTCATGTAGTTTTTTGCCTTGTTGTAACATGGTGCGCCGAAATCGGCGCCCACAATGGACGATGTTGTATGCATCTGAAAAAAAAAAAAATATATATATTCTTAATCTGTATGAGTATTCTGAGCACTGGTAGGAGAATTGGTACTTAAAAAAATGTTATTACATTCCTTTATTACATTTTATAACTCGTCGAATACCCGAAAATGTATGAAATATCATTAATGAAAGTTCAACAGGCCGCCATTTTGTCAACATTTTTTTTTAAGTACCAATTCTGCTACCAGTGCTCAGAATACTCATACAGATTGAGGATATATATATATTTTTTTTTTCAGATGCATACAACATCGTCCAGAGTGGACGCCGATTGAGGCGCACCATGTTGCAACAAGGCAAAAAACTACATGAAAATATTTAAAATAATTTTTTTTTTTAATGTACAAGTATCCTCTAAGGATCAATAAATGCACGTGTAAATTTTCATCAAGACAACTTCAACGGTTTAAACGTTATTGCACATTAGAAATGACGTCAAAAATCTCGTTCTAGACCAGACGACGGCCATAAGTGAGGGACATGAGTACCAACCTGACGCCACAAAAAAATCGAAAGTCGATTATACGTAGCCCGCGGAAATTCAAAATTCGCGATACTTTTTTAACAGACCTCGTATATCGCGGGTGTTGGTTAAACGATCGTTCTCAGGATTCGAGAAAAGGTCTTTTCGACGTATGTATATTGCATCGAGAGTTTATCGCGCACGGATGATGATAAGAAATGAGAAGTGTATTGGCGTCGCGGTTGAGATTTTCTACGAGGCGATCGGTCACGGTCCTCGGACCTAAAAACTCTCGTTGATTTGGTTTTTCTTTTTGTACTTTTCGTTTCCATCGACCGTACGCAACATTCATTTGCAGGGTATATTAACTGTACAGCCAACAACCCACACACATACTCGAATATATATCGCGTTCTAATGCGTGTAATTAATAGTCATTTATGCGCGTTATGTGTGTGTGTGTGTGATCGCGAGTGTACAAGCCCGAGGTGTCGACGCGTAATTGATATTCAACGCTCGGCACACGCTAGTGAACGATTTTATTTTTATTTTTTTTCGTTCTGTTTCTCGCCACCGGCAATTGGAGTTGAGATTCGTTTGTGGTTGTTGTTTTTTTTTGTTTTTTTTTTCTCCGTAAAACACTCTGTACAGGAACAACAAAGCCAACGAACGAAGCTGTCAATAATAATAATAACAAGGTTAAATAATAACACATAGTTGTTGCAAATTTAACGAAATAGGAAGGAGATACGTCGAGCGATAAAGGGGAAAGAAAATAAAGTGCTCTGCGTGCTTAAACAATACCAAAATTCATTTTTCTTACTTGTCTCAATTAAAAATCATAAACGCGAATTAACCCAAGTCTCGGTCGTACTTCGTTATTTTCGGTGTGCGACTGTTGCTGGTGCAATAAAAACAAACAATAGGTATGTAGCATTGAGAACGATGATTAAGAGGATATATTGGAGTTAAAAATAAAAATGAAGACCCGTAACGATCAGAGAGGAATGACAAGAGGCAGCGAGCGGAAGGTTAAGACGGGGGAGAGAGCTGGAGTGTGAAGAAAAAAAAATGTTTAGGCAGAAGAAACAAACGGAAAACCGGAGAATACGAGGAACAATTAGATGAGAGGAGGTTTCGTGGTTAAAATAACAAAGGGTTGAATTTAAATAAAATATATTGTATATATGATTTGGGGAAGAGAAATTTGGGAAACACACATATTATACCGATCACGGGCACATTGCCAACAAAATTCGGGCAAACAAAATTTTTTTACACCTAACACTCACAGGCAGACCTACGATCGGAACCCAAAAACCAATCCTCTGCGTATCAATGCGAATCTCTTTCGTGTCGAATACACGATATGCATTTTCATTTCCTTTCATTAATTGTTTTTTGCTTTGTTCATACGACATTTTTCAATATTTACTCACAATTATTTTTACTTTCTATAATTTTCCAGGGGTATTCGACACGACGAGTTCGGATTTAAAAAAAAATCTATACGACTTAACGCCAGAGCTCTCATTAATTAACTTATACACGGTTCGACGGATCTTTCAAACAAACTAAAAAAAAAAAAAAAAACCCGACGAACGAACAATTAATATTTGACAGAAACATGTCAGTAACAAATCGTTCCGCATGGGCATTTTCAGGGATGCGAACGTGTTAAAATAAACCAAAAAAAAAATTTGTTAGTATATTCTTTTTTTGGTTCTTTGGTTATTGGTTAATTTTTTTTTTTTTCTTCTCTTTTCCACGATGCACGGTGCACACTCTAGTGATAATGACCTCGACTACGGGGTTTCCACAGGCAGAAACGATCAAGAGCTCGCAATTTTTAGCCGACAGAACTTTTGAAAATGTAATTCGGACAAAAAAAAAAGAACGCACAAATACAAATTTTCTGCGATCTCTAGATTCGTTCATAATAATTACGAGAGACTTCGAAAGAGTGACCCAAAGAGCCAATTGCGTATCGTGAATAATTGAATAAAACATAATTTCGGAATAGTCAAATGAAAAATAATGAAAAAAAAAAATGGAAAAAATTTGGTAATCGTCGACTCTTGATCGTGATTCGCCGGTCGATTAGCGGGGAAACTATACGACTCTGGTACGATCGTCTCCTTGCTCAGACTCGGACGATCAAAGTTCTATGCAATTTTTCTAATTTTCAGAAAAAAAAAAAAAAAAAATCTCAAATTTCAATATATATTATAGTAGTATTAATATATATATATATATATAGAGATACGTACGAAAAAAAAGATGATATAACACGGTTCCACAATAAATAATATCTAGCTTAAAAAAAAAATATATATAAAAAAAAAACGTAGAAACATTAATTTTAAGTTAACGAACGCTTTAATCAAGAAATGGGCAATTGGCCTTGATTTTTCGGGGTTACTAGGCAGGCACACCTTGCTCGTTCGGTCTGGTTGGGGCGGTGTAGCCCGTCGCTCGTAGTGCCTCTCCGGCTGTTGATAAAGGGGGATCTGCAAACCCATTCGAAACGTGTTCGCAATGCCCACAATGCAATCCATTACAATCTGTCTTCATTATTTTACTGGTATTTTTTTTTTTTGTAATATAATTTTTATAGTCATTCTTTTTTTTTTTTGCTCTGATTTCATGGCCGTGCAACTCTTGAGTTGCACAAACGGTTTGATTAATTGTTATATTCCTTCGGGAACATTACCGGAAGTAGGATTTTAGTGGTGGGAGGGAGGTGGTGGAAAAACGGAGGGCGGACGTTACGACAGCAGCGGTGTGATATACAATTCAATAATAATAATAATAATAATAATAATAGTAATAATAATAATCGTGATAATAATAATAATAATAATGACATTATAGGCGAACGGACATGGGCGACAGTGCTCGGACGACCGTGTTTAACGCGTGGAGAAAAATTACGTGGTAAATAGTAAGAATGGTGAGGGTGAACGGTGCAGCTTGATTTATAAAATACAAATGAACGGACAATAGTTTGAAATAAACCAATATCGACACAGCTAGTGTACGGGTGTTTGTATATTGGTATACGGGGTTGCTTTTGCGAGGAAATGCGGGAGCGTTAAACCAAAAGAATAGTGTATTTTATACATTTGTATACCTAAGATCGTGTGTTTGAAACGGTTTTTTCTTTTTTTTTTTTTCCCCCAATTAAGGTAATAGTCTGGTAACTTAAGCCGATTTTCATGTCTTTTTTGGAGGGCGTTTTTATGTAGGAAAATAAAAATGAATCGTTTTGGATATTTAGGATGTTTTTATTTACATATTAAAGATACAAAAAGAAACAATTTAATAGTTTATTATTATTATTATTATCGATCGAAGTTGGCACCTCGAAAAAAAAGCGCGTGGGTGGCCCCGGTGATTTTGGCTCTTGATGTTATCTGAAATAAAAAATTCTTGATAATTCTTAATCCATAGACATTTCATTCTGGTCGGAACTACTGAAGTTAAATTTCATGGATAAATAACAAAATGGAAAAGGACGTTTTTTTCCAAAGTCCGCCATTTTGTTATTTATCCATGAAATTTAACTTCAGTAGTTCCAACCAGAATGACATGTCTATAAATTAAAAATTATCAAGAATTTTTTATTTCAGATAACATCGAGAGCCAAAATCACCGGGGCCACCCACGCGCTTTTTTTCGAGGTGCCAAATTCGATCAATAATAATAATAATAATAATAAACTATTAAATTTTTTCGAAATTTTTTTTTTTTTGTATCTTTAATATGTAAATAAAAATATCCTAAATATCCAAAACGAATCATTTTTATTTTCCTACAAAAAAACGCCCTCCAAAAAAGACATGAAAATCGGCTTAAGTTATCAGACTACTACTTTGAGTAACTCAAGAAGCAAAACGTTTGAGTCACGTGTCATTCGTGAACGGGATGAACCCGTAATTATCGCTCTCTTTCACGCGATTAGCATTCGCGAAAAAGTGGGCACGAGAGTTTTTTTTTTTTTTTTTTTTTTATATTCGCTAATTTCCGGAATGACAACGATAAGGATGATTGATGATTCAAACTGGCGTGCGGCGAGAAACGGATCTGTTCATAGATCAGCCAGTCATTGTAAATTTTGACATTTTTTTAAATCTAGAAAAATGCTATTAATAATCGTCAAAATAATGTTTTTTTTGGCCATATAAAAAACAATAATTTAATCTAAGCATATCTTTCTTTCAATGAATTGAATTATTTCGTAAATGACATAACAATAGAACTAACAATTTCGCGCGAAGCCACCACATTTTCCGTTGTTACTCACGGCTGAAAAGTGCTCTACGTTCGCAAAGATGAAAAGGCATCTCTCTGATGTATTATACATACGAGTGTACATATATTGGTGCGCTTATAAACCGAACCGGGCACGTAAGCTCGGTCGCGTTTCGTGGCCAGCAACATAGTACAGAGAGACGCAACGGCTTCAACATTCGGGAGTAATGTGACGTGTGTGAAGCTCGGCTTCCGCGGTGAAAAGCTCTCCCCTCGCGAACGTCTACCCTTCCCACACCAGTTGTTCGTACCAAAACCGCAAAAGCTTTTGTCGTGTCGTCGTATATTTCTCGAAAGTGAAATGATGCTTTCCGTATGAGGTGAAAACTTATTTGAGAACAAAGTGAGCGGGCCATATGTGCTGCCGTTAATGAAACCTTGAAATATTTACACTATGGATGACGGTGAAAAATAGAATTTTGAGAAATTTTTATGATTTGGACAATCTTTAGATCGAAAGATACCGAATGTTCGCAACATTCTTCTCAATTAGTGAACTTTTATTTGTAAGAAATCTTTACTTTTGTTCAAGTTCGCGATAATATCATTCCTATTGTTGATAATTAACGTTACAGTCGAAAAAGTTTTGGAATCCCGTATCAAATTTCGATGTTCCAAACAGTGAAAAAGTGCTCGGAATTTACGTAAGCGGAAAATAAAAACGATTTGCCAAGTGATTTTTCAACGCTTTTCGGTTTTCATTCCAATGATTATCTTTGGCTGCTCGTTCGAGCGTCCTGAATCTTTCAATCGTTAAGGTAAGTCTGGTAACTTAAGTCTGGTAACTTAAGCCGATTTTCATGTCTTTTTGGAGGGCGTTTTTTTGTAGGAAAATAAAAATGAATCGTTTTGGATATTTAGGATGTTTTTATTTACATATTAACGATACAAAAAAAAAATTTTCTGAAAAAATTTTATAGTTTATTATTATTATTATTATTATTGATCGAAGTTGGCACCTCGAAAAAACAGCGCGTGGGTGGCCCCGGTGATTTTGGCTCTTGATGTTATCTGAAAGCAAAAATTCTTAATAATTCTTAATCTGTAGACATGTCATTCTGGTCGGAACTACTGAAGTTAAATTTCATGGATAAATAACAAAATGGCGGACTTTGGAAAAAAAACTTTTTTTTAACTTTGGAAAAAAAAAACTTTTTTCCAAAGTCCGCCATTTTGTTATTTATCCATGAAATTTAACTTCAGTAATTCCGACCAGAATGACATGTCTATAGATTAAGAATTATCAAGAATTTTTGTTTTCAGATAACATCAAGAGTCAAAATCACCGGGGCCACCCACGCGCTTTTTTATCGAGGTGCCAACTTCGATCAATAATAATAATAATAATAAACTATTAAATTTGTTAAAAAAAATTTTTTTTTGTATCTTTAATATGTAAATAAAAACATCTTAAATATCCAAAACGATTCATTTGTATTTTCCTACAAAAAACGCCCTCCAAAAAAAACATGAAAATCGACTTAAGTTACCAGACTACTACATTAAATTATTACTCATGAACGAATCAAAAATTCTTGATAATTCTTAATCTATAGACATGCCATTCTGGTCGGAACTACTGAAGTTAAATTTCATGGATAAATAACAAAATGGCGGACTTTAGAAAAATGTTTTTTTTTCCAAAGTCCGCCATTTTGTTATTTATCCATGAAATTTAACTTCAGTAGTTCCGATCAGAATGACATGTCTATAGATTAAGAATTATCAAGAATTTTTTATCTCAGATAACATCAAGAACCAAAATCACCGGAGCCACTCACGCGCCTTTTTTCGAGGTGCCAACTTCGATCAATAATAATAATAATAATAAACTATTAAATTTTTTTAAACAAATTTTTTTTTGTATCCTTAATATGTAAATAAAAATATCCTAAATATCCAAAACGATTCATTGTTATTTTCCTACAAAAAAACGCCCTCCAAAAAAGACATGAAAATCGGCTTACGTTACCGTACTACTACCTTAAATTTCAAGCCAATAGCATCGGAATACCATCATTATTGTTGTCATTCGCACGGCCTTTTCAACTTTTACGCGAAAAAAAAAACGAATAAAAGAGAGGAAAAACAGTGTATGTGTGTGTGTGTGTGCCTCTCGACATCTGAAACTCATTTTGTGTGAATTTTTGTTGGGTTCTTCTCTCTCGGCACTCTCGGCTTTCTTCACTTTTCTTTCTCGTATATATATATATATATATATAGTATAGTTGTCGTTGAGACGTTGCCTCGATATATACACATACATTTTAATACTCTCGCACTGATCCTGAACTCTAGAGAGTTTTTTTCACGATCAAGGGCAAAAAATTAGAAAATTCTAATTTTTCTAGTCAACGATACGGAGAGAAACTAAAGATTGTCGAAAATCCACGATCTTATTGGCATTTTGATTTCGAGTAACGAAACTTACAGATCGAACTATCGAATCGCCTGATTGATTCGTTGGTATCTGTTGCGCTTTTTTTTTTCCACTAACCAAAATATAAATCCAACTAATTCAAGAATTAAGGTTTAAAAACCCCGTTGACACGAGCCTCAAATTATGTCTCAATTTTAAGTAATTAATTCCTTTCTGTGGAATGGCCAGCTTAAAAGAGGTTCGACAAGAATGAAAGAATGTTTGGGTTTCTTTTTCATCTCCCTTTTCAACAAAATTGGGAATACTGCATTTGTGCAATTCGCGGAATTTTTATTTTTCATAATGTCGTTCGATAAAAATCGCATTGAGGGTCGAATTGATAGTCGCGGCTACGATGTAAAAAAAATTTTCGAGCTACCCGGAGAATCTTTATCCTGAATTCATTAACGATCGATCGTATCGCACAGGCGATGCACCGATACTCACTGATTAATTTATCCTCGCACGAATTAACGTGTCTACGTACACCGAGTTCCATTTTCGTTATATGTTTAGCTTGTATAATGTATATGGGATATAGTATAAAATATTGAAGAAAGGGATCGACATCGTAAACAAAAAAAAAATATATATATATATAAATAGAAGAAGTAGAGATTGGAAACGAGCAAATTGATAGATACTCACATAGACCTCTTCCCATTGCGAAACATATCGCACCAGTCTCGAGAGTCTTAGCAGCCTTACGAGTGACAGCAGCTTAGCGAGCCTAAGAATCCTTAGGGCACGACCAGCGTGCAGAATTTGGAATGACTCGCTAAAGTCCTGAAACTGATGAACACAAATATCGATTAATTTTTTCGTACAAAAAATTCGTAGTAGATTTTATCTAAATTAAAAAGATCTATTTCTCTCGGTACTCTTTACACTATAATTTGTAGTGATTTTGTATATTATAATGAAACTTAATCGTGGATCATTGGGGGAAAAAAAAATAGGCCAAATCGCTGCTGGTATCAAATGAAAAAGATGAAAGGAACGGTAAAAGATAGAGTGACAAAGGAAAAGAAAAATGTATTTTGCTAGTTCCGACGTAAAAAAAGGCAAAAGCTCGGTCTTTCAACACAACACCCACTTACTTGATTAAATATGAGGAAAATGTAATCTAGCGGTATGGAGGAGATGAGGTCGAGAAAGAACCAAGTCCTGAGGTAGTGTTTCGCTATCAACTTCGGATCGAGTATCACCTGCTCCGCGTTGTCCTGCTGCATTATGCCTAATGACAGAAATAACATTTGAATGAGACCTTCGCTCAATGACAAAATAATAAAACAAAGTAAAATAAAAAGTAACGCGTTCACGGTCCCGTCGATTTTCCATGGAATGCCCCGTACATGGATATACCTATATATATATCTATAAGTATATGTGCGAGAATTTTCGAGTGAGCTCATATTATTAAGGGATTCCCAAGGGTGCCGTTACCCGTCGTAACGTTTCTGGTACCAGGTTCTGGCTCTCTTCACTCATACGTATCATCCACAAAATGAATTTTCGTCATATTCCATCGCGATGGCCAAAAGTTATCCGTAGGCTTTTTCCTCGCTCTACGAACCATGGTTCTCGATGTTCCAAATGAATTATTAGTAAAATTGTCGTAAATTTAGTCTGATCGTTGAAAGGGTTCCCAAATCGAATTCTATTTTCTTCTCTCAGTCCGATCTAACCTTATGGTAATAGGCTGGTAACTTAAGCCGATTTTCATGTCTTTTTTGGAGGGCGTTTTTTTGTAGGAAAATAAAAATCTATCGTTTTGGATATTTAGGATGTTTTTATTTACATATCAAGGATACAAAAAAAAAATATTTCGAAAAAATTTAATAGTTCATTATTATTATTATTATTATTGATCGAAGTTGGCACCTCGAAAAAAAAGCGCGTGGTTTGGCCCCGGTGATTTTGGCTCTTGATGTTATCTGAAATAAAAAATTCTTGATAATTCTTAATGTATAGACATGTCATTCTGGTCGGAACTACTGAAGTTAAATTTCATGGATAAATAACAAAATGAAAAAAAAAACTTTTTTCTAAAGTCCGCCATTTTGTTATTTATCCATGAAATTTAACTTTAGTAGTTCCGACCAGAATGACATGTCTATAGATTAAGAATTATCAAGAATTTTTGATTTCCGATAACATCAAGAGCCAAAATCACCGGGGCCACCCAAGCGCTTTTTTTTCGAGGTGCCAACTTCGATCAATAATAATAATAATAATAGACTATTAAAGTTTGTCAAAAAAATTTTTGTTTGCTTCTTTAATATGTAAATAAACACATCCTAAATATTCAAAACGATTCATTTTTATTTCCCTACAAAAAAACGCCCTCCGAAAAAGACATGAAAATCGGCTTAAGTTACCAGACTACGATCTTAACGAGGCTTCGGTTCGTCGGTCTCGGAAATTGGTAATTCCATGAAGAATAAAATAATAAATTGAACCTCAATTTTGTTACACAAAAATTATATAATTAATTCGCATCTACAAATATTTTTATATTTTCAAGTCTTTCACCGGCATAAAAGCTCCGGTAACAACGTTGTTTTACATCTCCGGGTATGAGAAAACTTTAATTTCGAAAATGTGACGATACACATCCAAGGCACGGAAACTTTTGCTCGTAATTGCGCGTTGTAAAATCATAAATTCTCTCTCGTCGACGTGGAACATACACATTAAGATTATACAGAAGAGACGAAACACTCGGCGAAGAAATATATATAACGATGTAGCTTCTCGGTGTGAGAGCTTTCGTTCTATCGAGCACCGACTTGGCGCATGTGGAAGCAAATTTGTCGCACGCTCCTACATTGACGTTTTATGCTCTTCGGTCTTGGGCTAACGACGTCCGTCTGAATGTTATATGCTTAATTGAAATACGCGAGTTTGCCAGACGCGTAAAACAGCAGTTATATGTGTGTAGTTTAGCTACACGTATCTCGCTGTCTCTCCTTCTCTCGTAATGTTCGTTGTGGTTTGCCCGGTGTGTGACCATCGTGGCTCGTTACTAATGTAGATTAGGCGTTACGGAGTAACGATAATTTTGATCATCGAAAAATATTTCAAGTAGAACGGACATTTTTTTATTTATTTCAATAACATTTTTACGCTATAATTTACACCGTGTATAAAAAATGAGATATAAATATTACTACGAGAACTCACCCGTTCTGAAGTTGACGACAATATCTATGAGAAATATCGTGTCCGAAAGGCAGTTGAAGGCTATCCATCGGGTGCTCAGATCGTCATTGAAAAAACTAATGGCGACTGGCAGAATAATTAGATTCGCCACGAGGAGTAACAGCATACAAAGATCCCAATAGAATCTGTAATCAATCGACAGAATTTTATCTTTTAAATATCGCATCGGTATTAATGCTCGCACGGTTTGTTGTAAGCCGCGAGAAACATGATTTTAGTCGATCAGTGCACGAATCATTTGAATTTAAGATAGTAGTCTGGTAACTTAAGCCGATTTTCATGTCTTTTTTGGAGGGCGTTTTTTTTGTAGGAAAATAAAAATGAATCGTTTTGGATATTTAGGATGTTTTTATTTACATATTAACGATACAAAAAAAAATTTGTTTGAAAAAATTTGATAGTCTATTATTATTATTATTATTATTGATCGAAGTTGACACCACGAAAAAAAAGCGCGTGGGTGGCCCCGGTGATTTTGGCTCTTGATGTTATCTGAAATAAAAAATTCTCGATAATTCTTAATCTATAGACATGTAATTCTGGTCGGAACTACTGAAGTTAAATTTCATGGATAAATAACAAAATGGCGGACTTTGAAAAAAAAAACTTTTTTCCAAAGTTCGCCATTTTGTTGTTATTGAAGTTATTGTTGAAGTTAAATTTCATGGTTAAATAACATAATGGCGGACTTTTGAAAATAAAAACTTTTTTCCAAAGTCCGCCATTTTGTTATTTAAATTGTTAGTTAAATTTCATGGATAAATAACAAAATGGCGGACTTTTAAAAAAAAACTTTTTTCCAAAGTCCGCCATTTTGTTATTTATCCATGAAATTTAACTTCAACAATAACTTCAATAATAAC
Source organism: Oxytorus armatus (assembly GCA_958009045.1). Lineage (NCBI taxonomy): Eukaryota > Metazoa > Arthropoda > Insecta > Hymenoptera > Ichneumonidae > Oxytorus > Oxytorus armatus. Next base: position 26,827,960 of record OY253748.1, read on the forward strand.
AAAATGGCGAACTTTGGAATAAAGTTTTTTTTCTCCAAAGTCCGCCATTTTGTTATTTATCCATGAAATTTAACTTCAGTAGTTCCGACCAGAATGACATGTCTATAGATTAAGTATTATCAAGAATTTTTGATTTCCGATAACATCAAGAGCCAAAATCACCGGGGCCACCCACGCGCTTTTTTTTCGAGGTGCCAACTTCGATCAATAATAATAATAATAATAAACTATACAATTTTTTCAAACAATTTTTTTTTTGTATCTTTAATATGTAAATAAAAACATCCTAAATGTCCAAAACGATTCATTTTTATTTTCCTACAAAAAAACGCCCTCCAAAAAAGACATGAAAATCGGCTTAAGTTACTACTACCTTAACAATATCCATGATCATTAAATACAACTAATTTTATTACGAATATATTTGCAAATCATTGCCACACATTTTTACTTAAAAAAAAAAAAAAATGTCATTAAGGGGGTGTAAAATATACGGTTAATCAGCATTTTGTTTCAACTTGAGAAACGCGAGACGAAATATATCCTCTCTGACTCTTCCACAGGGACGAGGTAGCTTCGGATGCTACTTTCGTTATGCTCGAGGTGCTAATTATAATTCTTTATAGTTGCGCGGCGAAACCATCTTAATTGATGCCCAGGGAACAAAGTATTAAAAAAAAAAAAAAAACAAATATATAAAAAATACACCCCACGGGTATGTTGCATTTTTTTTTCTCTGTGTTACGCACACCGAGCTCATCCGACGCGGTTCGTAGAGCTTTTATTCGCACAACAGGTGGTCCCACAGGGTTCTTTCCACGACGTGAGTGCTCTCTCTGTGCAATGAGACGGCGAGGGAGGGAGAGAGGGAGAAAATTTATCTGAAAACGCGAAAAGTGGCTGAGCACGCGAGTTAAATGATCGAGTTTGAGATACATGGCGAGAGAATTGGAAAGGCAATCGGCAGCAAGCAGAGGGTTAAAAAAAAAACAATGAGAACGAGTCAGAGCTCGAACGAACCAGTCGTTCAATCTGCATCAAATGCTGCGAGAGCTTGGCCCACTTTTCGATCTAATAACCTATCGGCTATTGGCCACCGTGAACAATGTGTAACGACGCGTTTCTGGTGCTTCTAACGTTTTAGAACGATCCTTACGATCGCGCTGCGAGAATCTCGAACAGCATCAGGTCTTTTGTTCGTCGCTACTCAAACCGCGAGCGCGGCAGATTTTACTTTATCGCGTCCATTTACCTTCGTGGAAAACTAGAGAATTTTCCCGTTAACGACCACTTTGCAAACGTATTTTCCAAATGTTAATTGAATCTGACAAAAAATTCATACAGAGACGAAATAAAGAATGTTAAAAAAACATCTGGCTTCCGTCAACCTGACAGGAAATTCGACTGACGTAGGTTAGGTGACTCGAAAAACTTTTCTTTTCCCTAAAAAGAAATATCTCTGTAAAGTGGTCGATGAAATTTCGTGCTTCACCGCATATTCACCGTTATTTCACGAACTACCCTTCACGAATGCCGAGTGTAATTTCAGTTCATTTCTACAAGAATTTTACTCGGAAAAAAAAATACCTATTAAGCCTAGAATAGAAGAAAAAGCTCAAATACGGAAAGTCTTCCGAGCTCCAGTAGTAGCAGTGAGAAAAAAAAGAGTATAAAAACTCTTTACCGAGATTTCTCATCGAGTGAAACGAGCAAAGATACGAGTTACGCTGGACAGACACGCGAACTTTCTCAACAATGAACGAAGGCATGTAATGGCCGTTCTAAAACCTAAAGCCCAAAAATTATACATGAATCCACCGTTGGATCCCACGCGATCGCGGTGGTGTGCATCGGTTAATGGTAAAAAAGGAAACCTTACTATTCTCCTTCCTTCTCGTTCTTTATCCTCGCCCGTGAGAGATAATAAATTTGATCTCAGTGCGGAAGAGTTGCTCGTTCCCTCGATTTTCGTTTCGTGTACACAAAAGCAATATCGTTGTGTGTCGTGTCATCGACACGTGCCAACCGAAAATTCAACAAATAGAATATTTTTTCAGTGAAACTTCTTTTTTCGTTTCGCCTCTTTTTGGTGGTTGGAGAAAAATTTGCTACTCTCGATTTGGACAGCTCAATAATCCCCTTAAGATTTCCTCTGGTGCAGAGACATTGCGGATAAACCCGCCGATAGGGGGATGAGAATTGCCCGAAGATTTTCTTCTCTTCTTGGTATACGCATATATACATATATGGAACATGATGGGATACTTTTAAGCTCGTATATATATATACTTTGGGGACAGAGTTCGACACGAGTGCGCTCGTGGTTTCACGTTTTAATGCCCTTCGGGCCATCGCCTCTTCCTCATCTCCTTCTTCACTACCATCTCTTCGTGCTAAAAGCTCACCACCTGTGACGAGCATATCCAGAAGCAGACCCTCCTAACCAAAAGGACATAACCCACATGATTTAATACCAATAGCCATAAGATCTACGCCCTTTTGTTTCGCAACAGTCGACATATATTATATAAAAATCCCTCCGTTCCCGCGAGGATAAGAAGATCGTCGATATTGCGTGCTCGGGCGGATACCGAGTAACGATTACAGCATGTATAAAATCCTGTATACTCTATACGAGATGTCATAAATAAAGTATGTACAGTGGGTCAAAAAAGTATTCATACACCTTGTTTTTTTGCGATAACTTTATAGACTTAAGCGATGCGCAAAGAAAGCCAATTTTATTTAATAGTACATCAGGTACAGAGATAAACTGCAAATGGAGAATTTTTTCCCCAGGAATAATAGAAGAATTATGCAAAAAAAACGAAAATTTTCGGGCCCAAAAAGTATTCGTACACTTACGATTGAGCTGCTAAACCTCGATATTCACTCACGGACGGTCTGACCTCTGCGTACAATGTAAACAAGTCTTCGTTTACACAATGGTTTTGACCTATTCCATGCGGTAGTAGATCTTCAAGCTCTGAACCGACACGATGGCAAAGAAAAGCGAAATATCAATATCCGTGAGAGATAGAGTGATTTTTCTTCGGAAACGCGGTGAAAGTTATCGAAAAATTAGTAAAGAACTAAATCTAAGTTTCGCAACAGTGCAATGTATAATAAAAAAAATACGAAAGAACAAACAGCACAGAAAATAAGCCACGAACCGGTCGACCGAGAATACTAAGAGTACGAGAGCGTCGAAGTATTGTTACAGAGGCTACAAAAAAACTGTTCACAAGTGCTCGCAGTTTAGCGAATGATGTCGCGTCAACATCGGGGAAGAGCGTGTGTCCCCAGACTATTCGAAACGTTTTGCATTCTGCCCAAATATACGGCAGAACTGCCCGCAAAAAACCATTAATTAATAAAACGTTTATTAATTAATGAAGAGAAAAACGTTTAGGTTTCGCAAAAACCTACGTCAAAAAAATCTATAGAATTTTGGAAACGTGTCGTATTCTCGGATGAATCGAAGTTTAACATCTTCGGGTCCGATGGAAAAAAATTCGTCTAGCGGAAACCAAATACCGAGCTCCGGCAGAAAAATTTAATACCGACTGTAAAGCACGGCGGAGGAAGCGTCATGGTTTGGAGCTGTATGAGATATTATGGCGTTGGTAATCTGGCTTTTATAGATGGTACAATGAATGCCCAGAATGAATATATCGACGAGTTGCGCAGCAATTTGAAAGCGAGTGTAGATAAAATAGGCCTGGATGGAAATTTCTACTTCCAACGAGATAACGACCCGAAACATACTGCCATGAAAACGAGGGAATGGTTACTCTATAATGTCCGCAAACAATTGATTACACCACCACAATTTCCGGACATCAATCCTATTGAAAATTTATTGCACTTGGTGGATGTAGAAATTAGAAAAAGAAAAATAACAAACAAATCCGATCTCCAAAGAGTGCTTTTAGAAGATTGGACGAAAATAGCAAAAGAAACAACGCAAAAGCTAGTAGAATCCATGCCTAAGAGACTTGAGGCGATAATTGAAGCAAAAGGGATGCACACTAAATATTACTTATAATTAACAATTATGATGATGTAGGATTTCACTATAATCGTAAGGGTATGAATACTTTTTTTGCCTGAAAAATTTTTGTTTTTTTGGCATAATTCTTCTATTATTCCTGGGAAACAATTCTCCATTTGCAGTTTATCCCTGCACCTGATGTACTATTAAGGAGGGAAAGGATTAGACGGTTCAAAAAATCGAATTTTTTTTATTTCATAAATTGTTAGTAAAACTATTGAAAAATATGTTCCCAAAATTTTAAATGGAAATTCCGACTCGTTCTATTGTTACAAGCCATTAAAGTAAGTAGCTCTCCTTCAGGCCCCGAGCGCGCCACGTGTATAACCGAGCGGTCACTATTTTTTCAAACGCGTTTTTCTGAAAACGACTCTTTTTGAACTTGCATACACGCTAGTTTGAAAAGTTTTCAACCAATCGTTTTGAAAATTGGCAGTTACTTTCTTCATAGTATTGCGCTCTATATGAACCTAAAATCGAAATATTATCATTATTTAAAATAATTTTTTTTTTGCAACAAAAGTTGTAAAAAATGGCAAAAAATCATGCTTTTTTGTTTTTGACCCCTGTAAAAAATTCAATTTTCTAGGTTTTTGATAGCATTTAGGTTTATATAGAAGAGAGACATATAATAAAAGTAAATTCCAACCTCGTTTGATTTCAGATAAAAATTGCGGCTTTCAGAATATACGCAAAATGCTGAGTCTGATTGTGACCTTCAATATGGGGTCGTTAATATCCCCGGTGTTTTTCAAGAAAATTCTTCAAAAATTTTATAGTATGTACCTAAATATATGTTTAAAATATTCTTAAAGTTTCAATAAATTATATTAATTTTTTATGGTATAAAAAAATTCATGAAAATCATTGAGAAAACGCTGTCTTAACCCTATTCCCCTCCTTAAATAAAATTGGCTTTCTTTGCGTATCGCTTATGTCTATAAAGTTATCGCAAAAAAACAAGGTGTATGAATACTTTTTTGACCCACTGTATATGTTATTTTATACAAGTGCGTGTCGACAGGCAAATAACAAGCAAATAATCTGACGATTTTTGGGGTGCACTTCCTAATTTGAAAAGGACAACCCCCTAATTAATTGTACCAGCTATTCCATTAACTCGAAAAACCGATGTGTTATCATTTCAATGTTTCCTCCACAATAAAAGTAATAAAAATTCTATACCGATAAAAAGTATAGTTGGCATTTCATACGAAAGGCCTTGAAATTGTAACGAATACATTTTCTCTTTGAGGCAACCATTTGATGCTGAATTATTCAATATTATTATTGTTGTTGCTACTGTAAAAAAACGATTCACCGTACGGTATGTTCCATCTACTATATTTTCCTTCTCTCACGGTAGGAAAATAAGAGTTTTTTTTTTCACATAGGAATTGTTCCCCAGGTGAATCGCATTAACTCCATCTGCATGGGATAACGCGGAACCTTCTGATGTTATTCCCTTGATACATAGTCTCTCCACCGTCTGTCTGGTTGCCTGAGAAATGCTAATTTCTGCCGCACAGCGGTATAACCACGTTTCCCGGTTTCCTCTCTCTCTCTCCTTGTCGAGGAATATCATTTTCCCCATAGAATCCGAGAATAAACCATTCCGGAAAGCATCAAAATGTGACGTTGATGGAAGCTTCCCTGGAAACGAGGAAGTTTCCTCTTCTTCCCCCTTCTCAATTTCTTTCCCTCTCAGAAAGCGTCAACAAATAAATCACCTATCGTGAGAAATCCTGACTCGGCGTTTCGTCAACTCGAACTAACTGAGAAAACAAGGTTTCTTGATTTTGCCAAGTGAAACTATCGTATTTACGTTGATGGAGATTTTTTATATTTTATTGCAGCCTTAAGTTTTTTCCATTAAAAACGTTTCGACCGTTTAACATAACATGACGGCAGATTTTCGTTGCATCGACGACAGCATTACGGAGAATAATTTTTCGCGCTGCATACAAATAGTAAACATGAAGAAAAAAATCCAATTAGCACTCTTGGAGACCTTTATAGTCCATTAATGAGCATTTACTAAGTTATGTGTGCGTTTATCTCATAATAATGATTCGGTTTATCGATCATCGACGTTGATGACTATGAACATGATGAACGATCATTTAATGACTCACTCGTGAATGATCAGTGTGCATAATCGACGTGTCTTATTGCACGCTCGTGCGAAAGACAATCGAGGATAGTAAAAAAGAGGATAAGACGTGATTATGGATGTGACTATTTTAATTTTTTTTTTCATACTTCACACACTCTTTCGTAAATAATTATTAGTGGTCAATATTGTACGAAGGAAATTTTGCAACTTTGAGACGTTTTTATTTATATTCTGTTTTCCAATCTTATGCTCGCGGTACTATCAAGTTTTTTTTTCCTCGACTTTCTGATTTTGGGGGCATTAAATTTTTTAATCCAAGCTTTTCCACGACATTCAATTACCAAGAGCAGTTGGCTCGGAAAAAAATATATATATCGAACGTTACCGTCCCTGGCCGAGAAAAGCTGAAACGTGCAATCTCCGAGCTTTCTCTTCCCCATACTCTGTGTGTTTTTCTCTGTCTCTCGTTCGCTCTCCCTCGTGACATTGCTCTTCCGCCAAGCTGGCACACCGGATTCACGAAATTAATCTCAATTTAGACTCCTCGAGCTATTACTACTAGCACTCTTTTCGTTAAGTGTATATATATAGTATATTAATGTATATATATACGAATCTACAAAAATAGCTATTCTCTTGGTACCACCCAGCGACCATTCTCACAATTTTTATACTCCAACTGGGGAATTTTCCGATTAGCTAAAGTTGAATTACGCAAAATGTGCAACTTGAAAGTATACGATGTCTGTTGAAAAAGTTTTTGTGGCGTTAGGTTCGTACTCATGTCCCTCACTTATGCTGAAAAAACCGGCTATTTTTAATGTTTAGTTAATTGTTGATAGCTGTTTTGGTTAGACGTGTTTTGGCTTGTCTTCGATTTTTGCCTATTCCAAAAAAGCAGCTTCCATCGCGATGATTGAGCTTTGGTTTCCACGTCATAATCATAAACCCACGATTCGTCACCAGTTATGACTCTCTGGAGCAAATTTGGGTCGTCGCGGACCGAGTCCACGCACGTAGAAAAATTGTAACGGCCGAGCGTTGGGCCAATACTGGTTGCCGTAGTGCCGGTACTGGCTGCCAGTATTGGGCCAGTACAGATTCAGTACAGGAGTGTAATAGCCGGCCGTTATACTGGCACCAACGGTCGGGCCAGTACCAGTTATTTAATTGGCCCGAACTTTGGCCCGGACTTTGGCCCAGATCTGGCAAACTTCTGGCTTACTACTGGCACCAACGGTCGTACCAATACTGGTTATTTCATTGGGCCGGATCTTGGCAGACGATTGTGCCGACGGTGCAAATGACATCTCAGCGAGAAATGGTAAATTAAATAGATATCGAATCGACGTCTTTTAGACACTTTTGGCGTCTAGTGGACGCCGATCCAATGTCTATTTAAATTATATTTCTCTCTGGGAGTAATTTATATTTCTTTTTACCACGTTACCAGATGTTTCCCAAGCAGCACACGTACGTCCAAAGGATGTACTTTAGACGTAAGGACGGTCTTCGGATGTTTTTAGTACGTCCTTTGGATGTCTGTGTTGTCTGGTTTGTTTATGCATAAATGTTTGATAATTAAATGCACTTGATATATACTAAATACTCGGAGTAGTTTTTATTAATAAGAGACTAAGTACATATACAGGTCGAAAATACGTAGTTAAATGTTTATAGAAAAGTGTTTATAAAATATAGGCTATATGAAGCAAATATTACACTAAAAAATATTGTATTAATCGTGCAATTTCACGTTCGGGGCAAATTATAATTCAACAATTTGGTTGTTTGCAAAATAATGAACTTTTGATCAGAATAACCTAATCTACAATTACATTACAGAACGCAACTGTTAAAGTGAAATACTCTCAGTATTGGTATTTTCTATAGCCCAGTACTGAGCCTGTATCGAAGCCATAGCTTGGCCGTATTTTATAGCCTATTTTGACCCAGATCTGGTTATTATACCGGCCCGTAGTGCGGCCAGATTGACAACCAGTACTGGCACAAGACGATATTTTATACTGACCCAAAGCTTGACCAGATTGTCAGCCAGTACTGAAACACTACTGGCTGTCAAAGTTTGGCCGCCAATACTGGCCCAAAGCTTGGCCAGTAGAATTCAACCAGTACTGGCATAAGACTGTATTTTATACTGGTCCGTAGTATGGCCCGTAGTATGGCCCATAGTATGGCCAGATAGTCAGCCAGTACGGGGCCAGTACTGCCGGCCAAAGTTTGGCCACCAATATTGGCTCAAAGCTTGGCCAGTAGAATTATACTGGCAATTTCTACGTGGGCAACAGCTCCTTAGCAATGTTAACGCACTGTTTTTGTTCGAAGTTGAGCAATTTTGGCACGAATTTCGCGGCGACCAGTCTCATGCCCAAATCATTGGTAAAAATCGAATAGCACGAGCCAATCGATATGTTTAGTTCCTGAGCAACTTCTCTAACGGTGATTCGACGATTGGCCAATATTATTTTCTTCACTTCATCAATGTTTTCGTCTGTTGTTGATGTACTCGGGCGTCCGGAACGCATTTCGTTGTGTGCATCTTCTCGGCCCTCTGAGAACATTTTGTACCACTGATAAACGTTGCTTTGGTCCAAAGTAGCTTCACCATATCCACAGTCAACATTCGGAATGTGTCCGCGCACTTAATTTTGTTTCTCACACAAAATTTCATACAGATTCTTTGATCCATTTGTTTGGAATAGGCAAAAATCGAAGACAAGCTAAAACACGTCTAACCAAAACAGCTGTCAACAATTAAGGCCGTAGTCTGGTCTAGAGCAAGATTTTTGAAGTCATTTCTAATGTGCAATAACGTTTAAACCGTTGAAGTTGTCTTGATGAAAATTTACACGTGCATTTATTGATCCTTAGAGAATAGTTGTATATTAAAAAAAAAATTATTTTATATATTTTCATGTAGTTTTTTGCCTTGTTGCAACATGGTGCGCCGAAATCGTCGCCCACTCTGGACGATGTTGTATGCATCTGAAAAAAAATATATATATATATTCTCAATCTGTATGAGTATTCTGAGCAGAGGTAGCAGAATTGGTACTCAAAAAAAATTTTTATTGAGTCGAACAATAATTTTGCCGACATTTTATAACTCGTCGAATAATGAAATATCATTAATGAAAGTTCAACAGGCCGCCATTTTGTAAAATTTTTTTTTTAAGCACCAATTCTGCTACCAGTGCTCAGAATACTCATACAGATTGAGAATATATATATATTTTTTTTTTTCAGATGCATACAACATCGTCCAGAGTGGGCGCCGATTTCGGCGCACCATGTTGCAACAAGGCAAAAAAACTACATGAAAATATTTAATATAATTTTTTTTTTTACGTACAAGTATTCTCTAAGGATGAATAAATGCACGTGTAAACTTTCATCAAGACAACTTCAACGGTTTAAACGTTATTGCACATTAGAAATGACGTCAAAAATCTCGCTCTAAACCAGACTAAGGCCTTAACTAAACATTCAAAATGGCCCATTTTTTCAGCACAAGTGCGACACGAGTACCAACCTAACGACACAAAAAAAAATCGAAAATCGAATATACGTAGCCCGCGGAAATTCAAAATTCGCGATACTTTTTGAACAGACCTCGTAGATATGCATCGGACAATGACTGTGCCACTTGGTACCATAAACCCCTGGAAAGTGCTTATGATCGTTTGAAAAAAAATTGTCAGAATGGTTTATTTTTATACTGAATTCTTTTATTAAAAATAGAATGAGAAAATCGTTAATATACGATAAATTTTTTGTTTTTTTTTTTATTTTTTTCGAAAGTAATCGCTGGCATAGAAGTATATCGCGATAAATATCAAACGGGGACGATAAACCCGAGCATTTAGAGACACTAGCGTAACTCTGAATTTTTCGCTCCCCTTTTCCGGGCGAATAACGTGTCGTTAAAGGTTAACGGTATTTCGATGCGAGAGACTGGCTCTAGCGAAGACTGAAATAGTTATAGACGCATCTTTGTAATTGCTATATATTCCGTGCATACGGAAACCAGCTCGGCGCACATACCATAACGGTTTAACGTTTCTCCCGCATAGCTCCACTAATGATTTTCCATACGGTGCCACAGAGATACGAAAACTCGTGACGATTATTCCTCGATATCCATTGAAAATTTTCGAAGCGTTATTTCTCCTCGATACTTTGGTAAATTCGTGCATTTCTCTAAATTCCATTTTCCCCTAGACTCGCGTGACGAAAAAAAGATGAACGAAATATAGAAAAAGGAACATAGACTTTCTCGGTGACGCACCAGAGAGCAAAGGGTCGAGAAGAAGATTTCTCCTTGTCGATTGCAGAGAAAAACGTCTTATCGTTCTTTCCTGTTCGGGCCCTGAAAGGTTTCTGCGTCTCGGCATAGCATTGTCAACAGGAAAAGTCGATAGCTGCCCGGTGAGAAAAGTATAAAGTGCGGAGAGCCCGCCGGCTAGTTTTGCCATCGAGAATTTACGGTTCATCGATGCAACGGCAGTTCCACGAGAGAAACATTTTTTTTTTATATCTCGATTTACGGAAAGATCTTATCCGAGGGCTCTTTATTCCACTGTTCCGTTTCCCTGTGCTATCGTGGTTGGCCCGCGGGATTTCCGAGCCTTTCAATACATTTGCAAACTTTTTTTTTCCCAAACTACCGACGTAATCCGGTTAAAAGTTTCGTTTTTTGTTTAAATCTTGGCTGAATTGAAAAAAAAAAAGAATTTATTGAATCGAAATAATTGTTTTTTTTTTCATTCCCTGAAATGAAAGTTATTTACATTGAATGAAATCTATTCAATTGAACGTCTAATCAATGACGCTCGATTCGTTAACAAAAATAAAATTCCAGACTTAACTGTAAATCTATCTCAGCAAAATTTCGGCGTCCATTACGTTGTACAAACAACGAGAAGGCCACGGAGGGCCAGTGAGAATTTTCTTTGAACGAAATAAACTAGAAGCGATAATTGGATTAGAGTGATTTGGTAGGACGTTTCGACGGAACGATGGGTATCCCGAGATCCATCCACTTTGCAGGATCTCCTGGCACTAACTCGTTTCTCGTGAAATTTCTCGTCCAAATTTAATTCATTAACCCAAACTGACCGAGATTTCCCGTTGATTCTTCGCCAATTGCAGAAAAAAAAAAATCACTTCACGCTCCATTCTTGAAATTCTCATCCAATTGAGATTCCGTTGCAAGGCACGCAGGCCACGATGAATTTTTCGTTGCGTCGGAAAACAACGAATTTATCTACGAATTTGAAATGCTGTTTGGAATTACGTGCATCGAATAAACCCTACGTTCGCTACTTTAATTCACTCATAGGATTAGTTTGTGAATTTTCAAACTGTTCGGTGGAGAAAAAGTCGAGGAAATGCTTCGGATAAAAACTGCGCACATATTAAAACGAATATTTCCATTTAACCTTGCTCACCTACTCCGAACCTCAAACATCGCAGCACGTGTAAATAGTTTATTTTAGAGTGTACTGCACTCTCTGACGTCATTGCGAATCGTAGAAACTTCTCGGACGATAAAACCCTAAATTTAGTGTTTCCTATATTTAAATTTTTATTCGGCGAGTAAAACTTGGTGGATTTCGTGGTTCAGGCAGGGTATACTTGTACGGTTATATGCACGACCTTACATTTTTCTCGTGATGTACCAGATCTTTGAAGAAAATTGGAATAATCGGAAAATAGGGAGGGCGTTATCCATACAATTATTTTAAAAGAGCTGTTGACCCTGCACACTTGTCGATCGATAGTGAGGAACGAACGTATCTCATTATTATTCGCAGGAAGGTAAATAATTTATGTTTCATGTACCCGTCGACGCTGCATATTTTCCGGGCTCTCGATCGACAGACGAGACTCTCGACTTATCGATTCGTTGATCGATTTTATTAAATCGGAAATCTCTAGGTACAATTTTTTCTGCAGTCTGGTAACTTAAGCCGATTTTCATGTCTTTTTTGAAAGGCGTTTTTTTTGTAGGAAAATAAAAATGAATCGTTTTGGATATTTAGGATATTTTTATTTACATATTAAAGACACAAAAAAAAAATTTTTTGAAAAAATTTAATACTTTATTATTATTATTATTATTGATCGAAGTTGGCACCTCGAAAAAAAAAGCGCGTGGGTGGCCCCGGTGATTTTGGCTCTTGATGTTACCTGAAATCAAAAATTCTTGATAATTCTCAATCTATAGACATGTCATTCTGGTCGGAACTACTGAAGTTAAATTTCATGGATAAATAACAAAATGGCGGACTTTGGAGAAAAAAAAAACTTTTTTCCAAAGTCCGCCATTTTGTTATTTATCCATGAAATTTAACTTTAGTAGTTCCGACCAGAATGACATGTCTATAGATTAAGAATTATGAAGAATTTTTTATTTCAGATAACATCAAGAGCCAATATCACCGGGGCCAGCCACGCGCTTTTTTTTTCGAGGTGCCAACTTCGATCAATAATAATAATAATAATAACCTATTGAATTTTTTCAAAAAAAATTTTTTTTGTATCTTTAATATGTAAATAAAAACATCCTAAATGTCCAAAACGATTTATTTTTATTTTCCTACAAAAAAAACGCCCTCCAAAAAAAACATGAAAATCGGTTATCAGACTACTATCTTAATACCCGTTGGGTTATCACTTCCTCAACGTAAATTTCTAAAAGAATAAATAAAAAAAATCCAATCAAATAAAATACAATCGCAAATCCCCTCAAAAGATTTTCTTAAATAGTATATTCAAATATTCTTTACTCTTTGCTTTACAGACTCGTCAAAATATTTAACCGTGGACGAAACTGTACCATCAATAACTCGAAAAAGCGTCCCCATCCGTACAACATTCGAAACATCTATAAGTTCGTCGGTCATCTATTTTCGTACACGACTATTTTATCGAGTCTATTCACGGCTCCGGTCTTTGGATGCATCGTTCCGAGATAAGCCGATAATTAATATCCATCGACCGGTCAGTCGGTTCGTCATTCAGCCAGAATTCGAGAGAGGCTGATACGAGGGAAACATTGTCCGTGTCCATTGCGGTGTGTGCGAATGGTTAACAGGTTGCAACGCACGCATTCCGTGTCCCTTGTTGCTCTACATAGTCTAGCAATGCGTATATATGAAGTACATGGACTAGGCGAGGAGGTTGTTACGACGATTAGTAAGGATGACCCGTTGGAACGGTAAATTCTGTACCAGGCGAGACGAACGATGGCTTATGATGGTGCGGTGGATCGTAAAGCCGACAACGACGACGGCGGACGGATAGGTAATAATACCTGTGTATATATATATATATATATATATATATATATATATATATATATACACATCTATACGCGAACATGTAACACGTGCAAGAGTCCACGCGAGCGGTAGACAATAACGCGCGGGGTCGTCTATTGTCTGACCGGAGGATGCTGACATAACCAAAAGCACAGTACGCGCGTCCATCTATTTTATGGACCCGAAGTAGCTCGAGCTCGTGCTATCCTATCTGCACATTCAACATATATACAGAGCCATCACGAATGTTAGAAGCAACAAGGTCGTATATTCGATAACAATTTAACATCTAAACCGCGCGTGAAGCAGGCCCTTTTGACTTTTAGCATCCGATGATAGTACGAACGATAGAAAAGAGCAAGTGACGCGTTGTGGATGAATGAAAAACTTGGCTGTTCAATATTTCAAGAGGAATTGAACGTTTTTTTTTTTCCCCAACGAGTAGTTGAGATTAAAAAGACATGATACCTGTTGAACAGCGATCGCGTTATCGAGGTAGTAGTCTGGTAACTTAAGCCGATTTTCATGTCTTTTTTGGAGGGCGTTTTTTTGTAGGAAAATAAATATGAATCGTTTTGGATATTTAGGATGTTTTTATTTACATATTGAAGATACAAAAAAAAATTTGTTTGAAAAAATTTAATAGTTTATTATTATTATTATTATTGATCGAAGTTGGCACCTCGAAGTTGGCAGCCCGGGTCCTAACTTTTTTTCTACCGAACCGATTGCTTTCAAATTTTAACAGGCTACTCTACACACTTATAGTTCTCGTCGGAACTACCGAGAAATTTTTTCACCCCTAACTTTTTATTTTACAACCCCTTCTTTGCTAAAATAAAAGGACTTTTTTTCCAAAGTCCGCCATTTTGTTATTTATCCATGAAATTTAACTTCAGTAGTTCCGACCAGAATGACATGTCTATAGATTAAGAATTATCAAGAATTTTTGATTTCAGATAACATCAAGAGCCAAAATCACCGGGGCCACCCACGCGCTTTTTTTTTCGAGGTGCCAACTTCGATCAATAATAATAATAGTAATAAACTATAAAATTTTTTCAAACTAATTTTTTTTTGTATCTTTAATATGTAAATGAAAACATCCTAAATATCTAAAACGATTCATTTTTATTTTCCTACAAAAAAAACGCCCTCCAAAAAAGACATGAAAATCGGCTTAAGTTACCAGAAAAAAAAGTATTTTTTTCAAAGTCCGACATTTTGTTATTTATCCATGAAATTTAACTTCAGTAGTTCCGACCAGAATGACATGTCTATAGATTAAGAATTATCAAGAATTTTTGACTTCAGATAACATCAAGAGCCAAAATCACCGGGGCCACCCACGCGCTTTTTTTTCGAGGTGCCAACTTCGATCAATAATAATAATAATAATAATAAACTATTAAATTTTTTCAAAAAATTTTTTTTTTTGTATCTTTAATATGTAAATGAAAACATTCTAAATATCCAAAACGATTCATTTTTATTTTCCTACAAAAAAACGCCCTCCAAAAAAGACATGAAAATCGGCTTAAGTTACCAGAAAAAAAAGTTTTTTTTTCCAAAGTCCGCCATTTTGTTATTTATCCATGAAATTGAACTTCAGTAGTTCCGACCAGAATGACATGTCTATAGATTAAGAATTATCAAGAATTTTTTATTTCAGATAACATCAAGAGCCAAAATTACCGGGGCCACCCACGCGCTTTTTTTTCGAGGTGCCAACTTCGATCAATAATAATAATAATAATAAACTATTAAATTTTTTCAAAAAATTTTTTTTTTTGTATCTTTAATATGTAAATGAAAACATTCTAAATATCCAAAACGATTCATTTTTATTTTCCTACAAAAAAACGCCCTCCAAAAAAGACATGAAAATCGGCTTAAGTTACCAGAAAAAAAAGTTTTTTTTTCCAAAGTCCGCCATTTTGTTATTTATCCATGAAATTGAACTTCAGTAGTTCCGACCAGAATGACATGTCTATAGGTTAAGAATTATCAAGAATTTTTTATTTCAGATAACATCAAGAGCCAAAATTACCGGGGCCACCCACGCGCTTTTTTTTCGAGGTGCCAACTTCGATCAATAATAATAATAATAATAAACTATTAAATTTTTTCAAAAAAATTTTTTTTTTGTATCATTAATATGTAAATGAAAACATTCTAAATATCCAAAACGATTCATTTTTATTTTCCTACAAAAAAACGCCCTCCAAAAAAGACATGAAAATCGGCTTAAGTTACCAGAAAAAAAAGTTTTTTTTTCCAAAGTCCGCCATTTTGTTATTTATCCATGAAATTGAACTTCAGTAGTTCCGACCAGAATGACATGTCTATAGATTAAGAATTATCAAGATTTTTTGATTTCAGATAACATCAAGAGCCAAAATCACCGGGGCCACCCACGCGCTTTTTTTTTCGAGGTGCCAACTTCGATCAATAATAATAATAATAATAAACTATTAAATTTTTTCAAAAAAATTTTTTTTTGTATCTTTAATATGTAAATGAAAACATCCTAAATATCCAAAACGATTCATTTTTATTTACCTACAAAAAAACGCCCTCCAGAAAAGACATGAAAATCGGCTTAAGTTACCAGACTACAACCATAAGAGGGAAAAAAGCAAAGAAAAATGTCATTATATCTTTTAGAAAATTTGCCTTCCATCCAATGATTGCCGGGTGTGGGAGTGGTAAAAAAAGAAATGCGAGTTCGGGAGGATTGTGTTGAAGAAAAAAAAAGATATTCAGCAATTAACGAGGCAGAAGAGAGAGAGAGAGAGAGAGAGAGTGTGTGCGGATTAGTTTCATTACACATCGTACAAGCCGCACTGACAATGTACAATATACAAGTACTTATTGGATGTATAGTACAGTTTCGCGTGGGCGTAGGTCACGGCCGGCACCAACGCGGAAAGTGTGAAGGCATCGTTGACGACAACTAGTGGCAAATCTTCCTCGGTTCGACACTAATAACCTTCCCAAAGCTATATATACAACAAGAGATACGATGTAATGGGACTAGCACTCGCTACACGCTCGAACAGAGACGAATTAATTAATCGAGTCATCTTAATTGCACCCTCTATATATATGTAAGTCGGATTGATATAGCCCGCGCAAGCTCTCGTCGAGACGTCAACGACGTCGGCGTTTTTATCTCCTCTCTTAATTGACATTATGAAAGAAACCAACGATACTTGTTCATCCACAAAACGTGACGTTTCTCGAGTAGCAGAGTCTATCATTAATATAATGGCGGATTTATTCGGGCGAAAGCGAAAGGAGCCACGATTGACCATTACTTCGTAGAGCTTGTCAATTTCTTTCGTTTTTATTCTTCGAACTTGCCACATCGAATGAGAAAGTGGATGCGGTACGAAGAATAAGTTTGTTAAAAAAAAATCACCTTGTAAGAAAAAAAAACGCCCTCGAACAATCGAATTCGCGAATCTCGTGAATTTTTTCCCCTGCCTCTCCAATACCAACGTTCTCACGAGAAAAAAAAGCTTTTTCTCGCCTTGAAACTGAAGTTGGTCGAAGAAAAAGAGGAAAAAAGTTAGATATTTTCATCGCCCACGAGCACGAGAATACGAGAGATGTGCTTATCTATTTTTGTGTCTTCAACATCGAAGCTGTATCGATATTCCTCGCGATTTCTTTTGGCAAACTCAATGAGCGATAACTCCAAAATAGTGCCGAAATATTTTTATCGTATAAAAAAATAATTTTGTATACGTGTATGGTCGTCGATTCTTCCATGTCAAATCGAAAACTCCGGGTTACGATATTTGCATTATTCGAGCAAAATCGTCGGTTTCGAAAAATCTCTTCGGCAACCCCGAAAAATGCTCGGTATGTGGGGGATATAAATATAAATAAATAACAAATAATCTCCAGTAAATGCGAGTGATTGGGATAAACGTTGAGTCAAATGAAATGAATTTTTTTTTGTCCGGGGAAACAACGAATAAAACAATGTACGATTTTTCCGTAATTTTCTCTACTGATCCGGAGAGTTGAAATTTAACTACAGCCTTCGTTCACGACTGCTACAAAACGTTGCCTTCCCAAGGTCCGCAAGGCTCGGTGTAAACTCTGTTAATCTTGGCGAACTAATAAAATATTTGCGCCACTTCCTATTCCTCCTGGTCCGAGATGGCGGGGTATGGAGTGTAAGGTTCCGCTTCAAGTACACGAGAAACGTCCCTGGCCCGGTAAGCACCAGATTCAAACTGCACCAACTATATGCAACATACTATGCTCACACTTCTCTCTCTCTCTCTCTCTCATTCTCTCGCGCCATTTCGATCAGGCACGTTATAGCATCGGCACCAAAGCCCTGAATCGATCCTATATAATACTCGAGTGTGCGCCTACATGTACCGTACATAAGATCAACACGGAAATCGCAGAATCGGAGAGAATATGGGCCATTATTTATCACCTCTGTCACTTTTTCCGAAGATCTCAGATATTTTTTATATCTTGCAAGTTCATAGGGTAAGTATGTACCAAAGGGGACCCACTTGCGATTGACTTGCCTTTAATATATGTTGTGTAGGGACCCTTCCTGAACAACTCTTTCCTTTGACACAATTGCGGGTCGTTATTTATTAAAAAGTTATTAACAAATAAATTTAATAATTCATATAGCTATTTTTCTTATACCAGCCAGTCCTAATCATCTTGTCCTTCACATTTGTTGTTACGAATACACCCCTGAGTAGCATACAAAAAGTTTTATCCGCCGATCATTGTTTGTTAAAAAGTTATTAACAAAAAAAGTTTCATAAATCAAACATGAACGACTTGTTCTAGTGTATGGTGAACAGCACACGCATGAGAGGGGAGGGCTGCGCCCCCCTGCAATCCTCCACTCACCAGCCCAAAGACAAACCAAAAGCAACCCAAAAACAACCCAAAAACAGCCCAAAAACAACCCAAAAACAACGCAAACAAACAGGGGCCGGGTCGAAGTTTCGAACCGTAAAAGCTTCGACGGTGCAAAACTTCGAATTTTAATAGTACGAATTACATGATTCATCCCGACGACAGTTTGAATAATCGACTGTATAAATAACATCGAACGGGTATGAATCGATACCAAAAATGATACGAATTTAATATCGTCGAGTAAATATTTTTTCGAAAGATTACGCAGACGACAGAGCAATTTATCGAACGGTCAGTAGTACTACTCGAAAAATTCCGAATTGGTGATTTTTAGAGATCCGCAGAGTTCCGAAAATTATATTATCGAACAAGAAACTATCGGAAAGTGCGAACGTAATAAAATTGAAGAAAAGAATTCTCGGGTATACGAATTTTTCGGACTCCGAAAATTACGGCGTCGACGATGCAGTATTCCGAAAATAAAAGTTCCGAAGGGGGCAAAATTTCGAAAATTTCCAATTCGTGCGTTTAGATGGCAGCACCACTGGTGTTATCTCCTATGGATCTTTTTTCACGAGCGAGCGTCAGAGCCCACTAGTAGCGCTATTTTTTGCCCGGAATTTTGCCCCGTCGAATTAATACACTGTCGTCTGTTTACCCTTTTCGGGACATACAAATTCTAATATATTTGGCTTCGAACTTTTTTTTTCTGAACCTTTTCAGGTATAAAAATTGACCGTTCGGCAACTCGAGTTTCTGACACCACAATTTTCCGGAACTTTACGTTTCCTAATCATTAAAATACGATTTTTTAAGTAGTAGGATTTTTGATTTTCGATACTTTTGCGGGTCGGTCCCAGAATTATTCTTGTCATTTAATCCTCGATGCATAACTATTCTTTGCAATGACATTTCTGTTTTAAAAAGGACGGATTTTAAAAATTTCGAAAAGTTTTAAGATCGTCCCACATAAATTCGGAGTTTTGAACCGTCGAAGCTTTTGCGGTTCGAAACTTCGACCCCACCCCAACAAACATATGATATGTGTTTTTGATTTGTTTGTTTTTTGGGTTTGGATTTTTGCTTTGAGTTTATTTTGGATTTGTTAGTTTTGTTCGTTTAGGTTGTTCAGTTGGGTTGTTTGTTTGAATTATTTCGGTTGTTTTTGGTTTGTTTGGGTTATTTGGCTTTTTTGTTGGTTTTGGATTTGTTTGTTTATTGGGTTTGGGTTTTTTGGTTTGGGTTTGTTTTGGATTTGTTTGTTTATTGGGTTTGGGTTTTTGGTTTGGGTTTGTTTTGGATTTGTTTGTTGGGTTTGTTCGTTTGGGTTTTGGGTTTGTTTTCGGTTTGTTTGTTTGTTTGTTGGGTTTGTCTGTTTGTTTCTTTAGGTTACTGGGGTTGTTTTGGGTTGTTTTTGGTTTGTCTATGGGCTGGTATGCGGTGGGGGCAGGGGGGCCGCAGCCCCTCCGGTCATACGTGTACTGACCGCCATGCAAGTATTTCATATTCTATTTATGAATTTTCTTTTGTTAATAACTTTTTAACAAACAATGAGGACGAATAAAACTTTTGGTATGTTACTCAGTATTCTTAACAGCACATGTGAAGGACAAGATGATTGGGACTGGCTGCTATAAAGAAAATGGCTATATGAATTATTAACTTTATTTGTTAATAACTTTTTAATAAATAACGACCACCAATTGTGTCAGAGGAAAAAGTTGTTCAGAAAGGGTCCCTAGACAACATATATTAAAGGCAAGTCAATCGGAAGTGGGTCCCCTTTGCTCCATATTTACCGTTCATAGTACACACACCTTTAGAAAGAGTTCTGTGCGTTATTTCAAAGTTTAAAAGCGAACCATTTGGGAGATATATTTTTTTCGTGCAAGGGAAAAAAACTATTGGACATTCTAAAATATTTGGAAATTAAATTTTTTTTTTTTTTGGTGAGAAAAATGATTTTTATTTAGTTGCCAATTTGACAGAAGTATTGCCGGATGTGTGCAGACTCCTCGTAAAAATCGCCGCGTCATTGTACCAGCGACGGTACCGGTGCAAAAGAAAATTGAAATCATGGAAAATCGTCCTAAACCCACTTCTAAGAGGTCTTTGGAGAAAAAAAAGTGGCTGAGCCGATAAAGAATGCTCCGTATAATAAAACAGTAGTCTCGCGTAAACTCAACGATACCGATACTTCGATGCTGCGCACGTTAACATTTTCCCTTACAGTATAAATATCTATATATAACGCACAACGTATACGAATAGTCTATACATCTATCAATGGATACCGCTCTAAATACATAAAGTTTCGTTCTTACATATATCGACTCGTAGCAAATAAAAGGGAGTAACCCAATCGTTTTAACGCGTAATGTAATGTGAATTACGCCCTTTTATTATCTAGCTACCGATATACGTATATGTAAACTGTTATCGAACACTTGGACACTCCGGAGCCAAAGCACTATGGCGGTAGAGTTTATTCGGTTGCTGGCGTCTCCCTACCTCGGGATCATAAACCAAGTATAGCGTACTAGCTATCCGTTTGTACATTCCTATCGAGGTAGGAGTATATATATATGCGAAGGCGTGAATACCGTTGCCATGTATCTATACGTATAATGCCATTGGGTGAAATCTATTTCGTTGCTACGTATGATTCCGATATTGGTGTTCCTATACTCTATCATCAAAATTCGTCACTCGCACCGTTCCAGGGCGTCGAGGCTAGCTATACGAAATTGAGAATATATTGAATAATACCATCGGGGTCAAGGAGGATCAGAGTAAATATATATATTGTTTAGTTCGAATGAATTTCGAGCTACGATGTATCTTTGACAAAAAATTTTGTTCACAGTACGTGATCGATAAAGAAATCTATAGAACAATTATTCCAGGGAAATAATTAAAAAAAAAGAAATAGTTTCCGTTATCCTTGGATTCTGGCAATATTCCGATTGCCAGAACTCCGATCACTAGTTGTTGACTTCCGGTCTTGTGTGCCCCTCGGATTCCGTTAGGAATATCCATGTGGCACGAGACATCTCGAGGAAAACGTGTCGATGTTCCGTCGGGGCCAGTGGTTCATCTCTCGCTCACTCATCGGAGGATTCCCCCGCGACTGTGTACCGCGCACGTTACGGCGACAACGTCACCCCAGAGATTAAACCGGCGAGAGAGAGCCTATCGAAATCGAAGGCCTCGCGCTCTCTCGGGCACTCCGACAGGATCACACAGGAAATTTAATTTCTACCTCATGCTCGACCTTGAATTCAACACGTATATGTGTACATAGTCTCTGTGCCACTTTTTCGTTGTCGTCATCGTACCCCTTCTCTTCGTTCCCACTGTCATCGTACACTAATATTCACGGTCGTCGAATTAGCTATTCGAACGTCAAATTACCAGGAAATACAGTGGGTCAAAAAAGTATTCATACACCTTGTTTTTTTACGATAACTTTATAGACATAAACTATACGCAAAGAAAGCCAATTTTATTTATTGGTACATCAGGTACAGGGATAAACTGCAAATGGAGAATTTTTTCCCAGGAATAATAGAAGAATTATGCAAACAATTTTCGGGCCAAAAAAGTATTCGTACACTTACGATTGAGCTGCTAAACCTCGATATTCACTCACGGACGGTCTGACCTCTGCGCACAATGTAAACAATTCTTCGTTTACACAATGGTTTTGACCTATTCCATGCGGTAGTAGATCTTCAAGCTCTGGACAGACACGATGGCAAAGAAAAGCGAAATATCAATATCCATGCGAGATAGAGTGATTTTTCTTCGGAAACGCGGTGAAAGTTATCGAAAAATTAGTAAAGAACCAAATCTAAATTTCGCAACAGTGCAATATATAATAAAGAAATACGAAAGAACAAACAGCACAGAAAATAAGTCACGAACCGGTCGACCGAGAATACTAACGGTACGAGAGCGTCGGAGTATCGTTACAGAGGCTACAAAAAAACCGTTCACAAGTGCTCGCAGTTTAGCGAATGATGTCGCGTCAACATCGAGGAAGAGCGTGTGTCCCCGGACTGTTCGAAACGTTTTGCATTTTGCCCAAATATACGGCAGAACTGCCCGCAAAAAACCATTGATTAATAATATAAATCGAGAAAAACGTTTAGGTTACGCAAAAACCTACGTAAAAAAATCTATAGAATTTTGGAAACGTGTCGTATTCTCGGATGAATCGAAGTTTAACATCTTCGGGTCCGATGGAAAAAAATTCGTCCGGCGGAAACCAAATACCGAGCGGAGGAACCGTCATGGTTTGGGGCTGTATGGGATATTATGGCGTTGGTAATCTGGCTTTTATAGATGGTACAATGAATGCCCGAAAGTATATCGACGTGTTGCGCAGCAATTTCAAAGCGAGTGTAGATAAAATGGGCCTGGATGGAAATTTCTACTTCCAACAAGATAACGACCCGAAACATACTGTCATGAAAACGAGGGAATGGTTACTCTATAATGTCCGCAAACAATTGATTACACCACCACAATCTCCGGACATCAATCTTATTGAAAATTTATGGCACTTGGTGGATGTAGAAATTAGAAAAAGAAAAATAACAAACAAATGCGATCTCCAAAGAGTGCTTTTAGAAGAATGGACGAAAGTAGCAAAAGAAACAACGCAAAAGCTAGTAGAATCCATGCCTAAGAGACTCGAGGCGATAATTGAAGCAAAAGGGATGCACACCAAATATTAGTTATAATTAACAACTATGATGATGTAGGTTTTCACTATAATCGTAAGTGTATGAATCCTTTTTTTGCCCGAAAATTTTCGTTTTTTTGGCATAATTCTTCTATTATTCCTGGGAAAAAAATTTCCATTTGCAGTTTATCTCTGCACCTGAGGTACTATCAAATAAAATTGGCTTTCTTTGCGTATCGCTTATGTCTATAAAGTTATCGCAAAAAAACAAGGTGTATGAATACTTTTTTGACCCACTGTATAAGGGATGAGAGATAATTCGCAAGAAAAAAAAATATGGAAATGACTATCGTAATCAAACATTTCGGAATTCCCAAATGTTTTAGCCGAAACGTTAGTTATTCTCCCAATTACCATTCCAGTCTGATCATTATTTCTATTTCTTTATTTTTCTCTGCATCGCTAAAAGTCCATTAGAATTGCATGAGAAGAGACACGCGAATCGATGATTATTGGTCAGTTTATATAACTGGGCAATAACCGGTATTGAAATGCGTAGTGATTGATCGAATACGTGACTGTAGATCGAACGTACTTGAAGGAACGGCGAGGCCAGTTGTTACAGACGACACTTGTTACAGATGCGAGTTGTTACACTATACTTGATACAGACGACACTTCAACTGACGACACTTGATACCATCCCAGATTGAACTGCCGCGGATACATGTGGAGCCTGATGCGCGTGATTCGTTTGTCACTGCTCGTTTGTTGCCTTATTGTCAGACACATATACGCGATGCCATAACTATATCGTTTGCGTATATATATATAGATGATATACATACTCTGCTGTATGGTAATTTCGAAAAACTCGTTCCACGCAAATGAATTCGCTGCTGTACGACTTACGTGATGTATCGATTTTCGTCGGTAAATATTATCACGAATTTTAGCTCGCGGTACCCGAGATCGATCGATCGAGAACGATGTTTAATGCGTTTTTGATAGATCGACACAAAGTTTACGGTAATGTCGTGCTTTGAACGTGTATACAGATGCGCGTATGCATGTACATATGATTATTTCTCGTCGTTTCCCCAGAGTTTGCACGACTTTCGAATGAACCTCGAAAGTAAATGGTTCGATCGATTTTGTGCCTGAGATTGATATCGTAAACGGCGCCAGCAGAGAAAGAGAATCCCGCGACGCGTCGTCGAAAAATGTTTTGTACAGTCGAGTGTCTGACGAGAAATCTTGGAAATTCGCGTGGCGCGCAATCTCCTCTTAGAAGAACGTGTAGAAATATCGAAGCCCTCGCTTGCAAAATGTCTGTATATATATATATATATATATATATATATATATATATATATATATATACAGACATTTTGTCGTATATATATACAGACATTATATATATATTATATATATATATATATATATATATATATATATATATATATATATATGGATATATACTTCGCACTTTTGTGTGAATTATTCGACACACCGAGATTTAAAAGCGTAGCAAACAAGTTCTTCGAATTAATCGGCCTCTCTCGGTGATAATCGCTCGACTATCGACATTTATGCGAGGAATGTCGTTTAAAACGTGCGAGGAAGGGAAGAATTATTCATGGAATTGCGTAGTAATGTGTTAGGTTGTAGCAACGATGATTCGATCTAACGACCGGACATTTCTCAATTATGTGTATCTCGCTGGCAAGATTATCCTCTCAATCGATCCAAATTTCTTTTAGATTAACCACGATTATTCCCGTATCGAAATAAATGATTCAACCATTAAAGTCCCTAAAAAAATTTGTTCCTTAAATCTCCCGTATCTCGCAGATATTCTTGTCATTTTGTTGGTACACTGATTGGTTTTCGCAGAAACTGATTAGCGAATGAATTTTATTCCAGGATAAACAACACGAATGGGACAATTTCACGATGCTCTGCGGATTAATGATTCGCTTGTTTAATTAACACATTGTTAGATAACTCTGGATATTAAATTAGTGAGGATCTTGCGATTGCAATAATATTGTTTTAATTTTTTTTTTTTATAATAATAATTCTCTGAATTATAATGAAATGCGAATAAACTGGGTACGCGTACGTGAATGGACGATCGCTGTGAAATGAGCCTGCATTCTTAAAATTGTTGTATATAATCGACGTGTCGAAAAGAGGGAAACAAAGATTTTCATTAAATTCAACGATTTGGCGTTTCTCGAGAGAACACCACGCGCCCGAGTCGAGTCACAATTCAGCGGGATCGTGTTTCTTAAGAAATATACATATGTCTCGGTGATGTTTCACTCGGCAATTATGGAAATTTTCACGAGCAGCAAATACCGCGAAAACGACAACATGATTCAACTTTTGTGACCGCGTAGCGAAGACACGTATCGCTAAACAAGTGCGTGAAGAACATAGTTACTTTGTGAATGCTTCCGAGAAAAATATACATACGAGGGTGGACCCAAAAAAAACGGGAATTGCGCTGCGGCGGGGAGGGAGAGTGGGGGAACCCATTGCTCGACCAGGTGTCCGTTGGGGACACGTCTCCTGAGTTAGTGTGCGAAGTTCTGTCGCCGTGAGTGCATCGGTTCGCCCGTGGGAATTTTTGTAGTGAAACAACTTTTTCCATTTCGGCGAAAACGTGATGGCCGATTGTCGAGAGCAACCCGCGGCTGTGAAATTTTGTTTCCTGTTGGGGAAATCGGCCGCGGAAACTACTGTAACGCTTAAGACTGCTTATGGAGATGCCTGCCCCAAGTAAAACCAGAGTCTGCGAGTGGTTTTCACGTTTTAAAAATGGAGAAATGTCAATTGAAGACCAACCCCGTTCAGGACGTCTCTCAACGTCAAGAAGTGACGAAAACGTCGACAAAATCAATGCTCTCATTCGTGAAGACCGTCGCCGAACCATTGATCAACTCTGTGAGATGTCTGGGATATCATGGAGTTCAATTCAGAGGATTTTATCCAAAGATTTGCACATGAGCAGAGTTGCAGCCAAATTTGTCTCTCGCCTTCTCACAGACGAGCAAAGGGAGCGTCGACTTCGGGCATGTTTCGAACTTCAAAATCAGCTCGAAGAGGACCCTGAACTTTTTTCCAAGGTGATTACCGGTGACGAATCGTGGTGCTGTGGATACGACCCCGAAACAAAGCAGCAATCAAGCCAGTGGAAGACACCTCGCTCTCCTCGTCCGAAAAAAGCTCGCCAAGTGAAGTCAAACATCAAGACAATGCTCATTTGTTTCTTCGATTGCAGAGGTGTTGTGCACGCGGAGTTCGTTCCCCCGGGTCAAACTGTCAACCAGAAGTTCTACTTGGAGGTTTTGAAAAGATTGAGGGAGAGTTTCCGGAAGAAAAGGGCAGATCTTTGGCGCACAAGTGAGTCTTCCATCATGACAACGCGCCGGCCCACGCCGCTCTCTCCGTAAAGCAGTTTTTGACCAAAAACTGCATGACACCAATTGTCCACCCCCCCCTACTTACCGGATCTAGCCCCCTGTGATTTTTGTTTGTTCCCCAGACTCAAAAGGGACATGAGAGGAAAGCGTTTTGCCACTGTGGAGGAGGTAAAACAAAAATCGCTGGAAGGCCTAAAGAACATCCCGATAAGTGAATTTAAAAAATGTTTTGAACATTGGAAGGATCGTTTGCAGAGGTGCGTTGTGGTCGAAGGAGAATACTTCGAAGGTGATCAAAATTTGGTGTAAAAATATTAAAAAATAAAGAAATTCTGACGAAATTCCCGTTTTTTTTTGGGTCCCCCGCTCGTATATTTTTTGGAGGTGTCTCTTACCAACTCGAACGTTCACCTTGTACGAGTATCGCGCGTTCGTCAATTACGAGCTTGATTTACTTGTAGATAGACCGGATGGGTCGACAAGTCATCGTCGGTTCACGATATATCTCGTGGGGCGGGGTCGAAGTTTCGAACCGTAAAAGCTTCGACGGTTCAAAACTCCGAATTTATGTGGGACGATCTTAAAACTTTTCGAAATCTTTTAAATTCGTCCTTTTTAAAACAGAAATGTCATTGCGAAGAATAGTTATACATCGAGGATTAAATGACAAGAATAATTATGGGACCGATCTGCAAAAGTATCGAAAATCAAAAATCCCACTACTTAAAAAATCGTATTTCAATAATTAGAAAACGTAAAGTTCCGAAAAAATTGTGGTGTTAGAAACTCGATTTACCGAACGGTCAAGTTTTATACCCGAAAAGGTTCGGAAAAAAAAAGTTCGAAGCCAAGTATATTAGAATTTGTATGTCCCGAAAAGGGTAAACAGACGACAGTGTATCAATTCGACGGGGCAAAATTCCGACAGGGCAAAATTTCGAAAGAGAGTAAAACTAGCGCTGCTAGTGGTCTCTGACGCTCGCTCGTGAAAAAGGTCCATAGGACATAACACCAGTGGTGCTGTCATCTAAACGCACGAATTGCAAATTTTCGGAATTCTGCCCCTTCGAAACTTTTATTTTCGGAATACCGCATCGTCGACGCCGTAATTTTCGGATTCCGAAAAATTCGCATACCCGAGAATTCTTTTCTTCAATTTCATTACGTTCGCACCTTTCCGATAGTTTCTTTTTCCGATAATATAATTTTCGGAACTTTGCGGATCTCTAAAATCACCAATTCGGAATTTTTCAAGTAATACTACTGACCGTTCGATAAATTGCTCTGTTGTCTGCCTAGTCTTTCGAAAAAATATTTACTCGACGATATTAAATTCGTATAATTTTTGGTATCGATTCATACCCGTTCGATGTTATTCACAGTCGATTATTCGAACTGTCGTCGGAATAAACCATGTAATTCGTACTATTAAAATTCGGAGTTTTGCAGCGTCGAAGCTTTTACGGTTCGAAACTTCGACCCGGCCACAATCTCGTGCCGCGATAGCAATCAACGACGATAAAGATTATTTCCTCAACGTGATCGCGGATACTTAATTCGTAAGCATTCGGGATATACATGTTATACGACGAATCATTAATCCAAAGCAAATTTAAGGACAATCGACCGACTTGCCGGCGTGGAAAGGCCAGTGTCGATCAAGGCCACGCAAAAATGTTTCACTTCGACGGCCTTTTTCCAAAGCCAGTCGGAAGAGAGTGAACGAACAACGGGAGAGGTCGAGCCGCGATACTCGAACCAACAGAATGCCCTTATCGCAGCGCGTTATACAGATGTCCCTCCTCGTAGTCTACCGTATTACGGAAATATGGGTTTAGGTTGAGAGCGTGTAGTATCTTCAAAGGGACGAAATTTCTTATTTCAACGGATTCAGATCCGAAAAAAAAAACCTTAGCTCACACCTAAAATGGGAGGCACGTCATTCTCCAGTCTATTGAAAAATCTTTTCGAACTCTCCTCTCTTTCGTGAACCCTTCCACGGATCTCTGAGATCCAGAGATAGTGAGCGTATTATATATACGTATATAGCCACGATCGGAAACCGTCCGTTTGAAAATTGCTCAGGCCTCGTTGGTAAAACGCGCCGGGCTGTCGTACTCCGTCCATCTCTACTTCTGCTACTCCGTGCTATAACTGTGGGGACTGCCCTGTCATTACGTAGTTTGCGAATTTAAACAATGGTTTCCTACCGCCGACGCGAGATGAGCCACGAGTCGATTCGACCGCGAACTTCCATATAATGCCTATGGCCAGAGAGAGAGAGAGAGAGAGGGATAAACTAAACTATGTTCAAAGCGGTTATAGGGCACACATGGCTTATGTAATTCAGAGCGACCAGAATGAGATCGCGACATCACGTGAACACGCTGCGGGAGTTCCCCGGCAAACGCGCGTGTCAACAATTCTCTTTTTAAGCTGTCCGTAGATCAGCAGGAATAAGAAACGAAGATCCTCTTTTTTTGCTTTCCGGTCGACGAGAAAAGTAGTATAATTTTTATCTTTACCGATAAAAAAACGATGAAAATTAATTTGAATTCAATCATACGGTTTATCAACGTTACCACTTATTAAAATTAGGTTTATCGTTTTTTTTTCTTGGGAAAAAATATTTGAAATTTCAATATTTTTAGGTCGCCGAAAATTGAAAAACAAATCGCATTTTTTTACTTTTGTAAAAAAAAATAATGTGTCGAAATGACAATTTATGTTCCTCCGCGCTGTCCACCCCAAGAATTCACAGAGTTATTTAAATCCATAGCCTCGTATGCACGTTAAACTTAATGTTTTCTTTCTTTTTGCTGATAAACAAGAAAGCGTCCCCGAAGCCCGCGAACTTATCAAAAACTTTCAAGATAATTGGATACCAAGACCCTAACCTGTAATCTTCGTATGCGATAAACGAAGTGTCCGGGAACTGTATCGCCAAGAAGGCCATAAAACGAATGAAACCGTTAGAGAATCCAGGTGAATAGGCGAGAGCGCGACGTCGAGAGTACTTTGATACCACAACCCCACAATTCATTCTCGATTGCGTTTATACGTCTGATTCGGTTGTAAAATTCATATCGAGATGTATCGGACTATAGATTTTCGCATACCGGACCCGTGCTTTAAGGGCGGGGTAAGGGTTTTCACTTTCGAAAAATCGAATTTTTTTTGTCTTATCTTATTGTTTAACATTTCAAGAATATGTCCTTAAAATTTTAGACCGATCTAAGCAATATTCTTGAAGTTATTGTCTTATTAATCTCCTGGCCTTTAACGCTATACCTCTAACAGCTGCGGGTGGTCGGGCTAGCAGTGCAGCTGTCGAACAGGTATACAGTTTATTCATTGCTATTGTGTATATAGTATATAGTGTATACTATACACTACAATATTTTAAAAGAAGAAACGAGCGAAGAAAGGAGCTGGAATCGATGATTCTGCGTAAGTTGGAAAAAAACATTTTTTTCTTCACTTTTTTACTTCATAAACTTTAGACGCGTTTTTCTCAAAACTACTTTTTCAAACTCCGTGTTCACTGCCATTTAAAAACTACTTGACCGATTCATTTCAAACTTTGTACATATTTTCTACATATAAAATAGCTCCTCCCAACGTTTAGTTAAATTTTTTTTTTTTACATTAAGGGTGTTTCCCACTCACAAAATGGCGGAATTTTTCGTGGAAAATAACAGTTCACACTTTAGATGGCCGCCAAAAATTTTTAAATGAAAAAAAAATTATCAGAGAACGTTGGGGGGAAGAATTGATTATAATTTGACTAAATTTTCATGGTTTTCCTTTTTCAGATAATTTCCGGCCGAGTTATAGTGAACACCGCAAATTGTTTTTTTTCCAAGACGTTCTGGGGGAAGCTCTGTTACGGGCTTATGCTTCAATATTTCTGCATGAAAAAATTACACAATATTGTCAAAAGTATGCTCAATAATGTACAAAAGGTTCGAATAAAATTGCTCAATCCATATTTAAAAAAAAAAATCTCAACGGAAGTGTTTTTTTTACGCTGAAACCCTTACCCCTCCCTTAAGGTAGTAGTCTGGTAACTTAAGCCGATTTACATGTCTTTTTTGGAGGGCATTTTTTTGTAGGAAATTAAGAATGAATCGTTTTGGATATTTAGGATGTTTTTATTTACATATTAAAGATACAAAAAAAAAAATTTTTGAAAAAATTTAATAGTTTATTATTATTATTATTATTCATCGAAGTTGGCACCTCCAAAAAAAAGCACGGGGGTGGCCCCGGTGATTTTGGCTCTTGATGTTATCTGAAATCAAAAATTCTTGATAATTCTTAATCTATAGACATGTCATTCTGGTCGGAACTACTGAAGTTAAATTTCATGGATAAATAACAGAATGACGGACTTTGGAAAAAAAACGTCCTTTTCCATTTTGTTATTTATCCATGAAATTTAACTTCAGTAGTTCCGACCAGAATGACATGTCTATAGATTAAGAATTATCAAGAATTTTTTATTTCAGATAACATCAAGAGCCAATATCACCGGGGCCACCGACGCGCTTTTTTTCAAGGTGCTAACTTCGATCAATAATAATAATAATAATAATAATAAACTATTACATTTTTTCAAACAAATTTTTTTTTGTATCTGTAATATGTAAATAAAAACATCCTAAATATCCAAAACGATTCATTTTTATTTTCCTACAAAAAAACGCCCTCCAAAAAAGACATGAAAATCAGCTTAAGTTACCAGACTACTACATTAAGTTTTCGGAAAATGACTTGCCGTGCCTAGATTGAACTATGTTGTAAAGCGTTGAATTTAATCATTTTCGTTCCGTGCTTTCTTCCTCGTAACTGAGAAATGCCATTTACGATAAGAATAAATATATATATTGTGGTATAACGAGTTTTGTACTCGACGAAATGTTTTGTTCATTTAAAATTTTTAACGAAGCAACTTGGTTCTCTCGTCCAGAAAGGCAAAACTCGGATGTAGTCGTTAATAGAATTGCCGAGTTGGACGAGAAATGGAAGAGGAAATATCGGAACAAGCGCAACATATACATTCGTGTACACTAACAATAACGCAATCATCGTTCTATCAAGACAAAAATTGTTATCTCAACATTAAATGAACTCCCGAAATATTATAGCTCGTTACATAAACATATTTGCTATGGTCCATACCTGGTTTGTTTTTTTTTCCCCCGGAAGATCTAATTTACCGTCGATTCGATCAAGCTGTCCGGAGTTTTCATCGAAATAGCACATTCATTAGAATTTTCCAAAGTCTCTCACTCTTCTTTCTTCGTACGTCTCTCTTCATATGCGTACAAGCTTGATTCTCGAGTCTTAAGGTTGTAGTCTGGTAATTTAAGCCGATTTTCATGTCTTTTTTGGAGGGCGTTTTTTGGTAGGAAAATAAAAATGAATCGTTTTAGATATTTAGGATGTTTTTATTTAGATATGAAATATACAAAAAAAAATTTTTTTGTAAAAATTTAATGCTTTATTATTATTATTGATCGAAGTTGGCACCTCGAAAGAAATGGCGGACTTTGGAAAAAAAAACTTTTTTCCAAAGTCCGCCATTTCGTTATTTATCCATGAAATTTAACTTCAGTAGTTCCGACCAGAATGACACGTCTATAGATTAAGAATTATCAAGAATTTTTGATTTCAGATAACACCAAGAGCCAAAATCACCGGGGCCACCCACACGCGCTTTTTTTTCGAGGTGCCAACTTCAATCAATAATAATAATAATAATAAACTATTAAATTTTTTCAAAAAAATTTTTTTTAGTATTTTCAATATGTAAATAAAAACATCCTAAATATCCAAAACGATTCATTTTTATTTTCCTACAAAAAAACGCCCTCCAAAAAAGACATGAAAATCGGCTTAAGTTACCAGACTACTACCATAAACTATGACACAAATCTGGTCTTGAACTGACTAACCGCCGCGATCGACGACCACCCGGCTTCTAAGTATTCAATTACAAAGTCGAAAAGTCTCTCGTTTGTGGTTCCCGCCGGTGGCGTCAATAAAGAGCCGCGGTGTATAAAGTTCTTCTAGAATCGAGGATGAGACCCGAGAGAAATGCCGCGACAAGAGAGTTTTGAGAAGAACGGAGGACATCGCGGGAGGGTATAGAAACCGAGAATACGTTGCTCGAGAAAAGAGAGAAAATTTGGAGGCTAGATTGGAACTTTGGACGGAAAGTGCTTGAGTAATCCGAGCAGTTCCGGCTATTTTTACTGTCTCATCGAGAGGAACCTCCGAACTAAACGAAACACTTTGGATTAACATAATATTTCAACCTCGACAATAAAATGACACGTATATTTTTCGTTTTTCCTCGAAATCTATAGACGGTGAGCCGTCTATGATGAATCGCGTTGAATCGTCTTTTACACAGAAAACGAAGAACTTTGCCACATATATATCCGTGATGCGGAATATAACGGAACGGAAGGAAACCGAATGGAATGGAATTGAATCCATTACATAGTCGATGCATATACGAAATTGGGAAAGCAACTACGCTATTCCACTAAATATACGACAGGCCCTCGAGTTCCTTTACCTCCGGGCACATGAACAACTCACGTACAGTCCGTGATTTAGCAACCCACGTATATGTACCTACAATGAAAAGAGAGTCGAGAAACTAGCGAAACTTTCGATATACATAGGTGATGGACTATCCCCGATAGATATCTCTTTAGCTCGACCCAAATACCCAAATCCCTCGACCCCCGTGCTTCCTCGTTTTCTCAACGATCGTACCGATTGTAGTCACTGTACGATCATTCAATGCCAAAACTTCATGAATTTCATCGCTTTACGCTACTGTGCATTTCTTATTCGTCGATTACAACCCTTACAAAACTGTAATTTCTATACGAGGAATATCATCAGCGATGTTTATCGATGAATTCGTATAAAATCCTTCAACAAAAATTATTAAGCATTGCTCATTATCATCGGATAAAATCTACAAATTGAAGTTGTAATATACCGCAGGAAAATATATCTTATGATCAAGTTTCCTTAAACGGTTGAACAATATTGCGGACCGCGAACCATTAAAGCTGTGGGTATAATGGATGACGGAGTGTACAGCCACGAGAGATATCTCAATTGACCCGAGGGAATGGCTGCGTGTGTACATGTTCTCCGGCCAACTTGGTCCAGTCAATGTTAGTCTCGTCGTAAAAATATATATATATAGCCATAATCCGTATATCATAAGAAACTTTGTGCAGTTGTACGAGGGGGGACCCTAAAAAAACGGCAATTTCGTCATAATTTCTTTATTTTTTAATATTTTTACATCAAATTTTGATCATCCTCAAAGTATTCTCCCTTGACCACAACGCACCTCTGCAAACGATCCTTCCAATGTTCAAAACATTTTTTAAATTCACTTATCGGGTTGTTCTTTAGGCCTTCCAGCGATTTTTGTTTTACCTCCCCCACAGTGGCAAAACGCTTTCCTCTCATGTCCCTTTTGAGTCTGGGGAACAAAGAAAAATCACAGGGGGCTAGATTCGGTGAGTAAGGGGGGGGGGGGGGGGTGGACAATTGGTGTCATGCAGTTTTTGGTCAAAAACTGCTTTATGGAGAGAGCGGCGTGTGCCGGCGCGTTGTCATGACGGAGGAACCAGTCACTTGTGCGTCAAAGATCTGCCCCTTTCTTCCGGATACTCTTCCTCAATCTTTTCAAAACCTCAAAGTAGAACTTCTGGTTGACAGTTTGACACGGGGGAACGAACTCCGCGTGCACAACACCTCTGCAATCGAAGAAACAAATGAGCATTGTCTTGATGTTTGACTTCGCTTGGCGAGCTTTTTTCGGACGAGGAGAGCGAGGTGTCTTCCACTGGCTTGATTGCTGCTATGTTTCGGGGTCGTATCCATAGCACCACGATTCATCACCGGTAATCACCTTGGAAAAAAGTTCAGGGTCCTCTTTGAGCTGATTTTCAAGTTCAAAACATGCCTGAAGTCGACGCTTCCTTTGCTCGTCTGTGAGATGGCGAGAGACAAATTTGGCTGCAACTCTGCTCGTGTGCAAATCTTTGGATAAAATCCTCTGAATTGAACTCCATGATATCCCAGACATCTCACAGAGTTGATCAATGGTTCGGCGACGGTCTTCACGAATGAGAGCATTGATTTTGTCGACGTTTTCGTCACTTCTTGACGTTGAGGGGCGTCCTGAACGGGGTTGGTCTTCAATTGACATTTCTCCATTTTAAAAATGTGAAAACCACTCGTAGCCTCTGGTTTTACTTAGGGCAGCATCTCCATAAGCAGTCATAAGCGTTACAGTAGTTTCCGCGGCCGATTTTCCCAACAGGAAACAAAATTTCATAGCCGCGCGTTGCTCACGACAATCGGCCATCACGTTTTCGCCGAAATGGAAAAAGTTGTTTCACTACAAAAATTCCCAAGGGCGAACCGATGCACTCACGGCGACGGAACTTCGCGCACTAACTCAGGAGACGTGTCCCCAACGGACACCTGGTCGAGCAATGGGTTCTCCCACTCTCCCTCCCCTCCTCAGCGCAATTCCCGTTTTTTTTTGGGTCCCCCCTCGTATATCAGCAGTGACGCCAGTAACAGATATCACGACAGTGGCGTCGTCGTATAGACTCGCCGAGAGGAATTGCAGGGAAAAAATTTTCGACAAAAATATATGCGAAATTCTTGACTTAAAATATATATTTTTTTTCTATAATAATCGCATCATTAACTCGATTCACGAGCATTTTTTTTTCCACCGTCGAGCTCAGAATTAAAGACACCAGCGGAGGAATAAAAAAATTCTCGCGTAGCAGTTTATTCAAGAATCTCATAAGCCCGAGGCCGTTGAACTTTATGGTGTTAATATAAGCTCTTCTGATATACCGGCTCTCGGCAAGTATATATTACTCAGGATGACTGTAGCGAAGAGCTCGAGAGTTAAAAGTTATTCGAGGAAAATTTTCACGACTCGGAGAAAAATTATCGGTACCGACTATAATCTCTCGGCGTACAATAGTAAAACGTGGCATTACACTTGCTCACGTACAATATAGCAAAAAGTTAATGAAACGTGACGCAAAAAAACCGAGTTTCTGATTCACGATTTCAGAATACATATACACAGATTCATATTTGTATGGTGTAACGTAGCGAACGCGCGGTGGATGAAACGACGCGACGCTGCTAGATAATACGAGAAATATTCACGAATATACGTATAACGATTGTTCACGTAGATCGGGATCGAGGACAACCCCTCCCCCGCTGATCCTCGCCTTATGTATATGTGTTTCCAACTGAAACGCAGCGCAACTCGCGTACGCGTATATTTTACTGGACGACATTTCACAAATGAATAATTCAAGAGTTTTGCGTGAAACGAGATACATATTCCTCGAAGGATATCTATACGATATACGGTGGGGTATATGTGTATGACGATTTTCCGATACGTCACGAAAATCGACAAATTGGAACGAATTAATTTCGATGAAAAATAAAAACGAAAT
The DNA here is from genome assembly GCA_958009045.1 of Oxytorus armatus. Taxonomy (NCBI): domain Eukaryota; kingdom Metazoa; phylum Arthropoda; class Insecta; order Hymenoptera; family Ichneumonidae; genus Oxytorus; species Oxytorus armatus. The sequence continues at coordinate 26,864,053 of OY253748.1, forward strand.
TTCGTCGTTGGATGGTTCCAATGTTGCATCGGATAATGCTATGAGAGAATAACCGACGATGTGTCGCGTCGCAATATACATATGGTATATTCCACGTGGACAAATTTTCAACCGGTCAAATTTTTATAGAATGCATTATACGACAGAGATTCTTATTTGGTGGAATTTGTTAACGGAGTTCCATATTTGATTAGAATTTCTTATTCTATAAATCTGTCGTCTCGTAGAGTTTTTCGTTATATTCGTAACCGACAGAATCGTAAATGTGCCAGAAATTGTTGAATTTCGTATGGAACAGTCCGTACATAGACGTTTATCTGTATATTTCGGTACGTTCATCACTCCGCCAACTGGACACGTTTCTCGATTCTCCCGGGAACGGAATACCGGACCGGAGAGGTACATCGGTTGTTCGCGGTCGAATTATATGCCGATCCGTGAGCAGGGAGGAAACGGTCGGGCGTGTACGAGGTCTGTTAAAAAAATATCGCGAATTTTGTATTTTCGCGGGCTACGTATATTCGATTTACGATTTTTTTGTGGCGTTAAGTTGGCACTCGTGTCCCTAACTTACGCTGAAAAAATCGGCCATTTTGAATGTTTAGTTAATTGTCGACAGCTGTTTTGGTTAGACGTGTTTTGGCTTGTCTTCGATTTTTGCCTATTCCAAAAAATGGATCAAAGAATCTGTATGAAATTTTGTGTGAAAAAGAAAATTAAGTGCGCGGACGCATTCCGAATGTTGACTGTGGCATATGGTGAAGCTACCTTGGATCAGAGCAACGTTTATCGGTGGTACAAAATGTTCTCAGAGGGCCGAGAAGATGCGAACAACGAAATGCGTTCCGGACGCCCGAACACATCAACGACAAACGAAAACATTGATGAAGCGAAGAAAATAATATTTGCCAATCGTCGAATCACCGTTAGAGAAGTTGCTGAGGAACTAAACATATCAATTGGCTCGTGCTATTCGATTTTTACCAATGATTTGGGCATGAGACGGCTCGCCGCGAAATTCGTGCCAAAATTGCTCAATTTCGAACAAAACAGTGTCGCGTTAAGCCCGTAGTCTGGTCTAGAGCGAGATTTTTGACGTCATTTCCAATGTGCAATAACGTTTAAACCGTTGAAGTTGCCTTGATGAAAATTTACACGTGCATTTATTGATCCTTAGAATATACTTGTACATTAAAAAAAAAAATTATTTTAAATATTTTCATGTAGTTTTTTGCCTTGTTGCAACATGCTGCGCCAAAATCGGCGCCTACTCTGGACGATGTTGTATGCATCTGAAAAAAAAATATTTATATATTCTCAATCTGTATGAGTATTCTGAGCACTGGTAGCAGAATTGGTACTTGAAAAAATTTTTTATTGAGTCGAACAATAATTTTGCCGACATTTTATAACTCGTCGAATAATGAAATATCATTAATGAAAGTTCAACAAGCCGCCATTTTGTCAAAAAAATTTTTTAAGTACCAATTCTGCTACCAGTGCTCAGAATACTCATACAGATTGAGAATATATATATATATTTTTTTTCAGATGCATACAAAATCGTCCAGAGTGGGCGCCGATTTCGGCGCACCATGTTGCAACAAGGCAAAAAACTACATGAAAATATTTAAAATAATTTTTTTTTGTAATGTACAAGTATTCTCTAAGGATCAATAAATGCACGTGTATATTTTCATCAAGACAACTTTAACGGTTTAAACGTTATTGCACATTAGAAATGGAGTAAAAAATCTCGTTCTAGACCAGACTACGGCCTTAACATTGCTAAGGAGCTGTTGGACTCGGTCCGGGACGACCCAAACTTGCTCCAGAGGGTCATAACTGGTGACGAATCATGGATTTATGGTTATGACGTGGAAACCAAAGATCAATCATCGCAGTGGAAGCTGCTTCTTTGGAATATGGCAAAAATCGAATACAAGTCAAAATACGTCTAACCAAAACAGCTGTCAACAATTAACTAAACATTTAAAACGACTGATTTTTTCAGCATAAGTGAAAGACACGAGTACCAACCTAACGCCACAAAAAAATCGAAAATCGAATATACGTAGCCCGCGGAAATTCAAAATTCGCGATACTTTTTTAACAGACCTTGTATATAATATCTCTGGCAAAAACGCGACGGAGGCTATCGCGGTTGCACTCTGACACAATGGGCCCGCAGTCGTCACCGTACGATAACTATATACTATAACACAACGCGTATACTTTTTTTTTCTCTCTCTCTCTCTCGCATTCTCGCCTCTTAATCGAATGATTATTCTGAGATCACTCTTACGTAGCGGACGAGTGTGACGAGCTAGCGAAATCGCTTCAAGAGTTAATTATCCAAGAAATTTTTGGGCACACGTCATTCCGCACAAAAGCCAAAAAATAATAATCGTTCGCGACGAGGAGACTGAGGAAAATTCTAATGACCGTGATTACTACTGCAGTGGACATTCGTTAATTTTAACACAATTAACTCCAACTGTACGAAGTGATTTTTTTATTTTTTTTTTTTAAGTTAATAATATTGTTTGTTGAAACGGCGCATATTCATGAATATCACGACAGCTGAACGAGAATCACTCGGATCTTTTAATAGCACGGGAATCAGACGTTTTCATTTAATTACACGCGATTTGTTCTCTATCGTTGAATTTTTTCACTCTGTTTTTTTTTTCATTTATTCGCTAAATGGACTCGATCACGTGAAATAAACGATCTTATACATTATTATATGCGTACATTGTCGCGTGCTCTCTCGCAAAGGATCTCGGTTTAACCTTCCCTATGGAGCTAGAATCGAGCGAGAGAATTATATTTCATCTGGTAATTAGATAATGATGCTAGCACGAACTCACCACTCACGGTCTGTTCATACTCGGGATATATATATACAGTGGGTCAAAAAAGTATTCATACACCTTGTTTTTTTGCGATAACTTTATAGACATAAGCGATACGCAAAGAAAGCCAATTTTATTTAATAGTACATCAGGTGCAGAGATAAACTGCGAATGGAGAATTTTTTCCCAGGAATTATAGAAGAATTATGCCAAAAAAACGAAAATTTTCGGGCAAAAAAAGTATTCATACACTTACCATTATAGTGAAAACCTACATCATCATAGTTGTTAATTATGACTAATATTTGGTGTGCATCCCTTTTGCTTCAATTATCGCCTCGAGTCTCTTAGGCATGGATTCTACTAGCTTTTGCGTTGTTTCTTTTGCTATTTTCGTCCATTCTTTTAAAAGCACTCTTTGGAGATCGGATTTGTTTGTTATTTTTCTTTTTCTAATTTCTACATCCACCAAGTGCCATGAATTTTCAATAAGATTGATGTCCGGAGATTGTGGTGGTGTGATCAGTTGTTTGTGGACATTATGTTTCGGGTGTGGACAGTATGTTTCGGGTCGTTATCTTGTTGGAAGTAGAAATTTCCATCCAGGCCCATTTTATCTACACTCGCTTTGAAATTGCTGCGCAACACGTCGATATACTTCTGGGCATTCATTGTACCGTCTATAAAAGCCAGATTACCAACGCCATAATATCCCATACAGCCCCAAACCATGACGCTTCCTCCGCCGTGCTTTACAGTCGGTATTAAATTTTTCTGCCGGAGCTCGGTATTTGGTTTCCGCCAGACGAATTTTTTTCCATCGGACCCGAAGATGTTAAACTTCGATTCATCCGAGAATACGACACGTTTCCAAAATTCTATAGATTTTTTTACGTAGGTTTTTGCGAAACCTAAACGTTTTTCTCGATTTATATTATTAATTAATGGTTTTTTGCGGGCAGTTCCGCCGTATATTTGGGCAAAATGCGAAACGTTTCGAATAGTCTGGGGACACACGCTCTTCCCCGATGTTGACGCGACATCATTCGCTAAACTGCGAGCACTTGTGAACGGTTTTTTTGTAGCCTCTGTAACGATACTTCGACGCTCTCGTACCGTTAGTATTCTCGGTCGACCGGTTCGTCACTTTTTTTCTGTGCTGTTTCTTCTTTCGTATTTTTTTTAATTATATATTGCACTGTTGCGAAACTTATATTTAGTTCTTTACTAATTTTTCGGTAACTTTCACCGCGTTTCCGAAGAAAAATCACTCTATCTCGCATGGATATTGATATTTCGCTTTTCTTTGTCATCGTGTCTGTTCAGAGCTTGAAGATCTACTACCGCATGGAATAGGTCAAAAGCATTGTGTAAACGAAGACTTGTTTACATTGTACGTAGAGGTCAGACCGTCCGTGAGTGAATATCGAGGTTTAGCAGCTCAATCGTAAGTGTACGAATACTTTTTTGGTCCGAAAATTTTCGTTTTTTTGGCCTAATTCTTCTATTATTCCTGGGAAAAAATTCTCCATTTGCAGTTTATCTCTGTACCTGATGTACTATTAAATAAAATTGGCTTCCTTTGCGTATCGCTTATGTCTATAAAGTTATCGCAAAAAAACAAGGTGTATGAATACTTTTTCGACCCACTGTATATATGTTAGACATCTCTCCGACACCACTAAAAGTATGTCCAGTCGCACGGTATTACGAGAGAATCGTATATCATATACTATATGGCGAGTTATATATCCATAACATATATATATATATATAAATGCACGGTGGCAGAACGACCATAGGAGAGAGAAAAAAATATGAGGATATAAAAATTGCCCGGCCAACACGAGATACTCTATGAAATTTAGGAAGAACACGCTCTCGCCTTCGAGTCCCATATTACAATCCAACGAAGCTGCAATACACACGGTAGTGATAAATAATTGCATTCCCACGAGAATCGTGAGTTGCATTTTATCCCAAAGGCGGTGAAAAAAAAATAATAATAAAGAATGCTAACCGAAAAAGCTTGCAAAATAATAATTTATCAATGAATTGCGCGATTTAATTTTTCCCTTTGCGCATACAAACGCAAACAAAATAATTGAAAGCGTGGATGCTTGCCAAAAAAATAATTAATTATTCAATCTAGGAGATGATTTAATTATTCGCTTCACGAATTAGTAAGAAAAATGATTAAAATGTGGTGGGAAAAAAAAAATTAATTCATTAATTACACGTATTGATTATTTTTCATTCGTACGAAGAATATATGTAGAGTATCGCGGTAACTCTTTTTCATTCTCGCTCTTTTGTAAAATAGCCGGGTGAGACTCTCGGGTGAGTGCACCCACTTCGCTCGAATGGCTTCATTAATTAAACATTCAAAACTGCGTGTCCCCGCTGCTATTTCATTGACCCGTTCCGCGATCGACCGGCCGGCCCGTTTGTCTCACCTCGCCAACGAACGGATGCACCAATATCGTCTGTAAGTATATACGAGAGGGGACCCAAAAAAAACGGGAATTTCGTCATAATTTCTTTATTTTTTAATATTTTTACACGAAATTTTCATCACCTTCAAAGTATTCTCCTTTGACCACAATGCACCTCTGCAAACGATCCTTCCAATGTTCAAAACATTTTTTTAAATTCACTTATCGGGATGTTCTTTCGGCCTTCCAGCGATTTTTGTTTTACCTCCTCCACAGTGGCAAAATGCTTGATTGCTACTTTGCTTCAGGGTCGTATCCATAGCACCACGATTCATCACCAGTAATCACTTTGGAAAAAAGTTCAGGGTCCTCTTCGAGCTGATTTTCAAGTTCAAAACATGCCTGAAGTCGACGCTCCCTTTGCTCGTCTGTGAGAAGGCGAGGGACAAATTTGGCTGCAACTCTGCTCACGTGCAAATCTTTGGATAAAATCCTCTGAATTGAACTCCATGATATCCCAGACATCTCACAGAGTTGATCAATGGTTCGGCGACGGTCTTCACGAATGAGAGCATTGAGTTTGTCGACATTGTCGTCACTTCTTGACGTTGAGGGGCGTCCTGAACGGGGTTGGTCTTCAATTGACATTTTTCCATTTTTAAAACGTGAGAACCACTCGTGGACTCTGGTTTTACTTAGGGCAGCATCTCCATAAGCAGTCTTAAGCATTACAGTAGTTTCCGCGGCCGATTTCCCCAACAGGAAACAAAATTTCACAGCCGCGCGTTGCTCACGACGAAATGGAAAAAGTTGTTTCACTACAAAAATTCCCACGGGCGAACCGATGCACTCACGGCGACAGAACTTTGCACACTAACTCGGGAGACGTGTTCCCAACGGACACCTGGTCGAGCAATGGCTTCCCTCACTCTCCCTCCCCGCCGCAGTGCAATTCCCGTTTTTTTTGGGTCCCCCCTCGCATATGTATATTGTATGTATATATATTCTGCATAAAGATAAATGTAACCTTAAATTTATCGAAAAATCTTCCGAGAACCTGAAAAAAAAAGAACCACTCCCGTTATTCAGCATTCCTTCACTCGGAATGTCCAAACATCCCTCTATCTTTTCCGCGAACCGACATGGTCATTGTCTCCCTATAAAAAGATAATATATACAGCCCTTGACCCTTCCCCAACTGCTAGAAAAAATGAGCAAAAATATACTCGACGGACACACTTGTAGATACGCATTGGCGATTATCTTGAGACAGATACGTTGCTACGACCTCGATTCTCGGTAACGAACGAGCAAGCACCAGAGTTCTGATCTCGGAACGTCTCTCTCTCTCTCTCTATCTCTCGATGCACTTCCATATTTTTAAATATTACCCGATACAGGCGAATAACAAGGTTCGTGCCTCGTTCCCATTCTCTTTATACGCAAGAAATAATATTCATAATTTTTTTTTCCAGGAAAAATACATAACGATGAATAACAGATTGTATTACAAATTGTCATCGCAAGGTAGCGCAACTCACATTGTACGATTTTATTTATATTTATTTTTATCGCGCATGACACGTTCAGTCGTGATGTAGGATATCCGTTTGTACTCTTCTAAATCCGGACATCGTTTTTATCGTATACATGTATAATCGACAATCCTAAAATGCCTCGGATATTCAATGAAAAAAGAAAAAAAAGAGCAAAATGTCCTTAATTTGATAAAACAAGAAGTAGGAGCCACGTAAAAGCGTACGACAACGAGAATTGTACGACCTTTAATATTTTTCATTCGAACAATCGCTTCCTAATTCTTACTTCGGGTACTTATTCATTTAACGAATCTTGAAAGTTTCGTGGCTCAATGGCCGTTGCTCGTCTGCAATGCCGATAGTCGAATACATCTTCTAGAGATGAGCAAACGGCGAGACGGAATCATCGGCAGTCACGTGGCACGTGAGTGCCATCGCCAGTTCCAGGCGTCGCGTCGTAAAAGATTTGGCACGGTGCCTCGATAATCGGGCATAAGAGTGACGCGATTACTGTACAGAAGGAGAGACAGAGACTGGAAATATCTATTGAAAGTGAGAGCGAGAGAAAAGATTTTGGCCTCTGGTAGATATTGAACGGAACCGAAGATGTCAGATTCAATATTACGGCTCTGCATTTGACAGTCATACTTCGCAGGGAAGCTCGGACTAAAGATAAACCTAGACCGAAATGAAAACTCTGGCAATAATATTGATCATCTAGGGAGGTTATTAATAAAGTTTAAAAAATAATTCCAGTAACGAATTCTCACTTTTCGATCGCAATTCACTTTGTTAGGCCTAAAACCCTTGGGAGGAACGGATGATCCATTCGGAATGATTTACCATTGATATAATTATTTGAAAATGATGAGTTAGTTGAAACAAAAGTTATTAGTTCTTATCGTTGCTTTCTCTCGGTTCTTTCACTCGATCATGCTTCCCTTGCGTCAATGTTACCAATCGAGAATCACGCGGAAAAGGATCAAGGCACAATATCTACGCGTGCAACCTTTACTCTCCCAGGTCTATTCTGCCTCCAGGCTCGCCAGGTCGCACAACGGGAAAACCTCCCTGGAGGATCCCCGAGACTCCGGGAATCTCTCGAATGACCAACTTCGAGGGGAAAGGATCGATATAACGCGACACACAGAGCGGCTAACACTTTCCTCTGGCACTCACCTCGCGGCGCCGAGGCTCCTCTGTACACAAAGATATTCCGCTATGTACATACACCAGCTAGGGATCTTTAGAATATCTCACGTGGGAAGGGGTTAGAATTGTAGGTAAAGCCCACACGTATTTCTTCGATGATAACTTTAGCCGTAAACCCAAAGGATCCAACGGGCGGGTTTGTTAAAAAAAAACTATTCACAATATTTTCTCATTCGAGGGTCGAATAAAAACGAGAGAACATCAGGAGTAACTCTCTCTAGGAGATTATAATCTTTTTTTTTTAATCTTTCCGTGTGTGACTGGAAAAAAAGCATTCGTATGATTTACGGTTGGATGCTCAAACTCGGGGAAGCAAAGAAAAATACGTCGATGGTTCGTCGTGTAGAAAATGTTGCGACACATTTTGAAAAATGAACGGGAACAAAATTGACAACTCACCGAAAACTAGAGCAAGGATGTATGACCCAGTGACCCGCAGCCTTCTGCCTTATTCGCTCCTTCATGAGGGCCTTTTTGCTACCGAAGAGCTTCATCGCGAGCTTGTTGTCCGTCGGTTGAAACAGCGCTTGTAGCTGATTTCTGATGAAGCTCTGTTTGACTTCTTGGCCCGGCATCCCCGGGCCCAGTTCCTCCTTCGGGGTCCCATAGAGTGACACATCGTCGACCCCAAAGTGGACCTTGCCGCTTCCCTTGTAATTCATCTCGTTGCCTGAAAATAAAAAAAATCAAGAAAATCTACGATTGAACTGTTTGTAATCGAAGTCCATCGACAACGCGGAATTGCAGATTTGCTTGGATGCTTTGAGGTCCAATCATGAACGAGAGATTAAACATGAGCTTAGCCGTGCGAAAAAGTAGCCCCGGATCTGTGCGAGTGGTAAGCGATAAAGTTTTAAGGCGGTAGTCTGTTCTAGAAATTTGAAAAAATCGACTTTTTTTTTCATTTTCTTATTCCTTAGACCTTCATACGCTCCTGAAAACCGTTTATTGATATTTCAAAAATTAGCCGAGAAATAAAAATAACGCAGAAGCTACTGAGTCGCTCATTTAACGGTGTCAAAACTTTGAACGCGTTTATCTCAGAACGATGTTTTTCAAATCGGCGCCCACGATATCTCGATAACTAATGGACCCATCGAGCTCAAATTTTGCACGTACCTCAGGTAGCCTGTTTCTGAGGACTGGTAGCAGAATTGAGTCGAACAATAATTTTGCCGACACTTTATAACTCGTCGAATACCCGAAAATGTATGAAATATCATTAATGAAAGTTCAACAGGCCGCCATTTTGTCAAAAATTTTCTTTAAGTTTCAATTCTGCTACCAGTGCTCAGAATACTCATACAGATTGAGAATATATATATATTTTTTTTTTTCAGATGCATACAACTTCGTCCAGAGTGGGCGCCGATTTCGGCGCACCATGTTGCAACAAGGCAAAAAACTACATGAAAATATTTAAAATAATTTTTTTTTTTAAATGTACAAGTATTCTCTAAGGATCAATAAATGCACGTGTAAATTTTCATCAAGACAACTTCAACGGTTTAAACGTTATTGCACATTAGAAATGACGTCAAAAATCTCGCTCTAGACCAGACTACGGCTTTAAGTTACCAGACTACTACCTTAACGATCTATTTTATATTACTACATAATTTTTTTACTTTTTGAAATGCCAACTTTTGGAGTGGCAACCAAATTTGTCATTGTCATTTACGAAATAGTAATTAATGTTTACCAAATTTTTAATTGCAGTTGTTGGTTATTCATTCCTCCAAAAAAGACATGAAAATCGGCTTAAGTTACCAGACTACTACCTTAACGATCTATTTTATATTAATACATAATTTTTTTAATTTTTGAAATGCCATCTTTTGGAGTGGCAACCAAATTTGTCATTGTCATTTACGGAATAGTAATTAATGTTTACCAAATTTTTAATTGCAATTGTTGGTTATTCATTGACTCGGATACCAGAATAAGCTTTACTTGAAGAAAAGTGCACTTTCGGCGCAACATGTTGCAACAAGGCAAAAAACTACATGAAAATATTTAAAATAATTTTTTTTTCAATGTACAAGTATTATCTAAGGATCAGTAAATGCACGTGTAAATTTTCATCGAGACAACTTCAACCGTTTAAAAATTATTGCACATTAGAAATGACGTCAAAAATCTCGCTCTAGACCAGACTACCGCGTTAAAGTAAATGTTGCTGTAAAATTCCCCTCGGATTTTACAGCAACGTTGACTCTCACTTTTGAATTGATTATAGCGATGATGCAATTTGTTGACTAGTGCAGATACATAAAAAATGGCAACTTGTAACCTTGGCTAGAAAAATCGCAATTGAAGGAAATAGCGAAATTTTAAGGTAGTAGTCTGGTAACTCAAGCCGATTTTCATGTCTTTTTTGGAGGGCGTTTTTTTGTAGGAGAATAAAAATGAATCGTTTTGGATATTTAGCATGTTTTTATTTACATATTAAAGATACAAAAAAAAAATTGTTTAAACAAATTTAATAGTTTATTATTATTATTATTATTGATCGAAGTTGGCACCTCGAAAAAAAAGCGCGTGGATGGCCCCGGTGATTTTGGCTCTTGATGTTATCTGAAATAAAAAATTCTCGGTAATTCTTAATCTATAGACATGTCATTCTGGTCGCAACTACTGAAGTTAAATTTCATTGATAAATAACAAAATGGCGGATTTTGGAAAAAATTTTTTTTTTTTTGACATGTCTATAGATTAAGAATTATCAAGAATTTTTGATTCCAGATAACATCAAGAGCCAAAATCACCGGGGCCACCTACGCGCTTTTTTTTCGAGGTGCCAACTTCGATCAATAATAATAATAATAATAAACTATTACATTTTTTCAAACAAATTTTTTTTGTATCTTTAATATGTAAATAAAAACATCCTAAATATTCAAAACGATTCATTTTTATTTTCCTACAAAAAAACGCCCCCCAAAAAAGACATAAAAATTGGCTTAAGTTACCAGACTACTACCTTAAGAAGATTTAGAAACCCATTTAAATATTGAACAAAAATTCAATTTCAGCATCCAACTTTTTAATTTAACATTATTGTTTATTGCGTGGATTGCTTCGCTTCAATTTCACGTTGTAAAAGTACCGACGGATAATCGCGTTTCGAACGAACAAGTCTACGTTTATCATTGACTTCCGCGCGAAGGGCCCGGGGGAATGTCGACCGGATGAAAATGTTAAGAGCCAGACCCTCTTGTTATCGCGAGGACGGTAAGAATTTAAGGTCGTTTTCTCGGAAGAGAGACAGCTACGTTCACAGGCGTGCGTACACGTATACTCGACTTTCTGTACATTTTATACCACAATCGTAAAACTCCAACTATACATTCAAACGCCCGGGCAGGCCGAAAAACCCTTCAGAATCTTTGTACAATGCTCTCCGTTTACGTTTATCGAAAATGTCAAAATAAACCTGACCTCGGTAATCCGAAAGAGAGGAAATAGGGAGATGTTCATTTCTCGCAGAGAAATAAAAAGAAGCAAGCGATTTATATATTATTTTCAGCATATTTTTTCCCCACTCATTTCTTACATTATTATATTTGTCCGCATCGGTATAAATTACGAATGGCAAAAAATCAAAAAAATCTGGAATAAATCCAGATTGCTCATATACAAACTACCCGTGTAGAAATTATGGTGGGGATTCAGCTGGATTCCCGTAATTATCACTGGCCACCGGATAAGGATCTGTTTAAAGATCCGATCAGATCCGATAACCGAAATGAACCCGTTGTAAAATGGATCCCGACCCGCGTCCCGATATCTGATTCGCCGAGTGAGACGAACTCGGGGGATCAGCCTGCCGGCCGTCGTCCAAAAACGATTTTTTCGATTTTCGCGTTCTTCACATTGATCTTTTGGATCATCCCGATATCTCAATTATTGTAGCCGTGAGAGCAGGTTGAAAATCGGCGAAAAAAATGAGAAGGGGTATGTATGGAGAAATTCGCAAAAATCGATGGTCCAACTTTAAAAATCTGTGAAAAATCGAAAAATAATGATAGCACAATGATTCAACCGCCATTTTGAAGGGTTTTCGATCACGAAAAGAATGAGCACAGAGTGGGTTTCCAACACCATCGGGAAGCAACGTTACAGCGATTTTAGTGAAGCCACTTCTTTTTCGCCGAAATGCAAAAAAATGTTGAATTCTTTAAATTTTCTTTTAGGACGCTATATCGATGTATTTTGACTCGCTGATTACTAATTCAGTACCCGTTTCCTTGAGAAACTCGAAATTTCATTGAAAATCGTCCGAAAAGTGATTTTTTTTCGTTTTTCGCATTTTTCTCATTGAAATATTGAGATTTCGACTAAAATCGGTGTTATTCGTGATCAGCGAAATTTCATTAAAAATCGTCCGAAAAGTGATTTTTTTAGTTTTTCGCCTTTTTCACATTGATCTTTTGAGTTTTCGACTAAAACTCGGTGTTATTCGTAATCAGTGGAACATTTCCGATCGATTAGGGTATCGAAACGTTGAAAAAAAAAAAAAAAAAAAATTTTTTTCATTTTTTGCCCACCTTTTCGGAAACCTAAAAATGTCGAAATGTCAAATGGTCATAACTTGGCTCCCGTTTCATCGATTTTGGGTTTTGACGAGCTTTTTCAAAACGTCTCGAGTAGACTTAGAGAATGCATTTTGGATCATCCCGATATCTCAATTATTGTAGCCGTGAGAGCAGGTTGAAAATCGCCGAAAAAAATGAGAAGGGGTATGTATGGAAAAAATCGCAAAAATCGACGGTCCGACTTAAAGGTACTGTGAAAAATCGATAAATAATGATAGCATAATGATTCAAGTGCCATTTTAAAGGGTATTCGATCACGAAAGGAATGAGCACAGAGTGGGGTTCCAACTCCATCGGGAAGCAACGTTACAGCGATTTTAGTGAAGCCACTTCTTTTTCACCGAAATGCAAAAAAATGTTGAATTCTTTAAATTTTCTTTTAGAACGCTATATCGATGTGTTTTGACTCGCTGATTACTACTTACTACTTACTTTTCGTTTTTCGCCTTTTTCACATTGATATTTTGAGATATCGACTAAAATTGAATGTTATTCGTAATCAGCGGAAAATTTCCGATCGAATAGGGTATTAAAACATTGAAAAAACGAAAAAAAAGACAATTTTTTTCTGTCCACTTTTTCAGAAATCTAAAAACGTCGAAATTTTTATCCGGGCCTCAGTCTGCGATGCAGCTGCAACCCCAAGGGGATACTCATTTTAGGGCGCCCCCGACAAATCCCGGACGAGCCTTTATCGGAAATGTGTATCGAAAGACCCCATCAGAAAAGAGCCTGTGGGACCTACCCGGGATCCAGCAGGGATTCCCTTTTCGTAGCATTTCTAACAAATCCCAAGTGGGATTTTGCTCGAAACCGGGATTCCCTAACAAATTTCTGTACGGATATATGTTCTATATTCTCCTCTGCTGATAACAGTTCAGTGAGTATTTATCCGTATATATATTTATGTATACGAGGTCTGTTCAAAAAGTATCGCGAATTTTGAATTTCCGCGGGGTACGTATATTCGATTTTCGATTTTTTTGTGGCGTTAGGTTGGTACTCGTGTCCCTCACTTATGCTGAAAAAAATCGGCCATGTTGAATGTTTAGTTAATCGTTGACAGCTGTTTTAGTTAGACGTATTTTGGCTTGTCTTCGATTTTTGCCTGTTCCAAAAAAGCAGCTTCCATTGCGATGATTGAGCTTTCCACGTCATAACCATAAACCCATGATTCGTCACCAGTTATGACCCTCTGGAGCAAATTTGGGTCGTCCCGGACCGAGTCCAACAGCTCCTTAGCAATGTTAACGCGACACAGTTTTTTTTTCGAAATTGAGCAATTTTGGCACGAATTTCGCGGCGACCCGTCTCATGCCCAAATCATTGGTAAAAATCGAATAGCACGAGCCAATCGATATGTTTAATTCCTCGGCAACTTCTCTAACGGTGATTCGACAATTGGCCAATGTTATTTTCTTCATTTCATCAATGTTTTCGTCCTGTTGTCGATGTGCTCGGGCGTCCGGAACGCATTTCGTTGTTCGCATCTTCTCGGCCCTCTGAGAACATTTTGTACCACCGATAAACGTTGCTCTGGTCCAAGGTAACTTCACCATATGCCACAGTCAATATTCGGCATGCGTCCGCGCACTTAATTTTCTTTTTCACACAAAATTTCATACAGATTCTTTGATCCATTTTTTGGAATAGGCAAAAATCGAAGACAAGCCAAAACACGTCTAACCAAAACAGCTGTCAACAATTAACTAAACATTCAAAATGGCCGATTTTTTCAGCATAAGTGAGGGACACGAGTACCAACGTAACGCCATAAAAAAATCGAAAATCTAATATACGTAGCCCGCGGAAATTCAAAATTCGCGATACTTTTTGAACAGACCTCGTATATCGCTCTATATTATATAAATATTTCGCCGCCGCCGTGTACAAGAGTTGAGGGGGGAGCCGGGGCGAGATGGAACAGTGGGCTTGGCGCGCGAAACGCGCAGGGGGCTAAGCCCCCCTAGTACATATATATACACATATGAATGCATACACACATGTACATACATATACATATGCATACGTGTGTGTACAGAACCGTCGTTTCATTAGCATAATCTGATCCTGCTTTCGGATTTTATGCATAAAATCGAAAACTGCCGAAAGGGCTTTAACCAGTCTTCGGACAACCAGATGGAAATAAACGATTATTTTCATGCGATCAACGGTGTACGATAAATTTAAAAAATTGAATAATTAATATCACAGCTGGGAAACTGCTTTCGTTATAAATGACGAAGAAAAAGAAACGAGACACCGAGCCGAGCTGTTGATGCATAACATAATACCTCGACCGAACAGCCGATTAATCATCAGTAATTTAATACTAAAAATGGGCAAACTCGTTTGTTCCGTCGCCATACGTATTGATATTATTTTATTTATGACGAAGATTATATATGCGAACGAAACGCGAGAGGAACCAATTCTCGTTTGTTTCGCAAACTCGTTGTGAAAAAGAAAAAAAAAAAACAAACAAGCGGAATCGAAATATCAGATTGGGACATGGCGCCCGATCAATTCGACATGTCCATCTTTATATTCGTTGGAGAGTTACGTTTTACGAAACGACACGATGTCCGACGACAACGGGCCACGAGGAGTACGTAAAATCTCCAATGGCATTCTCAATTTTACAAAATGACCTCGAACGGACTTCCAATGGTCAAACGAAAACCGTCACACGAATATCCACACTTTAATTTCAATGTTTTTCCACATTTTGTCTCTCACGAAAATTTATGAATTTCGTGAATGACAAAATCAATGAATTTCCAAGAACGACGCGCAAGAATTAAACTCACATTTAACGTTAATTATTGATATTATAAAGTACAAATGATTTATCTCCGAATAACATAAAAATAGAATTTATTTCACTGAAATAAAGTTTTGTCTAATTAATGAAATTTGTTTCATGACAAAAATGGATGTACCTGACTTGAAAAAAAAAACCTTATTACACGAGTCATTTGTCTTACGAAATCGTGCTCAAAATATTCTTAGTCAGAGTAAAAGTTTTTGCGATCGACGAACGTGATGCACGCTTGTTGTTTTCTCCTCGGACACCGGCTCAACTTTAATTCCTCAACTGTATAACCGTTGGCAGCTATCGTTACTAGCAAGAATGTACGTTACTCATTGTCATAATCGTCTCTCGTCATTATTAATATTTCATGCACTCGTATAATTACACAACGAAGCGACATAATGAAAGATGTTACAGGACGTAAAATATATTGACTTGATATATATATATATATATATATATATATATATATATATATATACGTACATAGCTTGAATAATTGTTGGATGCAAGAATGCTCGCATCCTCCCGGATCAATTATAAATTACCGGGGAACGTCTACTCTAATAGCGTTCAAAGTGACAAGCTAATGAAGCATCGAGTTCTATAAACAAAAATATTGTTTTAAACAGTCTCAAATGAATGTTAAAAGAAAATGCATTTTGAGAGATATCAGTATGACCAAATAATTATTAGAAACATTGATATTATTGTTACAAACGAGAGTTTATCTGAACGCGTTAATAAACGGATAAATTTCGGCAAAATGAAATGCAATATCACGACTAAACGCCTTTATTTTTTATGCCAATGAAAATAATACGAATATTCTGTTCGATCTTCTCTTATCTCTCGTATCCGGCATCGAGTAACGGAACGTCGAGAGGGAGCTTCCCGTGAAGCTGATCCGCAAATACAGATCTCGTTATTAAAGCGGATCTTCGGGGACTATAGCGCGTACTCGATCGATTTTAATCTTCCTCAAGGACATTAAGGTAGTAGTCTGGTAACTTAAGCCTATTTTCATGTCTTTTTTGGAGGGCGTTTTTTTGTAGGAAAATAAAAATGAATCGTTTTGGATATTCAGGATGTTTTTATTTACATATTAAACATACAAACAAAAATTTTTTTGAAAAAATTTAATAGTTTATTATTAATATTATTATTGATCGAAGTTGGCACCTCGAAAAAAAAAGCGCGTGGGTGGCCCCGGTGATTTTGGCTCTTGATGTTATCGGAAATCAAAAATTCTTGATAATTCTTAATCTATAGACATGTCATTCTGGTCGGAACTACTGAAGTTAAATTTCATGGATAAATAACAAATTGGCGAACTTTGGAAAACAAAACTTTTTTTCAAAGTCCGGTTCAAATAAGTTGATATATAATTAAAATAGGTTAAATTTATAGTGAAATATAATTTGAATTTAATTTAAATAGATTGAGGTTGATGAACATTTTTTATTTTCAATTAAACTAGGATTAGATACCCTATTATTGATTATTTATTTACTGTAAAATAGTGGTATTATTTGTTTGATCAATAAACTTGGAACATTTGACGGTATTGTATTCTATTTAGAGGAACTTGTTTAGTAATTGATCATACACATTAAGAGTAACTTGAATAAGAAATTTATATATTTTCGTTTTTAGAATATTTTATAAAAATTGGAAAAAAAAACTTTTTTCCAGAGTCCGCCATTTCGTTATTTATCCATGAAATTTAACTTCAGTAGTTCCGACCAGAACGACATGTCTATAGATTAAGAATTATCAAGAATTTTTTATTTTAGATAACATCAAGAGCCAAAATCACCGGGGCGACCCACGCGCTTTTTTTTTCGAGGTGCGAACTTCGATCAATAATAATAATAATAATAAACTATTAAATTTTTTCAAAAAATTTTTTTTTTCTATCTTTAATATGTAAATAAAAACATCCTAAATATCCAAAACGATTCATTTTTATTTTCCTACAAAAAAAACGCCCTCTAAAAAAGACATGAAGTCGGCTTAAGGGGGGGGGTAGAGTTTTTAAATTATTTTTTTGCATTTTTTTTTAAATTTTTTTTCTGAATGAACAATATGTCGAGAATATTGTGTATAAATTTTAAGTCAATCGGAGTAAAACTAACGGAGTTACAGCGTTTCAAACTATTGATTTCACGTAGTAATTTTCACGTATAAAAAACTTTAAATCGATTTTCCCGAAAACGTCATTTTTGAAGTTTGTGAACATTAGAACTCAAAATCTACTGAACCGATCCTTTTGAAAATTTAAACATTACTCCTTCACATAAATCAACAGGTAATCAGGAGGAGTTTTTTTTTTCAATTTTTTAATAACAAATTAAGCGCGATTTTTTGAGCTAAAATTGCGTTTTTCACTTCCAAGTGCTGCAAAAAATAGAAAAAAAAAAAAAAAAAACAACTCTTCCTGGTTACCTCGAGAAATACATCACCTTTAAAATGCATATCAATTTTTTTGTTCCGGATGATCCGGTAACGAGTTATAATGTTCACCGTAAAACCACTTTTTTTCAAGGCGCCTCTGGAGATTCAACGTCACCGGCTTATTTATGAATATT
The DNA here is from genome assembly GCA_958009045.1 of Oxytorus armatus. Taxonomy (NCBI): domain Eukaryota; kingdom Metazoa; phylum Arthropoda; class Insecta; order Hymenoptera; family Ichneumonidae; genus Oxytorus; species Oxytorus armatus. Next base: position 26,882,100 of record OY253748.1, read on the forward strand.
TTTCATTGAACATTTTTTCTGAGATACTTCAATAGTTATACAATAATATGTGATTCTATTTAATGAAATTATATTACTCGTGTCGCCGCAAAAAAATCATAAAAATATGCTTTTTTTTTGCCTTTAAAATCCTACCCCGCCCCCCCCCCCCCCCTTAAGTTACCAGACTACTACCTAAAGTTACGAAGGCAAAGCGTTAAACAGCCACAGCGGTTTATAACGTGTACCGGTGACTTTGATACGATTGAAAATGTGAAAATGCTCCCAAGTTGCAAACTCGTCTTTCAACTGTATAAATGCTATAAACTTAGAAGCGATGCAATATAAATTGACTCACCGGTATCGCCCAGGAAATCGGTGATAAGAAGGGTCTCGTCGTCTAGCGCGGTGACGAGGCTGTCCGTACAAGTATTGGTGTTCTCAATGCTGATCTTGATACTGTCATCCTTGTTGAGCCGCGGATGATTGTTTCCCGATGTATTGTTCGCGGCGTAACAATTGTTGTTGTTGTTATTGTTGTTTGATTGGCCGAGATGCTGATGGGGTGAACGGACGGATTCTGTGCTACTCGTATGAAGGCCAACTCCCGTTGTTGCTCGACCGTTTACGAGACGAAGACTCGGCGCTCTTCTGCCACCACCGCCGCCGCCACCCCCTGATACGGCACGGCCACCAACGCCCTCGCCCTCCCTGAAATTTGTCAAAACGTCGAACGTACGATTAGTCTCTGTAAAATAAGAATTCTCGTAATGATACATTCGTGGCCAATGATCGCGTGTGAAGTTCAGTTCGATCTGATGCATTTGTTCGTTCAAAATGGACCGTACGTTATTAATTTTTGTCATGAGAATTCAAAATAGCGTTGGTTACCGAGAGTAAAGAAAGATTGGTTTCCAATGGTCACCTTTCAAAAGCACACGCTCGAAGCTTGGAGTATTTTTGTCTCGTTAATCTCTTTGAAACTTTTAACGCTACGTGCGCGTGACGAGAGGGCACGTTTCGTGGTTTATTTTTTGCATCCCTTTTATACATACTCTTTGGACTGAAGTTCGAGTAATTTATTTATTTTATTTTTTTCCATGAGCGATAAAATCGCGCCGCGAATCATACCGTAATTACCTTACAGACAGCAGTTTAGGGGTTCTCGACTGACTCGAGGCAGATTAAATCCCGCAGTCCCTTCATTTTTTTTTACGGTCAATCCCTTATCTATGCGCCACCTTAAAATCGCGTGGTCAGTGTAACATTTTTCTTTTCTTTTTGTTTTTTTTTTTTTTGTTACAGTCCGGAATGGAAATGAATCATTTCTGCCTGGGAGTATCAGCCAAAAATGCCAGAATGGTGAGTTTTCGCTTCTTTTGTAAATAAATAGAGTAACAAAACTAAGTGAGCTGCGGCAAATGATTGATTGCGAATGAGAGAGAAATTTTTTTAAATCCATGGAGCTTTCGAGTCAAAAGAAACTTGTATATTCGTTCTATCAGAATTACCAGCGTCGAACCTCAACTTGTAATAGCCAATGTGTTTTACGTCCATCGACGATCAATTTCTGCAAAAACGAAAAGAAACAAATCGTACCACAAGCATCTGTTCATCGTATAATTGAGTGAACTTGCTCGTCGGTAGAGCTGATTGAGATTTTTTTCGATCTTCAAGTTACGTTTCGTGTCGTCTGGCTTAAAAAAAAAAAAAAAAAAAAAAAAACTTGGAATTCCTGGTAAGTGTGCACTCGGGAAGTGAAAGGGTTAAGACGGGATAACCTCATCCGTGGCCCTCTTTCGAGGACCTCAACGAACATTGAAAACCGGGAAGGTTCCCCAGGTGGCTTCCATATATCCATCCTATCCGTCCCGACTTAAGTGCACATAATATATCGTCCTCTTTCGTGCATATATGTATAATGCATATATAATCAGACAAGAGCCTGAGGTATACCAGCCCGGTGCTAGAATCTATTTTAAGAAGGAAAAAAATCTTTCTCTCGGCTTCGCGAGAGTCCAGCTGATGCGGTCGAGAGACAGAGAATCAAGAAAGGTGAAAGGAATTAAAAAAAAAAAAAAAGAGAGAGAAAGAAAAGTCACGACCGTTGTACACCCTCTCGAAACGCGACCGAGTTGGGGGACGCGAGCTAAAAAGAGTGTCAAGGTTCGCTTATGATTGTCAACGTTCACAATTTACCCGAGAAACAAACGCAGATCGTTCTTTGAGGTTTCGCGAAAAACTCATGCCCCATTATAGACTCGGAGAGGGAAAATTATTCGCAGCCTCCTACTATGCATTTTCTTTGTCTTCCCTTTATTCTCTTGGTTTTTTCGTCGATTCACTTTCTCTTACGGTCACAGTCAAAGTTCATCGCAGAGGGCATTAAAAAAAATTGATTCATCAACAATATTCTTTTCTCTCCTATCTTATTAAGGTAGTAGTCTGGTAACTTAAGCCGATTTTCATGTTTTTTTTGGAGGGTGTTTTTTTGTAGGAAAATAAAAACGAATCGTTTTGGATATTTAGGATGTTTTTATTTACATATTAAAGATACAAAAAAAAATTTGTTTGAAAAAATTTAATAGTTTATTATTATTATTATTATTGATCGAAGTTGGCAGCCCGGCTCCTAACTTTTTTTCTACCGAACCGATTGCTTTCAAATTTTAACAGGCTACTCTACGCACTTATAGTTCTCGTCGGAACCACCGAGAAATTTTTTCACCCCTAACTTTTCATTTTACAACCCCTTCTTTGCTAAAGTCCTTTTATTTTAGCAAAGAAGGGGTTATAAAATAAAAAGTTAGGGGTGAAAATTTTTTTCGGTGGTTCCGACGAGAACTATAAGTGTGTAGAGTAGCCTGTTGAAATTTGGAAGCAATCGGTTCGGTAGAAAAAAAGTTAGGACCCGTGCTGCCAACTTCGAGGTGTCAACTTCGATCAATAATAATAATAATAATAAACTATTGAATTTTTTCAACAACATTTTTTTTTGTATCTTTAATATATAAATAAAAACATCCTAAATATCCAAAACGATTCATTTTTATTTTCCTACAAAAAAACGCCCTCTAAAAAAGACATGAAAATCGGCTTAAGTTACTAGACTACTACCAAGGCGGTAGTCTGGTCTAGAAAATAGAAAAAATCGATTTTTTTTTTTTTTTTTTTTTTTCTTATTCCTTAGACCTTTCTTGATACGCTCCTGAAAACCGTTTATTGATATTTCAAAAATTAGCCGAGAAATAAAAATTCTAAGCAAGCCGCGCGCTCAGGTAGCGCGGTCGGGAAGCAGCTAACACAGAGGCTACTGAGTCGCTCATTTAACGGTGTCAAAACTTTGAACGCGTTTATCTCAGAACTATGTTTTTCAAATCGGCGCCCACGATATCTCGATAACTAATAGACCGATCGAGCTCAAATTTTGCACGTACCTCAGGTAGCCTGTTTCTGAAGACTGGTAGCAGAATTGAGTCGAACAATAATTTTGCCGACATTTTATAACTCGTCGAATACCCGAAAATGTATGAAATATCATTAATGAAAGTTCAACAGGCCGCCATTTTGTCAAAAATTTTTTTTAAGTACCAATTCTGCTACCAGTGCTCAGAATACTCATACAGATTGAGAATATATATATATTTTTTTTTTTTTCAGATGCATACAACATCTTCCATAGTGGGCGCCGATTGAGGCGGCTTTCGGCGCACCATGTTGCAACAAGGCAAAAAACTACATGAAAATATTTTAAATAATTTTTTTTTTTAATGTACAAGTATTCTCTAAGGACCAATAAATGCACGTGTAAATTTTCATCAAGATAACTTCAACGGTTTAAAAATTATTGCACATTAGAAATGACGTCAAAAATCTCGCTCTAGACCAGACTACCGCGTTAAGCGCAAGTAACGATACCTTTTTTCTTTTCCAAACCGATGGAGCAAATTTTACAAAAAAAATCCAGTTTGTGCATAATTGGATTAATAATAAAAATAATACTTTGACCCTCGTTACCCCATCGTGATATCTGACCGACTGACCGACCTTCATTACCGAGACCTCGCGCGAAATTGAATATAATATTACTATCTACTTTGGAATTCTCGTCGCATGTTCCTCGCGGTAATCGGCACTTGAATCCACAATACAAAAGACATTACGCTCGCTGAGACTCGAACAAACAATTGTTTCGTTCTCGTGGCATTCAAGAGACAAAATAAAATGCGTTTCTAAGACGAAACGACATCTCGTCAATAGCCCTTTTTTTTCTCTTTCTTTTTGTATTCAACGATGAACAAATAGGCACACTATATTTTATGAATAAATATAATCAGCATGCGCTTATCCGTGCCGTGCGAATAACGGTCGTCTCAAATTTTCCTCGAGAGAAGGAATGACACTATATCGCGAATAAATAAATAATAAAAAAAAATTCATAAGATGATTAATTGAATTAATAATGAGATTCGGTTGAAATTGAGACACGTGGATAAACTCATTCAATCATTGTTATTATTATATCACGCTGATATTTTTATCACAGTCGTGCCAACTCAATGCCATTGAACTTTTTTCTTTCTCGCTTATCGCGCGGCTATACTCCGCACGGTTATAACTTCCGTTTTTCTATAAATATATTACATATCTATGTATGCATAAAATAAAGTGCAACGACTGTGGTTTATTATAGAGCACGAGAGATCACAATGAATCAACTAGAAACGTCCGAGGATTTTATATTGAACCTACTCATTTGCATGAAAACGATTCGTTCCAATTAGCAATGGTTACAGGTGTCCGCGTGCACTTTTTTCTCTTCCGGATATATCTCGATGTGTTCGGTACGCTTTTTTTCCTCTCTCTCTCTCTCTCTCTCTCTTTCTCGTCGAATAGCCGAGTAACCGTTAACCCAGGCAAAAGAACGTTCAGCATCGATACTCGCGATAGCGATTTATCACGTACGCGAAAGAGTCAGCGTCGCGCGACCGTTTCAGTGAGAGTGTCCTGAACTATACATTGGATAAGCAACGCACGTTCACCAGTCTACTATCGCGTTCACTGTTCAGATATAAAAGAGAGAGGACTTTGCGAGGAAAAAAAATTGTCCTGGCGCCATTGAAAATGAAAAAAAAAAAAAAAAAAAAAAATTAACAAGAAGAGTTGGGAAATTTCAATCTTTAGGTTAACCCTTTCGAATCACCACTAAGGGCTGACTAAACCTTTTTTGTATCCACTAATTTTAGTGAGCTTAACACATTTTTTAACAGATAATATTTCCAATAACCTTTTCTGCAGCGAATTATTTATCCACTTTGTGAGAAATAAATTTCCATAAAAAACAAAAATGAATTTTTCGATATAAACCGCCCAAGAATTTCGAACGAGCAATGTCCTTCACCAGCCCGTAAAGATTTTCGGCGAACAGGGCCTTTCTCATGCGTGCCTTGGCGGGTATTCTGTACTCGATTAATCTGCAATCCGGTCACGTACGAGGGCACGCTTTTGGTCCGCGAACTTCCCGTCGCCGGCATACAGGCCGTTGTACGTTACGAAGAAGAGAAACTGGAATTGGAAATAGCTCTCGAGCGAATAATTCATTCGGAAAATTGTTCCGTAAGAAGCGCGATACGCGCTTCATCGAAAATTCACATTCGATTTACCGTCGTTCCATTCTTCCCGCTGAATCTCCTTCGTAAAGTTCACGTTTTGTTAGATTTTGGTCTAAAAATGTAATGTGATACCGGTTCGAACGCAGCGATCTTATTCGTTCATGAGCAATAATTTGAGGTAGCAGTCTGGTAACTTAAGCCGATTTTCATGTCTTTTTTGGAGGGCGTTTTTTTTGTAGAAAAATAAAAATGAATCGTTTTGGATATTTAGGATGTTTTTATTTACATATTAAAGATACAAAAAAAAAATTTTTTAAACAAATTTAATAGTTTATTAATATTATTATTATTATTGATCAAAGTTGGCACCTCGAAAAAAAAGCGCGTGGGTGGCCCCGGTGATTTTGGCTCTTGATGTTATCTGAAATAAAAAATTCTTGATAATTCTTAATCTATAGACATGTCATTCTGGTCGGAACTACTGAAGTTAAATTTTATGGATAAATAACAAAATGGCGGATTTTGGAAAACAAAACTTTTTTCCAAAGTCCGGTTTAAATAAGTGGATATATAATTAAAATAGGTTAAATTTATAGTGAAATATAATTTGAATTTAATTTAAATAGATTAAGGTTGATGAACATTTTTTATTTTTAATTAAACTAGGATTAGATACCCTATTATTGATTATATATTTAGTGCAAAATAGAGGTATTATTTGTTAGATCAATAAGCTTAAAAAATTTGACGGTATTTTATTCTATTTAGAGGAACTTGTTTAGTAATTGATAATACACGTTAAGAGTAACTTAAATAAGAAATTTATATATTTTCGTTTTTAGAATATTTTATAAAAATTGGAAAAAAAAACTTTTTTCCAAAGTCCGCCATTTTGTTATTTATCCATAAAATTTAACTTCAGTAGTTTCCGACCATAATGACATGTCTATAGATTAAGAATTATCAAGAATTTTTTATTTCAGATAACATCAAGAGCCAAAATCACCAGGGCCACCCACGCACTTTTTTTTCGAGGTGCCAACTTCGATCAATAATAATAATAATAATAATAATAATAAACTATTAAATTTTTTCAAACTAATTTTTTTTTTGTATCTTTAATATGCAAATAAAATCATCCTAAATATCCAAAACGATTCATTTTTATTTTCCTACAAAAAAACGCCCTCCAAAAAAGACATGAAAATCGGCTTAACGCGATAGTCTGGTCTAGAAATTTGAAAAAATCGATTTTTTTTGTTTTTTTTCATTTTCGTATTCCTTAGACCTTTCCTCATACGCTCCTGAAAACCGTTTATTGATATTTCAAAAATTTGGCCGAGAAATAAAAATTCTAAGCAAGCCGCGCGCTCAGGTAGCGCGGTCGGGAAGCAGCTGCGCGGACGGTGTCAAAACTTCAAACGCGTTCATCTCAGAACTATGTTTTTCAAATCGGCGCCCACGATATCTCGATAACTAATGGACCGATCGAGCTCAAATTTTGCACGTACCTTAGGTAGCCTGTTTCCGAGGACTGGTAGCAGAATTGAGTCGAACAATAATTTTTCCGACATTTTATAACTCGTCGAATACCCGAAAATGTATGAAATATCATTAATAAAAGTTCAACAGGCTGTCATTTTGTCAAAAAATTTTTTTAAGTACCAATTCTGCTACCAGTGCTCAGAATACTCATACAGATTGTGAATATATATTTTTTTTCTTTCAAATGCATACAACATCGTCCAGAGTGGGCGCCGATTGAGGCGGCTTTCGGCGCACCAAATTGCAACAAGGCAAAAAACTACATGAAAATATTTAAAATAATTTTTTTTTAATGTACAAGTATTCTCTAACGATCAATAAATGCACGTGTAAATTTTCATCAAGACAACTTCAACGGTTCAAAAATTATTGCACATTAGAAATGACGTCAAAAATGTCGCTCTAGACCAGACTAAAGCCTTTAGTTACCAGACTACTACCTTAAAACGCAATGCTCGAAATATAAAAATGCAGTGTAGTTTTTTGGAAAAATCGTTAGAAAGTCTGTGATCGAGCGTTTGTCGATTTAGCAAGGATAGTTTTTTTTTTTTTTTCCGGAATGGATATTCACCCGAGGGAAATGCGGTAACGATGGCTAACCGGAAAGACAGCGCAATGCTGACATCGAAATTTTCGAGGGTCGCTATGCGCGAGAGAGGGCAAGGAGTCAAGGGTAGCAACGCGGTCGGTCGAGCACACATATGCGCGCGTGTCACTGACGTTGCGAGTGTCCATACACCAGAGTGAAGTGGATGCAACTGTGTCAGGAAAAGGATAATTAACATCAGTCTGAAATCGTCATCATTATCATTACGAGCAGTTGGGGAATTTCCCTCTCTATTAAAAGATTTAAAAGAAAATTATTTTCTCGTAGCTTCCGACACTCCGTGCACCGACCGTCCAAACATGAAAGTAAAACCCGAGCCTAGTTGGGGGGGCTCTCTCCGTCGGAATTATTTGTCCTCGTCTATGCGCTCTTGCTTATTCGTTCCTGGTGCACGTATCTCCAGTACTTTTTTTTTGTGTTAGGAGACGAAACAGGGTCAACGAGGGTTACATTCGTCGTCATTTGTATCGAGTGTAGAAAAGTGATTATTGGGAAATGTATTAACACTTTTTTTTTTTTGACGTGCAGCAACTAAAATTCCCCTCGTAATAATTTTTTTCCTACATTTAGCCAATTGTTCCTCACGTAACTCGCGTTACAGTCTATTTTGCCCTATATAGAGTACCTGAGTGTGCTGTAGTTCCAATGTCAGAGCGCCAATTAAAAATGAACTCTCGCTCAGCGGGTCGCCTTATTAAATCCCCTTTTTTTTTCGCCTCGCACCTCTTCTTCGCTCTTTTATCCGTCTCCGTCCACTCTTAAAATTTCGTCACGTTCACCGGAGCGATGTCTCTTCTTCCTCGATCTAATTCTTATTCGTGCGTCCCTTGTCCGGTCAATTCTGATGATATGGCCCGCGAACAAAATTGAGACTCGAGCCTGGCTCTCGGTCTCTCGCTCTTTGCTATTGTCGCGTTTCACAATTTACATCGAGGGCTGCCCGCTGTTCGAGCCTTGCGGTAGACACGATCACGGTCATTCGTATCATTCTATCGGTCGGTGACAATTGTTACGTCTGACAATCGTGGAGAATCGCCACGGGGATTCTGATCCCGTTGACGAATCCAAAAAGAAAAGAACAACACGATCGAACGAATCCAACGACCCGCACAAATAACGCTATGAATGTCGTTTTTTTTAAATCACTACGAACATTTTTCGCCACTTTTTATATATTTTTATTTATCTTTGTTTAATTACATTTTGTTTTAAATATGCGAAACGAAGAACGCGAGACACCACGAGTTACACGAGTATTCCAGTAAATACGATCCGTCCTTTATAATCCGTTTGTACAGAGCGCAATAAGAAAATATTCATCGGCGGAAGAAAAGATCATGCATTCTTTTCGCGATACAGATTCACTCCGATCTCTTTCCCTTTCTCCCTCTCTCTTTGCGGTCTTGTCGATAGGGAAAATGGTTCCCTGCGTGGAAAAAAAAAACAGTATACGAGGGGGGACCCAAAAAAAACGGGAATCGCGCTGCGACGGGGAGGGAGAGTGGGGGAACCCATTGCTCGACCAGGTGTCCGTTGGGGACACGTCTCCTGAGTTAGTGTGCGAAGTTCCGTCGCCGTGAGTGCATCGGTTCGCCCGTGGGAATTTTTGTAGTGAAACAACTTTTTCCATTTCGGCGAAAACGTGATGGCCGATTGTCGTGAGCAACGCGCGGCTGTGAAATTTTGTTTCCTGTTGGGGAAATCGGCCGTGGAAACTACTGCAATGCTTAAGACTGCTTATGAAGATGCTGCCCTAAGTAAAACCAGAGTCTACGAGTGGTTTTCACGTTTTAAAAATGGAGAAATGTCAATTGAAGACCAACCCCGTTCAGGACGCCCCTCAACGTCAAGAAGTGACGAAAACGTCGACAAAATCAATGCTCTCATTCGTGAAGACCGTCGCCGAACCATTGATCAACTCTGTGAGATGTCTGGGATATCATGGAGTTCAATTCGGAGGATTTTATCCAAAGATTTGCACATGAGCAGAGTTGCAGCCAAATTTGTCCCTCGCCTTCTCACAGACGAGCAAAGAAAGCGTCGACTTCGGGCATGTTTTGAACTTCAAAATCAGCTCGAAGAGGACCCTGAACTTTTTTACAAGGTGATTACCGGTGATGAATCGTGGTGCTGTGGATACGACCCCGAAACAAAGCAGCAATCAAGCCAGTGGAAGACATCTCGCTCTCCTCGTCCCAAAAAAGCTCGCCAAGCGAAGTCAAACATCAAGACAATGCTCATTTGTTTTTTCGATTGCAGAGGTGTTGTGCACGCGGAGTTCGTTCCCCCCGGTCAAACTGTCAACCAGAAGTTCTACTTGGAGGTTTTGAAAAGATTGAGGGAGAGTATCCGGAAGAAAAGGGCAGATCTTTGGCGCACAAGTGACTGGTTCCTCCGTCATGACAACGCGCCGGCCCACGCCGCTCTTTCCGTAAAGCAATTTTTGACCAAAAACTGCATGACACCAATTGTCCACCCCCCCTTACTCACCGGATCTAGCCCCCTGTGAGTTTTTTTTGTTCCCCAGACTCAAAAGGGACATGAGAGGAAAGCGTTTTGTCACTGCGGAGGAGGTAAAACAAAAATCGCTGGAAGGCCTAAAGAACAACCCGATAAGTGAATTTAAAAAATGTTTTGAACATTGGAAGGATCGTTTGCAGAGGTGCGTTGTGGTCAAAGGAGAATACTTTGAAGGTGATGAAAATTTGGTGTAAAAATATTAAAAAATAAAGAAATTACGACGAAATTCCCGTTTTTTTTGGGTCCCCCCTCGTATATGAATTTTTTTTTGTTTCGTCGATCTTTGATTTACTAGTCAAATTTCGATGTATAAATCACGTGGTCATTGCTCGTCGCGCTTCGAGTTACCGTCGCAACGAGGTTGCTCGTATGACGCAAACGCACCTTGGCTATAGCTTTAATGTCATGGGCCTCGGAGAACCGTGTGCACGACTCGGTAATAAATTTTTTTATTTTTATTCATCACACGCCGGGCACGTTTCTTCGGATGTATATACGTGTATCGCAGGAAGAACCGTCGAACTCTCTGTATTGCGACTGTCAGAAATTCATCATATCGAGACGAAAGAATGTGATATTTATCTTTTCTTCGACAATCGCGGAATGTTTCTTCATCATTGACGATTTTTGTCTTTCGCCCTGCAACGTACAATCTTCCTTACCGACGACAGACCTTCGTAGGGTCAAGTGAAAAAAAAAATTACGTTAAAAGTATTACGAACAGAAAAGTCTTGACATTGATAACGAGAATTCATCTATTTTTTCAACGGATGTCATTTTATACTCGGACGAAAAATGTACTCCAAGGGATTTGATTTTATATCTCAAAAACTATTGATCGTCGATGCTACGGCTCTACAATCTTTTTACCATGAAATTTACTATATTTCGAATGAAAAATGATACCATTAGAAAAAAGATTCACCGTAATTTTTGTTACGCTCAATTGACATTATTATTTAATAGAATTGCTAATGAATTTCCCGAGATCTTAAGGCAGTCGTCTGGTCTAGAGCGAGATTTTTAACGTCATTTCTAATGTGCAATAACGTTTAAACCGTTGAAGTTGTCTTGATGAAAATTTACACGTGCATTTATTGATCCTTAGAGAATACTTGTACATTAAAAAAAAAATTATTTCAAATATTTTCATGTAGTTTTTTGCCTTGTTGCAACATGGTGCACCTCAATCGGCGCCCACTCTGGACGATGTTGTATGCATCTGGAAAAAAAAAATATATATAAATTCTCAATCTGTATGAGTATTCTGAGCACTGGTAGCAGAATTGGTACTTAAAAAAAATTTTTGACACAATGGCGGTCTGTTCATTAATGATATTTTAAACTTTCATTAATGATATTTCATACATTTTCGGGTATTCGACGAGTTATAAAATATAATAAAATAATGTAATACAATTTTTTTAAGTACCAATTCTGCTACCAGTGCTCAGAATACTCATACAGATTGAGAATATATATATATTATTTTTTTTCAGATGCATACAACATCGTCCGGAGTGGGCGCCGATTTCGGCGCACCATGTTGCAACAAGGCAAATAGCTACATGAAAATATTTAAAATAATTTTTTTTTTTAATGTACAAGTATTCTCTAAGGACCAATAAATGCACGTGTAAATTTTCATCAAGACAACTTCAACGGTTTAAACGTTATTGCACATTAGAAATGACGTCAAAAATCTCGCTCTAGACCACACGACTGCCTTAATTCGGAAAGAAAAACTGAAATTTGTTAACGCTCCAAATTAAAGGAAAAAAAAAACGAAATTTTTTTTGTCACGCGATTGGCGGTATCTTAGTGCCCGTAGCTACTTAAATGAATATGGTGTATGCGACTCATCGCGTTTTTTTCTTTTCAAACAAGGAAAACTTTTGGAATGCGCGTAGACAGTCACTTTAATGACTATCGAACTTCGATTTTTCTCTGACTCAAGGCAGTTATTCCAAGTTGACGCGGATAAAATAACACTGAATATATGTATATATATGAAGCATTGATCGTTAACAAAACTATGGCGAATCGCTCGCGCGAGAACCGATAAATCGTACATGAAGAATCGTTTAAGAAATAATCGAGCTGCATTCACATCATATATACGGCGCCGTTTCTCGTTATCGAATTGCAAATGCAATCGGAGACTCCGGGGCCGAGGGGCGGCGGGGAACACGCACGCAAAATACGTGAGATGTACAACGTCTCTCTGTCTATCTCTCTCTTTCTCTCCGATTCCTCCGGATACAAACACACGAAGCGTCGGGGCCGCGCGCGCTCGTTTCTATCGCGGCACGTCCGCGTACAAACTCCCAATGCTCGCCAATTCTAGCACGGTTAAACGAGGGTTCAACAATCGACCTAGCGCCTTCCACTTGGCCAAATTAGGTCTCTCCGCCTACCACGCGATAGGGAACCGAGAAAAGGCATCAAATTATTTTTTTATCGGCCATTAACCGAAATTTTGTGTAGCCCGCTCGGTGAATCGAGTGAGTACCAATTTCGGGGTTAAAAAAAAAACAAACAGATAACAAACATAAACGTAAAATATTTTCACAAAATCGTTCGAAAGGATTAGATACTGTGAATTGAATTCGGAAAATTTTTAACGATTTTTAAACGACTCTTAAACGACTTTTAAACATCACCTGAAGTTTCCCGGTTCCCGCGGTGACTCGAAGCGTACGACAATGACGCGAATCCAATTTTAATACGAAGTACAAATCGATTTTTCTTCTCATCGAGTAGCGTAACGATGTAACGTTTTTTTTTTTATATACCTGTTGACACGTTAATGGACATTAACGTCGAAAGTCAATTGCATTTCGCCAAATGGTCCCAGAATTAATATTAACTATTTTGATTTATATATTTTTTATCTGTCCCTCCCTCTGTCTCTCTTTATAAGTGAAATTTAGAAAAAAATCACGCTGCGAGTAGCCGGATTATCGCAATGGATCTCGCATCCGCGAACTCTGTCTCGCGACGTGGAAATTAATGCACCGACACCGCAAACCGGCGAGCTTCAATATTTCTCATATATATTCAATTAACGAATCATTGAAATTTGCCTCAAACTCAAAGACACATTAAAACTCAAATTCCGCTTCAACATCCGATAACTCTTTCAATTTATTTTCTTACATTTCATCCTCCGATAACTTTCATAAAATTGAACATACATTTCTTGTTATTAAAGTGTAAATGTATGAAGAGATTTATGTTAAAAATTAAATCACTCTCTACCACGCGAATTTAGTGAATGTTTATTTGCCCCCATTTCATTTTAATTCAATCATTTTAGCGTGTCCTCTTTTTATCATCGTCACTTCCCGGTCACTGCCGGAAGAACTCGATGTATATATCGTTTCCGGGGATAAATCGCTATGTTTATAAATCATTTATTTCATATACATATGCGAGGGAAGAGAGAGAGCAAGTAACCGCGACGAAGCTCTTCCCGGTTCACACGTGCGACTGATTGAATGACTGACTGACTGACTGACTAAGAGCGCGGACCGAACGAAGAGTTTCTCTTCCGATGCTGGTGCCGCTGATGGAGCGCCTCCACTCGCCCGGCAGCCCGCAGGACAGTTTGTGAACGCTCGGAGAGGGGCTGCACAGCTGAACTCAGCGTGAGAGAGAGAGCAAAGAGGAGGGGGATTCCCTGACTCCTTAACCCCCTTGCAACCTGCAGCATGGAAGCTGATCCGCGCCTCCTCCGCCGCCTACAATACCACTCTCCGCCAGGATATGCAGTCCGCCGACGCGCACTTGTGTTGCACACACAACGTGTGTGCATTCCATCGAAATAACCGATGCACAAGACCGAGAGAGCCAATACAAAAACAAGACCAACGTCGACGAGAAGACTCTTCGTTTTTTTTTTATCCAACTTTTTTCCCGCCCGAGCCTCTCGCACGTTCTTTTTCATCTCTTTCCGCACCCCTCACAGCTGGTTCTCAATTTTTTTTTTTTTTACAAAAAAGTAACGGAGTATAACGGATCTCGTGTGCGAAGGTTGATTTAAGCTTTTTTTTTCAAGTTTATTTATTTAATATACAGGGTGAGGCACTAACTGTTGCCACGTAGAATAACTCCGAAAGTACGATAGTAGTAGAACATTTTTTGAAACACAAGTTGCATGGGACAACGGGGGCTATCATGTGGCGTTAGTTTTTCGTTGCTAGGTGGAGTCGCATCGGAGATTTCAAGGTCAACTTTGTTTTCTTTAGACAGAATGGTATGTTTTGGTACTTATTTTCTGATATGAGCTATCGAGACGAATCCAATGATATTAAAAAAATCTTTCTTTTTGGTTTTTATTTATTTACAAAATTTGTTCAGGATATCTCTCAGCGTATAAGTCTCTAGCTCTCACTGAATTTTTCTGACATTCTCCGTAAATTAGAAGCATATCGGTTTGTTCTTCAAAAGAATACGACATCATTTACATTCACTTGATGCGATGATACTGGTCTTACCGTTCTTACTATCGTTGTCTCGTACAAGACACAATACAATGTAATACATTGTACGATACAATGTAATGTAAATGTACGTTAATAGTAAATATTTACTAAATACGGCGTTTCCATCAAACCTACAATGTACCGTGTAAATACACTGTCCAATTTTGCACGATATGCGAGAGAAAAAATTTTTTTTAAACAGAAAAAATCAAAAAAAATAAAAAAAAACATCATTGGATTCGTCTCGATAACCGCTACCAGAAAATAAGTACCGAAACATAGCATTCTATCTAAAAAAAACAATGTTGACCTTGAAATCTCCGATGCGACTCCACCTAGCAACAAAAAACTAACGCCATATGATAGCCCCCAATGTCCCATGCAACTTTTGTTTCAAAAAATTTTCTACTACTATCGTATTTTCGGAGTTATTCTACGTGGCAACAGTTAGTGCCTCACCCTGCAGAATCTGGGAGCTCGATTTTTTTAGTGTTTTAAAGTCGAGCGTTTGCTCGAGGCGATCTGCTTGGCAAGGGAGAAATTTTTTTGCTCAAAATAGAGTCTGATATTGTTTGGATAAAACGTTTCGAACGTCGATACATATGAATTGCAGCTGATTTCGATATTTACTCAACGTTACTGGGATTCTTTTTAAATAATTCTTTTTCAGGAATTTCCAATAGTCAGAAAATTATCATTAGGGAAAAAAATTCCCGGATGAACTTTGATCGAAATTGATATATTGAGATTTTCTCAAACTTAACCGGAACAAAAAACGAGCAGGCACGAATAATTCGGGAAAAATAAAGTGTGGCGCAAACTGAACCGGAACTCGATTATTTCGGACCTCTCGGAATATCTCATCAGCAATTATTATTTTTCTTACAATATATAATATATATATGAGGAAAGTCTGTAATAATAGATTTGTTTTTCGCTTCATTTATTTATCATGAAGTTTTATTAATTAAGATCGATTGTCAGCTTTGTTCGGATTAGCGAACATGTGGATACAGAAAACATTTTAATTAACCAACCCTGTAACCCGATTGTTTTGTCAATTTCACCTCGTACGGGAGAGCTAATGACGAGATGGATAAATAATAAATTGATGACGAGGTGGGAGAGAACTCGAGTTTCGATAATAAACGCGACTGCAGAAACTCACCGGCGACTGTCGTCGTAGCGAAAAGCGTACTAACGAATGAGCAAGTTAACGAGAGCTTATCCTTCATATACACACGTATATATAGTTGGGGTTAGGTATAATGTAAACACTGCGGAAGCCGTCGTTCAAACCAAACTGCGCCCTCTCTTTATCTCTCTCACTCTCCCTATCTTTCCGTTCACTACCCTCGTTTCGGATTCCTGAATTACCACTCACTCACTCGGTACTCAAGCCCCCGCACTTTGTTCAGCACAACGGGCCACAGACCCGTTTGCCTAACTTACGGGATCCTGTTGCGATTTAATTTAGGGTTGCTGATAAATCAAAGACACCGAGGACGTTAATTTAACGTTTGTGCCTCGCAAGAGTGGCCCGCGGCACTCACGAGAAATGCAATAAAATAATAATATTACCAGAAGGAGTACTGAAGAAAAAAAAACGTCTGGAAACGTTAAATCGCCGGTCTAAAACGTTGCTACATGGCAATATCGTTTTCGTCTAAGAGAAAAATCTCAATTTACAATTGTTGACCCAGAATGGCGGCATCAACATCGGGAAACTTTTTATTTCCATTCGCATTCGCCCGCGTACGTAAAAGAAACGAATAATTTTTATTACATTGTGCGAAATGACTGTGGATACTTCATTCGGTGACTTCTTTCGTGACAATTAATTATTAATCGATCATAAGACAAATTAGACTCGCGATAGAGAAATCTGCAAGAAAAATGTTATCCTCTTCGGTGGCATCGAACGAGGAGGAGAAGTTAGAAAACTATCCGAGTAACGCGCGGAAACACGTTTCGAAGAGTTTCCATAGATGGCGGCGAGATCGCTTCACGGATGTTTCTGCCTTACCCACTATCTAAATGGTAATGATTCTTTTTTTTAGACCATATAATTTTTTTTACAAATTACACGTTCCCCCGAGATTGAACAGTTTTGATCCGCAATTTGTCAGCCGGAATAGTGACAAAATTAAAAACAATATATACAAAGTTCGATTTTAGTCTATCGATTAATTAATCCCCGAATTTAATTATCCGCGTGGCTTAACGCCAGCCAGTCTCGTTCCTCTCGTTAGCGGTCGAAAATTCAATTTTTTTTTTTTTTTTTTTAGGTCCATCATATATTTGAAAATTTTACGAAGTACGACGACAAAGAATCGAGAATGAATTGTGTCCCACATCAGGCCCATTCAAATTGACATTTGTTCCTTCAACCCTTTCTATTTCCAATCAGCGTGCTCGTGCTCAATTGAAGCCACGACCAAACCGCGAATACTAACGAGGAAGACGATGACGCATATAGGAAAAATCACATATGGATGGTAGCTACATAGAAATCTCTATATTAACGATTAAGGTGGTAAGTCTGGTAAGTTAAGCCGATTTTCATGTCTTTTTTGGAGGGCGTTTTTTTGTAGGAAAATAAAAATGAATCGTTTTGGATGGATTTGGATTTAGGATGTTTTTATTTACATATTAAAGATACAAAAAAAAATTTTTTTGAAAAAATTTGATAGTTTATTATTATTATTATTATTGATCGAAGTTGACACCTCGAAAAAAAAGCGCGTGGGTTGCCCCGGTGATTTTGGCTCTTGATGTTATCTGAAATAAAAAATTCTTGATAATTCTTAATCTATAGACATGTCATTCTGGTCAGAACTACTGAAGTTAAATTTCATGGATAAATAACAAAATGGCGGACTTTGGAAAAAAAAACTTTTTTCCAAAGTTTGTTATTTATCCATGAAATTTAACTTCAGTAGTTCCGACCAGAATGACATGTCTATAGATTAAGAATTATCAAGAATTTTTTATTTCAGATAACATCAAAAGTCAAAATCACCGGGGCCACCCACGCGCTTTTTTTTCGAGGTGCCAACTTCGATCAATAATAATAATAATAATAAACTATTAAATTTTTCCAAAAAAAATTTTTTTCGTATTTTTAATATGTAAATAAAAACATTCTAAATATCCAAAACGATTTATTTTTATTTTCCTACAAAAAAACGCCCTCCAAAAAAGACCTGAAAATCAGCTTAAGGCCTTACATACGTCGAGAATTTTCAAAAAATCGATTTTTTTTTGTTTACAGATTATTATTCCTTATAGTCTTAGGCGTATTTCTGTGTAAGCTGATTGTAAAAATTCCCCATAGTTCAAAAGTTATTGTAGATAATGTGACTGCCTGATAATGTGAAACACGCTCGAATCAACGCTACCAAAGCAACAAAAGAGGCCAAAACAATTCGTCGATTAGAAAAAAATAAACAACAACAATTTTTTACTGACAAGGAAGGCGTACAATATGAAGCTGGAATGGGAGATTAGACGTAAGTTAACTAAATAAATTAAAAAAATTCATAAAGTTCTTGCTCCAGCCGCGCGCGACTTCGAGCGAAACGCGCTTGAAACTTTAAACGCGTTTTTCTCAAAACTACTTTTTCTGGCACGGTCGGCATGATAACTCGTACGGTTTTTAATATTTTTTGATGATTTTTTTTTAAATATTCGGAATTGTTTTTTCTATAGTCTGTCGAGCCGGATTTTTTAAATTATAATTAGAAAATTTTATAAAAACAATTTAAGTGTGATTTTTTTGACACAAACTTAACATTTTTTTTTAAATTACCGTAAATTGTTTAATTTTTCGAATTTCAAAAATCCGGCTCGACAGACTATAACTACTACCTTATTTTACAAGAATTTCTTTACATTTTGCAGATCCGTTAACATTTGAGGATGAAATACTGCCGACCGTGGAGCAACTTTTTTTTTACAGTGCTTCAAAAAATGTGATTTTTCATGTTGTAATTTTTGAAAAAAAAATTGAAATAAATTTTTTTACAAACTTAACACAGTAATAAACAATGTGTAAGAATTTTTTATCAATTTCTATTTCCATCCCTCCTAAAAACAGTTTTTCTTTTGGTACGTTTTCGGTACCGCTGGACGTATGTAAGTCCTTAAGGCCGTCGTCTGGTCTAGAGCGAGATTTTTGACGTCATTTCTAATGTGCAATAACGTTTGAAACGTTGAAGTTGTCTTGATGAAAATTTACACGTGCATTTATTGATCCTTAGAGAATACTTGTACATAAAAAAAAAATTATTTTAAATATTTTCATGTAGTTATTTGCCTTGTTGCAACATGGTGCGCCTAAATCGGCGCCCACTCTGGACGATGTTGTATGCATCTGAAAAAAAAATATATATATATATTCTCAATCTGTATGAGTATTCTGAGCACTGATAGCAGAATTGGTACTTAAAAAATTTTTATTTCATTATTTTATTACATTTTATAACTCGTCGAATACCCGAAAATGTGTGAAATATCATTAATAAAAGTTAACAGGCCGCCATTTTGCTAAAAAATTTTTTTAAGTACCAATTCTGCTACCAGTGCTCAGAATACTCATACAGATTGAGAATATATATTTTTTTTTTTTCAGATGCATACAACATCGTCCAGGGTGGGCGCCGATTTCGGCGCACCATGTTGCAACAAGGCAAAAAACTACATGAAAATATTTAAAATAATTTTTTTTTTAATGTACAAGTATTCTCGAAGGATCAATAAATACACGTGTAAATTTTCATCAAGACAACTTCAACGGTTTAAACGTTACTACACATTAGAAATGACGTCAAAAATCTCGCTCTAAACCAGATGACTACCTTAAGTTACCAGACTACTACCTCAACCAACGGATATAAGTGACCGAGAAAAAAAAACAGAATAATTACAAAAAATAATAAATCGCTGACACATTAAACGAAAAAAATATTAATAGAATGGTGATGTAAGGATAAATTTCTCCGTTTAACCCTATAATATTGCTCTTCACGAGTGGAAGATTAATTGATAATTAAACGTATACATTTAAATAGTTCATACAACATGCAATCGATTGAACAAAGGTCAAACAAATTTAACTCGAATAAAATAGCACAAATCGAATAAGATCACATTTTTTTTCCGCTGACATTCCGTCGGTACATGACGATCGATCATATATTAATATTCATCGGAGCGCCTAAACTACATTTATTCATGTGGTCGTAAATATAAGTACGTATAGCAGTTGTCGTTACTTCGAGAAGGGCAAGAGGTCTCGGGGGGGTTAGGGACTCGGTTAAGAAGAATGATAAAATTTGGAGAGATGAATCGCGATCACGACCATCCGAGTCTGTACTGTATTTGTTTTACACGATAAATGGTAAACTATATATATATTAACAAGCCTATAAGTTGATAGCACTGTATATGCTTATCGATTCTACGGATGCCTGTTCTAAATCTGTATGCGCTCAGGTATTCGTACGGATATGGGCACGTAACGCGTGGGAGGGCCGCGATGAGCGGTGCCTTTATGTAGGTCAGTAGACTACGTAACCGCGCGAAAAAGAGAGAGAGAGTGAGGGAGAAAGAAAGAGAGAGCATAGGGCTAAAAGGGAGGATGGAAGCGAAGTCTTTTTTTTTTTTCCCCCGAAACTCAATTTTCCAATTAGCCATTACCAGTTCTGTGGTTCGTGTGTCTCCCCAGGGCTGTATGCCTACGAAATAAATCTATACACGAGATATTTCGGATCAAATTGACAGGTCCCACGACCCTCACTATTTTCGTTATGTTTTTTCTTACCCGTATGCGAATCGATGACTTTCAACAATGTTAATATTCAATCCTTCCGTTAATGACGATCAAACTGATTTTCGGAGAAAAAGAAACGCGCTATCGGTTGTTTTTTTTTTCGCCTCATCGCGAAACCAACTAAAGTGTAAAACAAAAAATGGTAATTTCTCACCTCTCAATAAACAAGGCTTAAAAAGTCACATATACATAAATCGTACAATCTTCCGAATGATCATTCTTAATTTTTTTCTTTTTTTCCTCACCCTCACGTGACCAAGGATTATTTATTTGCTCAAGGGCAAGGTCACCGCGTGACGTATATTCGTTACAGTACCCGAGACTCTGTTTCCGCTTGCGGCAACCCTCCCTCTTGGCATTGGGTTACACGTACCACTTCTTTTTACCCACGTTCTTTCTCGCGCATACTCATGTATATTTCCAACGAGAGTCGCGAGCCTCAGACGCTTATTAGAAAGTCGAGACCATAAGGAGATGACATATATAATATATATAAAATATACGTGTGTGTGAGGGCAACTGAACAAGTTTTTCTTTCTCTCTATGGACGTTGATTTTTGTCCGAGAGCACGTGAGAGTCGCAGGGCAGTCGGGCAATGTGTTTGAGGGTGTAGAAAGAGACTAGAGAGAGAAGAAAACCTGGCCGTGGCAGCCAGGGCGTCGTTACTGGAGGGTGCACGCAACCCGGCCGTCGTCCGACATCCCTCTCTATGCTGAACTACCAGCGACAATCTTAACCGTTGATCGGAGTATAAAGCACGTCCCGCACGAATACGCAATTCTCTTTTTTTACCTAATACACTTTCCCTTGAGATTTGATTTTTTCCAACAGTACGGGGTTATGTATTAAAAATATCAATGGGACAAACGCGAACATCCCGTCAATCACGTTTTTTCGTGATTTTTAATGGAAATTTCAATTTTTCGAGCGAATGGCTTTTCTTTGATGAACGGGAAAAAAATACACCGAAACGAGGTCCTAAAACAAAATTTTTTTAATACAACATTTTTTTGGTATTTTACCGAAAAATGAGGTATCCGATGCGAAACGAATTTTTCATATCGGATTAGTATTTCTTGAGATTAGCGCGTTCAAACAAACTCTCTAGATTTATTATTATAGTATACGAGGTCTGTTCAAAAAGTATCGCGAATTTTGAATTTCCGCGGGCTACGTATATTCGATTCTCGATTTTTTTGCGGCGTTAGGTTGGTACTCGTGTCCCTCACTTATGCTGAAAAAATCGGCCATTTTTAATGTTTAGTTAATTGTTGACAGCTGTTTTGGTTAGAAGTGTTTTGGCTTGTCTTCGATTTTTGCCTATTCCAAAAAATGGATCAAAGAATCTGTATGAAATTTTGTGTGAAAAAAAAAATTAATTGCGCGGACGCATTCCGAATGTTGACTGTGGCATATGGTGAAGCTACCTTGGACCAGAGCAACGTTTATCGGTGGTACAAAATGTTCTCAGAGGGCCGAGAAGATACGAACAACGAAATGCGTTCCGGACGCCCGAGCACATCGACAACGGACGAAATCATTGATGAAATGAAGAATATAATATTGGCCAAACATCGAATCACCGTTAGAGAAGTTGCTGAGGAACTAAACATAACGATTGGCTCGTGCTATTCGATTTTTGACAATGATTTGGGCGTGAGACGGGTCGCCGCGAAATTCGTGCCAAAATTGCTCAATTTCGAAGAAAAACAGTGTCGCGTTAACATTGCTAAGGAGCTGTTGGACTCGGTCCGCGACGACACAAATTTGCTCCAGAGGGTCATCACTGGTGTCGAATCATGGGTTTATGATTATGACGTGGAAACCAAAGCTCAATCATCGCAATGGAAGCTGTTTTTTTGGAATAGGCAAAAATCGAAGACAAACCAAAACACGTCTAACCAAAACAGCTGTCAACAATTAACTAAACATTCAAAATGGCCGATTTTTTCAGCATAAGTGAGGGACACGAGTACCAACCTAACGCCACAACAAAATCGAAAATCGAATATACGTAGCCCGCGGAAATTCAAGATTGGCGATACTTTTTAAACAGACCTCGTATACATATGTATGTCCATAGCGCCTAAATTTATTTTTTGAAACTTAAGGTAGTAGTCTGGTAACTTAAGCCGATTTTCATGTCCTTTTTGGAGGACGTTTTTTTGTAGGAAAATAAAAATGAATCGTTTTGGATATTTAGGATGTTTTTGATTACATATTAAAGGTACAAAAAAAAAATGTTTTGAAAAAATTGAATAGTTTATTATTATTATTATTATTGATCGAAGTTGGCACCTCGGAAAAAAAGCGCGTGGGTGGCCCCGGTGATTTTGGCTCTTGATGTTATCTGAAATCAAAAATTCTTGATAATTCTTAATCTATAGACATGTCATTCTGGTCGGAACTACTGAAGTTAAATTTCGTGGATAAATAACAAAATGGAAAAGGATGTTTTTTTCCAAAGTCCGCCATTTTGTTATTTATCCATGAAAGTTAACTTCAGTAGTTTCGACCAGAATGACATGTCAATAGATTAAGAATTATCAAGAATTTTTTATTTCAGATAACATCAAGAGCCAAAATCACCGGGGCCACCCACGCGCTTTTTTTTCGAGGTGCCAACTTCGATCAATAATAATAATAATAATAAACTATTAAATTATTTCAAAAACATTTTTTTTTGTATCTTTAATATGTAAATAAAAACATCCTAAATATCCAAATCCATTCATTTTTATTTTCCTACAAAAAAACGCCCTCCAAAAAAGACATCAAAATCGACTTAAGGCCGTAGTCTGGTCTAGAGCGAGATTTTTGACGTCATTTCTAATGTGCAATAACGTTTAAACCGTTGAAGTTGACTTGATGAAAATGTACACGTGCATTTATTGATCCTTAGAGAATACTTGTACATTAAAAAAAAAATTATTTTAAATATTTTTATGTAGTTTTTTGCCGTGTTGCAACATGGTGCGCCGAAATCGGCGCCCACTCTGGACGATGCATCTGAAAAAAAAATATCTATATATTCTCAATCTGTATGAGTATTCTGAGGACTGGTAGCAGAATTGGTACTTAAAAAAATTTTTTATTGAGTCGAACAATAATTTTGCCGATATTTTATAACTCGTCGAATACCCGAAAATGTATGAAATATCATTAATGAAAGTTCAACAGGCCGCCATTTTGTCAAAAATTTTTTTTAAGTACCAATTCTGCTACCAGTGCTCAGAATACTCATACAGATTGAGAATATATATATATATTTTTTTTTTTCAGATGCATACAACATCGTCCAGAGTGGGCACCGATTTCGGCGCACCATGTTGCAACAAGGCAAAAAACTACATGAAAATATTTACAATAATTTTTTTTTTATGTACAAGTATTCTCTAAGGATCAGTAAATGCACGTGTACATTTTCATCAAGACAACTTCAACGGTTTAAACGTTATTGCACATTAGAAACGACGTCAAAAATCTCGCTCTAGCCCAGACTACGACCTTAAGTTACCAGACTACTACCTTAAAGTGTATAATCAAAACAAATTTGAATCAAAACATTAGATTCCTCCTAAACTTGAAACTTGAAATGTATAATTACAACAAATTTGAATCAAACTATTAGATTCCTTCTAAATTTGATTCCTAAAACTTAAAATATATAATTAATACAAACGAGGAAACAAGTCCAAACCCCAACCGGAAACAAACATACAAACTCTCCAGCTTTATTATAGTAGTAAGATTATCAAATGTTTTAATTATGACAATTTAGTGTCTTGGTGATATTTTTGAAAATACCACGAATGAGAAAATAGTGATAAAAATGTATTCCCGTTGGAACGTTCGAGCGAGTATATAATAATCACGGCCATCGACTGTAACGTTCCGATGCTGTTGATGTGTGTGTATATACGCATATATATATATATGCTTACGGTATATACACATAGCGTACGATCTGTGGTAGGGAGTAAAGTATAACTTTTATTATCGGCATCCGACAGTACGGCGCCGTAACTGTAATACCGTGAGACCCCACTATGTACCGATGGCCTTGCATAATTATCGGGAAATATAGAGAGTGAAATCGGTATCGGAAGGGTTCGGAGAACCTGGCCGGAAACTATAACGACTTTGAGCAGGAATATTGCAATTCCGAGATCGCGGTAGAATTTTAGGGACGACCTAGAAAATTGATAGACAATTTAAGAACACAAATCGCCAGATTGAAAATTCTATCGTTTTAGTAAATTAACCCATCGAAGAATCTATACGGAATTTTCTTTTTCCACCCCCTTCAAAGAGTTTGGTAACGCCGAATAGTATAGAAAAAAAAAATTCTACAGTTTGAATATACGGTATAGCGTTTAATTAATTATGTGTTCCCTCCCTCCCTCTGTCTTAAAGTAGTAGTCTGGTAACTTAAGCCGATTTTCATGTCTTTTTTAGAGGGCGTTTTTTTGTAGGAAAATAAAAATGAATCGTATTGGATATTTAGGATGTTTTCATTTACCTATTAAAGATACAAAAAAAAATTTGTTTGAAAAAATTTAATAGTTTATTATTATTATTATTATTGATTGAAGTTGGCACCTCGAAAAAAAAGCGCGTGGTTGGCCCCGGTGCTTTTGGCTCTTGATGTTATCTGAAATAAAAAATTCTTGATAATTCTTAATCTATAGACGTGTCATTCTGGTCGGAACTACTGAAGTTACATTTTATGGATAAATAACAAAATGGCGGACTTTGGGAAAGAACGTCCTTTTCCATTTAGTTATTTATCCATGAAATTTAACTTCAGTAGTTCCGACCAGAATGACACGTCTATAGATTAAGAATTATCAAGAATTTTTTATTTCAGATAACATCAAGAGCCAAAATCACCGGGGCCACCCGCGCCCTTTTTTTTTCGAGGTGCCAACTTCGATCAATAATGATAATAATAATAAACTATTAAATTTTTTCGAAAATTATTTTTTTTGTATCTTTAATATGTAAATAAAAACAGCCTAAATATCCAAAACGATTCATTTTTATTTTCCTACAAAAAAACGCCCTCCAAAAAAGACATGAAAATCGGCTTAAGTTACCGGACTACTACCTTAATAAATGAAGGATAATTGAAGGTGATCGACGAATCGTCACTGGCTCCCTTCCTGCGATTGAATTTCCCGTGGAATCGATGACAATGATAAATGAATCGTCAATCGTGAGAATCGTATGCGGTACACGAGCATTATCTCGAATACTCATTTTTATCAGCATCGATCGAGATCGTGGGGGAAAAAAAAAAAATGTTGTTAAGCGTTGTTAAATTATCCGTAGTCTCTTTGTGTTTGTTTCTCTTTCTCGCGATTCTGTTATTTCTCTGTGTCTGCCTGCCCGTCTGTCTTTCTATTTGGCCGGTTTGTCGGTCGAGGGTTCGCGACCGTGCCACGCTTTTGCTCGCGTATTGATCTCGGGGAGCTTGACTCTTTGCCCCGCTGCGCTTTCTCTCCTCGGGCAACCCGCTGTACCGCCCTTTAAACTTCTCTCTCTCTCTCTCTCTCTCGATCTCCCAAAAACCCCCTTCGGTTACGTATATCGCACCGTGCCCTCCCCCTGAACTTTTGTGTGCCTCACCGGAATCCCACCCATTCACCCCCGTATACCCAATTCTCTCAGTCACTGTGGTCTATCCTTAACTCGGTCGAAAATATACTTTGAGTTACAAAAGAAAAAAAAAAAATCTACCCCCAACAGTTGTCAGTTTATAGTAACTTTTTTAAACAAATAAAGTGTATTTCAACTGTTTTGTATTATTATATCAATTATTGGGACAGTGACTCGAACGAATTTATGACAAATTTCCATTTTACGATCCTTTAATTTACTCCTGTTCCGTGCCCACATAAACATAAAGAACAATGGCTATTGGCAACTATTGGTAAATTCAATTCTCACAGTCGATTAACCCCCCCCCCCCCCTTTGGAAAACAAATTCGTGTTGTTGGTTCGAATTGCCGGTACCTACATATAGTTCAGTCGGTTATCTCCGTCTCTGAATCGCGTACGAATCGATTGCTCGCGATGACCTGCTCCTTGTGCTCCTACTCTGCGGTGCACTCGCACGAAGGTCTACGTAATACCTTATATACTATGTGTCTACTTTTCGCATGATATACAAGTTTCGAGCTCGCGGGCCGACGAATAAGTCCAATTTTACTTTATTTCTTTCACGGAAAAAAACGATCAACGATCATGTTGCTAAAAAAAAAAAAATTGTAATCAGACATTTGACAAAAAAAACCTAATTGATTCATAAAAAATAACATTTGTTGCATTAGAAAAAAAAATTTGTTTAAATGAATGTTTATTATGAACGTTTTATCTTAAAATCATTTTGGATTTCTTGATTTTCAAGATGAAATTATGAACAACATTGATTTTGGATTAAAATCATTCTTTTTCCGACCGTTCGGAAATACGTATCATTTAGCTGCCAATTTTTTTTTTTTCCGTCATTATGATCTATCGTACATCGAAATTTTTCGATTGGCCTTTAAGGTAGTAGTCTGGTAACTTAAGCCGATTTTCATGGCTTTTTTGGAGGACGTTTTTTTGTAGGAAAATAAAAATGAATCGTTTTGGATATTTAGGATGTTTTTATTTACATATTAAAGATACAAAAAAAAATTTGTTTGAAAAAATTTAATAGTTTATTATTATTATTATTATTATTATTGATCGAAGTTGGCACCCCGAAAAAAAAGCGCGTGGGTGGCCCCGGTGATTTTGGTTCTTGATGTTATCTGAAATCAAAAATTCTTGATAATTCTTAATCTATAGACATGTCATTCTGGTCGGAACTACTGAAGTTAAATTTCATGGATAAATAACAAAATGGCGGACTTTGGAAAAAAGTTTTTTTTTCCAAAAAAACTTTTCCAAAAAAAGTGGCAGACTTTGGAAAAAAAAACTTTTTTCCAAAGTCCGCCATTTTGTTATTTATCCATGAAATTTAACTTCAGTAGTTCCGACCAGAATGACATGTCTATAGATTAAGAATTATCAAGAATTTTTGATTTCAGATAACATCAAGAGCCAAAATCACCGGGGCCACCCACGCGCTTTTTTCTCGAGATGCCAACTTCGATCAACAATAATAATAATAATAAACTATAAAATTTTTTCAAAAAAATTTTTTTTTGTATCTTTAATATATAAATAAAAACATCCTAAATATCCAAAACGAATCATTTTTATTTTCCTACAAAAAAGCGCCCTCCAAAAAAGACATGAAAATCGGCTTAAGTTACCAGACTACTACCTGAAGTGTCCGGTAAATTCTCCCAAGTCTGGATGAATTATGATTACGCACTGGACATCCGCTGCGATTCTCAGAGTATGAAAAATAATTAATACGATTCGGTAAAAGTTCGTCGCGAATCTTCGCGACAAAAGTTTTCTCGTTTCTTCCTGTCCTCTCTCGTATCTGGTAGCGGAAGCTCGACAAAAGTTATCGCCTCGTTTAAAAAGAAAAAAAATCAACTGCGCGACAAGTCAGGAAATACGAAAAAGTGTTAAATTTTTACAGGGATACGCGATTCAAAGAACGAGGACGGATTTGACGAATAACAGAAACAAAGAAAACGCTAGCGGGTTCTCACGGTGGACGAACAGAGAATTTCATAATGGAGAAGTTCGGCCCACGCGATTTCGCGACGATAACGTGCGTATAATACACTCTCGACACCCACGTGCGCTGAGCTGCTTATCGACCCTGTACCTGAACATTTTACCGACGTATATAGAAGGTTACGGCCCGAGACAAGAATAGTCAAGAGACGCTACCTCAGTCACGCGCACACTAAAAATCATTATTTCACCCCGTCACTTTGCAACTTTAATTTTACTTTCACCTATATAGCTATATTCCTAATGATAATAGAAACATTAATGCCGTACGGACTCGTATCGTTTGCCAGAGGGGTTGAGGACCGACGTGGAGATACCCTTCGTTCGAGGTTTATTTACTTTCAACCATTGACTGGAGCGCGTTTCATGCTACTCGATTATGATTTATTTATTATACGAATAGATATTTATAAGCTTATTTTTAGATCTACGATCGTCGTGCCCCTGGGAATCTCGTACATCATCATTTATGACTATAACAAATATATCCTCTTCAGATTCACAAAAAAGACCATTATAAAAAACTTGAAAATCAGTAGTGTTCTCTGGCCTTCCACATTTACGATGAGCAACGTGATCTTGGAATATAGGATTTGTTTCAACCATCCTAGTTTCTTGCGCGTACTTTTTTTGCGACACACAAAGCTTATGGATGCACGCTTGGCTCGGCGTTCTATATTGCTGCAAGAGAGGGTTGCTGACCGAAGTGGAAATAGGTAAGGACGGGACGGGCGCAGAAATAAATCACGCAGGGAAACCGTATATATATATATACATATATATATCAGCAAAGCGGTGAACATAAAACCAAAAATGTTTGCGAATACATCCAGATTTATTGCACATTACAAGTCTCATTTATTCTTTCAGTCCAAACGTTCGCCGTAAGGTCCGAGACATTGAAAGAACAGAAAACAAAAAAGGACCAACAATACAAAAGAGCCTGACAAAAATACTGCATCGTGGAATATTAAAAAAAAAAAAAAACAATTCAACAATTGCGTGGTGTATGTAATACATTTATAATATCAAGGCACGGCGTGATACACTGAAAGCACATTGCGTTTTTCTTTTGCGAAAAAAAAAGGACTGATATTAAATTTTCTTATCACATTTCATTCGTTTTCTTCCATTTTTTTGTAGCAAGCTGGCGTGTGAGCATGTGGAAACAAGGAGCTTTATAAATATGTATAAACGTGTATATAAGACACCTATGAATGTTTATAACAAATATGTATGCTTGCATAACATCGGACACTCGAGTCTCATACTCGCTTTTTGTGGTTTATAATTTGAAAAAAAAAAAAGAAAAAAAAGAACAACGAATATCAAAGCACATTTAACAATTTTATTACGGAAAAAAATGAGTCGTAGATTTTGCGTACATGAGAGGGTTGTTTTCCTGATTGTTCGGAGGTTGAGAGTTTGCCGATCGTCTTGGCCGCCATATGGCCAATCTCGCGAAACCGTACTTTGTCATTTTCTTCTCGATTTTTCGTCTTCTTTCTTCTCTCTTCCTCGTTCCACTCGGTTCTCCTACTTTCCACCCTCTCGTTTCTTCTCTTCTACTAAGTCATCGACATTCTTCGATATCCCGATTTATAACGATTATCGCATAAATTTCGCCTGATTTTTTAAATGTTTTTTTCTTCCATCAATTATTCCTCAACCGTGAAAAACATACACGATTAATTGCCGTGTCTTGTTTATACATTTTCTCAGTATACTCCGAAACGACATTATTTCCCACGTGATTTTGTCTCCGCTCGCGGATTTTTCTCACGTTGATACAAAAATGACGATTGACCGAACTATTTTTGAGCAATAATTGGCTTGAATTTCTTTTTTGTTTTTTTTTTTCTTCTTCTCAATGAGGCAAAGACGTGGACGAAATCTGCTTTTTGTCCTTTCTTGCAGATTCAAGTGTTTGCCTAACTCGTTGAATCGACTATTATACAAAGTGCGTAGCAAAAATATTTCGTTGTCTTGTAAAGTCTCTCTCTCATTTTTTTATTTTTTATTTTTTTCGTTGCTTCCTCGTGTACTTATTTTTCAACTCGTGACGAGTCGATATATCACTTGGTCTCCTTCTAACATGTATATAAAGATGGATATATCGAACACTGATAAAGCGATTCGCTAATTCAAGCTCGATTAATAATTCATTATAAACGACACAGCCAGTGACGATTCGTGGTTATTTATCAATTATTATTATTAATATTATATTCAAATGCGAGGAAAAGAGGCTCTTTTCCTTTTATCAAATATGTCCAAGATTGCGTGAAAATTTTTCCGTTTATTTCTCTGTCATTTTTTTTCTCGTACGATATAATTTTTATTTTTCTCGACCCATTTGAATAATTTAAATTTTTTTTCTCCGTCGATATCCGGACGTTAAATCGAGAATTTTCCCTGCCGGTATTTCTCCTCGTGCTCACTACAACGGACCGCAAACCTTTGATACGTGTCCGGTGATTATGCACCTTCGGTTATATGTCGAAGCACACAACCCCCGCTTGACAGACCACTGTTGGCGTCTTAGTCTCCAAGGTGCCGAGCTTGCGCACGTATATCAACGAATTCCCAGCAGCAACGGCGTCAAAAGCGGTAAAAGGAACGAACTAAGATTTTTGCCGATCAAGTAGAACATACCGATGAAACGATTTATCGTCCGTATCGTCACATATCATCCAACGAGTGTCAGCTATCAATAGCTTTCATTCTTCGACAGTCCTCATAATCTTTGCTATTTATATTAAATGACCATTGTTTTTATTTTACGTTTTTTTTTTCCCAATTGCGATTTAACGATAGCGGTGAATTCTTGAACAATTTATCTCCCACAATGGTTAATTTAATGTCCAGTCCGAAATTTTGTCTTTCACCGACGAATTTTGGGAGCGTTTTAGTCTCTTTTTAAACCCTCTCGCGCAGACTGACGCAATTAATCCTCCTCTTCATTTTTGTGATGATCTACATATTATATCTATACTCGATCTACGATTTTTTTTAACTGACTGTGCACACTAGAAAACGGTCATACACATTGGCAATCGTGGATGGTCAGCTGTAAGGTTTAAAAAAAAAAACTGAGTCTAGTGAGAGCAGAAACAGAGAGACGTAGAAAGAGTGGGATATGAAGAAGAAAAAATACGAGAGGTAATTGTAACGACCGGAGAGTACTCAGCGACGAGAGCGTCTGGAGTGGAGATTCCCCGCCAATGTCTCGGAGCTAAAGAGAATTTTTGCGAAAGAGCAATATATATATATATATTTATATATGTATACAGGGGTTGGTCGAGAACCACGGACGTTCACCACGGATTATCAATCGGTCGACGAGACATCGATGATCGCACTAGGCTTCCCCCGAGTATCGTGTTACAGATGGAAAGTACACTCTTCTCTCGTGTTCGTTGAAACGCTAGTACCTTCGGATAACAAGAAGATGTTTTTTATTCTCTTCAAAATTCGTCGTGACGCTTTTTTCAATGCGAATCACTTCGGAAGGTTTCATTCCAGCAGGTGCAAGAAGAAAGAAGGCGAAGAAACATTTTTTTCGTCGTCGAACAAAGAATTGAAAAGCTCAATGTTGCATTGTGAATTTACGCAAGCTTCTTTTTATTATTGGTCGATTCAACGAGGCTTTTCACACGAACTTCATCGGAATATTCCATTCCAGGTGTAAGAATGAAGAATTTTCATTTTTCCATACACAAAAGATCAAAAAAGACTCGGTGGGAGTCCGTGATATTCAAAAGTTTCTTCTCGTCATTGTCCCCTCAATTTTCCATTGAAAAATATTTTCATTCTCATCACAGATAATCATCCTTGCATTGCATCCTTGCATTTCTCTCCTAGGGAGATTTCCCTCTCCCTTCAAACCCTCTCTATTTTTTCTCCATCTTTCCAACCGTCGTTCCGTCCCTTCCTCCCGCTCTTTCTCCTCCCCGTCTCTCAAGCTGCACTGTATTATATATAATTATATTAACACCACCGTCCAGTACAAACTCCGAATTATATATCTACAAATTTATGTTACGTTTATCGGTGTTTTTCTTCTCTTTGTGTCTCACTCACTCGCAAAGCACGGCGACACCTGTCACTCGAGCTGCAACGAGGATCGAGCTTTCCTGCAATATCGAGGATGACTCGCGACTGCGCAAATCGCGACTCTTCTCCAACCTTGCGAATGTACTTTACCACCCCTGTTACCCCCTCTCGCCGTTCGTTTGTTCCCATTTCCCAGAGTCCTTGCTAAACACCCCGCTTGCGTTTCCTCCCTCTCGGAGTCCTCGCTCGTTCCCGAACAAACGTGCATTATATGTTTACGTAACCATTGAAAAATTTTGTTTTCTCACTCTCGGCTGGCCAAAAATACGCGATCGAGCTTTTACATAAATTGTCTTTGAATAACAGAACAGAATGGATTCATTGATTTTTCCAATTATTCTCACGACGAAACATTTTTACTGGCTGTCGATTATGATTTATAAAAAATTTCGACGGTACTGCGCGAGAACCCGTGCCCGTGAGCTTCGGGAAAACGACGACGAGGGCTCCACCCTTGCGTTCCAACTCCCTCCGGAAGGGGTCGGTAAAGTAGGAGTCGCGGACTACCGACCGTGGGAATACTAGTTTTGGACGAGAAAAAGTTTCTGCGAGGTGCCGGAAATGTAGGAAATGTATACGTAAATTGATTCAAGGATGTGATAGAGACAAATCGAGGGATGAATTGATGAGATGCTTGGAATTAGGAGAGAGAGAGAGAGAGATAGAGATAGAAAAAAAAAATAAACCTTTTTGCTATCAACCAGGTGATGAAAAGCAAATAATAAAGAGAACAAGAATAATTATGATCGTCCGTGATCTCTGACTCGGCTATTTTATCAAAAAACAGTACAAGGATACCCAGAATTTTTTTTTCACCAAGTCTATGCTCTGGTTGAAAATGTCGGAGGTGTGTTTGTGTGTGTGTATGCGTGTCGACCTATTTGAAGGACCTTGGCCGTTACACCCAGGACACAGGCGGAATGGAGCATGTAGTAACGTGAATTTCGTGAGGAAACGACTCTCGCTATAGGGTCGAAAGTATGTTGAGGGTGGATTGGCAACCCGGAGACCTTGAGCATTTTACACGATTAAACGAGACCGCGAACGAGTCTCTCGTGCTAATATTTGCCTACTTACCGGGAAGCGACGTGGAGAAGAAAAAGAAAAAAAAATTAACCCGTGTAACGACGTTAAGTAACCAAGTTCTTTTTTCTTTGCCATCTTAAATTCTTTTGTACTGACACACTATACTCCGTAGATTTCAAGCTCAATAATATTCTGAACGTTTTCTCAGCCCCGTATTTCCATCCCCTCTCGCGTAACCGTAATGATCTTCGAGCGATGAAACGGAAAAAAAAAATGACGTCCAAGATTCTCACCGTTGATTCTCTCGCTTTCGCCTCAATAAAATCGCCCGGTCACGGCCCGTAATAATCGATCGTCATGAATATTAATATCGCGTATCAGCTCGTACAACTATGCATATTGACCGTGTGTCAGCTGAGAGTTGATATACAGATAGAAATCGTGCTTCGCGGTTAAGGGTGGTCCCCTGTGCGTTCACCGCCAATGAGATGGGGATAAAGACCCTTCTTTAATCCTGATCCTTTTATCTCGTATCAACTTTTGACGTCACCACTTTTAGAACCGTCGATCTCTCAAACGACGCTTTGTTCTAGACCAAAAGAACATCAATGATATCTTCATTTATCTTTAATCAATAACAAAACAACGATCAATTACTTTGTTTTATCAAGCAATTATTTAAGGTAGTAGTCTGTTAACTTAAGCCGATTTTCATGTCTTTTTTGGAGGGCGTTTTTTTTGTAGGAAAATAAAAATGAATCGTTTTGGATATTTAGGATGTTTTTATTTACATATTAAAGATACAAAAAAAAATTTTGTTGAAAAAATTTTATAGTTCATTATTATTATTATTATTGATAGAAGTTGGCTTTTTTTTTCGAGGCGCCAACTTCGATCAATAATAATAATAATAATAAACTATTAATTTGAAAAAAAAAAATTTTTTTTTTGTATTTTTAATATGTAAATAAAAACATCCTAAATATCCAAAACGATTCATTTTTATTTTCCTACAAAAAAACGCCCTCCAAAAAAGACATGAAAATCGGCTTAAGGCCGTAGTCTGGTCTAGAGCGAGATTTTTGACGTCATTTCTAATGTGCAATAATGTTTAAACCGTTGAAGTTGTCTTGATGAAAATTTACACGTGCATTTATTGATCCTTAGAGAATACTTTTACATTAAAAAAAAAAATTGTTTGAATATTTTCATGTAGTTTTTTGCCTTGTTGCAACATGGTGCACTCTGGACGATGTTGTATGCATCTGAAAAAAAAAAATATATATATATTCTCAATCTGTATGAGTTCTCTGAGCACTGGTAGCAGAATTGGTACTAAAAAAAATTTTTTTATTGAGTCGAACAATAATTTTGCCGACATTTTATAACTCGTCGAATACCCGAAAATGTATGAAATATCATTAATGAAACTTCAACAGGCCGCCATTTAATCAAAAAATTTTTTTAAGTACCAATTCTGCTACCAGTGCTCGGAATACTCATACAGATTGAGAATATATCTATATTTTTTTTTTCAGATGCATACAACATCGTTCAGAGTGGGCGCCGATTTCGGCGCACCATGTTGCAACAAGGCAAAAAACTACATGAAAATATTGAAAATAATTTTTTTTTTTAATGTACAAGTATTCTCTAAGGATCAATAAATGCACGTGTAAATTTTCATCAAGACAACCTCAACGGTTTAAACGTTATTGCACATTAGAAATGACGTCAAAAATCTCGCTCTAAACCAGACTACGGCCTTAAGTTACCAGACTACTACCTTAACGATCTATTTTATATTAATACAAAATTTTTTTACTTTTTGAAATGTCAACTTTTGGAGTGGCAACCAAATTTGTCTTTGTCATTTACGGAATAGTAATTAATGTTTACCAAATTTTTAATTGCAGTTGTTGGTTATTCATTCCTCCAAAAAAGACATGAAAATCGGCTTAAGTTACCAGACTACTACCTTAACGATCTATTTTATATTGATACATAATTTTTTTACTTCTTGAAATGCCAACTTTTGGAGTGGCAACCAAATTTGTCATTGTCATTTACGGAATAGTAATTAATGTTTACCAAATTTTTTATTGCAGTTGTTGATTATTCATTCCTCCAAAAAAGACATGAAAATCGGCTTAAGTTACCAGACTACTATCTTAACGATCTATTTTATATTAATACATAACTTTTTTACTTTTTGAAATGTCAACTTTTGGAGTGGCAACCAAATTTCTCATTGTCATTTACGGAATAGTAACTAATGTTTACCAAATTTTTAATTGCAATTGTTGGTTATTCATTGACTCGGATACCAGAGTTAGCTTTACTTGAAGAAAACCGAGCAATTCAATCTGTCGTTTCAATAATAGACTAATTGACCAAACTTTATTCCCGAACAGAGCCGAAACGAGGACCGCACATTATGACCTCGTCTATAATTTTACCTGGAAAAACCCCGATAAATAATTTCTCTATACGGAAACGTCTTCTCGTCAAAGAGAAAAAAGTTTTGTGTGCAGATATACGATGGTGATGTACATATAAAGTATCCAGAAAGATGCTTTATCTTCGGTACGATGTTTTTATATGTATAATTCGAGTCGTTGGATAGACCCTGTCCCGTATATTTTCAGTTATCGACCAATCGGTGTTAAGGTCAGGCACGCCCAACCAGAATACCCAACGATATAACTGTGGTACGGAGGGCCTGTGGGCAAATCGTTGCAACGACGCAGCCAGTGTGG
Source organism: Oxytorus armatus (assembly GCA_958009045.1). Lineage (NCBI taxonomy): Eukaryota > Metazoa > Arthropoda > Insecta > Hymenoptera > Ichneumonidae > Oxytorus > Oxytorus armatus. The sequence continues at coordinate 26,918,271 of OY253748.1, forward strand.
GACGTTTGTCCTGCGAAAATTAAGCCTTGACTCACTTCTATGTGTCACTATACATGTATGTTTATCCTATCCCCCGGTAATTCTGTCTTCATTCTCGTTTGAAAATTTGACGGGCACAAACAAGTAGTACCAGCGAATATCTCGTTCCAGCGCCGAGGAACGACCTTATATATACTCAGGGGGTTTCGAGGCCGAGTTCACTTAAATATATAAAATACCATTTCTCAATCACTCGAGTCACGTCAATGGATCATGCGGGACGTGTCATTCATCGATTCCGAATTTTCTTTAATTACCATCTCGTTTTCTCACAAACAACCAAATATTAGGATGTCAGGCAATGGAAGCTCGAAGAAACAACGTAATAATAAAAATTCACTGTACTTAATTCATTATTAAATTCAGAATCAATCATTGTTCAATTCATGAATCAATAATTCGACAGAGTCAAAATGTTCTATTTCATCGTATTTCTTTTACTATGATTGCTTGGCATATCATTAATAAACTCCGTCCAATTTCATGATCCCTCCTCTCGTTAAAATGTTCGTTTTTTTATTCAGAAAATCTCGTACATACGAGCTTAAAAGCCATTAAATTGTGGACCGAATGGAAGGGCTCTTCTAACGAGAAATACGTCCGCAAATAACGTTCATGGTTAACGATATTCTTAATTTACGATCTAGAACCGTCTCGGTCATTCCCTCTCATTATTATCGCGACTAATCGGAAGTATGGAAGAAAAAGTTCTCATAGACGAGGGAGAGTAAATCGAGAGGCGAATTACACGGAATAGATATATATATATATATACGAGGTCTGTTAAAAAAGTATCGCGAATTTTGAATTTCCGCGGGCTACGTATATTCGATTTTCGATTTTTTTGTGGCGTTAGATTGGTACTCATGTCCCTCACTTATGCTGAAAAAATCGGCCATTTTGAATGTTTAGTTAATTGTTGACAGCTGTTTTGGTAAGACGTGTTTTGGCTTGTCTTCGATTTTTGCCTATTCCCATTTCTGGAAATTGGTATTGTTCCTTGAAAGTAATCAACATATCCAGGAAAAAAATTGGGCGTAAGCGGAACTTTGTCCAATAATTCTATCCCACCCCACCGAGCTGTCGAATTTTTATATGAAAAATTGCATGCATTCAAAATTTTGTTAAGAAAATTGTTTATTATTTCAAAATTATTCATAATAAAAAAATTTGATATTGTATTGTTATAGCAAATTTAATGATCTACAAAAAAGGTATCTTGAAAAATTCTTGTGGATCTAATATTTATCACGTTATTAGCAAAAAAACTGTCATCATTTATTCCAAAAGTCCATCATTATGGCCAAAACAGGAGTTTGACGTCGAAAAACTGCAATGTATTCTTCATATGCAATTAGAAATATGAAGAGATACATAGTGCACTCAATAACAGTATGTGAACGATATTTAAATTTTCAATTTTATCAATTTTATTATCATTCATGATAAATTTTTCTTCTCTGATCGATAAGGACATTGATTTCTTTATCAGTTCCAAATCGATGGCTTTTTTCGAAAGATTTGAAATCAACTCCTCATTTTTTGATATCGATGTGAGCGAGTGGATTTCTAATGAAAATTATTTACAAGGCTTAAAAATAGTTAAAGGAATTAAAGTGGTTTACGATGTTGCAGAAAAAGGAGTGAAACTTATTACAGATTACAATGATCGTCTCACTTATGATGAAGATCAGAAACAATTCATTGTACAAATAATTGAAGAATATTAAAAAAAAATCCTGATATTAACAAAGCAACTTTGCTCCAACCGATGTAATTCATTATTGTAAGTTGATTTTAAAAATATATGACATCATTCATTATAATTCACAATAAAATTGATAAAATTGAAAATTTGAATATTGTTTACATTTCATTGTTGAGTGCGCTGCATATTTCTTCATAATCTTATATACATACGAAAAATAAATTGCAGCTATTCGACGTCAAACTCCTGTTTTGACCATAATGATCGACTTTTGGAATAAATGATGATAGTTTTCGCGAAAATTTCACAAGATACCTTTTTTGTAGAGCATTATATTTCCTACAAAAACATTATATAAAATTCTTTTATCATAAATAGTTTTGAAATAATAAACAATTTTCTTAACAAAATTTTGAATGCATGCATTTTTTCGTATAAAAATTCGACAGCTCGGTGGGGTGGGTTAGAATTATTGGACAAAGTTCCGCTTGCGCCCATTTTTTTTTCTAGATATGTTGATTACTTTTGAGGAACAATACCAAAGAATTTCCAACATCACCAAATTAAGAACCACCCTATAATATATATATATATATATATATATATATATATATATATATATATATATATATATATAATAGCTAGATGTATCGGTAGAACGAGGAAAGCGAAAAAGGAAAGCGAAAAAGGAAACCTGGTACGTGGATGAACATTTATGACACCTTGTCCCGCTCTTGTTTTGTGAAAAACACGCCTCTTCCCTCTTGCACTATCCCGAGATTAACGAGAGGCCCACTACCCTCCGGCTATTACTACTGCCGGTTCTACTAGCACTTATCCGAGGCTCGTAAAAAAATATATCTGAATTTCAAATTCTCACCATGAGCAAAGGCCTCCGGTCATTTTTAATACTCTCCCTTTCTCTCTCTTTAAACGGTTAATGACAAAGTAGCCACTTTATTGCGATATGCATATATAAAATGAAGGATAAGAAAAGAATTTTCACACGATAGCAATCAAATATATGCATCACAAGGATGATCCGATATACAGGTATATCTATTAAGGAGTTTCAACCTTGTTTTGTAGCAAAATCAATTCGACTTATTTTTTTCCTCCAGAACGACTCGCCATACTTCGTCCCGGGTGTTTCCGGTTACATAAATATTATTTCACTCCGAGATCTGCAGGCAATGAGCTGCATTTTTTTCGTGCCAGAAACAGAGAGACGGAAAAGAATGGCTTGGATGAAAAAACCTGGTGAACATTTTTTAAAAAACGAACAAAAGCTCGAGAGATTTTTGCACAGCGATAGGGGATGAATGTATGAAGGTGGCGGTAAAACTCAGCGGGTGGCGCCATCGGACGAAAAATTCCAGCACGCGACGTTCGCCCGGTCGCCGGTATACGTATATCCATAGATTTTGTCAACGGCTGAGCAGCTTTGGGGGGATGTTGTTGCGGATACGATGAGGCACCTGGTAGCATCGGATCGAAAAAAATTATTGATTATAGTAAGCGCGAAACAACAAAAACGACAAAACCACTGCATCATCCGCAACACGAGAGTGACGGTCTTTCACTATATTTTTTTTTTTCCATAAGCGCAATAATTATTACTGCTTAAGGGATAAAAAAAGAGAAATTCATGTCCATAAGAGCCACTACATCTATGATCTTATTTGGCGGTGGAAAAAAGGGAACGGAAATTAAAGTTCTTTGAGAGCTTGTTCGTAGAGTCGAGAGGAGGCAACTGCAGAGAAGCTCTAATGCATGTGAGAGACTTCCCGTTCGTAACTTTTATTACTCGTATACTTTTCCACACAGCTTTTGTTATATTGCTGTTGAAGGTCCTCCGAGAGGAGTTCCATATTACTCTTCTTCGTTTTCTACCTCTATCTTTTCTTTCCCTCTTCATGTTATATATATATATATATATATCTTTCTCTGATCTCTATCCTCAAGTCGAGAAATTATGTCCGGATATTGTCTCGTCAATACTTCCGATCGACAATCTCGTCTTTCTCTCTTGGCTTCGAGTCTTCCTTCGTGAAAGAAGAAATCTTTCTCCTCGAGCTCTAGTCGATGAGAGCAGACAGAGAGAAAGAGAAAGAGAGAGAGCATTCTCGACTCGATTACCCCGGGCTGTACGGGCAGTGATCGCTAGAAAAAGCTGGGGATATTCTCCCCTGCCCCTCCCACCAGTCCGAACGAGCTTTATTTGCCTCGTCTTCTCCTCTAGAAACAAAGACCACTGGCATCGGATCCCGCGCGTTCTACGCCCTCGACAATCGCATTTCATAAATCTTACCAAAGCTTTTTCCCTTGTATACACGGATGTCATACTATAGAACTGATGTAGATGGAAGAGCGAAAAGAATACTTGACTAAATTAACTCGGACGAGACGCGTTGAAGAACGGTGATAATAACCATAATACGAGGTGTGTAAATTAAGTAATGAGACTGGCAACGTAGCGTTCGATATGGCAACACTTGAGGCGCTGGGTTTGGAGGAGCGGCAGGGAAACATGTGATACGCCTTCAATACGGGTTTGAACTCGCTCGAGTCATTTGGTTGTCCGTAGCAATTTATTTTTCGTCAAACAGTTTTTTCTTTTGTGTTCTAAAAATGAGTGACATCAATTTCGAGCAACGGCGTAGGATCGGGTTTTGCTTCAGACTTGGGCACAGTGCAACGGGAACTCTTGCTAAACTTCAGGAGGCCTACGAAGACAGTGTTTTGTTAAGATCCCAGGTTTTCCGGTGGTTCAAGGTAGTAGTCTGGTAACTTGAGCCGATTTTCATGTCTTTTTTGGAGGGCGTTTTTTTGTAGGAAAATAAAAATGAATCGTTTTGGATATTTAGAATGTTTTTATTTACATATTAAAGATACAAAAAAAAATGTTCGAAAAAATTTAATAGTTTATTATTATTAATAATATTGATCGAAGTTGGCACCTCGAAAAAAAAGCGCGTGGGTGGCCCCGGTGATTTTGGCTCTTGATGTTATCTGAAATAAAAAATTCTTGATAATTCTTAATCTATAGACATGTCATTCTGGTCGGAACTACTGAAGTTAAATTTCATGGATAAATAACATAATGGCGGACTTTGGAAAAATACGTCCTTCTCCATTTTGTTATTTATCCATGAAATTTAACTTCAGTAGTTCCGACCAGAATGGCATGTCTATAGATTAAGAATTATCAAGAATTTTTTATTCCAGATAACATCAAGAGCCAAAATCACCGGGGTCACCCACGCGCTTTTTTTCGAGGTGCCAACTTCGATCAATAATAATGATAATAACAAAACATTAAATTTTTTCAAAAAAATGTTTGTTTGTATCTTTAATATGTAAATAAAAACATCCTAAATATCTAAAACGATTCATTTTTATTTTCCTACAAAATAACGCCATCCAAAAAAGAAATGAAAATCGGCTTAAGTTACTACCTTAATCAATCACGGCACCTCGATCGATTCTCCGGTTTCACGTATCCTTTAAGTTAAAAAAATCGATAAAAATGATTTTTTTTAAACGCGACAAAGAGGGAACAAAAAAACGGTATACCGTAATAGAAAAAAAAGTTTGTCATCATATTCTTAAGGCATTTTCAGAAGGAAGAGAGTCGATTGAAGATGAACCACGAAGCGGAAGGCCTTCATCTTCAAGAACCGATGAAAATGTCGACAGAATCCGGGATCTTGTGCGTTCAGATCGTCGGTTGACAGTCAGAATGATCGGGGAAAAGTTGAATTTGACTCATACCACCGTTCATCAGATTTTGACCAATGAATTGGGGATGAGAAAAATCTGCACCAACTGAGTGTTGCATCACGATAATGCTCCTTCTCATACAGCAATTTCAATAAACGAGTTTTTGGCCAGTAAAAACATTCCTGTGGCTCCTCAGCCTCCTTATTCGCCTGACTCGAGTCCTTGTGACTATTTTCTCTTCCCGAGATTGAAAAATCACCTCAAGGGAACTTATTTTGGAACACTCGAAAACATTCAAACGGTTGTAACCGACCAGCTGAAGGCTACGAGGGGGGACCCAAAAAAAACGGGAATGACGCTGCGGCGGGGAGGGAGAGTGGGGGAACCCATTGCTCGACCAGGTGTCCGTTGGGGACACGTCTCTTGAGTTAGTGTGCGAAGTTCTGTCGCCGCGAGTGCATCGGTTCGCCCGTGGGAATTTTCGTAGTGAAACAACTTTTTCCATTTCGGCGAAAACGTGATGGCCGATTGTCGAGAGCAACGCGCGGCTGTGAAATTTTGATTCCTGTTGGGGAAATCGGCCGCGGAAGCTACTGTAATGCTTAAGACTGCTTATGGAGATGCTGCCCTAAGTAAAACCAGAGTCTACGAGTGGTTTTCACGTTTTAAAAATGGAGAAATGTCAATTGAAGACCAACCCCGTTCAGGACGCCCCTCAACGTCGAGGAGTGACGAAAACGTCGACAAAATCAATGCTCTCATTCATGAAGACCGTCGCCGAACCATTGATCAGCTCTGTGAGATGTCTGGGATATCATGGAGTTCAATTCAGAGGATTTTATCCAAAGATTTGCACATGAGCAGAGTTGCAGCCAAATTTGTCCCTCGCCTTCTCACAGACGAGCAAAGGGAGCGTCGACTTCAGGCATGTTTTGAACTTCGAAATCAGCTCGAAGAGGACCCTGAACTTTTTTCCAAGGTGATTACTGGTGATGAATCGTGGTGCTATGGATACGACCCCGAAACAAAGCGGCAATCAAGCGTTTTGCCACTGTAGAGGAGGAAAAACAAAAATCGCTGGAAGGCCTAAAGAACATCCCGATAAGTGAATTTAAAAAATGTTTTGAACATTGGAAGGATCGTTTGCAGAGGTGCGTTGTGGTCAAAGGAGGATACTTTGAAGGTGATCAAAATTTTTGTGTAAAAATATTTAAAAATAAAGAAATTATGACGAAATTCCCGTTTTTTTTGGGTCCCCGCTCGAATTCCAGTATCGGAGTTCCAGCACTGCTATGAGGATTGGAAGAACCATCTCCAGCGCTGTGTGGCTTCAGAAGGAAGTTATTTTGAGGATGACAATATAAAATTGTAATTCTATTTGAATAAAAAAAATGAAAAAAAAATCAGTCTCATTACTTAATTTACACAACCTCGTATACCGATAATGATACGTTGAAGAGATAAGCTAGTCATTTCATTCGAACATAATTTCACTCGTATGTGAAAAAAAATTCATTTCAATTGTTGTATAATGGCAATTTCATATTTACGTTAATTAATATTAAACACTAATCAACAATTATCACTCAAATAAATTAAAATCCATTCGAAAATGTACATAAACAATCGATAAATCCATTTTTGTTCATACAATAATGATACATAATGGAGCAATATACCACAACGCGAGACGACAGATAGGCATAATTGTGAAAACTTGTTACGAGGGATGTCCTTTCAACTTACAGGGAAAATGGCCAGGAGGTTTCGAGCTTCTGTGACGGACGCTTTTCATGCTTTCCACTGCTGATGCTGCCGCTGTGTCGATTGTTCTCACTTCCGTGACAACTGCAGCGACCAGAAAAACAGAGAAGAAATAAAACGTGTGAGTCATTTTTTTACTTTCAATCTCTTTGTTCGCGTTCGTGAGCAGAATTTTATTCCGAGATTTTTCATGCCAAAGTGCTTGAAACGATTGAAACAGTGAGAAAATCACAATTATAAAAAATGTATTATAATTTATTAATACGTGAAACATTATAAATACAGGAAATTACGAGCCATCGAGCGAAAATTTTCTACACGAATGGAGCAGCCCTAAATGAATATTTGTTATTAAATTTCAAGAAAATCGAACGGAACGTCGTTTTTTTTTAGTGAGTCACGGTTGGGCGATAAACATATTTCGTTGGTGAGATTGGCGAAAGCTCGAGTGGTGAATGAAAATTTGCAAATAGTAACGAAGAAGTATCGCGACAAGTTGCAAGCTCAGGAAATACCCGCGGAGAGGGGTGGAAAAAGAGGAGGACTGAAAATAAGGGGGTTGAGCGCCCGGTTATAGGCTAAATAATTCATGAGAGAGAGGGGGGGCGGGAGATGGAGAGAAAGATATGAGATTGCATATACGGGCAAAGAAGTGTCGCCCGGTGTAACTTGGCAAGTAATTAAGGTCGTTGAGCAAATATAGCGGTGGAATGAATGGAAAAGCGTGGTTCAGAGTTAGAGAGTGTTGAGATTCGTGGTGAAGAATGCGTCTCGCGCTTTGCATCGTCCGAACACGATGATACGATAATAAGGGAAAAAGTTGCACGACTCGAGGGAAAGAGAGACCGGAAAACCGAGAGGATTGCAAGAATGTTAAATAAAGGTTTCCCCGGCTTTCATACTTTGCTCTAGAAGAGAGCAATGAAAAGACAAAAATCTCAACCAAAACGAGATCCATAAACGGAGATCCCTTAATGGGAAACGCGCATTAATATTACAGTACAAAAAAACAACATGTTAAAAAGCACATATAAAAAAAACGGCAATGGGGTTGTTAATTTGACAGTATGAAAAAAACGTTAATTGAAGAGATGCTCTTTTCCTTCCTTCTCTTGCACTTCATTAAAAATATATAAAATCCATTTTTTTACAACGCATGTAATTAAAATATCATAATTAGAACTTTTGCGGAAATTGGTGTCAGACTTTTTTTTTATTGGAAAATTTATACGCAATTAAAATAACTGGAAGAATATATTGCCAATTAGATTGCAATGAAATTTCATTAATTGAGGGAAGTTTAATAGATTAATAGAAATATATTTCTCCAAAATAATCTAAAATACCCACAGAAGAATGTTATGAAAAACGAAGTAGCTCTCATAGTGGTGGTTTAGCTTGTTTAAGGTAGTAGTCTGGTAACTTAAACCGATTTTCATGTCTTTTTTGGAGGGCGTTTTTTCGTAGGAAAATAAAAATGAATCGTTTTGGATATTTAGCATGTTTTTATTTACATATTAAAGATACAAAAAAAAAAAATTTTTGAACAAATTTAATAGTTTATTATTATTATTATTATTGATCAAAGCTGGCACCTCGAAAAAAAGCGCGTGGGTGGCCCCGGTGATTTTGGCTCTTGTTGTTATCTGAAATCAATAATTCTTGATAATTCTTAATCTATAGACGTGTCGTTCTGGTCGGAACTACTGAAGTTAAATTTCATGGATAAATAACAAACTTTGGAAGAAAGTTTTTTTTTCCAAAGTCCGCCATTTTGTTATTTATCCATTAAATTTAACTTCAGTAGTTCCGACCAGAATGACATGTCTATAGATTAAGAATTATCAAGAATTTTTTATTTCAGATAACATCAAGAGCCAAAATCACCGGGGCCACCCACGCGCTTTTTTTGGAAAAAAAAACTTTTTTCCAAAGTCCGCCATTTTGTTATTTATCCATGAAATTTAACTTCAGTAGTTCCGACCAGAATGACATGTCTATAGATTAAGAATTATCAAGAATTTTTTATTTCAGATAACATCAAGATCCAAAATCACCGGGGCCACCCACGCACTTTTTTAGAAAAAAAAACTTTTTTCCAAAGTCCGCCATTTTGTTATTTATCCATGAAATTTAACTTCAGTAGTTCCGACCAGAATGACATGTCTATAGATTAAGAATTATCAAGAATCTTTGATTTCAGATAACATCAAGAGCCAAAATCACCGAGGCCACCCACGCGCTTTTTTTGGAAAAAAAAAGCTTTTTTCCAAAGTCCGCCATTTTGTTATTTATCCATGAAATTTAACTTTAGTAGTTCCGACCAGAATGACATGTCTATAGATTAAGAATAATCAAGAATTTTTTATTTCAGATAACATCAAGAGTCAAAATCACCGGGGCCACCCACGCGCTTTTTTTTTCGAGGTGCCAACTTCGATCAACAATAATAATAATAATAAACTATTAAATTTTTTCAACAAATTTTTTTTTTGTATCTTTAATATGTAAATAAAAACATCCTAAATATCCAAAACGATTCATTTCTATTTTCCTACAAAAAAACACCCTCCAAAAAAGACATAAAAATCGGCTTGAGTTACCAGACTACTACTTTAACATATATTTCGATTTCCAATTGAAACGACGTTTTAATATAAATTTCGTGATATAGAGTAATCATTAGATCATATTGAGGACACGATCCGATGACACGAAACTCGGCGTCTTTTTTTTTTTCGATTCGCGATTCCGGCGTTAGTGGAGCAGATATTCTATTGCATCCACGAGGTCTGCATGTGAGGAAACTTCCCTCAGGCATGTTGCAAAGTGCTTCATTGTCTGGCAGCCGTTGGGTGCTTGACCTTCTCCCACATTATCAAGATTCATACATATACACATTTGTAAGCATATACGTATCGATAGCTAACAAGAAAAACGGCGTAAAGCACAAAGTTTGACCCGATATGTGAGGTGGTTTACGGCCTTTCACTACCCAATAGTCGGTGTATGTAACTTCGGCCCTTGACGGCCTTCGCGCTGCTCTCTCGCGCGGGTCCTCTTTCGTAAGCTCGTCATTTTAGAAAATCGAACTAAACCCCCTCCCGCAACATTCTCGCACAATGAGAGAGATAGAGAGCCCACTGGCTTTCTGTGTTTTGTGGCCTTCCCTTCTTGTGCATCGCTGCGTTGTATTATGTATTATATCGAGAACAAGGCCTCGAGAAATCATAGGTGTCAACTTCCCCATTCTCTCGTGTCTCCTGCTCGAGTACACGAGCAAAGATAGAGGCGCGGGCGATGCTACGACCGTGTCACACCTTTCTTGTTTATGTATATATATATATATATATATATATATATATATATATATATATATAGATATATATATATATATATATATATATATATATATATATATAGATATATATAAAAGTTGTTGGCAAAAAAAAGGGCGTAAACTATGTGAATCTTTACTCAAATCAATTTGAGTTACGTCGTCTTGTTTGCCAGCAGCCCACACATGCGCTTCTTCTCCTTCTTCCGTCCGATAAGTCTACAACAATATCCGGATCCGTGACATACGTGTTCATATTGGCAACCTTTGTACGCGATCTCGATTGAAAAAAGACGCGAAGAGAGAGTTAGAGGGACGGGTAAAGTACTTTGAGATTTAGCCGGTGGCCCTGTCGAAGCCTCGGCGCAGAATATAACTCTCGAGTGGCCCTCGCGTATATAGATTATATATATGATATATCAAACATATGTGTGCAAAGATTGTTCCCCTGACTCCGGACCGATCGGACTCGATTCCGGAATAACGTGAAGGTAAAGCCTAAAAAACGCTCCCGTTCGTTTTCAATCGACCGTTAGTTTTTTTTTTTTTTTCTCATTTAACGCCTTCGGTGCTAGAAACGGTCGAGCAATCATAAAGATCGGGAAAATTCTATTTGACCAGGGAGAAATTGTTTTCGGAAGGACAGCTCTTTGAGAAGATATGCCGCGGGACCAAACGGGAGCGGGTACTCTCTACGAGAGTAGTCCCACGAGTTACGGCCAGTTTGAGGCCAGGAAAGGATAAATACAGCTGCGAGACCGGGATCTTTAACGAGACCATTCGAATGATTTTTGTCTCTCGGTTCTCGTAAACGGTCAAAAGTATAAATGCATTTATGAACCCGGAATTGTCAGTTTTTATTCAATTGGAGCCAACGGAGGGTCTAAAATATATATTTTATTTATATCAACACAAAAATGTTCGTTAATTAATTTTTGCTTCATCAATAGTATTTTTTTTATTGCGATTTTAAAAAACCTGTCGCAATCGAACGGATTGTTTTGCAGTACGTAATGCTATACAAAGTTTGTGTTTTTATTATCGCGCGAAAAGGATCATATTCCTCCCCTCATTTTCTTATCGACGTGCCGAGGGAGCATATAACAGAGAGAGAGAGAGAGACGGTAAGTCTTTTTTTGAAGTATCGAAGGTCGAATAAAGGGCTAGATCGCGAGCTTCGTTAACGGGCCCGTGTGCTCAGGAGCCACCCTCTCCTCTCTCTTTCACCACCTTCCAACTATCGCGCCGTTAACAATCCGAGGCAACCGTTCGTGTGATGCTGCAGGCCACAAGCAGCGAAAAAGGGTCTCTCGGGCAAGGAAGAAAGATAGAGATGAAGAGTTTTTTTTTTTTCGTCGGAAGAGGGGAAAGCGCCTCGAGGGCGGCAAAAATCGAACGCTCCAACGCCCGTCGGCTCGGTGTGTTGAATGAGAAAATAAAAAAAAAAAAAGAAAATGAGAGAAACTGTAGAGCAACGTTGGAAGGAGCGGAAAAATGTGTGAGACGAAAGAAAACGAGTGAGAAGTAGAAAAAGACGCGAAAAACGATTTCGGAGGTTTTTCTCAGCCGACACCAATCCCCTCTCCGCTCACGTACGTAGATCGCAGTCAACTGGAAATTTAATCGCTGTTTAATGTCGTTCTTTGCGTTAAGGTAGTAGTCTGGTAACTTAAGCCGATTTTCATGTCTTTTTTGGAGGGCGTTTTTTTGTAGGAAAATAAAAATGAATCGTTTTGGATATTTAGGATGGTTTTATTTACATATTAAAGATACAAAAAAAAAATTGTTTGAAAAAATGTAATAGTTTATTATTATTATTATTATTGATCGAAGTTGGCACCTTGAAAAAAAAGCGCGTGGGTGGCCGCGGTGATTTTGGCTGTTGATGTTATCTGAAATAAAAAATTCTTGATAATTCTTAATCGATAGATATGTCATTCTGGTCGAAACTACTGAAGTTAAATTTCTTTTTATTTTACAACCCCTTCTCTGCTAAAATGAAAGGACTTTTTTTTCCAAAGTCCGCCATTTTGTTATTTATCCATGAAATTTAACTTCAGTAGTTCCGACCAGAATGACATGTCTATAGATTAAGAATTATCGAGAATTTTTGATTTCAGATAACATCAAGAGCCAAAATCACCGGGGCCACCCACGCGCTTTTTTTTCGAGGTGCCAACTTCGATCAATAATAATAATAATAAACTATTATAATTTTTCAAAAAATTTTTTTTTGTATCTTTAATATGTAAATAAAAACATCCTAAATATCCAAAACGATTCATTTTTATTTTAATTTATTTAATTCATTTTTAAAATCGGCTTAAGTTACCAGACTACTACCTTGAAAACGCTTTCGAGAGCACTTTTATTTTACCAACCCCAAGAGAAAAAGAAATCTACGCATATATTCGACATAGCCAACTTCACATCCATTTATACCTATATAGAAAACATGATTTAAAAAAAATATTTTGCATACTTTAGAATTTACTGTAGAACTTATCGCTGTTTAATGTCGTTCTTTGCGTTAAGGTAGTAGTCTGGTAACTTAAGCCGATTTTCGAGTCTTTTTTGGAGGGCGTTTTTTTGTAGGAAAATAAAAATGAATCGTTTTGGATATTTAGGATGGTTTTATTTACATATTAAAGATACAAAAAAAAATTGTTTGAAAAAATTTAATAGTTTATTATTATTATTATTATTAATCGAAGTTGGCACCTTGAAAAAAAAGCGCGTGGGTGGCCGCGGTGATGTTGGCTCTTGATGTTATCTGAAATCAAAAATTCTTGATAATTCTCAATCGATAGATATGTCATTCTGGTCGAAACTACTGAAGTTAAATTTCTTTTTATTTTACAACCCCTTCTCTGCTAAAATGAAAGGACTTTTTTTTCCAAAGTCCGCCATTTTGTTATTTATCCATGAAATTTAACTTCAGTAGTTCCGACCAGAATGACATGTCTATAGATTAAGAATTATCGAGAATTTTTGATTTCAGATAACATCAAGAGCCAAATTCACCGGGGCCACCCACGCGCTTTTTTTTCGAGGTGCCAACTTCGATCAATAATAATAATAATAAACTATTATAATTTTTCAAAAAATTTTTTTTTGTATCTTTAATATGTAAATAAAAACATCCTAAATATCCAAAACGATTCATTTTTATTTTAATTTATTTAATTCATTTTTAAAATCGGCTTAAGTTACCAGACTACTACCTTGAAAACGCTTTCGAGAGCACTTTTATTTTACCAACCCCAAGAGAAAAAGAAATCTACGCATATATTCGACATAGCCAACTTCACATACATTCATACCCATATAGAAAACATGATTTTTTAAAAATATTTTGCATACTTTAAAATTTACTTTAGAACTTATTTTCCATGAAGAAAATCTACCGAGACTTGGAGAATAAATTAGATAATGGGTTTTTTTTTAAATAACAATATAACGTGAAGTTAATTGATAAATTCAATTAAAGCAAATATAATTGGATGGAATAATATTTGAACGAGTAACGCAGCGTTTGTATATGCATAAAGGGGGCGAAAATTTAATCATAACTGGCAAATGGCGCGGAGTAAAAGAGACCTCGAGAAGCTTCACGCTTATACTTGAAGAGCAAATGTAGGGGTTGTTTCATCTTTAACTCTCCTTTTCCCAGAAATTGTAGTACGAAGGGTGTTTTAAAAAAACCTGATGAATTCAGTGCTCATCATTCTTCAAGATCTTTGTGAAAAATCTTTTTTTTTAAATATATATTTATTTTGTTGGTTTAGCAATAATTCGTACGATACTCGAAAATTCCATCACATCGATTATCTGTCGCGTCTGAACAAAATATCTACGCGAGAAATTGCTCAATAACTCTTGATCCGATTTCGAGCATAATATATAACTCCGTCAACGGATTATTCGTGAAAATTGGCTGCGTTAAGATTACAGGATAATGACCAATATTTATGAAAAAGTAATTTCCTGGTAATAATCGTGCTTTTCATTATTCACCGCGAATACGTATTAAAATCGAGTTAATCATTTATAAATTAAGGGGGGAAATAGGGTTATACGGTTAAAAAAATCGATTTTTTTTATTTCATAAATTGTTAGTAAAACTATTGAAAAATATGTTCCCGAAATTTTAAATGAAAATTCCGACTCGTTCTATTGTTATAAGCCATCAAGGGGGGAAATACGGTTAGGACAGCGTTTTCTCAATGATTTTCATGAATTTTTTTATAGTATAAAAAAGAATATAATTTATTGAAACTTTGAGAATATTTTATACATATATTTAAGTATATACTATAACATTTTTGAAGAATTTCCTTGAAAAACACCGCAGATATTAGCGACCCCATATTGCAGGTCACAATCAGACTCAGCATTTTGCTATTATTTCAGACGCGTTTTTCTGAAAACGACTTTTTTTGAACTTGCGTACACGCTAGTTTGAAAAGTTTTCAACCAATCGTTTTGAAAATTGGCAGTTACTTTCTTTACAGTATTGCGCTCTATATGAATCTAAAATCGGAATATTATCATTATTTAAAATAATTTTTTTTTTGCAAATAAAGTTGTAAAAAATGGCAAAAAATCATGCTTTTTTGTTTTGACCCCTGTAAAAAATTCAATGTTCTATTTTTTTGATAGCATTTAGGTTCATATAGAAGAGAGACATATAATAAAAGTAAATTCCAACCTCGTTTGATTTCAGACGAAAATTGCGGCTTCCAGAATGTACGCAAAATGCTGAGTCTGATTGTGACCTGCAATATGGGGTCGCTAATATATGCGGTGTTTTTCAAGGAAATTCTTCAAAAATGTTATATTATATACTTAAATATATGTATAAAATATTCTCAAAGTTTCAATAAATTATATTCATTTTTTATACTATAAAAAAATGTATGAAAATCATTGAGAAAACGCTGTCCTAACCCTATTACCCCCCTGAAAAGAGAAAAATATTTCGTCTAACTTTCATTCAATACGGTTTTTATAATTGTGTATTGAAATTCATCCATTTTTTTTATATCTTTACGAATCCTTGAGATCCAAAATTTTATTTTTCCATCAAAGTTGTACCTCACGAGACTTTCATTTATTGAAAAATAGAGTGTAACAATGATCTCGGACCATTTTCATTATCCTATACTTTTTTTTTGGTTTTGTTCACTATTATTTTGCAAATAAGAGCAATGTACACCTGAATTGAATTCTTCAGAAACTCATAGGATATATACGGTGCCTGTAATTACTCGGTGAAATTATTCCGACAGAGAAAGACCGGGAATGAGGGGGAGAGAGAGAGAGAGAGGGTTATCCTCATCCAAATCACTAGAACGATGTTCCACAGTGAAGTGGTGAAACACGATGGAACGAGATAGAACGAAAAAGTCGAGTAGCAAGGACCCGAAGAAGCGACAGGACCGAAATGAATATTGTGTTCCGTGAGCGAGAAAAAGCGACGAGTGGATTACGAACGAAGAACGACGTTCATTGTCGCATCACGTTTAATAATTAATTTTTTTGCTCAAAATATCTTCAACCGTGATAAAAATGGACAAAAAAAATTACAATGCAATTTTATTAATTCTATTCTGAAATATAAAGAGAGAAAAATCAATAGAAACAATCACTATTACTATTTGACGATATATTGGTAAATTAAAAGGTAAATATGGAGCAAAGGGGACCCACTTCCGATTGACTTGCCTTTAATATATGTTATGTAGAGACCCTTCCTGAACAACTTTTTCCTCTGACACAATTCGGGGTCGTTATTCATTAAAAAGTTTTTAACAAATAAAGTTAATAATTATTATTGCTATTTTCTTTATACCAGCCAGTCCTAATCATCTTGTCCTTCACATTTGTTGTTACGAATACACCCCTGAGTAGCATACAAAAAGTTTTATCCGTCGCTCATTGTTTGTAAAAAAGTTATTAACAAAAAAAGTTTCATAAATCAAACATGAACTAGTTGTTCTAGTGTATGGTGAACAGCACACGCATGAGAGGAGGGGCTGCGCCCCCCTGCAATCCTCCACTCACCAGCCCAAAGACAAACCAAAAACAACCCAAAAACAACCCAAAAACAACCCAAAAACAACCCAAAAACAACCCAAAAACAACCCAAAAACCGCCCAAAAACAACGCAAACAAACATATAAACAAACAACTATTTGTTTTATTGATTATTTATATTATGAAGCGGATAGATGGTGCCCATAATGTCGAAGAAATTGTCGATACGCTGATCAAAATCGTATTTTTTTTTTAAAGAAAACTCTGCGAGGTAATGCGTAAAATGATAATCGCGTATCCCATATCGTGGGATTTTTGTACGCATATCTCTCCACAATCTTTCAATGTTTTGCGTGTGTACACCAGTTTCGGGAAGCCCCTCCGGTCATACGTGTACTGGCCACCATGCAAATATTTCATATTCTATTTATGAATTTTTTTTTGTTAATAACTTTTTAACAAACAATGAGGACGGATAAAACTTTTGGTATGTTACGCAGGGGGGTATTCTTAACAACACATGTGAAGGACAAGATGATTGGGGCTGGCTGCTATAAGGAAAATAGCTATATGAATTATTAACTTTATTTGTTAATAACTTTTT
The DNA here is from genome assembly GCA_958009045.1 of Oxytorus armatus. Classification (NCBI taxonomy): domain Eukaryota; kingdom Metazoa; phylum Arthropoda; class Insecta; order Hymenoptera; family Ichneumonidae; genus Oxytorus; species Oxytorus armatus. Next base: position 26,935,485 of record OY253748.1, read on the forward strand.
AATAAATAACGACCCCCAGTTGCGTCAGAGGAAAAAGTTGTTCAGAAAGGGTCCCTACACAACATATATTAAAGGCAAGTCAATCGGAGGGTCCCCTTTGCTCCATATTTACCAATTAAAAAATGATCCAAATGAAAATAATAGAAGGTTTTTTTTCTAATCGTTGTGCTTCGCAGTTAGCGTTATGAAATACTTGCGAAATAATTTTTCCAAATGTCAATAAGCGTTAGCCAAATTAACAATGAATAAAGACAATTTATACGTAAAATTTCACTAATCAAATTTTAAAAGTTTCCTCGTATGAAATATTTATAATTAATCCTGTCGACCTCGTAGTAATTCTTGATTGCTCATCCATACACACGCGTATCTGACTTGTGTATGACATCGGTACATATATACGGGTATTATTCGCACGTCGCGTTTTCCATTCCGTGTAACTCAACGGTATACGTCAGTTATTTATACATATAACCGGGTGGTATACGGCAACACTCGATATATTTCTCATTCCCTGAATGCCCATACGTAATAACCCGGATTCAAATCACGTAGGCCAGTAGTTACTCTATCTCACGTATCTCGTGTTAACGTGTAACCGTCGCTGTCCATGTATATAGTTAATGCAACCTCTCGAGATTATGTGGACACTATGGACATGCGTAAACTCCTAAAAAGATAAAAGACGTGACCTAAACTTTTTACGGATAAAAATGATGTTGATTAGGGCCTTTTGCTTCCCGACCGGTCGATATATTTGCGACGGACACTGACCGAATGTTGGGATTGTTGGGCTCCGGCGTGATCGAGTTTCTGCGGGGCTTCTCAACGCGTCTGTGCACAATTCGCGTTCCCATATACATATTATACATACATGAATGAGTAAACAGTAGAAAATCTAGAGTCGATCTACCCTGAGCCTATCCTATCCAATTGTATCGTATGTATTCGTTATAGGACAATTATGAATGGCACATTTACAATCCGATCAAATAACTACCAACTCCTACTTACTTTCATTTAAGGTAGTAGTGTGGCAACTTAAGCCGATTTTCATGTCTTTTTTGGAGGGCGTTTTTTTGTAGGAAAATAATAATGAATCGTTTTGGATATTTAGGATGTTTTTATTTACATATTAAAGATACAAAAAAATAATAATTTTGAAAAAGTTCAATAGTTTATTATTATTATTATTGATCGAAGTTGGCACCTCGAAAAAAAAGCGCGTGGGTGGCCCCGGTGATTTTGGCTTTTGATGTTATCTGAAATAAAAAATTCTTGATAATTTTAATCTATAGACATGTCATTCTGGTCGGAACTACTGAAGTTGAATTTCATGGATAAATAACAAAATGGCGGACTTTGGAAAAAAAACGTCCTTTTCCATTTTGTTATTTATCCATGAAATTTAACTTCAGTAGTTCCGACCAGAATGACATGTCTATAGATTAAGAATTATCAAGAATTTTTGATTTCAGATAACATCAAGAGCCAAAATCACCGGGGCCACCCACGCGCTGTTTTTTCGAGGTGCCAACTTCGATCAATAATAATAATAATAATGAACTATTAAATTTAAAAAAAAAAATTTTTTTGTATCTTTAATATGTAAATAAAAACATTCTAAATATCCAAAACGATTCATTTTTATTTTCCTACAAAAAAACGCCCTCCAAAAAAGACACGAAAATCGGCTTAAGTTACCAGACTACTACCTTAAGTGAAAGTGAGTAAGAGTTGGCAAATAGTTATTTGATCGGATTGTAAATGTGCCATCGAATAAATAATAAAATGGCAGACTCTGGAAAAAAAAACTTTTTTCCAAAGTCCGCCATTTTGTTATTTATCCATGAAATTTAACTTCAGTAGTTCCGACCAGAATGACATGTCTATAGATTAAGAATTATCAAGAATTTTTTATTTCAGATAACATCAAGAGCCAAAATCACCGGGGCCACCCACGCGCTTTTTTTTCGAGGTGCCAACTTCGATCAACAATAATAATAATAATAAACTGATAAATTTTTTCAAACTAATTTTTTTTTGTATCTTTAATATGTAAATGAAAACATCCTAAATATCCAAAACGATTCGTTTTTATTTTCCTACAAAAAAAACGCCCTCCAAAAAAGACATGAAAATCGGCTTAAGTTACCAGACTACTACCTTAAACTGCCCTATAGCCGAAATGGGAAACAACGAGCGACTTCGGAAACTAACACATTATCGGTATCGACGTTTCAACTACCGTAGTGCTATATTCGTACCTTTAAAGTCACTGATTTTCGAACGCAACGTTCAAAGTTCGACATTTAAAATCTCACAAACGATACAGCGGGAAAATAAGCGAGTAAAATATTTAAAAAATCATCCGAACGAACTGAAAATTGTTCGGAGTTTGTTTGGAATCTTAAATATTTTCGAAAGATCGAAAATAGACGTTTAAGGAAAAAAAAATGCCGTGCTTCAAGCCATTAAATATTTATGGCCCTCTATTCATATACACGCTGTCATACTAACCGGTTTATTATATAGTTTCTTGCACAGCTACAGTGGAAATAGAACTGATCGTCTCTCCGGGTTTACTCTGGCTGTGTATATACCTGCCTATATATATATATATATATATACTATTGGAAAACGATTCGCATTTGAAAGAGGCCTCGGGAAAGCGTGTGGACACGAGTGGCATACACAAGTGAATATACAACAGCATCCCCATACGCGATGTTTATAGAAAACGTGAAAAATCCAGCTGTTACTGGAGTATCTAAAAGGGGAGCAATATCACGTGTTGTTGCACAACACATAATATATATATATATTTATTTATTTATTTATTTATATAGTTACGCGGTGAATTGGCATTCACAAAAGTCACGTGTTTCCAACAGACAACGCGCGCGCAAGAAATACGGATTTTCCGTCTAGGTACACACGTGAGGCGTGTGTGGTAAAAGAAAACGAGAAACGTGCGTGACGTTCGAGCGGAAACAAGCTCGTACGATTTTTCAATCGGGTGCATATTCCCTAAATAGCATCAGTCTAGCGTGTATATGTTATACATGGGTCAGACCAAATCGTCAGGGTGGTGACTCTCACCATTTTTATTATTTATTTATTTTTTAAAATTTTATATCAAGTCTCAGCGTTTGTACAGGGGCGATAGGGAAGAAAAAAACGGTAATATTCAGATTTTTTCGAAAGTTTGTTATCTAACATTTGTGCAGTAATAAATGTGTCTCTAAATTCCCTTCAAGTCGGTCGTTTATTTTTCCCGACTACGAATTCGTTAGCCATCGGCACGATTAGTAAAATATTTCCATACAAAATTGACTAGAGCGCGTTTTTCCTCAGTGATCAATCACTGAGACGTGGGTGGTAAATAAACGAAGACTCGATAAACAATTTTTCCTTTAATATGAGATATATAGATTTAAATGAATGCCGCACCCCCACGATTTTTTCCACGGCAACGGAACGGACGAACGATTCAACGAGTCAGCACTCACACACATGGTAAAAAGCTCATTCGTGTCCCGTCCGGTTCGTTGGAAATGAGACTCGAGAATCTGGAGGGCTTTTATGCCCCCGCGTACATACGTATGACCGCACCAAAAAGACCATCACCACGATGGCGCATCGCTCGACCGCACGATCTTTTTTCTATTGTTTTTTGTTTTTGTTTTTTTTTTTCATTTCACACAGAGCTTGCACGAACTCACCCCGACGTTGGAAAGGAAAGACAGTGCTAGTGACGTATACTTATAACGCAAAGTCTTTCGTACCGTATGGGCAACGATGATGAAAGGGAAACAATAAGTGTAGAAAAAGTCTTTACTTTTTTTTCATTTCTTATAACCTTCCACAATTGTAAAAAGGGTAAAAATATGCACGAGTAAAAAATAGGGTTTTTTTTTGGTTTAAGGTAGTAGTCTGGTAACTTAAGCCGATTTTCATGTCTTTTTTGGAGGGCGTTTTTTTTGTAGGAAAATAAAAATGAATCGTTTTGGATATTTAGGATGTTTTTATTTACATATTGAAGATACAAAAAACAATTTTTTTGAAAAAATTTAATAGTTTATTATTATTATTATTGATCGAAGTTGACACCTCGAAAAAAAAGCGTGTGGGTGGCCCCGGTGATTTTGGAAACCGGATAAATAACAAAATAGCGGACTTTGGAAAGAAAAACTTTTTTTTCCAAAGTCCGCTATTTTGTTATTTATCCATGAAATTTAACGTCAGTAGTTCGGACCAGAATGACATGTCTATAGATTAAGAATTATTAAGAATTTTTCATTTCAGATAACATCAAGAGCCAAAATCACCGGGGCCACCCACGCGCTTATTTTTCGAGGTGCCAACTTCGATCAATAATAATAATAATAATAATAATAAACTATTAAATTTTTTCAAAAAAATTTATGCATTTCACGATACAATCGAGAATCTACTTTGGCCATCCAGCCTCGTGAAGATTAAGGTAGTAGTCTTGTAACTTAAACCGATTTTCATGACTTTTTTGGAGGGCGTTTTTTTGTAAGAAAATAAAAATGAACCGTTTTGGATATTTAGGATGTTTTTATTTACATATTAAAGATACAAAAAAAAATTCATTTGAAAAAATTTAATAGTTTATTATTATTATTATTATTATTGATCGGAGTTGGCACCTCGAAAAAAAAGCGCGTGGGTGGCCCCGGTGATTTTGGCGCTTGATGTTATCTGAAATAAAAAATTCTTGATAATTCTTAATCTACAGACATGTCATTCTGGTCGGAACTACTGAAGTTAAATTTCATGGATAAATAACAAAATGGCGGACTTTGGGAAAAAGTTTTTTTTTCCAAAGTCCGCCATTTTGTTATTGAATGACATGTCTATAGATTAAGAATTATCAAGAATTTTTTATTTCAGATAACATCAAGAGCCGAAATCACTGGCGCCACCCACGCGTTTTTTTTTTGAGGTGCCAACTTCGATCAATAATAATAATAATAATAAACTATTAAATTTTATCAAAAATTTTTTTTTTTGTATCTTTAATATGTAAATAAAAACATCCTAAATATCCAAAACGATTCATTTTTATTTTCCTACAAAGAAACGCCCTCAAAAAAAGACATGAAAATCGGTTTAAGTTACCAGACTACTACCTTAATCTTCGCGAGGCTGGATGGCCAAAGTAGATTTTCGATTGTATCGTGAAATGAGAAGCAATCGTGGAGGAGAGAGGATATCAACGAATTATAATATTTCGATGACGATCAATAATTTTTTTTTAATATTAGTAATACCAAATAATCTTACGTAAAATAAAATGGGTTTCGTCAATGTCTGTTACATTCTTCGTTCGTTAATTAAAAGTAAATATGCCGTTACCTTGGAAATTTGCAGCAGAGGGAAAAGAATATGAGCACTTATTATATATAATTATTTTTTTTTAGCACGACACCGAGAGTTCACCACAAATTCTAGTATAAAAATCTTTGGGCACGGCCCGAATACCATAAGAGGGAAAATTCACGTACGCGTACATCAGCGTTCAAACACGAACTGTTTCGTGGCACTTATCCGACCGAGAACTACGCGCAGTTTCCGAATATGTTTACTTTCGGTAAACCTCTCTACAACGGAGACGAGTTATTGTGAAATTTTCTTTCACAGTGTGACGGATCGTCGATCCTCGACGTTACAGTTCAATAAAATATGATCAAATTGAAAGAGAGACGAGAGAGGATTGAGAGAGAGAAAACAAGAAAAAGGATATTCGCGGGAATGAGTTTTTACCGGTGAGACGTGTCGAGCCTGAAACTGGCACGAAGGTGGGACAATATTTGCGAGATCAACGAGATCTCTTTGCCAGCGCGCAATCCTCACTTCCGTTTTGTATTGTTCACCCGATCTCAGCGTCGCAATGCGCGAGAGTAAAACGGAGCTTAAACGCGGAGGGATTTATTTTATTTTTTTCGTCTTTTTCCGACGCTTTTCTTTCGCATGTAATCGCGAAAACAATCGTGACGAGCACACAAAATCTGTGACGCGCGGATTGGTTATTGTACCGGCTAAAGTTTCGCAATCATTGCTTGTCATACGCGATTGTAAAAATCCGCTTCACTTCCCTTTTGTTTTCCAATCTTTCCTTCCACGTATCTTAGCTTTTTTAATTTTCTTTTTTTAACATGACACTTCGAACGCGATGAAAAGCCGCGGTAAGCTTGCGGTAAGACCTCGATTTCACGAACAAACAGGGACCGGAATTTAAGGTAGTAGTCTGGTAACTTAAGCCGATTTTCATGTCTTTTTTGGAGGGCGTTTTTTTGTAGGAAAATAAAAATGAATCGTTATGGATATTAAGGATGTTTTTATTTACATAATAATGATACAATAAAAAATTTTTTGAAAAAATTTAATAGTTTATTATTATTGATCGAAGTTGGCACCTCGAAGTTGGCAACCCGGGTCCTAACTTTTTTTCTACCGAACCGATTGCTTTCAAATTTTAACAGGCTACTCTACACACTTGTAGTTCTCGTCGGAACTACCCTGAAATTTTTTCACCCCTAACTTTTTATTTTACAACCCCTTCTTTGCTAAAATAAAAGGACTCTAGCAAAGAAGGGGTTGTAAAATAAAAAGTTAGGGGTGAAAAAATGTGTCGGTAGTTCCGACGAGAACTATAAGTGTGTAGAGTAGCCTGTTGAAATTTGAAAGGAATCGGTTCGGCAGAAAAAAAGTTAAAATAATAATAATAATAAACTGTTAAATTTTTTCAAACAAATTTTTTTTTGTATCTTTAATATGTAAATAAAAACATCCTAAATATCCAAAACGATTCATTGTTATTTTCCTACAAAAAAACTCCCTCCAAAAAAGACATGAAAATCGGCTTAAGTTACCAGACTACTACCTCAAGTGAAATACAACTACAATCCTCGGTCGTTGTAACGTAAATGTTGCCCCATCATGCACAGGCGCGACGCAAAAGAGTGGACATTTTTCTTAAAATCGAACCCCTTCGAATCGACGTTCTGGCGTATAAGCCAGCAACGAGGAACAAGAGGGAAAGAGGTTTGAAAATCGTGTAATCCCATACGGTACTTATCGCGGCTTTACGTGTCGCCTATTGTTTTCCCAAGATTGAGAATTTATTTGATTTATCTTGACAACGAAAATTTCCTCTTTTTCTTTAATTGTCCGATGATACAAATTGTACGAGGTGGATGTTCGTTTTAACCATATTTTTTACCATCAACCACCGTCTCGCTGCGAGAAATAAAAAATAAATTTGGATTTTATTATGCAATAAACGATATTATATTCACCGCGAGAGAGTTTCTTTGACGATCAAGGTAAAAACGCAATTGGGAAAAGTTCTTGAACACACACAGAGGCCTTGACCCCAAATCCAGTATTCGCTGGACCAAGTTATACGCCTTGAGATGAGAGAAATGCTGTGGCGAACCTGCGGCGGGGGTGGGAGGGAGGAAGGGGGGAGAAGAGAGATAGAGATACAGAGCGGTGCGTTTGATTTAGTTCCACCCGTTCGTGTGGCAGCTATCGGTGCATATGCGACTGCTTTTGCATCTATCTATATGCACATGTATATCCACTGCCTGTATATACCAATAAATTATCGAGATAGCAACGAGCAGCTCGCCGGGGAAACCAGAACGGTCGCGCGCGCGATCCGTAATAAAATGAGTTCGGAATAGTGGACGAGCTTAAGGTAGGCCGCCACATATCAAAAAATTTCATTCCCAAACTCGCCGCCACTTTACGGGAATTTTTATTTTTTATTTTTTTATGATAACCCTCTACCAAAAACGATATTTTTTTATACGTACTTGATGATCGATCGATTACTGGACCAATATTTCGCTCGGTACACTTTCACACACGGACGATTGTAAATTGATCTAGATACAACTACTCTAAAAGTTTGAATTGTAGTTGAACTTCTGTCAACATATTTTTTACAGTTGTTTTTACACCAATCGAAGCTCCGATGAAATCGGATATAGAGTGGGTCAAAAAAGTATTCATACACCTTGTTTTTTTGCGATAACTTTATAGGCATAAGCGATACGCAAAAAAAGCCAATTTTATTTAATGGTACATCAGGTGCAGAGATAAACTGCGAATGGAGAATTTTTCCCAGGAATAATAGAAGAATTATGCTAAAAAAATGAAAATTTTCGGGCAAAAAAAGTATTCATACACTTACGATTATAGTGAAAACCTACATCATCATAGTTGTTAATTATAACTAATATTTGGTGTGCATCCCTTTCGTTTCAATTATCGCCTCGAGTCTCTTAGGCATGGATTCTACTTGTTTCTTTTGCTATTTTCGTCCATTCTTCTAAAAGCACTCTTTGGAGATCGGATTTGTTTGTTATTTTTCTTTTTCTAATTTCGACATCCACCAAGTGCCATAAATTTTCAATAGGATTCATGTCCGGAGATTGTGGTGGTGTAATCAATTGTTTGCGGACATTATAGAGTAACCATTCCCTCGTTTTCATGGCAGTATGTTTCGGGTCGTTATCTTGTTGGAAGTAGAAATTTCCATACAGGCCCATTTTATCTACACTCGCTTTCAAATTGCTGCGCAACACGTCAATATACTTCTGGGCATTCGTTGTACCATCTATAAAAGCCAGATTACCAACGTCATAATATCCCATACAGCCCCAAACCATGACGCTTCCTCCGCCGTGCTTTACGGTCGGTATTAAATTTTTCTGCCGGAGCTCGGTATTTGGTTTCCGCCGGACGAATTTTTTTCCATCGGACCCGAAGATGTTAAACTTCGATTCATCCGAGAATACGACACGTTTCCAAAATTCTATAGATTTTTTTACGTAGGTTTTTGCGAAACGTAAACGTTTTTCTCGATTTATATTATTAATTAATGGTTTTTTGCGGACAGTTCCGCCGTATATTTGGGGAGAATGCAAAACGTTTCGAATAGTCCGGGGACACACGCTCTTCCCCGATGTTGACGCGACATCATTCGCTAAACTGCGAGCACTTGTGAACAGTTTTTTTGTAGCCTCTGTAACGATACTCCGACGCTCTCGTACTGTTAGTATTCTCGGTCGACCGGTTCGTGGCTTATTTTCTGTGCTGTTTGTTCTTTCGTATTTTTTTATTATATATTGCACTGTTGCGAAACTTAGATTTAGTTCTTTATTAATTTTTCGATAACTTTCACCGAGTTTCCGAAGAAAAATCACTCTATCTCGCATGGATATTGATATTTCGCTTTTCTTTGCCATCATGTCTGTTCAGAGCTTGAAGATCTACTATCGCATGGAATAGGTCAAAACCATTGTGTAAACGAAGACTTGTTTACATTGTACGCAGAGGTCAGACCGTCCGTGAGTGAATATCGAGGTTTAGCAGCTCAATCGTAAGTGTACGAATACTTTTTTGGCCCGAAAATTTTCGTTTTTTTTGCATAATTCTTCTATTATTCCTGGGAAAAATTTTTCCATTTGCAGTTTATCTCTGTACCTGATGCACTATTAAATAAAATTGGCTTTCTTTGCGTATCCCTTATGTCTATAAAGTTATCGCAAAAAAACAAAGTGTATGAATACTTTTTTGACCCACTCTATACTCGTAGGAAAAAAAAAATTGAACGTCCGAGAGTACGTTTCGATTGGTTTTTTAAAACTGAAACTTACTTCAGCTACGGGGGTATCACCGATTGCCCACCGGGCGAGGTTCGCTCTTTTCATTTTTTTTTTCTTCTCTCGAACACGTCTGAAAATATCGAAATTCAGCGTCGGACTTTTACTGCCGGATGCTCCACGTGGATCAGAGATTTTTATTTTAATCGTCTGGAAAGAATCGAATTTTTTACAGAGTCAATAGTTACGTCAATATATTATGTTTTTGATACAAATTTTATTTTCATGATTTTTTTTAATTCGCGTTCGAATTCACCCAACGTAAATCTACCCTTCCCGTCGCACCGGAATGGATGCATCGTTGGATTCGTTGAAAAATATTTTTTTTACGCAAAAACAATAACACCGAGACTCCCAACCCCCACGCACTCTCGGCATCGTGATAGTCTCGGATTTAATGGTTTCTCGAGTGGGTTTGAGATGCGATTAAAGCTACGTCCTTTTTTTTAACCCAAGAACATTTCTTTCGTCTGGATTGGACTCAGTTGATCCCCGACGCGTTTTACATGACGCCAATTTTATGTATTAAAAAAAAAATATTTGGACATAATCATGATACAATATTTACAAAATTTTGCACAAATATGATATATTCATATTATACAGTACATGAGAGTCAAAGGAAGGGATGCACTGCGAGGCTTTCTTCCGTTATAAGAAAATGAGACAAAGCTATTATTGATTAAATATTAAAATTCATGCAGATCGAGTGATTGCAAAAGTGTTAGTAGTTAAAACGTCGTAATTGAAGGACTATGAAATGTTATTTATTCATTTTTTTTTTATAAAAGAGGAATAAAATGTGTAAACGGACGTTGATGAAATATCGAAAAAACGAAACATGCGAGAAAGGTGTATTGATATGAGCCAAAATAGATATTTGTGCGATTCCATGATACTCAAAGTAAAACTTTTGATCGTAAATATTTGAGTAAAGAATCCTTACGAGGATAATCGACAAAAGGTACTTAGAGTATTAAAACAAGATGATATTAAGGAGATAATAAATATATATATACGTAAAAGAGGTGTAGAATCAGAATAATAATAAGTGGAACAAAGCGAGCATATTATCAAAGATATAAAACGGAATTGAAGATAATTATTAATTGCAGTCTTAATAGATGAGAGGAAAAATGATTATAGCAAAAGCAAGATAGAGATTGAGAGTGTATGTTTGATGTACCCTATTTTTCCTAGTCTGCGTTCTCGTTCGTCCGGGACTCCCCAAATTTGTCCAACTCCTACCAAAACACAACAATCGGTATATCAAAAAATCGTAGCTAATTGATACATACTACATATAAAAGATAATATATATATTCCAACACCACAATCGTTGAAACTAAATTTGAAATTAATTTCTCCTTCAGTTTCGCCGATTATCGAACGATTATCACTCATCTAATTTGAACGATCATTACAATTCAATTCATCATTAATTCAATTGATCATTACAATTCAATTTTTAAAAATCAATTTCAACAGTTGTCAAAATTTCATTCGAGAGTATTGATATTTTTCTCGAGTGTGAATTTTATCTCGTGCCTCCGTCAAAGTGATGCTCGGTGATACGTCCAAGATGTACGAGGTCTGTACTCGTGTCCCTCACTTATGCTGAAAAAATCGGCCATTTTGAATTAATTGTTGACAGCTGTTTTGGTTAGACGTGTTTTGGCTTGTCTTCGATTTTTGCCTATTCCAAAAAAATGGTTCAAAGAATCTGTATGAAATTTTGTGTGAAAAAAAAAATTGAGTGCGCGGACGCATTCCGAATGTTGACTGTGGCATATGGTGAAGCTACCTTGGACCAAAGCAATGTTTATCGATGATACAAAATGTTCTCAGAGGGCCGAGAAGATGCGAACAACGAAATGCGTTCCAGACCCCCGAGCACATCGACAACAGACGAAAACATTGATGAAACGAAGAAGATAATATTGGCCAATCGTCGAATCACCGTTTGAGAAGTTGCCGAGGAACTAAACATAGGCATGAGACGGGTCGCCGCGAAATTCGTGCCAAAATTGCTCAATTTCGAACAAAAACAGTGTCGCGTTAACATTGCTAAGGAACTGTTGGACTCGATCCGCGACGACACAAATTTGCTCCAGAGGGTCATAACTGGTGACGAATCATGGGTTTATGGTTGTGACGTGGAAACCAAAGCTCAATCATCGCAATGGAAGCTGCTTATTTGGAATAGGGAAAAATCGAAGACAAGCCAAAACACATTTAACCAAAACAGCTGTCAACAATTAACTAAACATTCAAAATGGCCGATCTTTTCAGCATAAGTGAGGGACATGAGTACTAGGGTGGTTCTTAATTTGGTGATGTTGGAAATTCTTTGGTATTGTTCCTCAAAAGTAATCAACATATCTAGAAAAAAAATTGGGCGCAAGCGGAACTTTGTCCAATAATTCTATCCCACCCCACCGAGCTGTCGAATTTTTATACGAAAAAATGCATGCATTCAAAATTTTGTTAAGAAAATCGTTTATTATTTCAAAACTATTTATGATAAAAGAATTTAATATAACCTTTTTGTAGGAAATATAATGCTCCACAAAAAAGGTATCTTGTGAAATTCTCGTGAATCTAATATTTATGACATAATTAGCAAAAAACTGTCATCATTTATTCCAAAAGTCGATCATTATGGTCAAAACAGGAGTTTGACGTCGAATAGCTACAATTTATTTTTCATATGTATATAAGATTATGAAAAAATACGTAGTGCACTCAACAATGAAATGTAAACAATATTCAAATTTTCAATTTTATCAATTTTATCGTGAATTATAATGAATGATGTCATATATTTTAAAAATCAACTTACAATAATGAATTACATCGGTTGCAGCAAAGTTGCTTTGTTAATATCAGGATCTTTTTTTTTATATTCTTCAATTATTTGTACAATGAATTTTTTCTGATCTTCATCATAAGTGAGACGATCATTGTACTCTGTAATAAGTTTCACTCCTCTTTCTGCAACATCGTTAACCACTTTAATTCCTTTAACTATTTTTAAGCCTTGTAAATAATTTTCATTAGAAATCCGCTCGCTCACATCGATATCAAAAAATGAGGAGTTGATTTCAAATCTTTCGAAAAAAGCCATCGATTTGGAACTGATAAAGAAATCAATGTCCTTATCGATCAAAGAAGAAAAATGTAGCATGAATGATAATAAAATTGAAAATTTAAATATCGTTTACATACTGTTATTGAGTGCACTACGTATCTCTTCATATTTCTAATTGCATATGAAGAATACATTGCAGTTTTTCGACGTCAAACTCCAGTTTTGGCCATAATGATGGACTTTTGGAATAAATGATGACAGTTTTTTGCTAATAACGTGATAAATATTAGATTCACAAGAATTTTATAAGATACCTTTTTCGTAGAGCATTAAATTTCCTATAAAAACACATTATAACATTTTTTTTATCATGAATAGTTTTTTAATAATAAACTATTTTCTTAAAAAAATTTTGAATGCATGCATTTTTTCATATAAAAATTCGACAGCTCGGTGGGGCGGGTTAGAATTATTGGGAAAAGTTCCGCTTGCGCCCAATTTTTTTTCTGGATATGTTGATTACTTTTAAGGAACAATACCAAAGAATTTCCAACATCACCAAATTAAGAACCACCCTAATGAGTACCAACCTAACGCCACAAAAAAATCGAAAATCGAATATACGTAGCCCGCGGAAATTCAAAATTCGCGATACTTTTTGAACAGACCTCGTATATATGCGATTGGGCGTTCATTAACGCGAGGATTCTTTGAAAGAGACGAGAAGAGGGATATGAAAGTGCGGTTATATATATATATATATATATATATAAATGGTACAAGGTAAAGTATAACAAATATATATATATATATATATATATACATAACTATCGGCTGTTGGGTAAGAAAAAGGGCTTAACCTACGCGATTTACCACGTAAAGTGATTTGGGTTACGGCCGTTTACACGAAAACGTATAGCAAAGGAAAGGGTTGGGCAAGAAATATCAAAGGTCTGGAAAGGCCCTCGATGGGGACTGGGAGATGGCAACCTCGACAGATATCGTTGGGATAGTAGATGAGAAGAGAATATAGACGAAGTGCACGTATACATAGTTATACAGTGATCGAGCGGGCGAGCATCTGTTCGTCAATCCTTCGCGCGGCACTTTCTTCGTTCCCTGCGGAGCTTTTTGGGAGGGATGCTGCGCTCCTACTCTTCGATCTTGGACGAAGAGAAGCTAGATTTAAATCCGGAGAAGACGAGGAAGACGAAGGAAAGAACGGGGAAGAAGGTGGGTGGCAAAAACCGCTTACAATCCTCTCCTCGTTCGCTATACACTTGCGTTTCTCGCGAACAGAGCCAAAGCATCGGTGTATATATAGGGGTTGTGCGCGGTTAGCGAGCCACGCGATTCCTGAGCCTGTCGTGTCAGTGCCACTCGAAAAATCCTCCCTTGGCGGCATCTATTTACAACGGTACACGATGTCTCGCTGGTTTTATATCCCCCCTCCCTCCTCCATCATCCGTCATGGCCAAAGAGAGATCTGGGTCGTCGATTTTAATCGGCTTCGTCGGATATCGCTCCTGGGCCTACTACACCTATAATTCTATGTACTCATTCGGTGGCAAGATATTTATATAATATGTCTATGTACATACATATACACTCGTTATATGGTACATTGGAGATATCAGCATTGAGCGAAAATGCCTCTTTGCCACGTTTCGTCACGGTTCCCTCCTCTCGAAGACTCGCATAAAGAGATTATACAATCTTCTATATCTTCTCAATCGTTCGCGATTTCTCCGATTTATAAAGCGCAGAAATCGCCCGAGTTGAATGAATATAAGATAGTCAAAGCTCTCAACTCTTTTCCTGCCGCGTTCTGCTCTCGAGAGGTTTGCCCAAAAAAAAAAAATCGACATTTTAGAGTGGTGGAAGTCTGGATAAGTCGGATCAATCGTCATTAAAGAAGTCCGGATAAAATTCAATTAGAAAAAACTCAAGTTATCGTTTAGCGTGTCTTTCCAGTTTTTTTTTCCTTTTAGTCCAGTCATTATATACATTTCGAAATGCATGTGAACCGAAAAAGCCGATTTTTGGATATTGTGTGGGGGGGGGGGGGCTTAGAAAAGCTTAACTTCAAATTGTCGACCAAGATTTCCTATGTGCGTTCTCCGCCATCTTGAAATAAGTGTTAAATTTTGTATTTTTGCAATAACTCGGCTCTCCGTCGAGATACAAAAATTGCGATAGGATACTTTTTTGTTGCTTCTTCTACGCTCTACAATTTAGGTCATATACATTTTTCAACTACCGTTCATCGTTGTCGAGATATCGAACGAGAAAGTAAAAAATTCAGGTAGTGAAACTTGTTTTGGCTGTCACATTTTATACACACATGTATATAAATCGTCGGGCGAGCATGGACAACGTGCGAATCACCGCACAAAGAGGAGACGGCAAGAATGAGGCGCGACTGTTAAACATATGAAAATATATATATATATATTTTCATATGTTTGCTTTTTTACTAACTTACTTTTTTCTTAGATACTTTTTTACGTAAATTTGACAAAAAACTGTAAAATTATATTTAACAATATTTGAAAATATTTTGGTGGTTTTTGTAGAAAAAAAATATTTTTACTTTCTCGCTCGATATCTCAACAACGATGAACGGTAGGTGAAAAATGTATATGACCTAAATTGTAGAGCGTAGAAGAAGCAACAAAAAAGTATTCTATCGCAATTTTCGTATCTGGACGGAGAGCCGGGTTATTGCAGAAAAACAAAATTCAACACTTATTTCAAGATGGCGGAGAACGCACATAGGAAATCTTGGTCGACAATTTGAAGTTATGCTTTTCTAAGCCCCCCACAATATCCAAAAATCAGCTTTTTCGGTTCGCATGCGATTCTAACTCGTTTTTTTCGACGTAATGACTGGACTATTTTTAATGCCAAAAAGTAAAAATTGCCCCGACTTTCGCGCCGGTCTAGTCTACCGCAGAGAAAACGCCTCTGAACGAGATGATGGGATTTATATGGGAACGAGAAACGAAAGACACCGTCTCTCTCGCCACGGACTTCGTAGATAGACTTTATCCAATCGAGCATTTGCGCCATCACACCGAGCTCACACGATGTGGCTCGGAACGTAAAACTTTCGTAACTCAATCCGTCTCGTCTCTCTTTCTCCTTCTCTCGCTCGGTGATATTGCATCAGTTAGAGCGTGCGTGGAGTGAGCGTAGAAAAGCGTTCTCCTTGCACACCGAAGACGAGACCTCGAAGAAGCACTTACTCTATAAGATATCTCACTGTTGCTGTGATACAAGAATAAGTTTTTCCGTTGATTCAAACGGGAGATTTTATGAGTTTATTATTCGTTAAGAATAAACTTGACACCCTCAATTTAGTTAAAAAAAAATAGCATGTACCGTCCGAAAGAATAAAATCGCATTACGGTCAATATAATGTAATTTCGAAACCCAAGAGAGACGAGGTGCTATGAAAAATCTCTGCCGGATACCGCAGAAGGATTTTGCGTGTCGGCGAAAAAATTCACGATGGCGTTCCGGGTCATGAGACATGTATATGTATATATAGTCTAGCTTCGACGAGGAGCTCTCTTAAAAGGTTGGAAGACTGCGAGGACTGTCGAAAAGGTAGAAGGATGATTGCGAGAACGGAGGGTGGGTTACCGTAGCAGTGTCGGCTGGCTGAATTCCGGACGACTGTGTGTACCACCTCTCAGATACCGTGAGGATGGTTTGAGAGCGAACAAGCGATCGCGGGAGGGCGCGCTCGGTGTGTGTACGCGAGAGAGGTGCGGAAATCGAGCGCGAGCCAGCGGTGAAATCAGGTGGAGAGAGAAGAGAGCATACCGTGGAAAAGGTTGTATACATGTGGGAAAGCGACAGGGTGTGTATGTGCGGGAACGAGGAGACAGAGAGAAAGAGAGCGAAGGAGGAGAGCACAATATGGGTCAGTTATCGATTGCTCCCCGGTCGACTATGTCTCACTCACTCGGGCACTTTGGTACTCTCCGAGATACCCTTCTCCTAAAACTACGTAGCCCCTATCGTGCTACAACTCCCCGTACCAATTTCTCCATCTCGTTAACTCGAAGATGGCCCACCAAGTCAATACGTGTATACACTTATTGGCCTCTGGACGAAAGACAATTCGCATGGAATAATATACCATTATGTCGATGCAACGTAAAGTTTTTTTCAACTACAAACGTAACAGACTTTCAAAACTATTTTCGAGTGTCCAATTTTTACGTTCCCTCGTTGAATAACGATATAATTGAACGGTCAACTCAGCGTGTCAAGAGGAAAAACGGTCGGCTATCTCGACGACGAGTATAACAGGGTGTCCCCAATAAATATTAGCACCTTAGATATCTTGGAAACTATAAGGTTCACAGAAATATTTGCCGAATCAAAATTGCACAGTACGAAGGGGGCCATCCAATGATACCAAAGTACTCACCCCCACCCCCACCACCTGGGCTGGGGGTGGGGCAACTTTGAAATCTTAAATGGGAACTCCCATTTTTTATTGTCGATTCGGATTCACCATAAAAAAAAACGTAACTTTTGTTGGAAATTTTTTTTTTCGATTCGTGATAGATGGCGCTGTAATCGCCAAAAATCCCCGAAAGTACAGAAAGGCGTTAAGGTAGTAGTCTGGTAACTCAAGCCGATTTTCATGTCTTTTTTGGAGGGCGGTTTTTTGTAGGAAAATAAAAATGAATCGTTTTGGATATTTAGGATGTTTTTATTTACATATTAAGGCCGTTGTCTGGTCTAGAGCGAAATTTTTGACGTCATTTCTAATGTGCAATAACGTTTAAACCGTTGAAGTTGTCTTGATGAAAATTTACACGTGCATTTATTGATCCTCAGAGAATACTTGTACATTAAAAAAAAAAATTATTTTAAATATTTTCATGTAGTTTTTTGCCTTGTTGCAACATGGTGCGCCTCAATCGGCGCCCACTCTGGACGATGTTGTATGCATCTGAAAAAAAATATATATATATATTCTCAATCTGTATGAGTATTCTGAGCACTGGTAGCAGAATTGATACTTAAAAAAAAATTTTGACAAAATGGCGGCCTGTTGAACTTTCAGTAATGATACTTCATACATTTTCGGGTATTCGACGAGTTATGAAATGTAATGAAATAATGCAATCAATTTTTTTTAAGTACCAATTCTGCTACCAGTGCTCAGAATACTCATACAGATTGAGAATATATATATATATATTTTTTTCAGATGCATACAACATCGTCCAGAGTGGGCGCCGATTGAGGCGCACCATGTTGCAACAAGGTAAAAAACTACATGAAAATATTTAAAATAATTTTTTTTTAAATGTACAAGTATTCTCTAAGGATCAATAAATGCACGTGTAAATTTTCATCAAGACAACTTCCACGGTTTAAACTTTATTGCACATTAGAAATGACGTCAAAAATCTCGCTCTAGACCAGACGACGGCCTTAAAGATACAAAAAAAAATTAGTTTGAAAAAATTTAATAGTTTATTATTATTATTATTATTATTGATCGAAGTTGGCACCTCGAAAAAAAAGCGCGTGGGTGGCCCCGGTGATTTTGGCTCTTGATGTTATCTGAAATAAAAAATTCTTGATAATTCTTAATCTATAGACATGTCATTCTGGTCGGAACTACTGAAGTTAAATTTCATGGATAAATAACAATTTTGTTATTTATCCCATTTTGTTATTTATCCATGAAATTTAACTTCAGTAGTTCTTACCAGAATGGCATGTCTATAGATTAAGAATTATCAAGAATTTTTGATTTCAGATAACATGAAGAGTCAAAATCACCGGGGCCACCCACGCGCTTTTTTTTCGAGGTGCCAACTTCGATCAATAATAATAATAATAATAAACTATTAAATTTTTTTAAACAAATTTTTGTTTGCATCTTCAATATGTAAATAAAAACATCCTAAATATCCAAAACGATTCATTTTTATTTTCCTACGAAAAAACGCCCTCCAAAAAAGACATGAAAATCGGCTTAAGTTACCAGACTACTACCTTAATACTCACAGATTCGGTAGTAAATTAAATAAGCCTAAGTTCATCACAGACATTTTTAAATGTTTGACGCGAAGGCTGAGACCGATGTGGATATCGTTCACCATACAAGGTTTTTGCCCTTACAGAATTTTGTTGGCATTTGCCATAAATGAGAAGCATATCGACTTGCTCTTCAAACGGATACATTGCACTCGATTGACTGATTTATCGATACTAATCGTTTAATGTTTATCTTATCCTGCGAACTTATGAAAGTGTCGTTGAAACAGTGTTTATTTTCAGTGAACTAAACCGTAAGTATTATCGCCTTTCTGTACTTTCTGTAACTTTCTGTCGAAGAAATGTGACAAACATTGTAACATTTGTAACATTTGTAACATTGTAACATGCGACAAATTCAAAATGAATCTGGCATTGGCAGGACTAGCGTACATCGCATTTTGCACCGTCACAAATTTCACCCGTGCCATGTTAGTCTTCACCAAGAATTGCATGGGAACGAATGGGAAGAATTATTACAGCCTGTGCATCAATAAGTTCTGACGCTGTAAAATTTGCAAGTCAATCAATCGAAAGAAGAATCCAATATTGCATTGATACTGATGGTCGTCATTTCGAACACTTACTATAAACGTAGTAATTTTATTTTCTACCGAAACTGTAAGTATTATCGCCTTTCTGCACTTTCGGGGATTTTTTGCGATTACAGCGCCATCTATCGCGAATCAAAAAAAAAAATTTTAAACAAAAGTTACGTATTTTTATGGGGAATCCGAATCTACAATAAAAAATGGGGGTTCCCATTTAAGATTTCAAAGTTGCCCCACCCCCAACTCAGGGGGTGGGGGCGGGGATGATTACTTTGGTATCATTGGATGGTCCCCTTCGTACTGTGCATTTTTGATTCAGCAAATATTTCTGTGAACCTTATAGTTTCGAAGTTACAGACGGTAAAATGTAACTTTTACGAGTCACATAATTTTGCTGAAAAATTCTCGCATTGTCGCTTCCAAGACTCGTATACACGTCCCTGTCGAGACGCGACGTTCGGCTCTATGGATATAACAAAAATACGACTTCCGGCTATATCATTCGTGAATTTCTTCCTTTCCGTCGTTGCCGAAATTTTCGTAGGTACCTTTCGTTCGCGAATTTTACGTCAGTTCCTATACTCCGCATAGAACGTAATCCTCACGGCTATCGCCTTAACATTTTTTTTTAATGCTTTGCAAACCAACTAAAAAACCACTATAAATGTAGAAAAGCCTCGAGGGTACGTTCTACTTTCGTTGCAGCGATTCGCAAACCATCGAGAATTGTCCGACTTAATTTATCCAAGCATAGAAATATCCCTTCGTTCGAGTGACTTTTATTTTCTTTTAGTTCATTTTATTTTCATCTTTTCTGGTTTATCCAACGAAAAATATAAATGATACGAGGATTGTCATGAATTTTCAAAGTCGGACGCTTTTTAATTTCTCTTCGTTGCCAAAAGAAAAAAAAAAAAAACATTCAGAGATATAAAAATCAGCGCGCACCAGAGCCTGACCGGAAATAAAGTGATTAGTGTGCAGGTCGAATGTATTCTGGTATTATTCGCACGTCCGTGCCAAGTAATATCGAACATTGATGGGAAAAACTCTCGCGTGAAAGTCGTAGCGAGACGGGTTCGCGTAGAAAAACGAGAAAAATGTGATAAAAAACCATCGAGGTCAAAATGAACGCTCTTTTATGGTATGAAAAACATGAAAAAACTCGAGGACCAACGAGGAGATTGAAACTCTGGAAAATTTGCTGGTAAAAAAAAATATCCTACGAGACGATGATTGACTAGCGAACTATAAAAAAGACGGTAATTGACATACTTGTAACTCTTTTTATTTACGACGATTCATTAACGCGAAAACAGCGAATGACAAAATGGTAGTCAATCAATCTAGTACTTGACTTATATAGATGCCTTCCATACATGCATAAATAGATACTGTTGGTCGAAACGCTATATGACACACTTTTCTCAAACTAATCCATCCCTGAAGTGACGGAAAACTCCCTCGAGCATTTTCGAAATCAACTTCCCTTGTCTCTCGGTTCTTGACGTATATACCTGCGCGAGTGTTCCAGGTCTTCTTGATGATCTAGAGCGAGAGACAGAAGAGAGAGAGAGAGAGAGAACGGACAGATCCAAAGGAAAGGTTGTCAAGGGCAGCTGCCTGCGATATGTGCCGCAACATTAACCGCAATTAAACGAGCAAGATCAAGCAGAAATTTCGCCCCTATAATATTGCTATCTTGTACATGAAGAAAAAAATGATATCATTGCGTTTAGTATCTTTTGAAAAAAAAATGTATTAAAAAAAGAACGCCGACACTATAGCACGCATGGACCGTCTTATGGTGTACTCAACCGCTCTAATTAAGAAAGTTGTGATTTAACGCTGAAGAATCTATAAACTTAGTAATGATCGTTAAAACTATGGGTAAATCAGAGATCGTTATTTACAATCCATTTAAGGTAGTAGACTGGTAACTTAAGCCGATTTTCATGTCTTTTTTGGAGGGCGTTTTTTTGTAGGAAAATAAAAATGAATCGTTTTGGATATTTAGGATGTTCTTATTTACATATTAAAGATACAAAAAAAAATTTTTTTGAAAAAATTCAATAGTTTATTATTATTATTATTATTATTGATCGAAGTTGGCACCTCGAAAAAAAAACGCGTGGGTGGCCCCGGTGATTTTGGCTCTTGATGTTATCTGAAATAAAAAATTCTTGATAATTCTTAATCTATAGACATGCCATTCTGGTCGGAACTACTGAAGTTTAATTTCATGGATAAATAACAAAATGGCGGACTTTAGAAAAAAAACTTTTTTCCAAAGTCCGCCATTGGAAAAAAAAACTTTTTTCCAAAGTCCGCCATTTTGTTATTTATCCATGAAATTTAACTTCAGTAGTTCCGACCAGAATGACATGTCTATAGATTAAGAATTATCAAGAATTTTTTATTTCAGATAACATCAAGAGCCAAAATCACCAGGGCCACCCACGCGCTTTTTTTTCACGGTGCCAACTTCGATCAATAATAATAATAATAATAAACTATTAAATTTTTTCAAAATTTTTTTTTTTGTATCTTTAATATGTAAATAAAAACATCCTAAATATCCAAAACGATTCATTTTTATTTTCCTACAAAAAAACGCCTTCCAAAAACGACATGAAAATCGGCTTAAGTTACCAGACTACTACCTTAAACGAGCAAGATCAAGCAGAAATTTCGCCCCTAAAATATTGCTATCTTGTACATCTTGATGTACAAATCAAAAAAATGATATCATTGCGTTTAGCATCTTTTTCAAAAAAAATGTATTGAAAAAAAACGCCGACACTATAGCACGCATGGACCGTCTTATGGTGTACTCAACCGCTCTAATTAAGAAAGTTGTGATTTCACGCTGAAGAATCTATAAAATTAGTAATGATCGTTAAAACTATTGGTAAATCAGAGATCATTATCTACAGTCCATTTAAGGTAGTAGTCTGGTAACTTAAGCCGATTTTCATGTCTTTTTTGGAGGGCGTTTTTTTGTAGGAAAATAAAAATGAATCGTTTTGGATATTTAGGATGTATTTATTTACATATTAAAGATACAAAAAAAAATTTTTTTGAAAAAATTTAATAGTTTATTTTTATTATTATTATTATTATTATTGATCGAAGTTGGCACTTCGAAAAAAAGCGCGTCGGTGGCCCCGGTGATTTCGACTCTTCATGTTATCTGAAATCAAAAATTCTTGATAATTCTTAATCTATAGACATGTCATTCTGGCCGGAACTACTGAAGTTAAATTTCATGGATAAATAACAAAATGGCGGACCTTGGAAAAAAAACGTCCTTTTCCATTTTGTTATTTATCCATGAAATTTAACTTCAGTAGTTCCGACTAGAATGACATGTCTATAGATTAAGAATTATCAAGAATTTTTGATTTCAGATAACATCAAGAGCCAAAATCCACCGGGGCCACCCACGCGCTTTTTTTTCGAGGTGCCAATTTCGATCAATAATAATAATAATAATAAACGATTAAATTTTTTCAAAGAAGTTTTTTTTTGTATCTTTAATATGTAAATAAAAACATCCTAAGTATCCAAAACGATTCATTTTTATTTTCCTCAAAAAAAACGCCCTTCAAAAAAGACATGGAAATCGGCTTAAGTTACCAGACTACTACCTTAAACGAGCAAGACAAGCAGAAATTTCGCCCCTATAAAATTGCTATCTTGTACATCAAGAAAAAAATGATATCATTCGGTTTAGCATCTTTTTAAAAAAAAATGTATTAAAAAAAACGCCAACACTATAACACGCATGGACCGTCTTCCGTTGTACTCAACCGCTCTAATTAAGAAAGTTGTGATTTAACGCTGAAGAATCAATAAAATTAGTAATGATCGTTAAAACTATGGGTAAATCAGAGATCGTTATTTACAGTCCATTTAAGGTTCCTAACGCGCACAATTAGCCCTTGACAAGGAAGAGCTGCTAATTTTGTCGTCTTCATCTCAAACTGACGAAAATGTCTTCGTTGTACGAGTGTTTTTTTGCGACCTAGCCGCACCTGGTGTGGGGTGGCAATGAATTTTGTTGAACGTGCACACGGGAACGCGCTCGAGAGTACTCTTGCCTTGCACTCCCTCCGGTATCCAGACCGAGCGTACGAGCTCGTACAGAAGCATCAAGAGTTGAAGACGAATATATACCTATGCGCATACATATATGTATATTTGGTCGATTCGTCTGGCACTCCGACTAAACTACTGCCTCGTCAAGTGTTTTCCCTCATTCCCATTTCATTTCTCTTTCTCTTCATTTGTTTCACGATCAAACTCTTTCACAATTTTTCTTTGTTTCGCCTCTTTTTCCCCCGAATTTCTTCATCTCTCCGTGTGTGTCTCTCTCTCTCTATCTCTCTCTCTCTCTCTCTTTCACAATCTGCATTAAGATTAGAAAAACTTATCGATCAGGGAGTGCCTCAGCGTGTATACCAAGAGGAGAAACGTTGGAGGATGAAAATTGTATAGGTAGTTGAAAGAAAAAGCCATATCGCACCTATCGGATACAAAAGAGAAGTGACAGCGAAACTTGCAATTGTTGATGTATCCGTATACTTGGCACCAAGACGATAACCACAAGCCTCCTTTGATCGTCAGAGCTTGGCGAGGCCGCGGGAGTGCTCTCTGAACTCGCCTGTCAAACGTCTTTCTCTCTCTTTTACTCTGTTCGTTTTTTTCTCCACTTTCCCTCGACTGCACATCGCGCGAAACGTGAAAGAGGCAGCGCGAGTTGGGAGGAACAAAAGGTACCGTGAAAAATGAGAAAAAACTATACGAGCAGTGCTGGTGCAAGAGAAAAAGGAACGTTTTCTCATAAACGACTTCATTTTTTTTTTGTTTGTGTTTTTCCTTACCCCCCGTTGTTTGTTTCGCCCTGTGGCACCAGCCTCTCTCAACTCGAGCTGCGAGACGTATCGACGAGTCGAGAGTCGTCATTCCCGGCGAGTTTTCCCACAGAGTTGTCACGCGAACAAAGCACTCATTTTCTTTGTTATTGTTTCCTCTTCATCGAACCAAAAGTATCGTCATAATCGTGTCATTTTTTCATCATTTTCCAACGACATTGTTCTCGCATCGATCAAATTGTTGAAACGGGATTTTTCTGTTTCGAGAATCACGTTTTTCGTATCGAATTAATGAAGAACCATTTTTGTCTGTGGGTTTTTTTTTTTGTCGACAATTACATTTTACGGATTCATCGAGATAACGGACATTACACGACGGAAGAGTTTTTAATTTTTAAAACGTCACGCGCGAGACGCACTGACGGTTTAATTTGCGATCGAGCATCGATTTTGGCCAAGTGGTCAATTAGACCCGTTAATGGCGAGCCCAGAAGTTCAATTACCCGTTATCCCACGTCCAATTTTAAGCGGGCTCTTGGTGCGCGGACGAAATAAGAAAAAAAAAATCAAGTAAATAAAAAGAAAAATTCTCCACGACTTTTCACCTTCGACGAATGATAGTGGGAGGGATCCCTAAATTGCGCCAGATTGTTCATCGCGAAAACGCCCTGCTGGCTCACTCGACGATCCGTGAAACTCGTGACTCTGTCCTCCTCGCCCCTCAATCGGCCTCATTAATCACAAATCGCTGCGTATAATTGCTTGCGTTAATCGCACGATAATCGAGTGTGAATCATTACGTATCCGTGCCATTGCGCGCGGCATTCGCGTTAATTATTTACGACTTGTGACCGCAGTGACATAAATATATAAGCAGTTTAATCATATCTATGTATGAAAAGTTTGGAATAAAGTTAAGTAGTTGAAAAACAATGTCAATGACGATTACTTTCAACATTTTTCTAAACAAATTTCGAATGTAATTATATTCTGCTATATGGAAATGATTAATGTTTTACTTAGAATATCGTTGACAAAAAGTTGATAAAAAAAACGTCTTGTGAGCGTGGGATTTAATGAATTTTCGAATTGGAACACGCGAGTTGAAGCTTTTCATTTCGTACGTTAGGGAGAATGTAATAGAGTCAACATTTATCGCAACATTTTCCTTTTCTCACCATTACGAGGTTCAAAAAGTATCGCGAATTTTGAATTTCCGCGGGCTACGTATGTTCGATTTTCGATTTATTTGTGGCGTTAGGTTGGTACTCATGTCCCTCACTTATGCTGAAAAAATCGGCCATTTTGAATGTTCAGTTAATTGTTGACAGCTGTTTTGGTTAGACGTGTTTTGGCTTGTCTTCAATTTTTGCCTATTCCAAAAAATGGATCAAAGAATCTGTATGAAATTTTGTGTGAAAAACAAAATTAAGTGCGCGGACGCATTCCGAATGTTGACTGTGGTTTCTGGTGAAGCTACCTTGGACCAAAGCAACGTTTATCGGCGGTACAAAATGTTTTCAGAGGGCCGAGAAGATGCGAACAACGAAATGCGTTCCGGACGCCCGAGCACATCAACAACAGACGAAAACGTTGATGAACCGAAGAAAATAATATTGGCCAATCGTCGAATCACCGTTAGAGAAGTTGCTGAGGAACTAAACATATCGATTGGCTCGTGCTATTCGATTTTTACCAATGATTTGGGCATGAGACGGGTCGCCGCGAAATTAGTGCCAAAATTGCTCAATTTCGAACAAAAACAGTGTCGCGTTAATATTGCTAAGGAGCTGTTGGACTCGGTCCGCGACGACACAAATTTGCTCCAGAGGGTCATAACTGGTGACGAATCATGGGTTTACGCTTCTGACGTGGAAATCAAAGCTATCATCGCAATGGAAGCTGCTTTTTTGGAATAGGCAAAAATCGAAGACAAGGGCAGGGCCGCGGTTCTACGGATTCCAACTGTACACCTACCCAACTGTCACGACCAAACTGCCACGAGCATACGAATATTTCGCAATATTGTCACGACAAAACTGTTCCCGAACAAAACTCTCACCATTAAAACTGTCACCGCACAAACTGTCACCGGCAAAACTGCCACAGCGCCAAGGCGCGGTAACTAACTCACACGGGTATAAGCTGAACTCGTAGATAAGAGCGCTCGGGCTGCTTCACCAAATGCGGCGCAATAGCGCGCGATATTTCGTGCATGTCCGCTATTACCGATCGCTGAGCACAAGTAAGTTCGCGCGGTGCGAAGGCTGTGGTTGAGACGACAGCGGCGAATGACGTAAGTATTAGCAGACACGCACGAAATATCGCGCGCTATTGCGCCACGTTTGGTGAGGCAGCCCGAGCGCTCTTACCTACGGGTACAGCGTCTACGAGTGTGAATTGGGTAAATCTCGCGTTAAGCGGTGACGGTTGGTGCCGTGTAGAGTTTTGCCCGTGACAGTTGCTGCCGTGGCAATTTAAGCGGTGACCGTTTGAACGGTGACAGATTAAACGGTGATTGTTTAGACGGTGACAATTCAGACGGTGACAGTTTACATGGTGAAGGTTTAGACCGTGACAGTTTAGACGGTGATAGTTTTCTTCGTGAAGATTCTGCACGTTTCCAATAGAGATCGGGGAGAGATTGGTGACAGTTTGTGCGGTGACAGTTTTAATGGTGAAACTTTTGTTCGGGAACAGTTTTGTCGTGACAATATTGTGAAATATTCGTATGCTCGTGTCAGTTTTGGTCGTGACAGTTGGGTAGGTGTACAGTTGGAATCTGTAGAACCGCGGTCCTGCCAAAACAAGCCAAAACACGTTTAACCAAAACAGCTGTCAACAATTAACTAAACATTCATAATGGCCGATTTTTTCAGCATAAGTGAGGGGCACGAGTACCAACCTAACGCCACAAAAAAATCGAAAATCGAATATACGTAGCCCGCGGAAATTCAAAATTCGCGATACTTTTTGAACAGACCTCGTATATTAGTGACATCAGATTGGCGTTATAATGGGGACGAAAAATTTGTCGTATCAGGGTTCAAAGATCGTACTTCCACGAGTTCAGTTGTTTTTAAATGGCCATCATGTGCTTAAATTTCCACAAGCTCGGCGGACCAGGTTGGGCCGTATAAACGACAGAGTCCTTGTTACGAGTTTTCACCGGGGAAAAAAAACAAAGTACAGGGTTTCCAATTTAAATGAGGAACAGAAACATTTTTTTTTTACTTCCTTTTAAATTGTTTGCCCGAAACAAATTGTCCTCCGTTAATAAGAGCGTCGTCAAAAGTCGACTTCAATAAATAAAGTGATTATATTAAAAGTCACAAGTGATATTATGCATTCCAAATGTCGAGAGGAGTATGATAAACCGATCGAGTGTAAATTATCGCGATGCGGAAGGGCGGAAAAAAGTGTGTGTGGGAAGTGCACTCTCTCATTTCTCGGTCGGCACGAATTGTGTTACTTCGACCGGAAACAAAAATTGCGCTCGGTGTTCTGCCGTATATAAAGGCAATGAAAAAAAAAAAAAAAAAAAAAAAAACGACGGAAAGCACGGTCAAAAGAAAGGGGTAGGGAAAAATAAACGATACCTACAAAAGGTGTAGGGGGAAATGATGAGTGAACTGAGAGAGGTTGGCGTTGGTATAGATATACGCCACAGAGTGTAGAGTTATATTGCAAATTGCAGCCGAATCGTATCGAGCGTACGTAATGCGTTGGCCCATGTCGAGTTTGCACCATTCGCACAACCATTTTTCGTGTAGGAGGTGTTATATCGGAGTAGCGAAAATTCAAGCGATTTTTCGTGTTTTATGTACTTACATTTATGTTTTTTTTTTTTTAAATAAATATATATGCCCTACAATGTTCAAAAATATCTCCCTCCCCATCTGGCTGACTCGTATGGCTCAATAACGCTGTATTTATCATATATCACATTTATTTATCCTGACATTTTTGCCCCCGGCAAGTGAGCAACGAAATATGTAGTTGATTTAATACCGTAGGGAAAAGTGATCAGGGAATTTCACGTTTCCTTTCGAATAGTAGACCAATGATAATAATATATTATCAATCACATATTCATATCAGTTGTTTATTAACAATAATGAAATTAATATTAATAGACGGTAATCACGGAAATAGCGGAAAAAAATATCGGCGTAAACTGGCTCGAAGCTCCCGAATTACATAGTAATCTGGCAGTATTAATACGATAACATCCCTTGGTGCCCTCCCTCTCGCTTGGGAAACCTCTGTAGGATCCACCGATCATATTCTCACCGACCTCGCTGGGCGCGCGACCGCTTTTCCGTAATGTAATTAATTTGATCGCGTCTGGGGTTTCTCGCATCTCGGCCGATAATTGTAATTGCATTAATGCATGCGATCGTCATTACGGTCGTACACTCTGCTATTAGGTTATTCCACATATATTATTGCACCTAGTGCAAGTGTTTGCAGATTTGTGTACCGTCTCGTTAATGGAAAACGTTGTGGTGTACCGTTAGATATGCGAGTATTCGACGATGATAATTTCGTTGTATATGGAATAGTCAGCGTATATCGTGAAAAAATAGCAGTGTATTACAAAAGTGTCGTCAGAATTTTGTTATTACTCGAGGCGTTTGTGCGTGAGGTCGATTTGAAATTTGAATATTCTCGTTATTGCGCCATATTACAGTGTAGAGTTTTAATTACTTGGTTTTAAATACTTGGCGTCAACGCGCTGCCGCGTCTCTTCGTGTAATGCTTAGCTTGTTACGCATTTATTACTTTGAACACATTATCAAATGATATGTTATTTATAACATATCGTTTGATAAAAACCCTCAGCTCATTATTTCTTTAGAATTTGAAGCTCGATCTACAACAGCCTGCTAGTGTACGAGGTTTGTTCAAAAAGTATCGCGAATTTCGAATTTCCGCGGGCTACGTATATTCGATTTTCGATTTTTTTGTGGCGTTAGGTTGGTACTCGTGTCCCTCACTTATGCTGAAAAAATCGGCCATTTTGAATGTTTAGTTAATTGTTGACAGCTGTTTCGGTTAGACGTGTTTTGGCTTGTCTTCGATTTTTGCCTATTCCAAAAAAGCAGCTTCCATTGCGATGATTGAGCTTTGGTTTCCACGTCATAACCATAAACCCATGATTCGTCACCAGTTATGATCCTCTGGCGGAAATTTGGGTCGTCGCGGACCGAGTCCAACAGTTCCTTAGCAATGTTAACGCGACACTGTTTTTGTTCGAAATTGAGCAATTTTGGCACGAATGTCGCGGCGACCCGTCTCATGCCCAAATCATTGGTAAAAATCGAATAGCACGAGCCAGTCGATATGTGTAGTTCCTCAGCAACTTCTCTAACGGAGATTCGACGATTCGCCAATATTATTTTCTTCGCTTCATCAATGTTTTCGTCTGTTGTTAATGTACTCGGGCGTCCGGAACGCATTTCGGCAGGACCGCGGTTCTACAGATTCCAACTGTACACTTACCCAACTGTCACGACCAAACTGACACGAGCATACGAATATTTCACAATATTGTCACGACAAAACTGTTCCCGAGCAAAACTCTCACCATTAAAACTGTCACCGCACAAACTGTCACCACTCAACTCTCCCCGATCTCTATTGGACACATGCAGAATCTTCACGAACAAAACTATCACCGTCTAAACTGTCACGGTCTAAATCTTCGCCATCTAAACTGTCACCGTCTGAATCGTCACCGTCTAAACAATCACCGTTTAATCTGACACCGTTCAAACTGTCACCGCTTAAATTGTCACCGCAGCAACTGTAACCGCGGCAATTGTCACCGGCAAAACTGTCACGGGCAAAACTGTACACGGCACCAACCGTCACCGCTTAACGCGAGATTTACCCAACTCACACTCGTAGACGCTGTACCCGTAGGTAAGAGCGCTCGGGCTGCTTCACCAAACTCGGCGCAATAGCGCGCGATATTTCGTGCGTGTTTGCTAATATTTACGTCATTCGCCGCTGTCGTCTCAACCACAGCCTTCGCACTGCGCGAACTTACTTGTGCTCAGCGATCGGTAATAGCGAACACGCACGAAATATCGCGCGCTATTGCGCCGCGTTTGGTGAGCAGCCCTAGCGCTCTTATCTACGAGTTTAGCTTATACCCGTGTGAGTTAATTACCGCGTGACAGTTTTGCCGGTGACAGTTTTGTGCGGTGACGGTTGGGACGGTGACGGTTGGTGCAGGATACAGTAGACGCCCTGACAGTGTAGACGGGGACTATTCTGCTGCGTTACAGTTGCGCAGAATACAGTTGAGACCGTGACAGTTTAGACGGTGATAGTTTTGTTCGTGAAGATTTCTGCACGCGTCGAATAGAGATTCAGGAGAGTTGAGTGGTGACAGTTTGTGCGATGACAGTTTTAATGGTGAGAGTTTTGTTCGGGAACAGTTTTGTCGTGACAATATTGCGAAATATTCGTATGCTCGTGTCAGTTTGGTCGTGACAGTTCGGTAGGTGTACAGTTGGAATCTGTAGAACCGCGGTCCTGCCCGCATTTCGTTGTTCGCATCTTCTCGGTCCTCCGAGAACATTTTGTACCACCGATAAACGTTGCTTTGGTCCAAGGTAGCTTCACCATATCCCACAGTTAACATTCGGAATGCGTCCGCGCACTTAATTTTGTTTTTCACACAAAATTTCATACAGATTCTTTGATCCATTTTTTAGAATAGGCAAAAATCGAAGACAAGCCAAAACACGCCCAACTAAAACAGCAGTCAACAATTAACTAAACATTCAAAATGGCCGATTTTTTCGGCATAAGTGAGGGACACGAGTACCAACCTAACGCCACAAAAAATCGAAAATCGAACGTACGTAGCCCGCGGAAATTCAAAATTCCCGATACTTTTTGAACAGACCTCGTGTATATATATATATCGACACGGAAAGTTGAAGCCAGTCGAATGCTTCGTGAGAGCCAAACAATATTTCGACAATAGTCATGAATTCGTTAATCGGTCGATCAACGTTCAATCAACGAAATGCCATCCCCGACTACACACAGCCTCTCGCGCGATCACTGCCCCATATCTATGTATCTCCGATGTCCTATCTGGGGTTCTCGCGTGTCACATTTATGCAAGTTTGGAATGGCTCATGTCCGAGGATTCAACTGACGTCCGGTGTGTGTGTGTGCAGCTTGACCACATCCATTCCGTCGGAATGCTCGTTAGTTTCAGGGCAAAGATACTTTTAAATACTGGTATTCGCAGTTTTTATGAATAACAATATTTCTTGATGTTACTTTATTACAAAAGTAAAATTTATAAAAGAACGCCGTAGATATACGTAATAACGATATCTTGTGGGAATTTAAAAAAAATTATGATTCCGAGTCCAACGGAGTACCAAAGGCCAAACAACCATCGTTGAAATTTTACCACTGACGATTATCTATCTAGAGATGTGTATACATGTACTTTAAGTAAATACTCACTATTTTATGGGATATAATATTCCTCGGGGATCAAAAGTGGGTTGGACGAAAAATCCATGATTCGCACGGAGGTAGGAGAAAAGTACTTTTATTAGGTGAGTAAAAACGGTCGGTGAGACCGGCTAGCATCGGGATTAGAGTCGATGGCCGACCGCAAAGTATTCGAATGTGTGCGTAAGTATTCGCGTGCCGGAGCAACTGAGTATTCATTGATATATAGATATATCTGTGAGTGTATGGTATGCCCCGGGAATCGATTTCTCGAAACTAGCCACGGGACTTGTCTCGCGAATGCGTGCGGAATATCGCGCGAGCTTCTATATCCGCACATCCCTCTTCGGTCTACTATGCTCTCGGAAATGAGATTTAAAAGGGCGTCGAAGACGGTCTGAGGTGACTGAGACGAGGGCATTGCTGGTATACCGTTACTATAGGTACCCGAGAAAGTGGGAGACAGCGAAACTAGTGATCGTGGCAAGAAACGGGGCAACCTATAAAGCAGGAGTGAATATATAAAGTTAAAAAGAAATAGTATACATGGCTTTATTTAAGTTACGTATAAGGATAGTTTTCAAGATCGTAGCGTGAATTACTCGTTTATAAGTGTGGGATCAGTGAATTTGTGTAAATGTGTTGTGCGTGAAAGAATCTATTAAAGAGAAGTGTCTAGAATCTAGAAAAGAGAAGTGTTGTGAAAGAGTGAAAAGGCGCTCTGTCGCCAACGATTTGAGGTCGTAGTCCGGTAACTTAAGCCGATTTTCATGTCTTTTTTGAAGGGCGTTTTTTTGTAGGAAAATAAAAATGAATCGTTTTGGATATTTAGGATTTTTTTATTTACATATTAAAGATACAAAAAAAATTTTCTTTGAAAAAATTTAATACTTCATTATTATTATTATTATTGATCGAAGTTGGCACCTCGAAAAAAAGCGCGTGGGTGGCCCCGGTGATTTTGGCTCTTGATGTTATCTGAAATCAAAAATTCTTGATAATTCTTAATCTATAGACATGTCATTCTGGTCGGAACTACTGAAGTTAAATTTCATGGATAATCAACAAAATGGCGGTCTTTGGAAAAAAAGTCCTTTTATTTTAGCAAAGAAGGGGTTGTAAAATAAAAAGCAATTTAACTTCAGTAGTTCCGACCAGAATGACATGTCTATAGATTAAGAATTATCAAGAATTTTTTATTTCAGATCACATCAAGAGCCAAAATCACCGGGGCCATCCACGCGCTTTTTTTTCGAGGTGCCAACTTCGATCAATAATAATAACAATAATAAACTATTAAATTTTTTCAAACTAATTTTTTTTTGTATCTTTAATATGTAAATAAAAACATCTTAAATATCCAAAACGGTTTATTTTTATTTTCCTACAAAAAAACGCCCTCCAAAAAAGACATGAAAATTGACTTAAGTTACCAGACTTCTACCTTAAAATAAGAGTTAGCTACAGACTAAACATTAGTGACGATAACTTTGCGTGGAATGCCGAATGAAAAGGAGTCTTGTTTAGGAGCAGAGTCGATAGAGATGTGAGACAAAGAGTATGTGCGTTGTGCGATGAATGCTCTCCGGGTTTGATGACGATTGTGTTTTAGTTTTGGTTTTCGGAGAAGTCATTGGAAGAGTGCGTGAGACCCGTGTGACGAATTGTGAGGTCTCAGTGGAGAATAAAAAGAGTATTGAGAGAATGAGAGTATGCCTGAATGACGAAAGTAGTTTTAAAGCAGTCCTAATCCGACGGTCATGAAGTAGAGACGTATAGAGCAAGTTAGTTCTTTTTGCTATGTACTTATTTGATTTTATTCTTTAAATATATTAAATTTTATTCCGTTAAACAAATATCTCTGTCCACATGGTTACCCATCCCTATATAAGTATATTAACATTCCATATAAAGTTCATTGCCGTGATTTTAAATCTACAATTAGAATCGTCGTTTTTGTTTTACGTGGAAAAATTAGTACAAAGTCGCAACCTCTCCAAGAAGCAAATTTACAGTAATTTTTGTAAACCAATTCATCGATTTAGTTCCTGACATAATGCTGAAGAAAAAATGATTATTTTTTCTTCCCTCACGAAAGCACTGGTCACTTTGTACGGAACTGCAAAATTTCAATAAGATTTTTTGATATTTCTATAAATACAGGGTGATGCACTAACTGTTGCCACGTAGAATAACTCCCAAAGTACGATAGTAGTAGAAAATTTTTTGAGACACAAGTCGCATGGGACAACGGGGGCTATCATATGGCGTTAGTTTTTTGTTGCTAGGTGAAGTCGCATCGAAGATTTCAAGGTCAACTTTGTTTTTTGAGATAGAATGGTATGTTTTGGTACTTATTTTCTGATATGAGCTATCGAGACGAATCCAATGATATTTAAAAAAAAAATTTTGATTTTTTTTTATTAAAAATTTTTTTTTTTAAATTTATTTATTTTTTTGAGGCAAAAAAGTGAGATGAACTTTATTTACAGAAGGTGTTCAAAGTGATTGTTATTGGAATCAATGCAGTACTGCAATCTCCTTATCACGGATTGTGTAGAATTTCTTATCACTTCGGCACTTATCGAATCACGTGCTCTAACAATTCTCTCTCGCATATCATCAGGCGTAGTTGGACGTTCTTTATAAACAAGATCTTTCAAATATCCCCAGAAGAAAAAATGTGAAATGTACGGCGTGTAGGGTGAGAACGTTCAGGATATCTTTCAGCGTATAAGTCTCTAGCTCTCACTGAATTTTTCTGACATTCTCCGTAAATTAGAAGCATATCGGTTTGTTCTTCAAAAGAATACGACATCATTTACATTCGCTTGATGCGATGATACTGGTCTTACCATTCTTACTATCGTTGTCTCGTTCAAGACACAATACAATGTAATACATTGTACGATACAATGTAATGTAAATGTGCGTTAATAGTAAATATTTACTAAATACGGCGTTTTCATCGAACCTACAATATACCCTGTAAATACACGGTCAAATTTTGCACGATATGCGAGAGAGAAAAACATTTTTTAATACAAAAAAAATTTTTTAAAATAAAAAAAAAACATCATTGGATTCGTCTCGATAACCGCTACCAGAAAATAAGTACCAAAACATAGCATTCTATCTAAAAAAACAATGTTGACCTTGAAATCTCCGATGCGACTCCACCTAGCAACAAAAAACTAACGCCATATGATAGCCCCCGTTGTCCCATGCAACTTTTGTTTCAAAAAATACTACTATCGTACTTTCGGAGTTATTCTACGTGGCAACAGTTAGTGCCTCACCCCGTATAAAAAATATATGAATATCCTTATCTGTGAATTGAAGTATAAGCGATGCAAGTCGATAGATGAAAGTTAGAATATATTCCGATATATAATATTTGTTTATCTCGGGTCATCCAGCATGGATATTTCATTTCACTCGTTAATAACGAGAAGTGGTACAATATATTTGTGGCGTGGTTAGACTTTCGCTCTTTGGTTTACAACAGAGGTGTACCAACGATTGCGGTAAACTCCAATTAAACAGCTTCGTCTCCGTAAAATGCTACCCCCATAGTCGTCGCAAACTATTCACAAAACTTTCATGTGCGTAATAATTTCGTGCATTCATCGTTCGTCGAGTATCCAAAGGATATTTTATCCGTTACAGCAGATATATAATAGGGGAACGTCTATTCGCGAGTGCAGCATGAGAATCTCTTATCGCTTGAGCTACTTCTGTCTCGTTGAATACCGATCGTGTCACGATAATTTCGTATCGCAAATAACTGTGGCCCAGTAACAGCAAAACCTGTGTCCTTTTAAACATATATATATATATATACACATTAATGGCAAAGACGAAACGACGACCGGAGAAACTTGGAATATGTTCGTATATACACGAGAGTAGCTCGCTTCTCGCTGTATGCTCCGGAAGATGGCTTTGTCCAAGCGAGAAACGTATCGTAACCATCGGAGTTTGTAGTCTCTTCGGGATGTGAAATACGCGCTCCAAAGTCTTCTCATACCTCCTCGGGTCTCTCGTGCCTAAAGGCTCTCTTGCTCTCGTGTGATTTCAAGATGTTTCTCTGGGATGTCGAGTGAAGCTTTGCAAATGGGAAAGATGCGAGGGAGCGAGTGAAAGGCTCTTGGCTTTCTAGAAGAGAAGACCGCGAATGAAAGGGTGGGCCGATACCGCCCGATCGCAAGTAACGAGACACAGCATTCCGTTAACTATACTATCGGAGGTTGCATTCTTCGATTCTTCGGGGCTCTCTCATCGATATCCCTATATAGATACTTTGCTGTGTACCTCCGTAGCTTTTCGAGCTTCCCGAAATACACAATGTCCATCTACGTTATCCGTTATACCGTGATACGTAGATGCTCTGGGGTTAACTAACGATACGAGTATCCGCGAGACACGAACGAACTGGGTTAAGCCATCTTTATGGCACGTTCACACGTGAGCAACGATATCGGACGTTCGCAACATCGCTCAGCGCCTCAACATCCCCTGACTCATTGGGGCGCCTTTCGACACTAACAACATTCACCATATTCAGGGATTTTTGTTCGGTAAAGAAACAGTGTGGGGACAACCCGTTACGATCTATCTATGGAGAAAAATGGATCGATCGCGCGAGCAGACGCGCCAAATATTGATGCATATATATTTAAGGCAGTCGTCTGGTCTAGAGCGAGATTTTTGACGTCATTTCTAATATGCAATAACGTTTAAACCGTTGAAGTTGTCTTGATGAAAATTTACACGTGCATTTATTGATCCTTAGAGAATACTTGTACATTAAAAAAAAAAATTATTTTTAATATTTTCATGTAGTTTTTGCCTTGTTGCAACATGTTGCGCCGAAATCGGCGCCCACTCTGGACGATGTTGTATGCATCTGAAAAAAAAATATATATATATATTCTCAATCTGTATGAGTATTCTGAGCACTGGTAGCAGAATTGAGTCGAACAATAATTTTGCCGACATTTTATAACTCGTCGAATACGAAAATGTATGAAATGTATGTATGAAATATCAAGAACACCACTGTGACCCCCTGTTTTTTTTCACATTTTTCAAGAATTTTTTTTTGTGGGAAAAAAAAGAGATATTCGAAACATTTTTTTGGGTTTTGTTCCTTGTTTATTAATGTATCAAAAAACATTTTTTTCACATTTTTCACGCCGCATGGTGGCGCTGGGGAAGCTCTCGCGTCAGGTGCTGTCATTTCCGCGGCACGCAGCAGAACTCTCTTCAACGTCGATCTGAAAAAAAATGCTGATTGTTTCCGTTAATAATATGATATTTTGAAGAGAAGTACACAGAGATTTGGAAAAATATTGTTTTAAAAAAAATAGGCACGCCTTTGAAATTAAAGTTAATTTCAAAGTTAATTGGCAAAATTTTTCCAAATCCCTGTGTATTTCTCTTCAAAATATCATATTATTAACGAAAACACTCGGTATTTTTTTTCAGATCGACGTTGAAGAGAGTTCTGCTGCGTACCGCGGAAATGACAGCACCTGACGCGAGAGCTTCCCCAGCGCCACCATGCGGCGTGAAAAATGTGAAAAAATGTTTTTTGATACATTAATAAACAAGGAACAAAACCCAAACAAATTTTTCGAATATCTCTTTTTTTTCCCACAAAAAAAAATTCTTGAAAAATGTGAAAAAAAACAAGGAGTCACAGTGGTGTTCTCCCTTAATGGAAGTTCAACAGGCCGCCACTTTGTCAAAAAATTTGTTTAAGTACCAATTCTGCTACCAGTGCTCAGAATACTCATACAGATTGAGAATATATATATATATTTTTTTTTCAGATGCATACAACATCGTCCAGAGTGGGCGCCGATTTCGGCGCACCATGTTGCAACAAGGCAAAAAACTGCATGAAAATATTTAAAATAATTTTTTTTTTATGTACAAGTATTCTCTAAGGATCAATAAATGCACGTGTAAATTTTCATCAAGACAACTTCAACGGGTTAAACGTTATTTCATATTAGAAATGACGTCAAAAATCTCGCTCTAGACCAGACGACTGCCGTAAGGTAGTAGTCTGGTAACTCAAGCCGATTTTCATGTCTTTTTTGGAGGGCGTTTTTTTGTAGGAAAATAAAAATGAATCTTTTTGGATATTTAGGATGTTTTTATTTACATATTAAAGATACAAAAAAAAATTTGTTGGAAAAATTTAATAGTTTATTATTATTATTATTATTGATCAAAGTTGGCACCTCGAAGTTGGCAGCCCGGGTCCTAACTTTTATTCTACCGAACCGATTGCTTTTAAATTTTAACAGGCTACTCTACACACTTATAGTTCTCGTCGGAACCACCGAGAAATTTGTTTACCCCTAACTTTCTATTTTACAACCCCTTCTTTGCTAAAGTCCTTTTATTTTAGCAAAGAAGGGGTTGTAAAATAAAAAATTAGGGGTGAAAAAATTTCTCGTTGGTTCCGACGAGAAATATAAGTGTGTAGAGTAGCCTGTTAAAATTTGAAAACAATCGGTTTGGTAGAAAAAAAGTTAGGACCCGGGCTGCCAACGTCGATCAATAATAATAATGTATGTTGCAACAAGGCAAAAAACTACATGAAAATATTTAAAACAATTTTTTTTTAATGTGCAAGTATTCTCTAAGGATCAATAAATGCACGTGTAAATTTTCATCAAGGCAACTTCAACGGTTTAAACGTTATTTCACATTAGAAAAGACGTCAAAAATCTCGTTCTAGACCAGATGACTGCCGTAAGGTGAAAAAATTTCTCGTTGGTTCCGACGAGAACTATAAGTGTGTAGAGTAGCCTGTTAAAATTCGAAAGCAATCGGTTCGGTAGAAAAAAAGTTAGGACCCGGGCTGCCAACTTCGAGGTGCCAGCTTCGATCAATAATAATACTAATAATAAACTATAACATTTTTTCAAACAAATTTTTTTTTCTATCTTCAATATGTAAATAAAAACATCCTAAATATCCACAACGATTCATTTCTATTTTCCTACAAAAAAACGCCCTCCAAAAAAGACATGAAAATCGGCTTAAGTTACCAGACTACTACCTTAACGACATATGGAGGTAGAGCAGCGCGTGTATAGAACGAAAATGCGTTATTTGTGCGCACGCGCGTACCCGTATTTACACGGTCGTAATATACCGCAATATGGAAAATCCGTCGAAGAGCCAGAGAGCAAGAACAATATGCTCGATCCTCCGAGGACCATCGTTCTCTGTTCGCTCGTGCGATCCCTTGAATTTCTGCGTCAGGGAAAATGAATGACGAAATTGCGATCCACGTACATGTCACAGAGGTCCGCCAGAGACTCCAGCCACATTGGGATACTCGCGGTTGATGGAAAAACCACCGGAATGACATGGATGCGATCACGGTAGTGGAGTGTGATTTTATACGTGAGATCAAAGGGATTTGTTTGTTTTTATTAACTAAAAACATTGTTACGAATCGACAATGATATCAAAAATTTTTTCACCTCAAAAAATGATTGAGCCAAGGAACAACAGCCGGAATTGTCCGTGTGGATAATTTAAAATCTTCATTGAGAGTCCAATGAGGACCCAGGAATTTTTTTATCCACAGTATTGTCTGTTTAAAACCCCTATCGAACAATCGATTATGAAATATTAACGATAAACATTAACATTCCTCCCAGAGTTCTGCTTTTTGAATCCTCGCGTAACCATCAATCCCTTTTACATGTTAACTTTTCATACGCGCGGTATTCAGTAGGATGAATGTGAACGGAAATTCACAATGAAAAAAACTTTAGTTCTACAAACGCAGAGATTTCCCTCTTCCGCTGAATTATTCGGACACTCTAATCTTTTTGCTCCGGTCACGTTGTTTTTTTTTTTCATTCGGAAAACGAACAAGTAGGTGGAATGTAATTTTTTTTTTCTACCGTGGGGATCATCCGGTCCGGTGGCGCGAGTCCCAGTTGGCGAATGTTTCACGTTGACGTACTTTCGCGATCGCTGCCAACGAGAGACAGTGGAACACGGACAGGGAGATTCTCGTTCGCCGGCTTTGTAATTCTATATATATCTATATGTGACGGTTACCTAATGCAAGGTAAAACGTCGAAAGTCCTCTGGCTCGAAACTCCGAGTCCTTTCGTATACCCCTCTCGTTCTCCTCCTTTTTCGTACATTCTCGCGCACCAGTGACGAGATTCTCTCTCTCTCTCCTCGTCTCTATCCGAGTTGGACCGGGGCACATTTTCACGCGAGGTCGGCCATTTTGACGTGGCTTACGACGCGATGAAACTAACATGTTATTATTCGAGCTTGGGGTATGCGGAGCTCGCAATTTGAGACGGTAAAAGATTTCTGGTGAGCTCACGCTTCGAGAGGATTCATATATCCAATAGGCCGGATAAAATTGTTTTTTTGTCCCGGAAATTAAAAGCTTGCAAGGATTTTTTATAGTGCTTCGAAGAGAGGAAAGTGAGGAGGGTGTTGCGATTTGGGACGCGAGTTGTTCTTTCGATTTTGGAACATCTAAATAACGAAAGATCATAATCGACGGAATTGCGCCGAGTGATATTGAAAATTAAGGAAAAAGTGAGCCATCGCGAAGAAGCAAACGGTGGCATAGAATCGTGGTATCTATCACCGTCACCGCAGTTCTCCTCGGCCTTGCTCTTTTTTTTTATTTTTTATTTTAATAAACGAAAATTGTACTTGTACAAAGTCAAATATAGACAGAATCATCGACGATGTACAGTAGGTCGAAAAAGTATTCATACACCTTGTTTTTTTTTGCGATAACTTTATAGACATAAGCGATACGCAAAGAAAGCGAATTTTATTTAATAGGACATCAGGTACAGAGATAAACCGCAAATGGAGAATTTTTTCCCAGGAATAATAGAAGAATTATGCAAAAAAAAACGAAAATTTTCGAACCATAAAAGTATTCGTACACTTACGATTGAGCTGCTAAACCTCGATATTTACTCACGGACGGTCTGACCTCTGCGTACAATGTAAACAAGTCTTCGTTTACACAATGCTTTTGACCTATTCCATGCGGTAGTAGATCTTCAAGCTCTGAACAGACACGATGGCAAAGAAAAGCGAAATATCAATATCCATGCGAGCTAGAGTGATTTTTCTTCGGAAACGCGGTGAAAGTTATCGAAAAATTAGTAAAGAATTAAATCTAAGATTCGCAACAGTGCAATATATAATAAAAAAAATACGAAAGAACAAACAGCAGAGAAAATAAGCCACGAACCGGTCGACCGAGAATACCAACAGTACGAGAGCGTCGGAGTATTGTTACAGAGGCTACAAAAAAACCGTTCACAAGTGCTCGCAGTTTAGCGAATGATGTCACGACAACATCGGGGAAGAGCGTGTGTCCTCAGACTATTCGAAACGTTTTGCATTCTGCTCAAATATACGGCGAAACTGCCCGCAAAAAAACCATTAATTTATATAAATAAAAATCAATCGCCGCATGTATGACGGATCATCACTTGAGAACGGCTCGACCGATTTGGCTGATTCTTTTTTTGTTGTGTTCGTAATATTCAGAACAAGGTTTGTATGAAAGAATTTTTTTGGAAAATCCACCTGAAAAGTCGGAAATTTGAAAAATATGAAAATATGAAAAATATGAAAATAATATATGAAAATCTCAATAAAAAAAATGTGACGTTCAGTTTGAAAGTTCTGTTTTCATAACAACAACAAAT
Organism: Oxytorus armatus; assembly: GCA_958009045.1. Lineage (NCBI taxonomy): Eukaryota > Metazoa > Arthropoda > Insecta > Hymenoptera > Ichneumonidae > Oxytorus > Oxytorus armatus. The sequence continues at coordinate 26,977,014 of OY253748.1, forward strand.
TCCGCATTGAATGTTGACATTTTACGAAAAACAATTTAATTGAAAGCGATATGTCATTTCGTGGTTTATTTCTTTGAAAAAAATGCCACCAGTCGGATGTCCAATGCGGAAGTGATGATCCGTCATACATGCGGCAATTGATTATTATTTATATAGATGAAATATTAAATGATAAAAAAAATAAAAAATAAAAAAAGTTCAATATCTCGAGAAATATTAATCTAAGCAATTGGGTAGATAGGACCTTTTTTATAGGAAATTAAATTTCCACCAAATTTTTTATTTACAATTTTTTCGTAAAATTAATTGTTTCGGAGATAAGAGCAAAAAAACGAGGTTTTTGGGTAAAAATCAACTTCAGTGACCCGTACCAACTCATCAGTACAATTTACATTTTCGCCGCAAAAGACACTTTTTTAGATTGTTTTATTCTGAGTAAATCGGAACCAAGAACAATATGATAGCATAAAATGCGGCTGAGTTGTAGAAATTTGAAAAAAAAAAAAAAAAATCGATTTACGTGTATTTTAGATTCTAATACTGTGTAGAAGGTTCTTACGGGAAGAAAAATTAAGAAAATTGCGCAGAAAATTGGAAAATTTTAGAAAACTTAACGACTATTTAACCTTCGCGCGTTTGACAGTTCCCGCGAAGCAAATGTGATTTAATAGATGCATCGGTCGGCATCTATCGATCAAAAAATTCATTTATTCATTTCTCAGTGCGCAGTCCATTCGATCTGAACGTTTATCCAGTTTTGAGTTTGTTGAGTGAGTTTTTTGAGAAGTGTTTGTTCATCGTAATTAATTCACCGCTATCACGGCTTATATTAAAAGTTTAATTTAATATCGATTTTTGGTAAGTTCTGATAGACTAACACGTGGTATACATGCTTATACAGAAACACTAAGGGAGTCAATTTTTTATTTTCAGTTACAATAAACACTATGTTTTTGAAATAATTTTGTTTTAAATTATTTATTCCAGTTCGAATTGAATATTCATAGCTCAGACAGGACAACGTCTGTCGGGTCAGTTAGTTAATAATATAAATCGAGAAAAACGTTTAGGTTTCGCAAAAACCTACGTAAAAAAATCTATAGAATTTTGGAAACGTGTCGTATTCTCGGATGAATCGAAGTTTAACATCTTCAGGCCCGATGGAAAAAAATTCGTCTGGCGGAAACCAAATACCGAGCTCCGGCAGAAAAATTTAATACCGACTGTAAAGCACGGCGGAGGAAGCGTCATGGTTTGGGGCTGTATGGGATATTATGGCGTTGGTAATCTGGCTTTTACAGATGGTACAATGAATGCCCGGAAGTCCATCGCCGTGTTGCGCAGCAATTTGAAAGCGAGTATAGATAAAATGGGCCTGGATGGAAATTTCTAGTTCCAACAAGATAACGACCCGAAACATACTGACATGAAAACGAGTGAATGGTTACCCTATAATGTCCGCAAACAATTGATTGCACCACCACAATCTCCGGATATCAATTCTATTGAAATTTTATGCCACTTGGTGGATGTAGAAATTATAAAAAGAAAAATAACAAACAAATCCGATCTCCAAAGAGTGCTTTTAGAAGAATGGACGAAAATAACAAAAGAAACAACGCAAAAACTAGTAGAATCCATGCCTAAGAGACTCGAGGCGATAATTGAAGCAAAAGGGATGCACACCAAATATTAGTTATAATTAACGACTATGATGATGTAGGTTTTCATTATAATCGTAAGTGTATGAATACTTTTTTTGCCCGAAAACTTTCTTTTCTTTCGCATAATTCTTCTATTATTTCTGGTAAAAAATTCTCCATTTGCCGTTTATCTCTGCACCTGATGTACTATTAAATAAAATTGGCTTTCTTTGCGTATCGCTCAAGTTTATAAAATTATCGCAAATAACAAGGTGAATACTTTTTTGACCCACTGTATATCGTAACATTTCAAACGAGAACCGATGAAAATTCTTTTTGTACGATTGATTTTCTATTATTTTTTGTTTGTTTTTTTTTTTTGCATTTTTTCCGAAACACAAAGATCCTCTCGACGTTCAGAGTCGACGGATCGTCGAAATGCCCCGGGCGACTTGACGTCGACGAGATGCCGCGAGGTTTAGGGTTTGGTAGTTGGTCGCACGAGGAGGGGTGGGCGAAGTTGAGTTTTGCCAGAGCACAAAAGCCCACCCGGAGAACTACCAAAGAGAACGAAAGCGCTTGTAGTCCCCTGGGGCGTATACGCGGGATACACGATGGCCCCGCGACCCTGACTATAACCACCGTAGCAAAAGAGCTCCGGTACCAGCAAAACCAGCACCCAAACCTCATACCCTCTGACATAGGTAGGACATCACAACGTGGCTTCCATTTCCGGCATACTTTTCATGCAACCGGCGTTTAAACGGATTTCTCTTTTTCTTATTTCTTCTTTTTTCTCATCATTCCTTTGTCCGTGCGTTCCAATCCGTTCAACGAACGACATAATACGGTAGATCGAGGCTACTTGACGGAAGGAGTTACTTGGCCCACTGGCGGACGTCATCGTTGTCTCGCTTTATAAAAATCTATAAGAAACTGACTTCTCTTAATTAATTCGTAATATAATTTATCAGTCTTCGTTGTCACCGTATCTCACTGCGGATATGCTTCGAACGCGGATGGCACGACTAATAGCAACGAAAAAAAAAAAAAAGAAACATTACACCGTTCTTCACCGCTGGGAACGACGAAGCTGGACGGGTGAGAACATCCGGAAAAACGGAACGCTTGATAAAAGCGATTCGTTACGTCACAGTGGACAGCGATAAAGCTTAAACCGTGTATATGTATACAATTTTGCTCGTTTTCGCTCAGCAGTTTGTGGAGTGTTTACGATCCTCTCCGGATAGAACATGCCAAGCAGCATCAGCTGCACGGTAAAAGCTACACGAGCTGGAGACCCAGAGGAGATTACGGAATTTCGAAAGTACACGTCGACTTATCGTTCCTTCCCACACTAAAAATAAATAATAACAAAAAAAAATAGAGAGTATCTGTTTTTTTTTTGTAATTGCATTGTGACGACGGTCGAACGAAAGTTTGAATGCAACCTGGAACATTAACGAATGGCTTGCCAACTCGAAATTTCAATTTGCCTGCGCAACCCTGTCGGCTTCTCTCGATGAATGAAAAATGAAATATAATATTCATTTGACGCGTTTATAACTATAATAAGACCGCTTTTCTCGAACGAATGGAATATCAAGAGGCATTGAAACGTGAGATGCGATTCTGGATAAGGGAAGAAAAGCGTGGCGGCCTCGAGGGGAATACGACAGAGACCACGTTACGTTTTTTTTTTTCGGGAAAGAGATTCTTTTCCCCGCGTGTAACCGACCAGACTAAAAAGAGATACCGCAACGTTGGTCCTCTTTGTGCTCTAATCACAGATGAAAAGAGATGATTGCAACAATGGAAAAGGGATATCGAAGGCTTGCCAATGGCCCCTTGGGTATCATTTTTCGCCATGATAATAATAATAATAATAAATACAGTATCGAAGATTCGAGACACAATGCTTATCGAATTCTATCGATATGCACTATTTGCTATTCTTCGATGTACGTACATCAGGCAAGGTACAGAGTACTAGAAAAAAAAATGGATGGAACTGCACTAGCGACAAAGAAAAATTAGTAACGTGAAACATGCGGTCAGGGATTTTTCTTTTTTTCATTCGCTCTACGGATGACGGAACAATGCACGTTCGTTAAGGCCGTAGTCTGGTCTAGAGCGAGATTTTTGACGTAATTTCTAATGTGCAATAACGTTTAAACCGTTGAAGTTGCCTTGATGAAAATTTACACGTGCATTTATTGATCCTCATAGAATACTTGTACATTAAAAAAAAAAAATTATTTTAAATATTTTCATGTAGTTTTTTGCCTTTTTGCTTTGCATTTTTGACGTCATATCTAATGTGCAATAACGTTTAAACCGTTGAAGTTGTCTTGATGAAAATTTACACGTGCATTCATTGATCCTTAGAGAATACTTGTACATTTTTAAATAAAATTATTTTAAATATTTTCATGTAGTTTTTTGCCTTGTTGCAACATGGTGCGCCGAAATCGGCGCCCACTCTGGACGATGTTGTATGCTTCTGAAAAAAATAATAATATCTATATTCTCAATCTGTATGAGTATTCTGAGCACTGGTAGCAGAATTGGTACTTAAAAAAATTTTTTATTGAGTCTAACAATAATTTTGCCAACATTTTATAACTCGTCGAATACCCCGAAAATGTATGAAATATCATTAATGAAAGTTCAACAGGCCGCCATGTTGTCAACAATTTTTTTTAAGTACCAATTCTGCTACCAGTGCTCGGAATACTCATAGAGATTGAGAATATATATATTTTTTTTTTTTCAGATGCATACAACATCGTCCAGAGTGGGCGCCGATTTCGGCGCACCATGTTGCAACAAGGCAAAAAACTACATGAAAATATTTAAAATAATTTTTTTTTTTTTAATGTACAAGTATTCTCTAAGGATCAATAAATGCACGTGTAAATTTTCATCAAGACAACTTCAACGGTTTAAACGTTATTGCACATTAGAAATGACGTCAAAAATCTCGCTCTAGACCAGACTATGGCCTTAAAGTTATACGAGGTGTGTTACTTAAGTAATGAGACTGATTTTTTTTTATTCAAATAGAATTACAATTTTATATTGTCACCCTCAAAATAACTTCCTTCTGAAGCCACACAGCGCTGGAGACGGTTCTTCCAATCCTCATAGCAGCGTTGGAACTCCGATACTGGAATAGCCTTCAGCTGGTCGGTTACAGCCGTTTGAATGTTTTCGAGTGTCCCAAAATGAGTTCCCTTGAGGTGATTTTTCAATCTCGGGAAGAGAAAAAACTCACAAGGACTCAAGTCAGGAGAATAAGGAGGCTGAGGAGCCACAGGAATGTTTTTACTGGCCAAAAACTCGTTTATTGAAATTGCTGTGTGACAAGGAGCATTACCATTATTGCGCAGATTTTTCTCATCCCCAATTCATCGGTCAAAATCTGATGAACGGTGGTGTGAGTCAAATTCAACTCTTTCCCGATCATTCTGACTGTCAACCGACGATCTGAACGCACAAGATCCCAGGCAAGAAGGTAGCAGAATTGGTACTTAAAAATTTTTTTTATTGAGTCGAACAATAATTTTGCCAACATTTTATAACTCGTCGAATACCCCGAAAATGTATGAAATATCATTAATGAAAGTTCAACAGGCCGCCATGTTGTCAAAAATTTTTTTTAAGTACCAATTCTGCTACCAGTGCTCGGAATACTCATAGAGATTGAGAATATATATATATTTTTTTTTTCAGATGCATACAACATCGTCCAGAGTGGGCGCCGATTTCGGCGCACCCTGTTGCAACAAGGCAAAAAACTACATGAAAATATTTAAAATAATTTTTTTTTTTTTAATGTACAAGTATTCTCTAAGGATCAATAAATGCACGTGTAAATTTTCATCAAGACAACTTCAACGGTTTAAACGTTATTGCACATTAGAAATGACGTCAAAAATCTCGCTCTAGACCAGACTATGGCCTTAAAGTTATACGAGGTGTGTTACTTAAGTAATGAGACTGATTTTTTTTTATTCAAATAGAATTACAATTTTATATTGTCACCCTCAAAATAACTTCCTTCTGAAGCCACACAGCGCTGGAGACGGTTCTTCCAATCCTCATAGCAGCGCTGGAACTCCGATACTGGAATAGCCTTCAGCTGGTCGGTTACAGCCGTTTGAATGTTTTCGAGTGTCCCAAAATGAGTTCCCTTGAGGTGATTTTTCAATCTCGGGAAGAGAAAAAACTCACAAGGACTCAAGTCAGGAGAATAAGGAGGCTGAGGAGCCACAGGAATGTTTTTACTGGCCAAAAACTCGTTTATTGAAATTGCTGTGTGACAAGGAGCATTACCATTATTGCGCAGATTTTTCTCATCCCCAATTCATCGGTCAAAATCTGATGAACGGTGGTGTGAGTCAAATTCAACTCTTTCCCGATCATTCTGACTGTCAACCGACGATCTGAACGCACAAGATCCCAGGCAAGAAGGTAGCAGAATTGGTACTTAAAAAATTTTTTTATTGAGTCGAACAATAATTTTGCCAACATTTTATAACTCGTCGAATACCCCGAAAATGTATGAAATATCATTAATGAAAGTTCAACAGGCCGCCATGTTGTCAAAATTTTTTTTTAAGTACCAATTCTGCTACCAGTGCTCGGAATACTCATAGAGATTGAGAATATATATATATTTTTTTTTTCAGATGCATACAACATCGTCCAGAGTGGGCGCCGATTTCGGCGCACCCTGTTGCAACAAGGCAAAAAACTACATGAAAATATTTAAAATAATTTTTTTTTTTTTAATGTACAAGTATTCTCTAAGGATCAATAAATGCACGTGTAAATTTTCATCAAGACAACTTCAACGGTTTAAACGTTATTGCACATTAGAAATGACGTCAAAAATCTCGCTCTAGACCAGACTATGGCCTTAAAGTTATACGAGGTGTGTTACTTAAGTAATGAGACTGATTTTTTTTTATTCAAATAGAATTACAATTTTATATTGTCACCCTCAAAATAACTTCCTTCTGAAGCCACACAGCGCTGGAGACGGTTCTTCCAATCCTCATAGCAGCGCTGGAACTCCGATACTGGAATAGCCTTCAGCTGGTCGGTTACAGCCGTTTGAATGTTTTCGAGTGTCCCAAAATGAGTTCCCTTGAGGTGATTTTTCAATCTCGGGAAGAGAAAAAACTCACAAGGACTCAAGTCAGGAGAATAAGGAGGCTGAGGAGCCACAGGAATGTTTTTACTGGCCAAAAACTCGTTTATTGAAATTGCTGTGTGACAAGGAGCATTACCATTATTGCGCAGATTTTTCTCATCCCCAATTCATCGGTCAAAATCTGATGAACGGTGGTGTGAGTCAAATTCAATTCTTCCCCGATCATTCTGACTGTGAACCGACGATCTGAACGCACAAGATCCCGGATTCTGTCGACATTTTCATCGGTTCTTAAAGACGAAGGCCTTTCGCTTCGTGGTTCATCTTCAATCGACTCTCTTCCTTCTGAAAATGCCTTAAACCACCGAAAAACCTGAGCTCTTAACAAAGCACTGTCTCCGTAGGCCTGTTGAAGTTTAGCAAGAGTTTCCGTTGCACTGTGCCCAAGTCTGAAGCAAAACCTGATAGCACACCGATGCTCGAAATTGATGTCACTCATTTTTAGAACACAATAGAAAAAACTGTTTGACAAAAAAAATCGCTACGGACAACCAAATGCCTCGAGCGAGTTCAAACCCGTACTGAAGGCGTATCACATGTTCCCCTGCCGCCCCTCTAAGCCCAGCGCCACAAGTGTTGCCAGATCGAACGCTACGTTGCCAGTCTCATTACTTAATTTACACACCTCGCATGTATGGCGTACGAGCTTCTCTGTATCGTGGTTATATCCAACTCCACTGATCATTGGTCGTTTGTCATACAGTCTACCGTTTCTCCCTTCCGACGCCTATATGAATAACATTTTTTTATTAGGCCTAGTAAACATTTTTTTTAATATTTTTAATACTTTAATACTTTTTTCATTTACTCTCAGATTTGTACAAGTGCATCTCGACATAGCTCACTACAGTTTATCGAATCGAGTTACGTAATACCATCTACTTCCGTGATCGATCGTCAAATGTTTCGATGTGACGGATGCCCAAGAAGAGGAGACCGAAAGTGTGTGTACGTGAGGAAGGGAGAGAGACTTACGAGAGAGAGAGAGAGAGAGGGACGGTAATAAATTGGCTATCGATAGCCAATGAAGGATCTGGCTCTGTGTAAACTCTCTTGGTATATAAACGGGTCAAGTTTTTCCTGACCGAGAGAAGCGTCCGAGAAATGTCATGTAATGTGCAACTTCTTCCTACAACCGTGCGCTTTGTATCGACGATTTCTAAGGATCAGTGAGTTTTATATACATTAGGAATAGATCGGTTAAAAAATGGCAATTTTTTTAGATTTCGTTCTTCATCGAAGATTCTTGTTTTTTTTTCGTGAAAAAATAAAGCCTTCGCATGTTCTTCGTCATCATTCGCTCCCTTCATTTTACTAAAATTCTCTCACGGAACACGCGTCTCATTTGTCACCCTCTTTTTTTTTTCACCCTAATTTTTCACCTCGGCTACTGGCGCGAAAGCGTAGAATTTGATGGGTTATAGAGGCGCAGGGATGAAATTGGCGTGCGTGAGGGATCAATGGAGAGGGGCGACAAAAATGAGGTAAAGCATGATTCTCTATTCCTCGGAGGGATTTATTGGCTTATCGCTTACTTTTGGCTCTCCGTGCTGGATTCAACAGAAAGGGGGAAAAAAAAAAAGTGCCGTCGTTGTTCCAAGAGAGTCTACGGCACCGTTGCGTAGGTTGTTCCAAAAGGACCCTTTAATGGAGGAGCTCAACGAGTCTTATCGTCTTCTCTCGAGGTTACACAACTCGCCAATAGCAAACCTCTTTGTATACCCATTTTCCTTTTGTCTTTGCTTATATATTCGTTATTATTTAGTTCCTGACGGCTTTTTGCCTACAGGATTGACACTACATCGAGAAAAATTGCGTTTTCTTCGAGTTCAATGAAATTTACGGAAATAAATATATTACGATGTTGAAGTTTGCATCGTTGGAACGCAACGCAAATAGTTTTTAAAATTTTCATTTTCATTATTGCTCTTGCTTCTCGTGCCCCATTTAGCCCCAGATTTTTTTAAGAGATCCCAATAAAACGTTTTAACGATTTTTGCCATCGATAATCCAATCTTAATAGGGATTAAGGCCTTACATACGTCGAGAATTTTCAAAAAATCGATTTTTTTTTGTTTACAGATTATTATTCCTTATAGTCTTAGGCGTATTTCTGTGTAAGCTGATTGTAAAAATTCCCCATAGTTCAAAAGTTATTGTAGATAATGTGACTGTCCGACGAAAGGACAAAGGTCTGACGCGCGCCTACCTGAGTCGAGTTGTTTGAGGCAGCTGGCCTTTACCCTCAGACCCTTTTAGTCTACCTGGTCGAACAATTTTTTACTGACAAGAAAGGCGTACAATATGAAGCTGGAATGGGAGATTAGACGTAAGTTAACTAAATAAATTTAAAAAATTCATAAAGTTCTTGCTCCAGCCGCGCGCGACTTCGAGCGAAACGCGCTTGAAACTTTAAACGCGTTTTTCTCAAAACTACTTTTTCTGACACGGTCGGCATGATAACTCGTACGGTTTTTAATATTTTTTGATGATTTTTTTTTTTAAATATTCGGAATTGTTTTTTCTATAGTTGTCGAGCCGGATTTTTTAAATTATAATTAGAAAATTTTATAAAAACAATTAAAGTGTAACTTTTTTGACACAAACTTAACATTTTTTTTTAAATTACCGTAAATTGTTTAATTTTTCGAATTTCAAAAATCCGGCTCGACAGACTATAACTACTACCTTATTTTACAAGAATTTCTTTACATTTTGCAGATCCGTCAACATTTGAGGAAGAAATACTGCCGACCGTGGAGCAACTTTTTTTTTACAGTGCTTCAAAAAATGTGATTTTTCATGTTGTAATTTTTGAAAAAAAAAATTGAAATAAATTTTTTTACAAACTTAACACAGTAATAAACAATGTGTAAGAATTTTTTTATCAATTTCTATTTCTATCCCTCCTAAAAACAGTTTTTCTTTTGGTACGTTTTCGGTACCGCTGGACGTACGTAAGGCCTTAATGGCGTAAAAAATTTATTTTCGTTGCATTCCAACGATGCAAACTTCAACATCATAATATATTTGAAACAAACATGTTAAGTCAGTTTGTTGAAATAATTCAAGAATATTCCTATAATCATAGATTTCATCATGACAATTTTCATCCAGTCTACAAATGTCAATGCTCCATATAAGTTTTATAGAAATAAATATCGTGTGACCGACACAATATTCGTTCAAATGAAAAAAGTGACTTTATCTCGTCCTTCTACCGGGCGGCATCGCTACAAATTGACTTCCATCGGATTCCTATTGGCAAGGATCACTCGCTACCTCAATACCCGGGGCTAAACGCGCACGGACTCTCTATTGATCATAATACGTCGAAGAAACGTACCAGAATCAAGGAAAAGCAAAAAAATCATCTAGAATTTATGGGAAAAAAAAAAAAGAGAATTTGACTTACGGATGCGATACTCTTCGATGTAGGCTCCTCATTGACATGGCTCTGCCACGGGAGCGATTAACCGGTGGACAGCTTGTCGCAATAGCGATTGCGCTGCCACCACCTCCGCCGACGCCGTTCATCACGTTGCCGTTAACGAAGCTCGCGTTTGTCGTTGGGGTAGCGTGACACGTGGACGGGGTTGCAGCAGCATCGCGATGCTCCCCCGTAACCACGGTCACCCCCTGTGTCGTGCCGGAAGTAGCCAGCACTGCTACGGTACGTCGTAACGGGCCCGCGTAAGCCGCCGCGATACGGCGTGCTAGTGCCCGGGCAAGCCGACGGGCCAGACGAGCACCAGCCCCCACTCTGACGAAACACTTTGCCCCACACCCCTGCGCCAGGGGGTGGCGCGATCACAATCACCGATCACCGGGCCGCTAATAAATATTATCGTTTTTTTTTTTCGTTTTGTTTTGTCGTTATTATGAAATCCCGAACGATAGATTTTTTTTTTTCCACCTCGGATATCGCCTCGCACGGTACACTGTTTTCCTCTGGCTACCGATACACTGCCTTTTTCTCGGTTTTTTTTTCCTCCCTCGATCGCTCTTCTTATTCACGATGGTCAACGCCCGCGGTTTTCCAGACTTCGGCGACGATTTTCCACTTTCTTCCTCGAGATTGCTATACCCACGGACTATTCGAACGTTGAGTTTCGTACGATCGACAAAATTGTTGATACCCGATCGAATACTCGTTGTGAAAGAGCGGAGAATCTGTAAAGATGAATACAAATTATTAAAGCGTGTACATGTATCATATATTTCGAGTGTTGGCAATTTTTATTTCGTTTTAAGGGTAGTAGTCTGGTAACTTGAGGCAGTCGTCCGGTCTAGAGCCAGATTTTTGACGTCATTTCTAATGTGCAATAACGTTTAAACCGTTGACGTTGACTTGATGAAAATTTACACGTGCATTTATTGATCCTTGGAGAATACTTGTACGTTAAAAAAAAAAATTATTTTTAATATTTTCATGTAGTTTTTTGCCTTGTTGGCAACATGGTGCGCAGAAATTCGCGCCCACTCTGAACGATGTTGTATACATCTGAAAAAAAAAAATATATATACAGGATGAGGCACTAACTGTTGCCACGTAGAATAACTCCGAAAGTACGATAGTAGTAGAACATTTTTTGAACACAAGTTGCATGGGACAATGGGGGCTATCATATGGCATTAGTTTTTTGTTGCTAGGTGGAGTCGCATCGGAGATTTCAAGGTCAACTTTGTTTTTTTTAGATAGAATGCTATGTTTTGGTACTTATTTTCTGGTAGCGGTTATCGAGACGAATCCAATGATGTTTGTTTTTATTTTTTTTTATTAAAAAAATTTTTTTTTATAAAATAAAAAAAATGCAAAATTTGCGTGCAAAATTTGACCGTGTATTTACACGGTACATTGTAGGTTTGATGAAAACGCCGCATTTAGTAAATATTTACTAAATACGGCGTTCTCATCAAACCTACAATGTACCGTGTAAATACACGGTCAAATTTTGCACGATATGCGAGAGAGAAAAAAAATTTTTTAAACAAAAAAAAATAAAAAAAAATAAAAATAAAACATGATTGGATTCGTCTTGATAACCGCTACCAGAAAATAAGTACCAAAACATAGCATTCTATCTAAAAAAACAATGTTGACCTTGAAATCTCCGATACGACTCCACCTAGCAACAAAAAAACTAACGCCATATGATAGCCCCCGTTGTCCCATGCAACTTTTGTTTCAAAAAATTTTCTACTACTATCGTACTTTCGGAGTTATTCTACGTGGCAACAGTTAGTGCCTCACCCTGTGTACTCATATTCTCAATCTGTATGAGTATTCTGAGCACTGGTAGCAGAATTGGTACTTAAAGAAAATTTTTCACAAAATGGCGGCCTGTTGAACTTTCATTAATGATATTTCATACATTGAAGTATAAAAAAAAAAATTTTTTTAATTAAAAAAATAATATAAAAAAAAAATAATAATATATAATAATATATTAATATATTTTTTTATATTTTGAAATATAAAAAAATTTTTGACAAAATGGCGGCCTGTTGAACTCTCATTAATGATATTTCATACATTGAAATATCATTAATGAAAGTTCAACAGGCCGCCATTTGGTCAAAAATTTTTTTTAAGTACCAATTCTGCTACCAGTGCTCAGAATACTCATACAGATTGAGAATATGTTTTTTTTTTTTTTTTTTTCAGATGCATACAACATCGTCCAGAGTGGGCGCCGATTACGGCGCATCATCTTGCAACAAGGCAAAAAACTACATGAAAATATTTAAAATAATTTTTTTTTTTAATGTACAAGTATTTTCTAAGGATCAATAAATGCACGTGTAAATTTTCATCAAGACAACTCCAACGGTTTAAACGTTATTGCACATTAGAAATGACGTCAAAAATCTCGCTCTAGCCCAGACGACTGCCTTAAGCCGATTTTCATGTCTTTTTTGGAGGGCGTTCTTTTGTAGGAAAATAAAAATGAATCGTTTTGGATATTTAGGATGTTTTTCTTAACATATTACGGATACAAAAAAAAATTTGTTTGAAAAAATTTAATAGTTTATTATTATTGATAGAAGTTGGCACCTCGAAAAAAAAGCGCGTGGGTGGCCCCGGTGATTTTGGCTCTTGATGTTATCTGAAATCAAAAATTCTTGATAATTCTTGATAATTCTTAATGTATAATAACAAAATGGCGGACTTTGGAAAAAAGTTTTTTTTTCCAAAGTCCGCCATTTTGTTATTTATGAAATTTAACTTCGGTAGTTTCCGACCAGAATGACATGTCTATAGATTAAGAATTATCAAGAACTTTTCATTTCAGATAACATCAAGAGCCAAAATCACCGGGGCCACCCACGCGCTTTTTTTTCGAGGTGCCAACATCGATCAATAATAATAATAATAATAAACTGTTAAATTTTTTCAAAAAAAATTTTTTTTGTATCTTCAATATGTAAATAAAAACATCCTAAATAGCCAAAACGATTCATTTTTATTTTCCTACAAAAAAACGCCCTCCAAAAAAGACATGAAAATCGGCTTAAGTTACCGGACTACTACCTTATTGAGAAATAAATAATTGCTCGATAACATTTCTTAAATAATGGTTCAACCTTTTAAAACATTATATAGCGACCTGATGCAGCGAATATGTTAGCGTTATTCGGCAAATAATCTCCTAAATAATTATCACCTAAAAAAATGATCGGCAAATTTGAACCTATGTATGGAAGTTACGAGGTCTCATCTAGAAACAGTGCCCATATATAAATGTTTTCTACCTTTCATAGGCCGAGTTATAAACTATTTTTTGCCACACTAGACCGGATAAGTGGATTGGCCATTCGGTGACACGTGAACACGTGCACTTTGGTCAGAATATACAACGATATACTAACATATGATATATTTTCGACGAGAACGAAATAGGGGTACACGAGAATGCGGGGCGCACTCGTTCGAGGATCAATTTAACTTTATTAAAAACCGCATTGAAGCGAGTCTATATATATGCTCTTGCTCCCCCCACCCCTCTTTCTTTCTCTCTATCACTCTGTGCCCCTATATAGTGGATGTTGCCCTGTGCCGGCTATCGATTGCCAGAATATATATTTCGTTGCAGAGTTTCCATCGAGGTTTAGCTGAGAGATACATATGGTACGGAGGGAGGTACACGTATATATATATCAGAGAGTGTTACAGCCAAAGTACAACGCGTTCCCATCATATTCGGGATAAGTTACCGAGTTCTAAATCTCGTAACCATTTGTGCGGTGGTTCGACAATTTTTTTTTCGTCCATCCATGTTTAGATCGATTTGGCCCCAATATATGAAAATTTATCAACATTTTTTGGATTTCTTTTCTTGTCGAGATTCTTAAGCTTTTTTCGCTGAAACATTCCATTCGCCCATCGTTTGAAATCTGGAAAGCATTTTTTAGTGCTCCTCGTTGAGGTTGAAATTTCCAGGATTTCAGGGAATGAAGAAAATTGAAATGTCGATCTATCTTTCGGCTCGTATGTTTTATTTGACAAAACTAAGTACCGAAGAAACTTGGCTTTCTATCCGGTAATCGTAATGGTTATTCTAATGGTTATTCGTAATCAGCAGAAAATTTCCGATCGATTAGGGTATCGAAACATTGAAAAAAGAAAAAATAACATTTTTGTAATTTTTTGCCTACCTTTTCAGAAACCTTAAAATGTCGACATTTCAAATGGCTATAACTTGGCTCCCGTTTGAGCGATTTTGAATTTTGGGGAGGGTTTTATAAACCTCTCGGGTAGACTTAGAGAATGCATTTTGGATCATCCCGATATCTCAATTAGTGCAGCCGTGAGACCAGTTTGAAAATCGGCGAAAAAAATGAGACGGGGTATGTATGGAGAAATTCGCAAAAATCGATGGTCCGACTTTAAAAATGTGTGAAAAATCGAAAAATAATGATAGCACAATGATTCAAGCGCCATTTTAAAGGGTTTGCTTTCCGATGGAGTGGGGTTCCAACTCCATCGGAAAGCAACGTTACAGCGATTTTAGTGAAGCCACTTCTTTTTGGCCGAAATGCAAAAACATTTTGAATTCCTTAATTTTTCTTTTAGGACGCTATATCGATGTATTTTGACTCACTGATTACTAATTCAGTAGCCATTTCTTTGAAAAACTCGAAATTTCATTGAAAATCGTCCAAAAAGTGATTTTTTTCGTTTTTCGCCTTTTTCACATTGATATTTTGAGTTTTCGACTAAAACTCGGTGTTATTCGTAATCAGCGGAAAATTTCCGATCGAATAGGGTGTCGAAACATTGAAAAAAGAGAAAAAAATATTTTGTAATTTTTTGCCCACCTTTTCGAAAACCTAAAAATCTCGAAATTTCAAACGGTCATAACTTGGCTCCCGTTTCATCGATTTTGGGTTTTGACGAGCGTTTTCAAAACGTCTCGGGTAGACTCAGAGAATGCATTTTGGATCATCCCGATATCTCAATTATTGTAGCCGTGAGGCCAGTTTTAAAATCGGCGAAAAAAATGAGAAGGGGTATATACGGAAAAATTCGCAAAAATCGATGGTCCAACTTCAAAAATCTATGAAAAATCAAAAAAAAATCGTGGCTCAATAAACGAAGCGGCATTTTAAAGGTTGAACGGTTACGAAAAGAATGAGCACAGAGTGGGATTCCAACTCCATCGGGAAGCAACGTTACAGTGATTTTAGTGAAGCCACTTCTTTTTGGCCGAAATGCAAAAAAATTTTGAATTCTTAAAATTTTCTTTTAGGACGCTATATCGATGTATTTTGACTCGTTGATTACTAATTCAGTAGCCATTTTCTCGAGAAACTCGAAATTTCATTAAAAATCGTCCAAAAAGTGACGATATCGATTTTTGCGTTTTGCCCATCAGTTTTTCGAGTTTTCACTAAAAACCTCAGTGCTATTCGTAATCAGCAGAAAATTTCCGATCGAATAGGGTATCGAAAAAAAAAGAAAAAAAATGTTGTTATTTTTTGCCTACATTTTCATGAACCTTAAAACGTCGAAATTTCAAAAGTCGATAACTTGGCTGCCGTTTGATTGATTTTGAATTTTGAGGGGGGGGGGGGGTTTCGATGAACGTACATTTTTCTGGTCTCCTGGGGAAGAAAGCCACTGCTCGGCAAATTCAATGTCTCGACAGATCCA
Source organism: Oxytorus armatus (assembly GCA_958009045.1). Lineage (NCBI taxonomy): Eukaryota > Metazoa > Arthropoda > Insecta > Hymenoptera > Ichneumonidae > Oxytorus > Oxytorus armatus. The sequence continues at coordinate 26,993,035 of OY253748.1, forward strand.
CGGACCACTACTCTATCAGTGCAAAAAGACCGCGATCAATATACTCAAAAACTAGAGTAATTTATCACAAAAATTATGAAACTCGTTAAATCTCGAATAATGCTGAACTAAGCATCCACAAATTGACTTTCCGAAAGCCCGATGACCTCGAGAGATAAAGGAAAAACGGTTCGTTGGACACTCATGATTGTCCCATCTGTTACTATATCCGTCCACGTACGTACGCGCAAAGTCGCTGACCCGGAAGATGGAGAACACTGTAACCAGGAGGACCTTTCCACATTCAAGTACGGAACGAGTCGAGAGAGGATGTGAGCTGGTTGGGTTATCAATTATATGACACGAGACGCGGAGACGAACCTAATAATTACATATTTAATCGACGCGCTATGGCACGGCTAATTATGACAACGCTCTGTTATGAGAACAGAGCTTACGGTTGGTATATTACGTGCACAGTCCAGACACCGATACACAGGGATGTTACGCGGGGTTGATCGATCACCAGGGAGAATCGAGTCGCGAAGAGAGGATGAGAGAAGCGTCGTTGTCATGATCGCACTTCCGGACACGCGGACATCCGCCACTGTGTTCTCTCTCTCTCTCTCTCTCTCTCTCTTTCTCCCCTTTTCGGTCTCTCGGGTCTTCCGAGCATATACCACGCGGTTAAACGGAAGCGTACCTATATGTAAGAGCCAATGCACCTAGAATGCATTGGCTAGCATCAGCAAGCATTCGACTCGACTACGTGTGTATGCAGACTCGAGGATAGAGGCCTTAACTCCCAGAGGAAAGCCCCCACCATGGAGAGACCATGCTAATAGTGTCGAACGATCGATAAGTTCTCTCTCTCTCTCTCTCTCTCTCTCTCTCTCTCTCTCTCTCTGTTTCTCGAGGGCATAAGGGAACGTAACGAGCTCTCATCCCATCTGATATATATGTATTTGTCCTTCGATCACTCTGTCCCTTTCATTATATTGTAACCGATTAATAAAATTGAGCAAAGAAAGAACTCTCTTATCTTCATTGAGTAAGATTGGATTACTGCGATTAATCGGCTTTGATTCCTTTTTCCTCTCGCTAAACGTGTAGTTTCTGTGCATCCCTTTGCACGGTTCTTTACTCCTGTATTAAAACTCTCGTCGCAATTTTTAGAATTTGAAGCATTTCATTATGAAAATTCCAAGAGAATATAAGAATGATTGACAATGATTTTTGTCGGTGGAAAAATAATGAGCAATCAATGTGCAAATGTTTAATTCTTTGATGTTCTTTGATTCCTTTTCCCTCTCGTTAGACGTGTAGTTTCTGTGCATCCCTTTATAACATTTTTTTTACTCCTGTATTACAACTCTCGTCGCAATTTTTTGAATTTGAAGCATTTCATTATGAAAATTCCAAGAGAATATAAGAATGATTGACAATGATTTTTGAAGGTGGAAAAATAATGAGCAATCAATGTGCAAATGTTTAATTTATTGATGTTCTTTGATTTCTTTTTCCTCTTGCTAGACGTGTAGTTTCTGTGCATTTCTTTGCACGGTTTTTTACTCCTGTATTACAACTGTCGTCGCAATTTTTAGAATTCAAAGCATTTCATTATGAAAATTCCAAGAGAATATAAGAATGATTGACAATGATTTTTGTAGGTGGAAAAATAATGAGCAACCAATGTGCAAATGTTTAATTCTTTGATGTTCTTTGATTCCTTTTTCCTCTCGCTAGACGTGTAGTTTCTGTGCATCCCTTTGCACATTTTTTTTACTCCTGTATTACAACTGTCGTCACAATTTTCCGAATTTGAAGCATTTCATTATGAAAATTCCAAGAGAATATAAAAATGATTGACAATGATTTTTGTCGGTGGAAAAATAATGAGCAATCAATGTGCAAATGTTTAATTCTTTGATGTTCTTTGATTCCTTTTCCCTCTCGTTAGACGTGTAGTTTCTGTGCATCCCTTTGCACATTTTTTTTACTCCTGTATTACAACTCTCGTCGCAATTTTTTGAATTTGAAGCATTTCATTATGAAAATTCCAAGAGAATATAAGAATGATTGACAATGATTTTTGAAGGTGGAAAAATAATGAGCAATCAATGTGCAAATGTTTAATTTATTGATGTTCTTTGATTTCTTTTTCCTCTTGCTAGACGTGTAGTTTCTGTGCATTTCTTTGCACGGTTTTTTACTCCTGTATTACAACTGTCGTCGCAATTTTTAGAATTCAAAGCATTTCATTATGAAAATTCCAAGAGAATATAAGAATGATTGACAATGATTTTTGTAGGTGGAAAAATAATGAGCAACCAATGTGCAACTGTTTAATTCTTTGATGTTCTTTGATTCCTTTTTCCTCTCGCTAGACGTGTAGTTTCTGTGCATCCCTTTGCACATTTTTTTTACTCCTGTATTACAACTGTCGTCACAATTTTCCGAATTTGAAGCATTTCATTATGAAAATTCCAAGAGAATATAAGAATGATTGACAATGATTTTTGTAGGTGGAAAAATAATGAGCAATCAATGTGCAAATGTTTAATTCTTTGATGTTCTTTGATTCCTTTTTCCTCTCGCTAGACGTGTAGTTTCTGTGCATTTCTTTGCACGGTTTTTTACTCCTGTATTACAACTCTCGTCGCAATTTTTAGAATTTAAAGCATTTCATTATGAAAATTCCAAGAGAATATAAGAATGATTGACAATGATTTTTGTAGGTGGAAAAATAATGAGCAACCAATGTGCAAATGTTTAATTCTTTGATGTTCTTTGATTCCTTTTTCCTCTCGCTAGACGTGTAGTTTCTGTGCATTTCTTTGCACGGTTTTTTACTCCTGTATTACAACTGTCGTCGCAATTTTTAGAATTTGAAGCAATTCATTATGAAAATTCCAAGAGAATATAAAAATGATTGACAATGATTTTTGTAGGTGGAAAAATAATGAGCAATCAATGTGCAAATGTTTAATTCTTTGATGTTCTTTGATTCCTTTTTCCTCTCGCTAGACGTGTAGTTTCTGTGCATTTCTTTGCACGGTTTTTTTACTCCTGTATTACAACTGTCGTCGCAATTTTTAGAATTTGAAGCATTTCATTATGAAAATTCCAAGAGAATATAAAAATGATTGACAATGATTTTTGTAGGTGGAAAAATAATGAGCAACCAATGTGCAAATGTTTAATTCTTTGATGTTCTTTGATTCCTTTTTCCTCTCGCTAGACGTGTAGTTTCTGTGCATTTCTTTGCACGGTTTTTTTACTCCTGTATTACAACTGTCGTCGCAATTTTTAGAATTTAAAGCATTTCATTATGAAAATTCCAAGAGAATATAAGAATGATTGACAATGATTTTTGTAGGTGGAAAAATAATGAGCAACCAATGTGCAAATGTTTAATTCTTTGATGTTCTTTGATTCCTTTTTCCTCTCGCTAGACGTGTAGTTTCTGTGCATTTCTTTGCACGGTTTTTTACTCCTGTATTACAACTGTCGTCGCAATTTTTAGAATTTGAAGCAATTCATTATGAAAATTCCAAGAGAATATAAAAATGATTGACAATGATTTTTGTAGGTGGAAAAATAATGAGCAATCAATGTGCAAATGTTTAATTCTTTGATGTTCTTTGATTCCTTTTTCCTCTCGCTAGACGTGTAGTTTCTGTGCATTTCTTTGCACGGTTTTTTTACTCCTGTATTACAACTGTCGTCGCAATTTTTAGAATTTGAAGCATTTCATTATGAAAATTCCAAGAGAATATAAAAATGATTGACAATGATTTTTGTAGGTGGAAAAATAATGAGCAACCAATGTGCAAATGTTTAATTCTTTGATGTTCTTTGATTCCTTTTTCCTCTCGCTAAACGTGTAGTTTCTGTGCATCCCTTTGCACGGTTCTTTACTCCTGTATTAAAACTCTCGTCGCAATTTTTAGAATTTGAAGCATTTCATTATGAAAATTCCAAGAGAATATAAGAATGATTGACAATGATTTTTGTCGGTGGAAAAATAATGAGCAATCAATGTGCAAATGTTTAATTCTTTGATGTTCTTTGATTCCTTTTTCCTCTCGCTAGACGTGTAGTTTCTGTGCATTTCTTTGCACGGTTTTTTTACTCCTGTATTACAACTGTCGTCGCAATTTTTAGAATTTGAAGCATTTCATTATGAAAATTCCAAGAGAATATCAAAATGATTGACAATGATTTTTGTAGGTGGAAAAATAATGAGCAACCAATGTGCAAATGTTTAATTCTTTGATGTTCTTTGATTCCTTTTTCCTCTCGCTTGACGTGTAGTTTCTGTGCATTTCTTTGCACGGTTTTTTACTCCTGTATTACAACTCTCGTCGCAATTTTTAGAATTTAAAGCATTTCATTATGAAAATTCCAAGAGAATATAAGAATGATTGACAATGATTTTTGTAGGTGGAAAAATAATGAGCAACCAATGTGCAAATGTTTAATTCTTTGATGTTCTTTGATTCCTTTTTCCTCTCGCTAGACGTGTAGTTTCTGTGCATTTCTTTGCACGGTTTTTTTACTCCTGTATTACAACTGTCGTCGCAATTTTTAGAATTTGAAGCATTTCATTATGAAAATTCCAAGAGAATATAAAAATGATTGACAATGATTTTTGTAGGTGGAAAAATAATGAGCAACCAATGTGCAAATGTTTAATTCTTTGATGTTCTTTGATTCCTTTTTCCTCTCGCTAAACGTGTAGTTTCTGTGCATCCCTTTGCACGGTTCTTTACTCCTGTATTAAAATTCTCGTCGCAATTTTTAGAATTTGAAGCATTTCATTATGAAAATTCCAAGAGAATATAAGAATGATTGACAATGATTTTTGTCGGTGGAAAAATAATGAGCAATCAATGTGCAAATGTTTAATTCTTTGATGTTCTTTGATTCCTTTTTCCTCTCGCTAGACGTGTAGTTTCTGTGCATTTCTTTGCACGGTTTTTTTACTCCTGTATTACAACTGTCGTCGCAATTTTTAGAATTTGAAGCATTTCATTATGAAAATTCCAAGAGAATATCAAAATGATTGACAATGATTTTTGTAGGTGGAAAAATAATGAGCAACCAATGTGCAAATGTTTAATTCTTTGATGTTCTTTGATTCCTTTTTCCTCTCGCTTGACGTGTAGTTTCTGTGCATTTCTTTGCACGGTTTTTTACTCCTGTATTACAACTCTCGTCGCAATTTTTAGAATTTAAAGCATTTCATTATGAAAATTCCAAGAGAATATAAGAATGATTGACAATGATTTTTGTAGGTGGAAAAATAATGAGCAACCAATGTGCAAATGTTTAATTCTTTGATGTTCTTTGATTCCTTTTTCCTCTCGCTAGACGAGTAGTTTCTGTGCATTTCTTTGCACGGTTTTTTTACTCCTGTATTACAACTGTCGTCGCAATTTTTAGAATTTGAAGCATTTCATTATGAAAATTCCAAGAGAATATAAAAATGATTGACAATGATTTTTGTAGGTGGAAAAATAATGAGCAACCAATGTGCAAATGTTTAATTCTTTGATGTTCTTTGATTCCTTTTTCCTCTCGCTAAACGTGTAGTTTCTGTGCATCCCTTTGCACGGTTCTTTACTCCTGTATTAAAACTCTCGTCGCAATTTTTAGAATTTGAAGCATTTCATTATGAAAATTCCAAGAGAATATAAGAATGATTGACAATGATTTTTGTCGGTGGAAAAATAATGAGCAATCAATGTGCAAATGTTTAATTCTTTGATGTTCTTTGATTCCTTTTTCCTCTCGCTAGACGTGTAGTTTCTGTGCATTTCTTTGCACGGTTTTTTTACTCCTGTATTACAACTGTCGTCGCAATTTTTAGAATTTGAAGCAATTCATTATGAAAATTCCAAGAGAATATAAAAATGATTGACAATGATTTTTGTAGGTGGAAAAATAATGAGCAACCAATGTGCAAATGTTTAATTCTTTGATGTTCTTTGATTCCTTTTTCCTCTCGCTAGACGTGTAGTTTCTGTGTATTTCTTTGCACGGTTTGTTACTCCTGTATTACAACTCTCGTCGCAATTTTTAGAATTTAAAGCATTTCATTATGAAAATTCCAAGAGAATATAAGAATGATTGACAACGATTTTTGTAGGTGGAAAAATAATGAGCAACCAATGTGCAAATGTTTAATTCTTTGATGTTCTTTGATTCCTTTTTCCTCTCGCTAGACGTGTAGTTTCTGTGCATTTCTTTGCACGGTTTTTTTACTCCTGTATTACAACTGTCGTCGCAATTTTTAGAATTTGAAGCATTTCATTATGAAAATTCCAAGAGAATATCAAAATGATTGACAATGATTTTTGTAGGTGGAAAAATAATGAGCAACCAATGTGCAAATGTTTAATTCTTTGATGTTCTTTGATTCCTTTTTCCTCTCGCTAGACGTGTAGTTTCTGTGCATTTCTTTGCACGGTTTTTTACTTCTGTATTACAACTCTCGTCGCAATTTTTAGAATTTGAAGCATTTCATTATGAAAATTCCAAAAGAATATAAGAATGATTGACAATGATTTTTGTAGGTGGAAAAATAATCAGCAACCAATGTGCAAATGTTTAATTCTTTGATGTTTAATTCTGTTAAATATTGCGTTCGTCACTTAAACTTTTATTATTCTATTTCATTTACATACGATTCAATTTTGTATTCCATTTCCTGTTGAGTAAATTTTATTTGCATTCAAGCTTCGTTCTGTGAAATGTCTAATGTTCCAATACCCCTCGCGAATGTGACCTGAGCACGTTGCACGCGTTGCTACCACGAGGAACGCGGTCATTCGGCAGATACGTACCTTGGCAACACGATCATGGATTGAGGCCTTCGTATCTCATCGATTCCCATGGATTCGACCGAAACATCCAGACCGTGGGGATGACACACAAACGAGTATCGTGTATCATCCATTTGACGAAAATTTCGTGATCAGATTGGCACGAAAAATTGACCTCAAAGAGTGAGACAACGCTCGTTATCCGGCTTTTGAGTTCATCTTTTTGCACTTTTTGCAAAGAAAAAACTTTATTTCTTCTATTCTCCGTTTGCCGAACTATTTCCTCTCAGCCTCCGTCACTCACTGACAATTGCGCACTCTGACGATCGTAGTCGCTTCTCGTTATATCACAAAGCATCGGGCTCTTTTATCCGTTTTTATTTTTATTATCATACAGTATCGATACGTATTACACATCGCGTTTATCGATCACGAAAATAGCACTTTTCAACGATAGTTATAATAATAAAAATAATAATGACTCGCCGTGGCTCAGATTTATTTATTTATTCTTTTAAACACGTCAACAGAGCTGATGACTCTGCTTATCGGAGGGGTCATCGAACACGATGAAAGCTCGTCGATTTCATTTTTTTCTGTCGCATTGTAGTCTCGTACTTGTTTATTCGTTCGCAGGAGCGGCTCATCGATATTGTGAGTTAAGAGTCGCGCCTTTGAAATATTTCAAGAAAAATAAATTAAATAACAAAATTTAATATCCAGAACGATCGAAAATTCTCGACATATTTCCAATTTGATTTGTCGTTCTATTCAAATTTTATTGCTGACTTTTATCTCGATTGTGGAAATTCTTGTGGTTCATTGAAATGCACGAGTTTTCCGTGTTTTCGGTGCTGCCGTTTTGAAAGTCTTTTCGATGCTGCTGCCTTCGCATCGACGTGACAACTGGCGTCTCCTCGAAATCTCGAGACTCTCACGTTCGCAATTACAATCGTACGTCCCGACCTCGCTATTCCCACGAGACAAAATGACGATCTCGACCCTCTTATCAAACCCTTGAATGTATGATTATTATTGTTACGCTGATTTGCACGATTTTCGTGGAATATCGCGTAGGCGTGACAATGATAGCGCGGCCAACCGAGACCCCCGAGTCCTTGGGTGATCATCGTTCACCCCCTTGCGGAGTCTCCAGAGTCCTTTTTCTCACTTTGTCTTTGTTCACTCTCTCTCTCTCTCTCTCTCCTTGGATCTCTACACCCTGATTTTTACCTTTTAACCCTCTCTCAAAATTTTACACATCCATCATTCCCTCAATTATTTCTTTTTTTTCTTCTTTTTTTTCTTCTTTTTTTCTAGACAAAATTCCAACTCTAACCTCCGGAGTCACGTGCTTGAAGCGCAGAGCTGCCAACCTCGAAGTTCAACATCGACGTCTATTTTTATTTTTTGCCCCGACAAAAATTCGATCCTTCAGTGGAAGGATTGGTTTTTTCTCTTTCGATTCATTCTATTCGATACGCGGTTGTCATGCAGATCGGAAGAAACCTCGTGACAACTCGAACTCGTTAATCCACCCTTTTCTGTTATTCCATCCAGTTATTTTTATTCTATATATTTTGCATGATCATTATACTTGAAATTCGTTTTTTTTAAATTACTCGACAGTCGTCGTAATGTGCTGATATTAAGGGAATAACTTGACGAAAGCTTAGTATCGGTGGGGAGAAAAAAAATAATGTTTCGCTAATCGCGATTGGTGAGCGGTAACATTTTTTGTTTCACAATTAAATTCCGACGTTTGCGCGAATAACGACGACGATACAGGCACTCAGTTTGTTCGGGGAACATCGAGCGAGGCAGAGGAACGATGATGAATTCGCGATGCAACAACGGCAGCAGCATCCGAGTGGCTACCATATTTCCCGTACATTCGTTTGTAGAAACTTCGAATTTTTACTTTTAATATTTACGATTCTACGTGTGAAAAAAAATCCTCTCACGAAATTCTCACTCTCGCGCAGTCTCCTTCTCCTTTTTACCTCTTGATCTATCCCAAACTCCCCTTTTTTTTTCTTCAACCCCTCGCCCTTTTTCTCGCGATGCTTTTATTTTCTTAGACCGCAATTTCGCGAATTCGTCACTCGCGATGATTCAACGCTTTTTCGATCTTCTTTTTGTCGCAATTTTTTTTCGTCTCGGTAAAAATATACATCGAGTATGCCAAGACGTATGTCAATCTGCCTGTCACGAGGTTCTTTACGTTTCGTTATGTTTTTTACAAATTTGTTTGGTTTTTTTTTTCACCATACGTCTCGACGAAATTTGTGTCGAGTGTCTTTCTTCATCGATCAAGATTCCAACCCCCCCCCCCCCCCCCCCTGTTCTGAACGTAATGTGTTGTACAATCGAGCCCTTCGAGGTTTCGTACGAGCAATTTTTTTGCATCGATCTCCCTTTTTTTTCTTTTTTTTTTTTTGTTACAGTTATTGATGTCGATACTCGTGTGTTTTGTTCTACATTTTTTTTTAATTTACATTTGTTTATTTTTTCTTAATTAACCGGTTGACTCTCGGTTACGATCGAGCGAGGGCACAAATACCCATTGAGCGACGTTGGGCGGCTGGCAGCCGGCCTCACACTGCGCTCTCTCTACTCTCCTCTACTTGTTTCGCCTCTCTCTATCTCGTTCCTCTCGGAATATCGTCCTCAAAACGCTACGGAGTACGCGCGCCCCGCCTTCCAACACTCACCTAAACCTACACCCCTTTCCCTCATTCTTTTCAACCCTCCTGTAAACCAACCATCTCCCCCCTGTCGTACTAACCCCCATACGCGAACAGGGGCGCCGCCGAACGGTTACAATCGGAAATGAATTTCCACGATTGCCTCTTGATTTTACTTTCTTTTTTTTTTTTTTTTAATTAGGTACAACTTGCTTGGGGCAATGGGGATTGAAACTTGTATAAACGTGCAATTATTGTTACGGTGCAATTTTTTTTAAGACAATCTATATTTTTCATTATTTTACAAGTTAATTACAGTTTTCATTGTCTTTGGAATATTGAGTTAAAGAATTATATACCATATAATCGGGATCTCGGTAATGAATTCTCGTGTCTGACCACAATTGCCCGTTTCTACTGCCGTCTGACTATACGTTGACTAGAACTGCCTTACAAATGTCCGCTCTCCTAGAGGGTCTCTGGACTATATACCGCGAGTTGCAATTTCTTACTGCATCAATTTTTACAAACGAAAATACTTTCGGAGTACTTTTTTTTGTATAAAATCCTTACGGATTATACTTCGGATGCCATTAAGTTAACATTGACAGTGTATTGATTGTGTTCATAAAAAATAGTTCCGGAATGATCCCAAAATCACGTTTATTCATTTTTCGGCATAACATTCAATAATATACACTCCATTCACAATTGTATCGCTATTATAATCCTTATATTCGTAACATCTCTATACGTGTTCCCGCAGATTCTGTTCCTCGTAATTTCTTGAAAAAAAAAAACGAAAAAAAAAACAGGAAGACTCTTGAACGAAAGCGAGTTTATATTTTTTTGTGCTAGAAAGAAAATATTTCTTCGTAAAATTAAGGATATTTGTACGTTCACAAAGTCTTTAATTCTATGGCATCTGGAAGAGGCACTCTTTTGTCGCAAGAGTTATATACGCGTAAACTCAATTTCATCTGGAACATTCACGCGATTGTTCTTCATGAAATATGCGCCATTTAAAAACCGATAAGCAGTTTAACGGGCATACATTCGATGATAACAAAGCTTAACGCTTGGCAATCTGGAAAATCATTCTCTCGCTCATAATATTTGACAGCGACACGAGAAACATCCGTTTGGCGTGTAAGTACGAGTATGAGGATTGGTAGATTTTGCTGGACCAAGATGCAACGAATCCTCGCTTCCCTCGCTCAACTCTTCGATACTGAACGTATCAGTGAGATCCTGCTTGTGCTTGGCGGATTCTTTTCCTCTCGACAATGGAAAAAGCGTCGTTTCATCCTCGCTTGAAACACAATTGTCAAAATTAATAATGAATCAATTATATTTTACGAAAGTTGATTTGGCTCGCGATTCTTTAAGGGGGGGGTAGGGTTTTTAAATTATTTTTTTTGCATTTTTTTTAAATTTTTTTTCTGAATGAACAATATGTCGAGAATATTGTGTATAAATTTTAAGTCAATCGGAGTGAAACTAACGGAGTTACAGCGTTTCAAACGATTACGATTACGTGATACGGGTTCACGAATAAAAAACTTTAAATCGATTTTCCCGGAAACGTCATTTTTTAAGTTTGTGAACATTAGAACTCAAAATCTACTGGACCAATCCTTTTGAAAATTTAAACATTACTTCTTCACATAAATCAACAGGTAATCAGGAGGCGTTTTTTTTTCAATTTTTTCAATTTTTTAATAACAAATTAAGCGCGATTTTTCGAGCTAAAATTGCGTTTTTCACTTCCAAGTGCTGCAAAAAATAGAAAAAAAAAAAAAAAAAACTCTTCCTGATTACCTCGAGAAATACATCACCTTTAAAATGCATATCAATTTTTTTTGTTTCGGATGATCCGGTAACGAGTTATAATGTTCACCGCAAAACCACTTTTTTCAAGGCGCCTCTGGAGATCCAACGTCACCGGCTTATTTATCAATATTTTTCATTGAAAATTTTTTCTGAGATACTTCAATAGTTGTACAATAATATGTAATTCTATTTAATAAAATTATATTACTCATGTCGCCGCAAAAAAATCATAAAAATATGCTTTTTTTCGCCATTAAAACCCTACCCCCCCCCCCCCCCCTAATAGTAGATTGTTTCAACTCGAATGACATTTTATTAAATTCCGAAGGGAATCAATGTAAACAATAAGCTTCTCTTGAACGAAACAATAGTATTTATTTTTATATACTATATCGTGTCAGACTGACTTCCGGTATGCAAACCTTTCACTGTCACTGTGCCAATACTCTACAAGAGGATGATGCTCGTTGTTCTTGTGAGGAATCGGCAGTCTTTTTATAGGAATCAAACCGCTCGGATTAGTCGTTACCGTGCTGCTTTTATCGGTATTTGACAGTTTTATGTACTCGGAACTTCGTTGAATCCGTTTTGCCTGCTCGATACGTGCTTCTGTACGAATAACGAAAGAAATATTATAATAAATATATAGGTATATTCCAACAGAAATAATTTTTTTCATACACTTAAATCCTGTAATTTTCATAGATTTTAGTGGACTTTTTTCATCCAACTTACCCAATTTTTTTTGAAGCTGCTTCGTCGTACTCCGTTCAGAATTGTGCGTCTGATTACTACTACAACTGCTATCACTTGGCTGAAAGTTGGAGGTCTGTTGGATTTTTAAATCGTCAAATACTTTAAAAAAATATAATCATAATGTTATTAAAAATATGCCATAGTAAATTTGCTTGTTATTATTATTGTTACGTAACTATGGATATCTTTATTTATTTACCATAAATGACGAACGTTCGTCTTCCGCGTGATTGACCGTCTTCGGATCACTGTCTATTCCACTATCCTCCATCCTGTCACTCGATCAATCTCAAGTTTCGCAAATCGATAAATCTGCAAACGAGAAAGTGAATTATCAGAAAAATTTAATGAAAATAGTTCATTGTCGTTTATGCGGGAGCGAGTAACACGGGATATCGACGGGACTCACGTACAATACTGGACAACTTGTAGGAATGCTGACATCACCATGAAACACCTACCGATTTTTTTTTCCAAAATTTGAGCGCAACACAAGACGACTCGAAGACATATTTTTCTCAAGTTTTTCGATAAATTGAGTCAACATTCGTTGTTAGTAACATTTTACGATTATTTGTTTTTATTCTTTCACGACTCCCTCGCAGGACGGATTGTATCGGACCGCGGTCACATGCACTACTGTGCGAGCCAAACGTCAGGCTTAGGTTGAAACTCCCGAGTATTGATTTCCACCTAGTCAACGCACGCCTGCGACGAATAGACCTTAACGTGCGGGAAAATCCAATGTACGAGTGGAAAACTATGTGTTCGATTATCCGTAATTTTTCCTAAATATCTAGACGAAAAAAGATTAATAAAAATGTTCGTGAAGATAAAATTATTCGAGCTTAAAATGTCTTTGATGGAAATCGACGAGACGCGTATCCAAGGTAACAGCGCGCGATTGATATCAACGTGGTCCAACATTTCCGACAGAAATACACATTGATGGCAGTGACAGGAATCTTGACATAGCAAATATTGCGAAAAAAAAATTGAGTTACTCAAATCAGTGCATGAAGAATACATTTGGAGAGTTAACGAAGAAATAGATAATGGATAAATAAACACTTTTGAATAAACTACAGACTCCAATCATGCCACTCGCGGTCCCCAGGAAAAATGCCTCCAAGATATCGGATTTGAGCAAAGACGTACGTAGAAATAAAAATCTCTTTTTGATAAATTGTAAATTTGATTTTTAATTTTAAAAAAACAATTTAGCAAACGAATCTGGTCGCGAAGAGTCGCTCGTCGCGGGTAGACATTGTCGGAGGAGACATGGAATGGTTAAGGGGAAAAGTATTGCTGAAACCGGATGACCAGCTACAATTGAAAGAAGACGTGAGTTAGAATTCTCCGTGCAAATTTATTTAACGAAAAATCGTTACCGTGACTTGTCATTCCTTCAGGATCTACAAGAAGAAATAGCCAGAGTGTTGACCATTCATAATCCGAGAATTCCCGATTCACTCGTCGAATGGTCGTGGAAATATCACGAATTCATTAAATTGCCAAATCCGCCGCATCTCGTGACTTTGTTAAACGTTCCCGGCACCCTGTTACATCGGGAATCGGAGGAAGCGAAGGTCCAGATAGCTGGTGGATTTATCGGTAAATTAGGAATCTGAAAAAAAAAAATTTGTTGATTTTTCAAAATTTAATATTAACTTTACGAATGTCTTCAAGTACTTTTACTAAAGAAACTTTTCACTGAAGTAAATTATTGCTAATTGCTTATTGCAATTGAATTGTTCGAAAAAAGTCGAAGTTGAGGATGAACCGATAGCGGAACTTCGGCCAAAACCTCCGGAAGAAGAGGGCGATGAGGGCGAAGAAGAAGAAGATGATGCCGACGAAGGGGGTAATATTATTTACTTTGACCCTCAACTATATCGGAAAATGAAATTTCAGGGTCTTCGGTATAGTCAATTTCGACCTTGATGCAAAAAACGTTGGATTTTTTTATTTTCATGTGAGACTCTCTATGGATGTATTTGCTTTCAATGATTACATAAATAGAAAAATCAAATAATCACACAGACCATGTGTATGAAACGATATCTTGAGAATTTAAGATAGTAGTCTGGTAACTTAAGCGGATTTTCATGTCTTTTTTGGAGGGCGTTTTTTTGTAGGAAAATAAAAACGAATCGTTTTGGATATTTAGGATATTTTTATTTACATATTAAAGATACGAAAAAAAATTTTTTTGAAAAAATTTGATAGTTTATTATTAGTATTATTATTAATCGAAGTTGGCACCTCGAAAAAAAAGCGCGTGGGTGGCCCCGGTGATTTTCGCTCTTGATGTTATCTGAAATAAAAAATTCTCGATAATTCTTAATCTATAGACATGTCATTCTGGTCGGAACTACTGAAGTTAAATTTCATGGATAAATAACAAAATGGCGAACTTTAGAAAAAAAAGTTTTGGATGTATTTGCTTTCAATGATTAACGTAAATACAAAAATCAAATAATTACACGGACCATGTGTATGAAACGATATCTTGAGAATTTAAGGTAGTAGTCTGGTAACTTAAGTCGATTTTCATGTCTTTTTTGGAAGGCGTTTTTTTGTAGGAAAATAAAAACGAATCGTTTTGGATATTTAGGATGTTTTTATTTACATATTAAAGATACAAAAAAATATCTTTTTGAAATAATTTAATAGTTTATTATTATTATTATTATCATTGATCGAAGTTGGCATCTCGAAAAAAAAGCGCGTGGGTGGCCCCGGTGATTTTCGCTCTTGATGTTATCTGAAATAAAAAATTCTTGATAATTCTTAATCTATAGACATGTCATTCTGGTCGGAACTACTGAAGTTAAATTTCATGGATAAATAACAAAATGGCGGACTTTGGAAAAAAAAAAGTTTTTTTTACAAAGTACTGCTGAAGTTAAATTTCAATTTCAATCTCAATTTCCATAACTACTGAAGTTAAATTTCATGGATAAATAACAAAATGGCGGACTTTGGAGTAAAAAAAAACTTTTTTTTCCAAAGTCCGCCATTTTGTTATTTATCCATGAAATTTAACTTCAGTAGTTCCGACCAGAATGACATGTCTATAGATTAAGAATTATCAAGAATTTTTTATTTCAGATAACATCAAGAGCCAAAATCACCGGGGCGACTAACGCGCTTTTTTTCGAGGTGCCAACTTCGATTAATAATAATAATAATAATAAACTATTAAATTTTTTCAAAATTTTTTTTTTTCGTATCTTTAATATGTAAATAAAAACATCCTAAATATCCAAAACGATTCATTTTTATTTTCCTACAAAAAAACGCCCTCGAAAAAAGACATGAAAATCGGCTTAAGTTACCAGACTACTACCTTAAAAGTTACGATTTTGAGGTCTGAACAGGCCCCAACTCTCAAACGTCTTAATACAAACTAAAAAAAAGCATTTTCTAAGAGGAGGAAGGCGAAGAGGTTTCGAAGCGAGCCGAGGCAATGACTGACGCAGAAGCGGAGCCAGAGGAGGAAGAGTTCGAAAGAAAAAAGCCGAAAAAGATCCCAAATCAATTTAACTTTTGTGAACGTGCTGCACTTACTTACAACAATATCGTACGGGTCAGTGAGCCCAAAAATAGAATTATATTGTTTATTATTTCTTAGTGCTCTATATATCTCGTTCATTTTTAGACAATTCTATTTATCTTCAGGATATGAGTACTCAAACTGTTCCTCCGCCTACGGCGACATTCAATTCTCATGTTTTCCAATGGATCATCTTCGACGAGTATCAAGTATAAAATTTAATTATTCTTCGTGCAAGTAATACTATTTTAAAAAAATCTCTCCAAAGTTATTTATTTATGCTCTTTGAAGGAAGATTATGCTCAGCAACAGCGTGAAAAAGAGAAAGAGCGTAAATTGCCACTTTCGCAGCCGAAGAAGGATGATCTCAAGAAAAAAGCTCAGATCGAAGCTGTAGCTGTGACCCACAGAATGCTGCAAGCCGCAAAGACTCTGGAACGAATGGTCAATCAAAATATATTTGACGACATATCGCAAGGTTCATTGTCTGAAGATGAAAATGGAAAATTGAGTTTAATTTAATCTTCGCACTAAAAAAACAATACAAGACATTTACTCCAGATTACAGATACTGGAATGATCCAAGTGACGAGTTTAAAGATGGCGAGGGCTCGCTTCTTCCTCTGTGGAAATTTCATTACGAAAAAACTAAAAAACACGACGTGACTGACATGTGCTTCAACGGCCGTTACTACGATCTCTTTGGCGTTTCTTTCGGGACGAGTTAGTTTAATGAATAATGTTTTATTTCATTTTTTTTCGACAAATTTTCTATCGAGTATCGAAACTCAAAATGTTCGAGATATTTTTCAATGAAAACTGGTGTAAATGAGGTAAAACCGGATTAAATTTCGTTGAATGTATAAAAAAAACATTACAATTTTAGTGTCGTTCAACAGTCCGGTGAAGACAGGCGCGGTGTGCTTGTTTAGTCTAAAAAATCCATCGTATCCCGAGTGGATGTGTCCAACAGAATCGCCGGTCATGTGTCTCGATTTCAGTAAACAGCATCCTCATCTTCTTGTAATTGGCACAATGGATGGTAGCGTCGCCGTATACAACATTATGCTACCTCCCGTAGCACCGCAGTACAAAAGCAACGACGTTGAACAGAAACACGGTGGTATAGTTTGGGAGGCGAGTAAAAATATCCTAATCACTTGGAAAAAAAGCCAGTAATATTAACGGAGAACACCACTGTGACCCCCTGTTTTTTTTCACATTTTTCAAGAATTTTTTTTTGTGGGAAAAAAAAGAGATATTCGAAAATTTCTTTTGGGTTTTGTTCCTTGTTTATTAATGTATCAAAAAATATTTTTCACGCCGCATGGTGGCGCTGGGGAAGCTCTCGCGTCAGGTGCTGTCATTTCCGTGGCACGCAGCAGAACTCTCTTCAACGTCGATCTGAAAAAAAATACCGAGTATTTTCGTTAATAATATGATATTTTGAAGAGAAGTACACAGGGATTTGGAAAAATATTGTTTTTAAAAAAATAGGCACGCCTTTGAAATTGAAGTTAATTTCAAAGGCGTGCCTATTTTTTTTAAAACAATATTTTTCCAAATCCCTGTGTACTTCTCTTCAAAATATCATATTATTAACGAAAATACTCGGTATTTTTTTTCAGATCGACGTTGAAGAGAGTTCTGCTGCGTGCCACGGAAATGACAGCACCTGACGCGAGAGCTTCCCCAGCGCCACCATGCGGCGTGAAAAATATTTTTTGATACATTAATAAACAAGGAACAAAACCCAAAAGAAATTTTCGAATATCTCTTTTTTTTCCCACAAAAAAAAATTCTTGAAAAATGTGAAAAAAAACAGGGGGTCACAGTGGTGTTCTCCCTTAAAAACCGATTTATATATGAATGAGTAAAAGTAACAATAATAATATCAAAATATTAATATTATTTTTGTAATATAATTTATATTATACCGAGACATGTGTGAGCAGGTACGTTGGGCACCGGACACTGAGGAGGGCAATTTAACGTTTTACAGTGTGAGCATCGATGGAAAAATAAATCATTGGGTCCTTAATCAAAATGATCTAGGACTGACAACCGTTATGACACTTTTTCTTGATCGCCCGCCTATTCCGGGACCCGATGGGACTCTGATCACCCTCAAAGGTAATGTTGCAGATATATCGACGTAATAATTTGAGTCATCATTGAAAAGACATAACAACGAAAAAATCCAGGCTGCGGTACGTGCTTGGCTTTTCATCCGACTGAAAACGATATTTTTCTCGTTGGTACCGAGGAAGGAACGATTTACAAATGCAACACGGCTTACAGTAGCGTTTACATGAAAACTTACAACGAAGCTCACAATATGCCGGTCTATCGTATAGTTTTTAATAAATACAATTCAAGTATATTTGCTAGTTGTTCGGGTGACTGGAGAATCAAAATCTGGGAAGACAACAGACTGTGAGTTTAACTCGACAAATGTTTATTTGTAAAAATAAATTGAAAGTCTGGTTTCTACTGATAAAAAAAAATGGAATTTTCTCACATTCCAGTGAACCTCTTTTTATGTTCGATCTTGGTGTACCAATTGGCGATGTACAGTGGGCACCGTACAGTTCGACGGTACTGGCGTGCGTTTCGAACGACGGTAAAGTGACGGTTTTCGATCTCAACGTCAACAAATATCGTCCAATATGCAGTCAACCGATCGTGAGCAAAAGACGAAGTAAATTGACGAGATTAGCTTTTAATGACGTTCTACCATTTATCATAGTGGGCGACGACAAGTGAGTATATCTTTTCCTATCTTTTTTTTTTTTTTTTTTTTTTTTTTTAGTTCCATTTTCCACAGCAATGCATTAAAAATTGGTACACAGGGGCACGATAAACACGCTGAAGCTTTCGCCAAATTTACGCGTAAAAGTGAAGCCAACGAAAAAACAACTTAATCTCGCCGATGCTGAGCTGGAATCAATGAAACTCGAGAGATTATTGAGTTTCGTGCGTGAACCACCGATACTTATACCGCCCAAAGACGTCAGAATAGCATAACGAGCTACGAAACGTAAAAAGTTTGTAAATACGATTTTTTTTTTTTTTTTCGTAACAATTTGAATGGATTTATTGAATAAAATGTACACCACATGTTTCCATCGAAAAGACTATAAACTCGTAAAATTACATTCTCGTTACAATTTACTATCTATCGGTTGTTGGATTAAGTTTTATGAAAAAAAACTATCAATTCAATGTTTCTTCTTATCTTTTTGGGAATAGAAACGTTTCACATTCATAGTCAGAAGGATGTTGGCACTAACATTTATGATAAATAATTCCTCGATGAGCAATACGGTTTTAAACATCCTGTTCCTGACGAGCAAATAATTTACGCCGCGATCGTAAGGTCTAACAATTTTGGTCTCGATAATACTGTCAGACATGGGTTTTTTTTTTTCTCGCGGAGTCATGAAGTCTAGGTTGAATATAAAAATAGAATAAAGTCTACCGTCTAAAATCTACGTTTAAGATACAAAATAGTAGCTCCTAGCTCGGACCGTTCTAGAAAAGATTGTATTTTTTACTTTTTTTGTCGTCAATTTTTTGAATACCCAAAAACGAATGTGACACAGCTTGGTGATATTTAATGAGAAATTGTTAAAAATTATTTGGCACCGCGTTCTTTTCAAATTCTTCGTAATTAAATTATTCTAACTTGTTATTTTGTTCCGGTAGTATCGAGTAACAACAAAAAAATTACTCAACAATAACCATTCCATTGGCAAACATAATACACATATCGACCGGTCAATTGACCCATAAATAGTATTCTACAGCACGTTTCAACAAACCCTCCTCAACAGAGCACCTTTTCGTTCAATATCTTTGGAAGAATCTGGCTGCATTTACAATGAAACCCGAGAATGCGCGTAAGGGGTAAATACGTGTTAAAAAAAAAAAAATAAAAGGAAACAAAAAAAAAAATTCTACCAATCCAGATACATTTTTCCCGGCAACTCTGGATTCTCGATAACGCCATTGTAATATTTGATTTCCAAAAAATCTCTGATATTATTTGGACTAGGCACTTGCCTGCCGGCAAATTCGATGCTCGACATCGGATGAAGAAATTGTTCGGGAAAATCACGATTTTTCAAGAACCAAGAGTCCCTCATCATCGTACCGTTCTTCGCGTAAAACGGCAAAACATTAACGTGCAAACGGTTCACCTTTGAGTATTGAACTTTGAAAAATTCACCCTCGGTAGCCTTCTCCCAAACGTAGCCCTGATGATCAATTATCGGTTTGTTACGTGCTTTAACGAGCCACGGTGATCGTTCAATGTCATCACGATTAATGCCAATTTCAATTTGATGTTCCCACGGTAAAACATCGCCGTTTCTCATTGCGCCCAATAGCGAGCTACCCTCCAGCCAAAAACGTATACCAAATTCCTCGAGTTTGTCGAACACATGATGAGCAACTTTTCGCAAACCGGCCAAACAGCACGGCGGTGTGAAACGATTTTGATAGAGATAAGACGGTACGTTGTTCACTACGGAGCCAAAACAGCGTGGCGTTTCTCTCGAGCAACCGTACCACTCGACGCTGTTCGAGGCTCGTGTGACTTTTTTTATTCCCAATTTCTCGAACATCACGCGCTCGCGCTTCGAATGAAGCTGCTGTATCTTTAACTGTGCCTGTTGGCTTCGAAACAACGGTTTACCCTCGTTGAACTGATGATTCTTCAGTATGTGTACCTGGCGAATGAGTACGAAAAATTAATGGAAAATAACACGAGAGTAACGGAAATTGTGCGTTATTCCAAGATTTTTTACAATCTCGTAAAGATATTCGTGCCGAGGTTTTGACAATTTTCGAAATGGTCAGAACAATATATTTCGAAAAAAAAGGTCTATCAAACAAACATAAATAAGTAAAAATTTAATTGACGAGACCTCACCTTTATCCCCGCTGCTGTTGTCTGAAGATACAGAGCATCCGTAAACGGAAGGAGAAACGGATCTGACAATTTTCTCAATACCTTCGACTCGATCATCGTAACGTGACGTCCAAATACAGCGTCGCATTCCGTGCCTGGAATATTTACGAAACGCAGGCTCCATTCCTTCACGCGTAATCTCAGATTGTAACAGCTCAATTGGCTTTTACCAATTGGCACTGTAACTGCACCCATTCGACTAGCACCATTCACGGTTTCCTGTAATATCAACGAAAAATGTAGCAACAAATTGATTTTTTCTTCCTCTCCAATTTTTTTAAAATTAACCACCTTTCGCATAATTACTCGCCTGCATCACTTGTTTCGTCGATAATCTCGTGGCGTCGGGTAAGAACATGACGAATTTTGTTCTTATGTAAAACAATGGATTGCGTTCTTCGAAAGATTTATTGAAATCCGGCTGAAGGTTAACGAGTTTAACATTACGGAGACTGTCGTTAGAAAAATTAAGCTCCAACGGTGGATAAGGCAAATCGTTGCACACGATTAGTATAGGAATTGCGGGAAATGAATTTAATATAGAATCCACGGTGGACGTTACGTCGTTCTCAAAAGTTTCGAATTGACGTATTACTATTGTTACGAGACGCGCAAGACGACGATGAAGTTTCGTCGGTACTTCGATTGTCGTTAGACTCAAGGTCGCGGTATTGCCTGCACCGGTACGATTAACCGTGAATAGCCACCATATCTTGTGCCATACGATTATATTGCCAACGAGCGCGAGAACTAACAAAGTTCTAACGAACTTCACTCGCATCGTGTTATCCAACTTTTTGGATTTTGCATCTCACAGTGGTTGCACCTTTTCTGCTTTCCCCAATTGTCGTTAGTTTATCTTTTCACTCTTCGGTGAGAAACAACCCCCTTGGCGAATCTCGTCCGACGTGAACCACCATTTTTCTTCATCCCCACGAAAGTCTCACGGTTGTGCGCGTGACCGAACCCTTAGCGGGGTGATCCACGTGATTATATACAGGATGAGCCATTTGAATCTATGCACCCAAATTTCTTCGTACCTAAGACAGATACGGAAAAATGGTTCAGACAAAAGTTGTTCAAGATAATGGGGATCACCTATCTGTGTAACTAGCTTTGACCTTGAGACTACTTGTCAAGGTTATTTGAAGATGAGAGTGGTTTTTTTAAATGGGAACCCCTATTTTTGACACCGGATTCGAAAAGAGCGGAACATTTTACGTCTGAAATGGTATTCAACATTTTTTTTTTCGTGACCTTGACAAGGTCAATTTAAGGTCAAATGCTAAATACCTGCCTGGTAGGCTATTTGAAGAATGTTATTTTTCAACAACGAGTCACAACTAGAGCTTACATGGCAAAACCGCATTCGTCAAGCATGCGCAGCAATTTCCAGGCTGACTTTGAAAAATACCGTACGCCATTTTCAAAGGCGTTTAACTTTGTGCCTTGAAGCAAAAGGAAGCAACTTCGAACATTTGCCTCGTCGTTAAAGTTATAATCGTAACGATACTGAAAGACAAGGGGGACTCACTTTAATCAAGCACCCGGAAGGAAACAGAACTTACTATGTTCACGTCGTTGTTTCCGGGTAACGCTAAAAGTAAGGTTAACTCATTTAAAGCAACAGCTACTAAGAGCTTGTGGAATGAGAAACACTACATGGCCTTTTTGTGGTAGGGAAAACCTTAAAACGTTAAATTTTTCATTTTTTCTTGATTCGGTATGAAAAACAGTTTCCCGTTAATAAAACCACTCTCCTTCAAATGACCTTGAAAAATGACGTCAAGGTCAATATTGTTAAGGTTGTTGTCACATTCCAGTTCGATCTTTCTTACAAAGGTACCTTCACAACGTTTATTCTGCCAAAAAAAATTTAATAAACAGCTACCAGGCAGTTATTTAGCATTTGACCTTAAATTGACCTCAAGGTCAGGAAAAAAAATTTTTTAATACCATTTCAGACGTAAAATTTTCCGCTCTTTTCGAATCCGGTGTAAAAAATAGGGGTTCCCATTTTAAAAAACCACTCTGACCTTCGAATAACCTTGACAAGTAGTTTCAAGGTCAAAGCTAGTTACACAGATAGGTGACCCCCATGATCTTGAACAACTTTTGTCTGAACCATTTTTCCGTATCTGTCTTAGGTACAAAGAAATTTGGGTGCATAGATTCAAATGGCCCACCCTGTATATATACAAACTCCGTATCTGGCGGACTTGCGCAATTGTCACGTCTCCTACATGTGGAAACTCCTTCAACGAAAACTCAAGAATATTAGCAGAATTTATTTATTCTTACGCCCCAAGCCAAGGTATGTTAAAAAAATTTTATACAAAGTTCCACAGCGTATTCACCAGCGCGCTACGAATTTCCTGCTTCATTAAGCTGTACACTCATATCAGGGGGGTTTTTTTTTTTAAATTGTTTTCTTGATATTATAAATATTGTTTCGTGACTAAGGGTCATAGGGCTTAACAAGATTATCAGAAAATTCTCTAACGTGCTGAACGCCCCGGACCTCTCGTTCCAGGAGTGGTAGCTTCGTCACGTGGAAGTCCTCGTAAAGATCCATAATCTTGAAAAAAATTATAATCTCAATAATCTTTACTCGAAAACCAATATCAACGAAAATCCTTTACACATTACTGACGATTTACCTGATCTAAATATTTGTCCTGCACCTTGTGCCTCGCAAGGCACAGTCTGCACGGTGAGTCACCATCTTTCAAGAACAACAGTTGATTAACTATGATGTTGTGAGTATCTATGCCGCACTTTGTCAACTCTTGGACGAGTCTCTCGGTCTCATAGAGGGACAAAAATTCCGCTATACAGACGCAAACGAACGTCGTTTGTTCGGGATCTCGGAATTGCTCGTTAACTTGTCGTATAACAGCGAGCATTTCCTCCATTTTGTTCGAAAACTCGTCGACGTTGAAATCGTTTCTGCCAAGTAGCGAGCTCAACTGGAATAGGAGGGGAGAGTCGATAAATAGAGGATAAAAAAAAATTATTTGTTTCGTTTGAAATTGGAAATTTTACGTCTACCGAAAGATATTCCGCTATTTCATGAGATTTATTGTCCTACCTGCGTAATGAACGGACTGATTTTCGATTTGAGTCTCATTAACTTGCCCAAACCTTTCTCCACCACCTGGGGAAACGACAGTAGTCTCAGCGTATGACCCGTGGGTGCAGTATCAAATACAACGACAGAAAAATTCATTCCCTTAACGAGCCTGAGAAATAGTAAATATAAAAAATTCAATATTTAAAATATTATCAATGTTCCGCTGTGAATATCTTTGAAACAAACGAAATTCAACGAACGCTTCGTTTTCAAATTAAGATTTTGTCCGTTAGTAAGCAAAATCAGTCCGACTTATCACAAAAAATAATACAAATTAGCAGAAACTGTATTAATGATCTCAACGATGCAAACTATATCGTACTTCATGACTTCTGCGTAACTCATTGCCTCGTCTATTCCAGGGAATGCTCCAACAATTTCTTGCATCACGCTTCGGCTCAAACGTATCGCTTCTCCACCTAGAACTGAAAAATTTGTGAATTGGATAGTTCGCAGGACCACCATTGACCGAAAAAGTTGGTTTAGTAAAAAAAAAAAAAAAACCACTCACCCGATTCGTTTTCAAAGTATTCCTCGGGTAACTCCGTGACTCCCGCATTGGGATCAATTTCCATGGCGAATAAATTTTCAAAACCCTGAACCTTTGTCGGTACTTTGCTAAACTTTTGGTCAAAGGCATCGGATATATTGTGCGCGGGATCGGTAGATATAATCAGTACGTTGTCACGAACTTTTGCCAATTGTATCGCCAGCGAACAGCTGATTGTAGAGAAAAATGTATTTAAATAATCGCACGATTTCCATTGTAACAAAATAATGTTGTGTATTCGTTGTAAAATGAGATACTTTTATCGGGATTAAACATACCTGCAGGTGGTTTTTCCAACACCGCCTTTTCCACCGACGAATATCCATTTCAACGATTTTTGCGCTATCACGTTCCTGACAGAGGGTTCCAAACGTTCAATCTCGTCATTCGTGTTTGCATTCATTATCGTAAATTTATCGACGATGTTACTTTCATTAGAAGTACTACGATAGGCTTTATCCGTTGATTTCAACCACTGTAAATGTTAAACTTTTCTTTTATTGTTAAATTGTTCAAGCATATAAATCCGAACCTTCTACAACCGCAAATGTCACCGTTCACCAACGAGATAAGCGATAGTAACGGCGAGTACGTCACCGTGAATTGTAACGCTCTGCCATCTAGGTTTTTTCGTAATTAAATTACAACGGGGACTCGGTCGGCAAAACAAATTTCATTTTCTATTTCAGGGTATAGCGTGGTATAGCGAAGCTACTGTGCAGAGGGCGCAGGGGTATAGCCACCATTTTATTTTATGAGATTGTCGTTTCGCGATCTCGGTACTATAAATTAGTTTCCGACTTTACGCCCGTGCGGCAATAACCAAGTGGTCGATCCGTTCTTTTTTCTCGTTTATATTTCAGCGTATTTTCCAGCCATTCGCCTCTTCCTGATACGTAAGTGGATTAAAAGAAAAATTCTACTCGATATTAGTAACAATTGCGTTTGACATTTTTCCCGGCACACCGAAGCCGGTGCAACTTAAGTTTTCATTGTGGATCAAACAAATTCGCAGCACTGCTTCGACACACAGTCGTGTACACTCGTCGCGTAAACCTTCCGAAAAGAAAATCAATAATCATGCACTGCATTCGGCACGGGGCTAATACCTCGCAGCGTTGATTTTTCTTTTTTTTTTTTCAATCGTGAATATATGTTTTTACAAAAACAATTGATCGCTCTAGTCGGAATGTACAACTTGAACCTGTGTACCGTCACTTCGAAATGGTTCTTGTCGCACATTTCTCTGGAAGGTTCGTCTCGGTCTGATGTGCGGAAAATCGTGTTTTTTTCATTTAATTTTTTCATTTTTATAAGCGCATATGCATTGTTGCCGTTAACTATTCTGTGACAGAGCAAACATGTATTTTGGCCCCAAGTTAATTCCCCTATTGGCCCTGTAATCATTAGATAATTAGAGACAGTGAAATTACTATATATATGTATATATATATATTTATTTATTCATATATATATATATATATATAGTAACGAGTACATTGATTATGTATTAGGGTATAAAATGCTATTTATATAAGCTGTATATTTATATGTGTTATGATACAACTCGTTTCTGAGCGAAATGTATGCGATCTATGTTTTGGCACAATCCACACCCAGAAGAATCGATACAGTACAATCTCCAATATAAATTTGTCTAATTTAACTTAGGGCTGTCCGTTACTTTGGTAACTTTCTACAATGATTCTGTCAAATTTATCCGTTTCTATCTCTCAAATTTTCTGAGATAAGAAAGAAAAAAGAATATACAATTGAACTTTGAACCTGAATTTAGAAATGGTGCCTGTGATTAATTATTCTACCACAGATTTTGCACGCATTGCCTTAGACGTAAGGACATTGAAATTTTTGTATCGTCGCAATTCGCTATACCGTTGCGCAAACATGAGCAAACTTGTTTGCCTTTGCGATATGAAATGACTTTATAAAAGATTTGGATAAGACACAAGAGATTCAATCTTTGTTGTATTCTTAGAAAAACAAATCTCAATTTTATATTCCACACTTTTGTGCGGAGTCATATGTTTGTCGATTGTAACAAAAATTTTTTGTGAATGCGGAATAGCGTCCGAATGGACAGCAGCCCTTAAAAAAATCCTCGACATGCGCTAGCTAGCAAAAAGTTTGCTATGCCTACCGGAGAGGATTAGGAAAAAGAAAACAAAAGCGAAAAAAAAAATACAATGCAAAACTGGAACCAATGGCAATTACCAGCGGCTCCCGTCACGGCTCCTATGCCACAGCCGCCAATTGGCTATGCTGCTCCAGGAGCAGATCCCATGGCCACCATGCAGTCTTATCTGCAGTACTATAATCAGCCAGTAAGTATCGTAGTCTCACTGTGCAAATTATTGTATCAAAGACCTAGAAAAACTTTTTTTAAATCTTTCAATCGATGACTTAAATTTTTTTCTTCAATCGTATATCTTGCCATAGGTGCATCGAAGAAATACCGCCTTTTCTAACGTTTCAGCCGTCTGTTTGTGTTCCTCGTCCGAATATACTGACAATATTTTATAATTAAAAATAAATTAAGTGTGAGTATATTATATACAAGGTGCAAATTCGGAACTTTAACGTTGCTTCCTCATTACTTTTTTTTTACGTTCATAAGTTTCTCATAGTAAGGTAGTTATTTCGTAGAGGAAGTTTGTGAACATGAAAAAAAATTGTGAGGAAGAGAGGAGTTCAAGATTCAATTTCCACCTTTTCCCCTCTTTTGGTTCATACACCTAGGTATGATTGAGGGTAAACTCTTTTCATGAAATTGAACATTTTACGAAATCCAAAATATTTATTCTATTCTCGCAAAATTTTGGTATTAAACATTCCTTGATTTGTATGCGTAGACCCTTATATATCGATAGAGAGACGGTTGTTCGTATACATGCAGATATTTTTTTGAAAAATTCTACAGGGTATAAAATCTGAAACTTTCGATTCTCGTCAAATGCCGTTGTGTCTGACTAGTTATAGAAAGTTTTTTTTTGTTTGTTTTTTTTTTATTTTCAGTGGTGGGGCATAAGCATTTTGAAAAACGTACGTATCACGGAAACAAAGCTTCCTTTTCAATTAGGCAAAAGCATGTAATAGTAAATCAATAAAACCTTAAATGGTGACTAAGAGTCACCTCTCGAGTGCAAAGGGTTAACATAAATATCGTAACGGAATACCAACCACGTCGACGGAAGAACCGTTTTTAAAAGAAACTTGACCTTGCAATATTTCATCAGCATATACACGGAGCGGGTTACGCTTGTTTTTATTGCTTGGTCATCAAGGTTCATAACGTTCATTTTGCTTTTTCATAGAGCATTCGATTTTAATCTCAGTGGTCGTGGGGGTTTGATTTTGAGGTTCCATGGAGTGCAGATTGAGGTAGTAGTCTGGTAACTTAAGCCGATTTTCATGTCTCTTTTGGAGGGCGTTTTTTTTTGTAGGAAAATAAAAATGAATCGTTTTGGATATTTAGGATGTTTTTATTTACATACTAAAGATACGAAAAAAAATTTTGTTGAAAAAATTTAATAGTTTATTATTATTATTATTATTATTGATCGAAGTTGGCACCTCGAAAAAAAAAGCGCGTGGGTGGCCCCGGTGATTTTGGCTCTTGATGTTATCTGAAATAAAAAATTCTTGATAATTCTTAATCTATAGACATGTCATTCTGGTCGGAACTACTGAAGTTAAATTTCATGGATAAATAACAAAATGGCGGGCAAAATTAAATGACTTTTTTTTCCATAGTTCGCCATTTTGTTATTTATCCATGAAATTTAACTTCAGTAGTTCCGACCAGAATGACACGTCTATATCTATAGATTAAGAATTATCAAGAATTTTTGATTTCACATAACATCAAGAGCCAAAATCACCGGGGCCATCCACGCGCTTTTTTTTCGAGGTGCCAACTTCGATCAATAATAATAATAATAATAAACTATTAAATTTTTTCAACAAAATTTTGTTTTGTATCTTTAATATGTAAATAAAAACATCCTAAATATCCAAAACGATTGATTTTTATTTTCCTACAAAAAAACGCCCTCCAAAAAAGACATGAAAATCGGCTTAAGTTACCAGACTACTACCTTAAGGAGTCCTGCTATAAAGGAGGCTTCGGTGTGTGTGCGTGTTTACATTGAACATCGAGAACGAATTTTTTTATTATTCACAAAATATCCGCTAATACTCTAACTGAAACAAATTTTGAGCTATCGAGCTAAAATTTACAAACCTACAGATTAGTAGACCAAAATGTTTGGTAATGAATTTGGCGAGAATCCCTTAAAGGGTTCAGATTTTATGATTTAGATTTTTTTTAAATATCCATCAATGTTTTAGCTCTAACAAATGTTGCGTTATCGAGCTAAACTTTTATAATCACACAGAGTAGAGGACCAAGATATTTGGTATTGAGTTCGGTGAGAAACCCTTAAGGTAGTAGTCTGGTAACTTAAGCCGATTTTCATGTGTTTTTTGGAGGGCGTTTTTTTGTAGGAAAATAAAAATGAATGGTTTTGGATATTTAAGATGTTTTTATTTACATATTAAATATACAAAAAAAAATGTAATAGTTTATTATTATTATTATTATTGATCGAAGTTGGCACCTCGAAGTTGACAGCCCAGGTCCTAACTTTTTTTCTACCGAACCGATTGCTTTCAAATCTTAACAGGCTACTCTACACACTCATAGTTCTCGTCGGAACCACCGAGACATTTTTTCACCCCTAACTTTTTATTTTACAACCCCTTCTTTGCTAAAGTCCTTTTATTTTAGCAAAGAAGGGGTTGTAAAATAAAAAGTTAGGGGTGAAAAAATTTCTCGGTGGTTCCGACGAGAACTATAAGTGTGTGGAGTAGCCTGTTAAAATTTGAAAGCAATCGGTTCGGTAGAAACAAAGTTAGGACCCGGGCCGCCAACTTCGATCAATAATAATAATAACAATAAACTATTAAAGTTTTTCAATAAAAATTTTATCTGTATCTTTAATATGTAAATAAAAACATTCTCAATATCCAAAAAGATTCATTTTTATTTTCCTACAAAAAAACGCCCGCCAAAAAAGACATGAAAATCGGCTTAAGTTACCAGACTACTACCTTAAGGGGTTCTGATATTTTTAATCTTATGAAAATGGTCGTTCCGAGAGGGTTCGGCGGTTGATAACCTGCGATGGTTCAGATTAAGCGCAAATAAACAGAAACACGATGTAAATTGAAAGTTCCATAATGCTTCCTCATCATTTTTCGATACCTGCATACCGTCCCCCTGAAATTCGAAAAAAAAAACCCACTCGTTCATAGAGCGGATTTTGTAAGTGTCGAAAAATTATAAGGAAACACAACCACCGGTCGAGTTTTCACTTCCATTTTGTTTCCTATTTTTTGTACGCTTAATTTCTTATGACCAAATATTGTGGATTGTATGTCGGAAACTGCGAAGTTGCAACACGAAGCGTTACGAGAGCGTGAGATCTTTCGAGACGGCTTTGAAAGCCCTAGACGAAAAATTTTATGTATGGCTGATTGGCTACGCGAGAGTCTTACGTATTCTGTAATCTGACGGATATTAGTGGATCGAAATATTTATTGAACGACGTTACTCAGGCACCAAGCGGATACACGACGGAGCAATGGGCGGCCGCTCAGCAACAAAATTGGGCACAGTGGCAGACTTGGCAACAGCAGTATCGGCAATGGCAAGCCCAGTATGGCGAAAAGGTACTGGCGATCGTCGAGAAAATTTTGCCCTCAATCTTCGATTTTTTTTCGAACAATTGGCAGAATGGAATTGCAAAGTTTTCGGTTTTGGTTTCAGTACCAAGAGACGATGAAGCAGATGTCCTCGCAGGGTTTGCCAAGCGTAGCACAGGTACCAGCTGCATCGTCAAATCAGCCTCCCCCACTTCCCAAAGAGGACGCGTCCGCTAAACCCCCTTTACCACCTGATAGTAACGCTTTTGGTTTTTCCGGTATACCACCACCGCATCAAAACAATCTTCCTCTCTTTCCATCGAGACAATCCGCGAATCCCCCTCTACCCCCGAGTCAGCCACCTTTGCCACCTGCGAGTTCACGCAACGTCACTGTTGATAACAATCCGAGTGGTAAACGCGTCGCAACCTCGGACGTAGAATCCGTTAGTGCAAAAAAATTGAAAGTCGAAGACGACGAGCTCACAGAAGCCGAGAAAACATTCGACGCTCAGTTCAAACAATGGGAAGAACAGTTCAACAAATGGAAACAACAAAATGCTAATCATCCGGATAAGGTAAGTGAACTAAACGATTAATATATGACGTATTGAAAATAATTACCAAAGGATATTTTGAAAAAAAGAAGAAGAAAGAAAAAAAACAATAGATTATAGAAATAAAGGATGTTCCCTCGAAGTACCGTCTATTTATTTACTCGTAGACTCAGTACAAGCAGTACGAGGCAAAATGGACATCGTGGAGGGAAAAGTTGATCGAACGCCGCGAGCAAATGCGTAGAAAGCGCGAGCAACAGAAGCAAGCCGCGGCTAAAGCAGAGGCGGAGAAGGAAAAGTCATTGGTCGGCGACGATAAGATTTTGAATATTCTGTCGAGCACGGAAAATCAAGGATTGATAAACAATCTATTGGGTATCGGTAAGACGCTCGGTTTGACGGGAAAGAACGAGGTTTCCCAAACGCAGACACAAGTTCCGATAGTGCAACCACCCGCCGCTTTACCAGCTACAGCAATGGGAGCGCCGACTATGACACCGAATATGAATCAAGCTGCATGGGCCGCTCAACAGTGGGCTGCTCAGTACAACGCCGGATTGAACATGACTAATTATACCGCTGGCTATCAGCAGCAACCATCGATTTCCCAACCTTCCGCAACTGCTCTGACAACCCCGATGCCAGTGACAAATTTTAATCAACCACCATCGAACTTCAATCAACCACCGGCAAACTTCAATCAACCACCACCTGGAATCCTCGGGAGCGGTCAAAATTTTTCAAATCCCCCGAATAACATGTCCACCGGAGGACCGAATTTTTCTCTACCACCGCCTGGATTCGGAGGTTCTAACGCGCAACAACAGATCGATTCGAGTCAAGGCCAAAGAACAGCGCCAAGAAATTTGCCGGAATCGAACACACAATCGTTCAGAGATTCGTCCGGCAGAGATTCCATGGGATCCGGAAATGATCGATATAACTTTGACGGGAATCGTTTTAGTGGTCCGCCTCCGAACGATCCTACAGCTACGAATCGCGGAGGTCAATTCGGTCTCAAGGAAACCTACGGACGCGAAGGATCGAACAAAGATTTCGTCTCCGGCAATCAATACGGATCGGGAAGTGATAATATCAGACGAGATGATTCCGGAAGAGACTTCAGCCCTGGCGGTCGGAGCGGTAACGAGTTTCGTTCGGGCGATCGATTCGGCAATGACAGCGATCGTTTAGGATCGGGATTCGACAGAGATCAAGGAGGCAATCGCTCCGGTCGTGATGGCGATAAGCAGGAAAACCGTGGAGACAATCGGGCCGGATCGGAACGCGATAGTTTCAAAAGTGAACGTTTTGTAACACACAACGAACGTTTCGGTTCGAATAACGACCGTTTCAGTTCGAATAACGAACGTTTCGGTCCGAATGACGATCATTTTGGTCCGAATAAGGATCGTTTTTCTTCCGGCAACGATCAATTCAGATCCGAAAACGATCGTTTTGGATCGTCAACCGATCGATTACGCTCCGGTAATGATCAATTCGGCTCGGCTTCTGGCGATCGTTTCGGAGGTTCCAGCGATCGATTCGGTGCTTCCAACGATCGTTTCGGAACTTTCAACGATCGCTTCGGCCCTTCCAATGATCGTTTTGGTGCTTCCAACGATCGTTTCGGAGCTTCCAACGATCGACAGAGCATGAGCGGTATGAGCCAATCAAACGATAAATTCAGTCGTCCACCTCCGGATCGTTTCGAGTCGCGAGACGGTAGTCGTGATTCCGGTGGCGCGAACTCTCGTGGTTTCGGTAAGAACAATCAATTTGAACGGCCAGCGGACATCCCACCTGAACTTCAGAAACTCATGGAAAAACGTAAAGCCGCGATGGACGTGTTCAAGCCGTCGAATTTCAGCAGCTTACTGGATTCGAATAAAATCTGCGGCGCCGAAACGTCGCTAAGCGAGAGTTTCAGGAGGATAACCGGTGATTCGCCATTCTTGTCGAGAGGCTCAGTCGATTTTCGCAGTAAAGACAACAACTTGGGATCGAAAGGTCCGTTAATTGGAGCGTCGGGTTCCAGCGGATCAGGAAACTTTGAGCCGTGTCACGACGTTCGGTCGAACGATAGCGCGAGTTTCAAATTCCGAGGATCCGGAGACTTTAAACCTCAAGGAAGTGGAGATCTTCGTTCTCGCGGAGCAGGTGACTTCGGCTCTCGGAGCAATGAATTTGGTCCTCGTGATTCCGAAGATTTTGGGTCACGTGGCGGTCAATGTGGCTCTCGTGAATCCGGAGATTTTGGACCGCGAGTAAGTGAATTTGGTTCACGAGGAATCGGCGCAACTGGCGGTGGACCTCGAAGATTGGGAGATTTAGAGGAGCGAAGAGGAAACGAGTTTGGACCGAGAAGCGGTCAAAATTTCGACTCGTCATCGAGAAACGACCAGAAACAACAGCGCGATAGTTTTGGCAACGAGATTGGACCGCGAAGTGGTGAAGATTTTGAGTCTCCGACGAGAAACGAACAGAGACAACAACGGGAAAGTGTTGAACCGTCTGATAAACGAACTTCCACACCGGAAAACTCTGAGAGAATGCTGAAATCCCCCGTGCAACAGGAACCTCCGATGGATACCGTAGACAAACGTAAAGACGTCGAAGAAAGCTTCGATGAGCGTTCGCCAAATAAAGTGAAGACGAATAATAATTCGGATCAACAGCCCTTGCCACCGCTTCAAATGCCATTATGGATGGGAACGGATTTCACTGAGGACGATATAATTGAGATACCCGTGATTAAATCAATCGAAAAAACAAATCTCGAGCTTACAGATCCCGCCAACGATAACTCCGAACCCCCTCGCAATAACGAATTATCACGTGCAGATCCGGAAGAGTCCGAAAATCCATCGATAGACGCTGCGAAAAACTCCGACGTCCTACCGTTCATGGGTGAAAACGATCCAAAACCCGAGGACTTGAATATGGAGCCTCCCCCGGAATTACCAAATTTAGGACCCGTTGTCAAAAACCCCGAGCCACAATCGGAGGCGAGTGCGACCAATATGAGTGATCCTTTCAGCCGGCCATCCGGTAATCTCGATCGTCAAATGAATTTTGACGCTTCGTTCGGTTCACCTAGCGTGCAAACGAAAGCCAGGGGTCCAATGCCGTTCGGGCCTAGAGGTCCAAACGATTCTCGATTGCCGCCATTTGGACCTAGAGATACGATTGGTGGCCCATCAGAAAACACGGGACCCGGCTCAGGCCCATTTGGATCACATTGTGCCAGCGATGGGTTATCATACGGGTCTCGCGATTCGCCAGTTGATTCTTTCAAACCCGGTGGACCAATCGGACCTTTCGGACCGCGAGGTACCGGTGACTTCGGTTCCCGTGGACCAGGTAATTTTGGACCCCGTGATCCCACTGGTTTTGGACCACGAGGACCAGGTGATTTTGGACCCCGAGGTCCCCCGAATTTCGGACCACGAGGTCCCTTTGATTTTAGACCCCGTGGTCCCGGTGATTTTGGACCTCGTGGTCCTCTACCGGGTTTTGGACCTCGTGGTCCATCTGACTTTGGTCCTCGTGGTCCGTTCGAATTCGGATCTCGAGATGCCAATGACAGACCCTTCGGTCCGTGCGGTATAAGTCCCTTTGGTCCCAGACCGCAACTCGATAGAACATTCGGGCCGAGCACCTCGAACGATCCACCTTTCGGCACGAAACCACCGTTTGGATCAAACACATTCGCTCCTCGAGGAAATCCGGATAACCCGGCAACGGGAATTCCATCACTCATGTCGTTCAAGTTCAATCGACCGATCGACTCCGCGGACGAAATTCCGACACAAATGAGCAACGATTTTGATGGAAACCAATGCAACGATCTACCACCGGCGTTTAGAAAAAGTGATCAGGATCAACGACCGTTCAGTGGCGGTGAATCGCGAGAGGATCGCGGCACAATGGATCAAGGACCCGGACCGAACATTCTCGGGCCACGGGGACCCAGCGGAACGGATTGGAGAGATCCTTTCGTCCGCAACAAATTTGGCGACTCGGACCAACGTTCCGCACCGCCTAATTTTGTTGACTCGTCTCCAATGAGATCGGGCAATCAGGTGCAAATTGATCGGGACAAACTGTTACCCGGGCCGGCGGGTGAACAGGAAAAATCGGAAAGGTTGCAAAGCGCTGACAAGAATATAAAATCAAAGGGTTCAATGATTGGTCCTTGTTTTGACGAATCTTCCGGAGGTTTGAATGACAAAGATCGTACCGGTGGATCAAACTTTATAATGAGACGCTCAGACGAGCGTACGGGCAATGACGTTCAGAAAGAATTCTGCGTGGAAAAACAATTTAATTACAATCACAGCGGTGGCATGCCAGACGAAATATCGAAGGAACATTCGCCAACGAACGTCATAGATTACGCTCATGTACCTCGTGTTATAGTGCACGATTACGTCACTCCCGCACAATGCTACGAATATGGTCATGGAAATTTGAAACCTATTGTGCCCGATCACGAGGTGTATTCGAAGAAAGACTTCAAAAATTGGGTCGAGAACGAGCAAAATTTGAGGGAATACATGGATCGTATGAGGACTTACGAGTCGGACATGAGAGCGTTGAAACGTGGCTCGAATCAGCGTCAACCCGAACCGCCGTTACCGTTTAAGGAACGTCATCGGATTCAGGATGATAGACGCTCCTTTGATCATGATCGACGTTCCGCTTCGAATAGAAGTGATCGGGGCAGAAGAGACAGGGACACTGATGATTATAGGGATACGGACAGAAAGAGGGAGAGCCGAGAGCGCGGACGCATCGAGAGGGATCGTGAGTGGGAACGAGCTTCCAACAAACCTCGTGAAGATCGGTCTCAGCATCGAAGAAGCAAAAGCAAAGGTAATCCTTTGTCATTTTGCAGCGTATCAGAAGTTGTACCCAATAAGCGTTTCGATTCTCGAACCTTTAAAAAAATGTTACCTCAGAATTTTCGTAGTACTTTCATCGGTATTTATTATTATTTTATTTCATCAAATCGAAATTGTTATAAGAAGTTTTTATTCGCCATGGGAGTTGCACGATGTCATTAACTATTTTCCTGTGAACAGAGAGAACGCGTGAGAGGCCCGAGAAAATCAGAAAGGAGACGAACAAAGAAAATAAGAAAGACGATGAAAGGTAATAAATTATACTCACACGAGCATTGATTTACTAGCCCTGGTCAAAGACTCGCCGGAAGAAAAAACTTTTAAATAAAACTGTAGAGTGCGGATTTGGAACGAAACACAATGGAGTATGATGTAAACTTTTCGGTCACGCCGTTTCTTCATCCCATTTTACAGTATTAATCGGAGGTTTTCCTTTTTCCCTCGAGTCTTTTCAATGGATAGAAATTAATATACAGTTGACAATGTTTCTTCGATACATGGATGGTACATTCGAATGTTTGAAACTCTCGATTTTGCTAGATCTAAAGGAAATGTTGCCGGGCCGGAGAGCTTGGCGAAGAAACCAGCCGAGTCTACAACCCCAGACAACAGGTATGCCACTTTCAATACAAAACAATCAGGACAAAAAAAAATCTCCACCCCGAGGATTTGCGCACAAAGCGATTCCATATCAATCCATTTATCTCTTTATATCCATCTGCCTCTTGACAAACCATTTTTTTTTTTTTTATGGATCATACGATCTATTTGAGCAATGCGAGGTGCAGCAGTTTGTCCCAAATGAAAAAAAAAAACCGTTTTCGATTCGATCGGCCGTTTCATTCGTGCCCACTTTTGAAACATCGGACAAACTTACAACGTGATCACTCTTTCTTTTTCGTTTATCTCTTTTCGATTATAATGCCGTTGGAGATGAGTTGGCTGCTAACTTTAATATGCCATTGCTGCGCTAAGCGCGCGAGTGCAGATAAACAATAAATCGTGCAACTGACATTCATCGTCATTGTTCTCGAAAATGAGGAGAGAAAAAAAACGACTCTCGTATGGAAAAAAATTATATTCTTAGCGACTTGGTCGCTCATCATTATCAATTATCTCATGTAAACCGTGAAGATATCATTTATATTACCGTACAATTTTAGGACCAATTAATAGTGCAAATTACCGCACAACTAACCGTGATTGTATACGATACTGCGGATTTCGCATATGCCCAATTGACCCAATCGTCGTGAACTAACTACAAACATAAATTGTATGGTTCCTATCTTTATATTGTGGTCGCATTGCGTTTGACACTTGAATAATTCTTTAAACAACTATAAAACATGATTGAGTTGTCAATGGACAATCCAGTGAATTATCTTAATGTTAAGCTATAGGAACGATAAAGAAAACAAATTTTTAACTGATATTTCTGCTTCTGGCTCTCCAACGGTCCTTGAACAGAAGAATACAAATTTTACCGTTAACATTTACGTTTCAAATGATTCGTGGCAAATTGTTACGATAGGAAAAAAAAAAAAAAAAAACAAACAGTAACGTTGGTCCCGGTTAAAAAGTCTCATAGATTCCGTATTGGTAACCCATAGATCTTATGAGATGTTTTTTTTTTTTTACATTTGTCTCTTGAAAGTTTTATGGGCTCTTTATGTGATTTGTACAACCTTTTTTATCGGGCGAGCAGAGGATAGGATTATTGAAAATCGAATATTTCTAATATAAGATATAGCGGATCCGTAAAGTAAATAGAAGATTACTTTGTTTCAGCAAACAAGAGATCAAAGATGGAGAGTCTGAGGCAACGTCGAAGATCACGGAAGTCGCGGAGATCGTGGAAATGCAACAAACCATGGAACTCCCGATGACCATGGAACTCCCAAAGACACCGAACTTCACTATGGTCGATGATTTGCTGTGTCAACCAGGAAGACAGAACAGACCACCTAAAATCGTTGTGATTTTGCGAGGTCCACCGGGTAGCGGAAAATCATTCGTTGCGAAGCTTATTAAGGTAAAGGAATCTTCGTGTATTGTTATTTGAAATGAAAAATCGAAATATCGACGGCCCTTTTACGAATTTGTTAAATTCAATACAGTTCAATTTAGACCTTGAACGATTGCAAAGGGAATGAATACAGAGTGAAGTGTCAATGCCAATGAGAAACCAAATCACAATGAGTTCAGTGCATCAAATAATTGTTTACAAAAATGCAAAAAAAAAACTGGATTCTTGAAATGTCTTTTAGGGCTCATTATGGTGTTGTAATAATATTTAATAATAATAATAATACTAATAAAATAACACTCGATATACTCAAGCGTTCGTTCGACCGCTCGTAATTTGATGCAAAAAATCGTCACCAGGCTTCGTTTCGCAACAATCGTAATTACATTTTTGTCGTTCCTTGCAGGACAAGGAAGTGGAACAAGGCGGTTCTGCTCCCAGAATTTTAAGTCTCGATGATTACTTCCTCACTGAAAAAGAGATCGAGACCGAGGATGACAATGGAAAAAAAATTACGACGAAAGTAAGCTCGCTGCTGTCATAAAGATTCATTAATCACATCAAATTCAATGAAATTGACAGAAGCTAATTGTACCAATTCAATTTGCTTTACAGGAAATGGCTTACGAGTACGAAGAGGCCATGGAGCCAAGCTACATAACTTCACTGATTAAAGCATTTAAGAAAAATATTACTAACGGATTCTTCAATTTTATCATTCTCGATTCCATAAACGAGAAAATCTCGGACTACGAGGAAATGTGGAGTTTCGCCAAGACAAAAGGTTTTCGGGTAAGCAAAGTCTTTCGTACGGATAAAATGACATCGTATCGGTAGATAAGACTTTTTAAACAGTGAACATAAATTTCTATTTCTATTGCAGGTTTACGTGTGCGAAATGGAAATGGACGTGCAAATTTGTCTCAAGAGGAACATTCATAAACGGACCGAGGATGAGGTTAATAGAATCGTGGATTACTTCGAGCCGACGCCGGGTTATCATCAGAAATTGGACGTTACAACGATGCTGCAGGAAGAAGCAATCGAAGAGGTGCCTATAGAAACGAATATATCTATAAACTAAATTTTTATTTCGGTACAATAAATATGAGAATTTTTTATATTTACTTGCAGGTTCATATGGAGGATAGTCAAGAAGTTGAGGAAGAGCCGACTCCAACGAACGACGACAGCCAGGACAGCCAGGAGGATCCTCAAGATTCAGTGGTAAGATAAACCGTCACGGTTTTAATTTTTTTCTTTATTTTCAATTTCTAACGACCTGCACAGTAAAAAACATAAAAAAAATGTGAAACTTGTAGGGCGTCAGCAAGTGGGAGCGAATGGAGGCAGAGGATAAATTAGGTAAGCTCTTTGTATACATTTTTCGTATTAAAAAAGGACAAACTTTGACTCCGAAATTTCTACTTTGAGTCTCCTCATAATGTCCACAATACTTTCTCCGTTAGAAAGCAATCCCAATCTCTTGGCTTCCTCACAGCCAAATTTCATTGCCCGCAACGAATTAATCAAAGAAATTCATGATTAATTACAATGTATCCAAGAAAGCAAAGCCTCCGTCATGAGAGATGAAAAAAACATTTTGACGAAAAGCAAGCACTAAAGTATTCGATCGTATCGACAGATCGTCTCGACGGATTAGCCAAAAGAAAGAACGAGGGCAAGCCCCAGACTATGGAGGATTTTCTTCAAGTACCGGATTATTACAACATGGTGGATACATCGGGAAAGCGAAGGGTTCGTTATGTTTGATTTTTCATTTTTCTTTCGATTTTTTTGTTCAACAAAAATTCATTCGCGAGATTCGCATCGCGCGACTTCTCGAACGTACGCGAAAGAGAGCGAGTTTAAATACCTGATGCGCGTTTAAAGGTTCGATGGGCCGATCTGGAAGAGCGCAAGGAGCAGGAGAAGATGAGAGCCGTGGGGTTCGTCGTCGGTCAGACAAATTGGAATCGCATGATGGATCCAACAAAAGGCAGTAGCGCCCTCACTCGAACAAAGTACATATGACCAAAGTTTCTTCCTAGATACTCCAGGCAAAGCTTTTCATAGTACGAGCATGCGCTGACATAGGCTGCGACCACAAAAAAAAATATCATTTATGGTAATCAATTTTGCAAAAGGAAAAAAAAACGAAGAAATCATTGACGATCGTTGGATCTAATGTGCGATATACCGTGACATATCGGATCGTTATTTGAAAAGAACACATTTGAGAATGAAGTTGTCTTAAGTATTGCCGTGTAACGTAATTATTCAGTCCATTAGACAGCAACGTAATCAATTGGCTCCTTATTTGTGCCCAAATCCAATAACCCCGAGATTTTTTGCAATCTAAACTCTGCTACTTATAAATGAGGCATTTCACGCAATCTCGGTCTGTGTTTGACCCTCGTCGTCTCTGATTCCGCCCCAGTCTTTTTATATTACATACACAAGTCTAAGAGGCGTACAGTTTTTTTTTTAAACGAATTTTAGGTAGAACGAAAAGTTTGCCTGATTTAAAATTATGAAAAAATTCTTAAAAATGCGAGATGAGATATAACACATTTTTTAAGCTTCGATACAATTTTTTTTTTTCAACAGGAAAAAGATAAACAAAAATCGTTATATTTAGCACAGCGTTTTTACAGAATTTCTTCAGAATTATTGTACCGAAACAGGTGCATTAATAAATAGAAAATAAAAAGCCCTATAGAGTTGGAACAGTGATATAAAAACCATACGTAGGTCAGTTTGTCGTAGAATGTCTCACATTTTTATTTTTTTTCTTGCTACACGCATGCGAGTGATTTTGTTTTCTTCACCGCACGCAAGTGTATCACAATATTTTTTTTTGTTATATCACGTTTAACGGAGCGGGCCATATTAGTGTCACGATTCTACATTCGTATAATCGTTTTTATTACAGGTTTTTTCCTGAATCCTAGTGAAAGTCACGTTTATAAAGCGGGTCAGATTAAACGGCGACCTTTTCTCCTTATTTTAATTTTCTCTCCCCCCCGCCCCGAGTAATCAAATCCATCAGCTGAGACGAGCTAAACAATCGTTATTGCGACTAGAAGAGATATCTTGTTATTCGTTACGATGCAATTCATTTTTGTCTACGAAATTTACGGGATAACTGTAATTTTATCGTAAACGCGATTTTTTTCGAAATGCGAATACAGTTTCGAAGATAGTTTTGTTATAACAGACTTCGTACGAATAAGTAAAATCCAATGTTTAATAATAAAAAAAAATCCACATACATATTAAATAATACACAATGACGTTTTTTTTTCTCTTTTT
This sequence comes from Oxytorus armatus, assembly GCA_958009045.1. Lineage (NCBI taxonomy): Eukaryota > Metazoa > Arthropoda > Insecta > Hymenoptera > Ichneumonidae > Oxytorus > Oxytorus armatus. The sequence goes on from OY253748.1 coordinate 27,033,868, forward strand.
GGTCCGTTTGTTTCTTTCTTCGTGTCATCATTCTGGTCGTAGGAAATTTTTGATGCTCTCCTTTTTGCAAGTGTACTCCGGTGGGCACTGATTCGTCGTTCCGTATTCGATCGCTTTTTTAAAATCAGCGATCGTCTTCTCGTATCCTTTGTCCAATTGAGCGGATCTGGAAAGGTTTCGCGTGTTTAATCAAATATAAGATTCGTTCCTAGATATAAAAAAAAAAATGTTATGTTTACGGAGCTCAAAACGCACTGTGGCATGAGTTTCATCGTTTGAATAATCATTTCAACCGCTCCGAGATATTCTTTCGCGGTATTTGGTACTTCGCAGGCTGCTCTGTACAGACACGTGTCCCCGATTAAATAACCAAGCGCCAATGCAACCTCACCCTCCGAAACAACGTTTTCTGCGAAGTTGAAGTAAAGAAGGAAATTAAAATATCGAAATTCACGCTACCACCGTGGGGGGATTACAATTAAAAAATTATAAAATCACCTTCGGTTACATCACGACCCCTGTAGCCTTGATTTCCTATATAACCGGCTCCGAATACGACGGCTTTGAGCACCAGTAACAACAAAAGATTCGATAGATTCAAATTGAGTACCTGAGGAATCGATGGTAACAATTTAAATTGTGTATCTCACTTCGGCGTACAGAAAGTATAGCCCAAAGGGATATGTATGGGAATATTGGCCAAAGTCGGTAGCCCTAAATTAAAAAAATATAATGAATCGAAAAAAAATTGTGGCCATGCGAATCAGTTGCCATTTTGAAATGTAAACGATTCGCAAAGAGAATGTGCACAAAATGCACTGTCAACCCCATCAGCAAGCAGAGTTACAGTCATTTTAAGGGATAACACCACTGTGACCCCCTGTTTTTTTTCACATTTTTCAAGAATTTTTTTTTGTGGAAAAAAAAAGAGATATTCGAAAAAAATTTTTTGGGTTTTGTTCCTCGTTTATTAATGTATCAAAAAACATTTTTTTCACATTTTTCACGCCGCATGGTGGCGCTGGGGAAGCTCTCGCGTTAGGTGCTGTCATCTCCGCAGTGGTTTGCGGCACGCAGCAGAACTCTCTTCAACGTCGATCTGAAAAAAAAATGCCGAGTGTTTTCGTTAATAATATGATATTTTGAAGAGAAGTACATAGGATTTTTTCGATATCTCAATAATTATAAAAGTTATAGCCTATTTTCGACGAGAAATTTTGCTGAAAAATCATTCTTTAATTTCAAAGGCGTGCCTATTTTTTTTAAAACAATATTTTTCCAAATCCCTATGTACTTCTCTTCAAAATATCATATTATTAACGAAAACACTCGGTATTTTTTTTCAGATCGACGTTGAAGAGAGTTCTGCTGCGTGCCGCGAACCACTGCGGAGATGACAGCACCTGACGCGAGAGCTTCCCCAGCGCCACCATGCGCCGTGAGAAATGTGAAAAAAATGTTTTTTGATACATTAATAGACGAGGAACAAAAGCCAAAAAATTTTTTCGAATATCTCTTTTTTTTTCACAAAAAAAAATTCTTGAAAAATGTGAAAAAAAAACAGGTGGTCACAGTGGTGTTATCCCTTAATGCACCAACTCATTTTTGACCAATATTCAAAATAAAATTAGAATAAAAAAATCTTTCACGGCTCTATATCGATGTATTTTTTCGGCGTATTTGTCGTCATAAAATTCAAACCAAAATAGAATAGACGAAAAAATTTGAAATACCTGACTGCTGCTTGCCGATCTCTGAACGAGTTCCTTGGCTATCTCGGCCAGCATCGAACCAGTCTCTCTTCTATCTTCTCTCCCGTAATGAAAATTATCCGTGTTTCTCGCGATCACATTGCACGTAAGAACCGTAAGAAAAATTGTTATTTCCCAACAGCCTTTCATGTTTATTTATTTATGTATTTTTGGTAAAATCTGATTTACTGCAATTTTTCGTTAATTTTATGAATACCTTAAAAATCATACGCACGAGTATAACTCGTGCAACGATTTTTATTTCTTTCTCTCAATGGCGAAGTAGGTACGGTAACTTGAACGCGTCTAGTTTTTCTCGAGTTGCGAGCGTTCAATTTATAAGGACATTGCGTTCTCAGCAATGCGTGAACCGTCCTCCTCCCTGTTTATGTGCATCGCAACACTCTAAAACACTTCGATGCACATGCCCTTTCGTTTTCTCCATTGTGACTGAATGCCGAGTCTCTCTCTTGTGATTACACGTATTAGTTGCTCTGTTCGCGTATAATACGTAAGTCCTTCATCGTTCTCGGGGTACCGAACACTTTCATCCGCGTTTTGACGGAAATAATAGGTGAAAGTGGTCGTTTCATTTTTTTTTTACTCGAATTACGAGTATCTGGAGCGACGAATTGTAATTAATGAGTAAGAAAACTAAAATAAAAATAAAAATCATCAAACCGTGACTCGAGTGGACACTTGTCGCATCTGATCTCAGTGATCAGAACACATTGCAGTTATTATCACGTTGTATCGACACGCTTTTCATATCTGTTCATTTGGATGAGCGCTTGGGGTATCACATTAATTGTTATAATCGAAAGAAAAAAAATAATAATAGTTTGGAACTGGAAAAAAAATTTCACAGTCCAGGCGCATCGTTTGAACTATTTTTTTTTTCGTCACAAAGTAAAAGAAGCTGATGATCGAAGAAATCTAAAAAAATCAGCTGTTATTTGAAGGAGCTTAGTGTATCTATTTCATAACAAATCACTCTAATTACTTGTCAAGCGGGAGAACACGCAATTAATAAATAAAAATATGTAAAGACGATTTAAAAAATTCAGCACTCATTTGACCAAGCAAAGTCCGGTATCTCTTCGTAGTCACTGTCACTCTTACAGATTCGTCGAAATTACTCACAGAGGTACTTTACGTTTTTTTTTCCCCTTGATGTCGAACTCTCGAGCTCCATTCGAATTATATCCATGCGTGCATATGGAATTTAGTACACCGGATACATTATTATTAGGTACATTGGGGAGGTGTATATCGAAAAAAGGTCTATAACATTCTATCGGCTATCGCAAAGCTCGTACATGCATATGAGATGAGCGTATATATGTGTAATTCACCGCTATGAAACGTACAGCATTAAGAACAAACTATTACCATCGATAGTTTGTTCGCGAAGCGAGAGGAAAATTACACCCACGTCGATTCAGCGGAAGTTTGATGAATACATATAGCTATTGATCTTGGACGATCACGAATAAAAGTTTCGCGACAATGCCTGCTCGTTTAATACTATCGATATACATATATATCCTTAATCGCTTTTATTCAACTATTCTCCGAATAGCCTATAGGCTCTAGAATAAAACGCACATACGTTGTTGAACAATATATGAGCCGCTAAGACGATTCTTGAATAATTCGTCATTTCGTGAATTATAGATCACAATGTTGCATCGCGAAACCACGACGCTTGCGCGTCTGTCGGTCATGCGCTGTTTCATTGGGATCCGGGATCTACAGCGATGCGCACCGGAGAATAAATTCACCCTCGAAGAATATGATGACAAATTTTTTTTTTATCTGTTACGGTATACCGTTTTTTTGTTCTCTCTTTGTCGTGTTTGAAAAAAATCATTTTTCATCGATTTTTTTAACTTAAGAGAGAACACCACTGTGACCCCCTGTTTTTTTCACATTTTTCAAGAATTTTTTTTTGTGGGAAAAAAAAGAGATACGCGAAAAAATTTTTTGGGTTTTGTTCCTTGTTTATTAATGTATCAAAAAACATTTTTTTCACATTTTTCACGCCGCATGGTGGCGCTGGGGAAGCTCTCGCGTCAGGTGCTGTCATTTCCGCCGCACGCAGCGGAACTCTCTTCAACGTCGATCTGAAAAAAAATACCGAGTGTTTTCGTTAATAATATAATATATTTGAAAATAGGCACGCCTTTGAAATTAAAGTTAATTTCAAAGGCGTGCCTATTTTTTTTAAAACAATATTTTTCCAAATCCCTGTGTACTTCTCTTCGAAATATCATATTATTAACGAAAACACTCGGTATTTTTTTTCAGATTTTTTTTCATATCATATTATTAAAAATATTGTTTAAAAAAAAATAGGCACGCCTTTGAAATTAAAGTTAATTTCAAAGGCGTGCCTATTTTTTTTAAAACAATATTTTTCCAAATCCCTGTGTACTTCTCTTCGAAATATCATATTATTAACGAAAACACTCGGTATTTTTTTTCGAATCGACGTTGAAGAGAGTTCTGCTGCGTGCCGCGGAAATGACAGCACCTGACGCAAGAGCTTCCCCAGCGCCACCATGCGGCGTGAAAAATGTGAAAAAAATGTTTTTTGATACATTAATAAACAAGGAACAAAACCCAAAAAAATTTTTCGAATATCTCTTTTTTTTCCCACAAAAAAGAATTCTTGAAAAATGTGAAAAAAAACAGGGGGTCACAGTGGTGTTCTCCGTTAAAGGATACGTGAAACCGGAGAATCGATCGAGGTGCCGTGATTGATTAAGGCCGTAGTCTGGTCTAGAGCGAGATTTTTGACATCATTTCTAATGTGCAATAACGTTTGAACCGTTGAAGTTGTCTTGATGAAAATTTACACGTGCATTTATTGATCCTTAGAGAATACTTGTGCATTAAAAAAAAAAATTATTTCAAATATTTCCATGTAGTTTTTTGCCTTGTTGCAACATGGTGCGCCGAAATTGGCGCCCACTCTGGACGATGTTGTATGCATCTGAAAAAAAAAAATATATATATATTCTCAATCTGTATGAGTATTCTGAGCACTGGTAGCAGAATTGGTACTTAAAAATTTTTTTTATTGAGTCGAACAATCATTTTTCCGACATTTTATAACTCGTCAAATAATGAAATATCATTAATGAAAGTTCAACAGGCCGCCATTTTGTCAAAACATTTTTTTAAGTACCAATTCTGCTACCAGTGCTCAGAATACTCATACAGATTGAAAATATATATATTTTTTTTTTTTCAGATGCATACAACATCGTCCAGAGTGGGCGCCGATTGAGGCGGCTTTCGGCGCACCATGTTGCAACAAGGCAGGAAACTACATGAAAATATTTAAAATAATTTTTTTTTTAATGTACAAGTATTCTCTAAGGATCAATAAATGCACGTGTAAATTTTCATCAAGACAACTTCAACGGTTTAAACGTTATTGGACATTAGAAATGACGTCAAAAATCTCGCTCTAGACCAGACTACGGCCTTAAGGTAGTAGTCTGGTAACTTAAGCCGATTTTCATGTCTTTTTTGGAGGGCGTTTTTTTTGTAGGAAAATAAAAATGAATCGTTTTGGATATTTAGGATGTTTTTATTTACATACTAAAGATACGAAAAAAAATTGAATAGTTTATTATTATTATTATTATTGATCGAAGTTGGCACCTCGAAAAAAAAAGCGCGTGAGTGGCCCCGGTGATTTTGGCTCTTGATGTTATCTGAAATCAAAAATTCTTGATAATTCTTAATCTATAGACATGTCATTCTGGTCGGAACTACTGAAGTTAAATTTCATGGATAAATAACAAAATGGAAAAGGACGTTTTTTTCCAAAGTCCGCCATTTTGTTATTTATCCATGAAATTTAACTTCAGTAGTTCCGACCAGAATGACATGTCTATAGATTAAGAATTATCAAGAATTTTTTATTTCAGATAACATCAAGAGCCATAATCACCGGGGCCACCCACGCGCTTTTTTTTCGAGGTGCCAACTTCGATCAATAATAATAATAATAATAAACTATTAAATTTTTTCAAACAAATTTTTGTTTGTGTCTTTAATATGTAAATAAACACATCCTAAATATCCAAAACACGATTCATTTTTATTTTCCTTCAAAAAAACGCCCTCCAAAAAAGACATGAAAATCGGTTTAAGTTACCAGACTACTACCTTAAGGGCGGTCCTTCTACCCACCCTTATAGTAATATATACAGAAATGCAAGAAACTTGTCCCTTTTAGGCCATATGGGAAAAGTGCGTGAATAGGAAATTGCAAAAGCGATTTGAAAAATACAATTATTGAAGACACTAATGTTTTCAATGATATCAATGTCCTTTCGTTCGATCGTTTCCGACGATTTTATCAAGTGTGCATTAGATTAATCACAAAAAACCTTTAACTATAGTATTTATTACTGCTACATCGACGAATGTATGTTTTTTTTTTCATCCGAGCAAGAACACTTTGGGCTCGATTCTAACAAGCTACGTTCTTAAATTATGCGATATAACCATTTGCGTTTCTCAGAAATGATCGATGATCGGATAAATTAACCATTTTTCATAGCGAGCAGTACCGACAGATAGCCCATCGACGTCTTCATGATCTGACGACGTGGAAGATCGATTTTAAAAAAATCAAACGAAATTAAAAGATAAATAAGATAGAAAAAACACCGCTTACGCTTGTGAAGAGTTCTAATGAGAAACCGACGAATTTTCCAGCAGTTATCTGAAGAGGAATTCGGCATCTATTCGTCACCATCATCAGTGCTTTTGCTTGAATAGGCTGCAAACGAAACCATTCGCTTTCGTAAGGAGCGTGACTCAAAGCGGTATTCTGAAAGATAAAACAATTTTATTTTTTTTGTAAATGTGTATCCTCTCAAGATATACGGCTAGAGAAAACAAAAGAATGTTTTAAAAAGGCTCACTTCCGCTGTGAGAAGATCGCCAGCCCAGCAATAGACGAAAAGATGGAGTATAGTGTAGGTTCCGTAATTAATGAGATATAACATTCGAAAAAAAGGAAAACGTTTCTCACCGGTCAGACCCTCGATCACCGTCTATGATACATTTATTTTCCTCGTCAGTCAAATACATTCATTACGAACTCACAACGATTCACGATTCAATAAATAAACACACCGTGAATGTAACGAAGCCTTGAAAACAAAATGTAAGAGTGCACAGTACCATTTGAATTAGGAGCATCCCGTTGAACGACTTTTCGATCAATTGTCCGCAGCTTAAATAAATTTTATTATCATTAAATCTGAATTTGTTCAAATTCCCGATGGTATTGATATTATTTTCCGCATGATTATAAAATTTAAGACAACCGATTGAGCTCTTCGTGCCTCTTGATGATCGAGGAAAGTTTTTTCCAATAGACGCTCGGATCTTTGATGCACTCCTCGTCGACGATATTGACAAGTGCGATTCTTACTGTTGCGAGTTGACCGCAAAGATGTAATATTATCATTGTTATTAAACTGTCCGGTCCCGAATAACCGATCATCGAAACTATCGTAGCGATAAATTGTCCAAGCCAAGTTGGCAAATATCCTCTCAATTCGTTGGTATCGTAGGGATAATAAGCGGAATAGAGCAAACCAGTTGCCAAACGCGTTTCATTGACGATAACTTGATGCCCGTAACTGGCCGACCAAGCCTGATAAAGTCATTTTCGTGAATTGACGAACGATTTTAGGAATTTATTTACGGACTAATTTCATTTCTGAGGCAATATTTTTAGGTCCGAAAAAAAAAAAACAATCAAATACCCCGACACTGCCGAATGTAATGAACAAAGCTCCCGCCAGTATGACAGACATCATCGAGACAAATCTGCCGTATTTGGCCTTTCCCAACATTTCTCCTCGCTCTTCGTCAGTTCTTGGTATCGACCAATCGTTGGCCATCTCGGATAGGATCACCACGAAAACTTTATTTCATGTTAAAACAAACAAAAGTACTTTACTTCGTGGGAAAAAAAAAAAAAAACAATGTTTGTGTACAAATAACATTGAATTTTGACAAACAAGTTACCCTCTCGTCGCACCCTAAAAAGGGCAAGTTTTACGACGGAAATTCCAACGCAAACGTTAATAACGAGACAGCCGATTAATTGTTGGAGATCACCAGTAAGAAATGCTAAGCTAGCAGTCATTGGTAGCCAAATGATCACAAAAACGGCAAATGCATACCCAAAGGCTCGATTCTTAACTATGAAATTCTGATTATCATCGGGCCAGGCACCGATTATCCTCATGAGGAATCGATTCCAACCGTAAGCGTACACGTACCCTTCAGATTTCATTCGAACATTGTTTTACATGAAATTTTCTATTTTTCGTTTTCTCATGGACAAAGCTTTTAGGAAATATCGTATTCTTCAAAATATTATTAGGTAATCACTCGATTTCACCAACTCCAGGAATTGTCCGATAATGAAGAGGACACATAATGCAATTCTCAATTTGGCCAAAATTCCACAAAATTTTCGTAGACCGACAAAGTTTCTTTTATGCGAAAGCCAAAATTTACTAAAACTAAAAGAGAAGGCTTTTTGTCGGTCTTCGGAAATGATCGCTGAGCAATACAAGGAAGTTTTAAGATTTTTCATTGTTTCACAACGTTCAAGTACGATTTTCTAATTTTTTTTTCTTTTTCAATATATCTCGAACCCTACCTGGATTTTCCTTCTCCATTGAAACTCGCCGATTGTCGTCGCTACACTGAGAGCTCCGATACGACACCAAAGACCCATCGTGACGAATTTTCTTATTACGAGTGCAATGACCACGCAAGCTCGGTTAAAAAATTCACGAATACGCCCCGCCAGAAAAGTTATAATACTTATGTATTTGCGAACACCCTGGTCATGTTCTCACGCTCGTTTAGTTTTGCGCACTCTCCCCGATGGGTGAGACCAACCGAACCTACAATCAATTTGGGATAGTCTTGCAATGAAAAAAAAAAACGACAAAGTATATTATTAGGGTCTTCCGGTTCTATTGTTTCATTATTATGCACCCCAACCTCGTTACATATATTGTAGCGAGGGTAGATGCAGTCGGCGAATCGTGCATTTCGTATTGCTGGAAAAGAATAATAAGCGAAGTTCATTGTATCTCATTCGTTAAGAGGATATATTAACACCTGAAATTGTGAATTTTTAAGAGAGGGGTAAGGGTTTCAGCGTAAAAAAAACACTTTTTTTGCGATTTTTTTCTCTCATATGGATTGAGCAATTTTATTCGAACCTTTTGTACATTATTGAGCATACTTTTGACAATGTTGTGTAATTTTTTCATGCAGAAATATTGAAGCATAAGCCCGTAACAGAGCGTCCCCCAGAACGTCTGGAAAAAAAAAACAATTTGCGGTGTTCACTATAACTCGGCCGGAAATTATCTGAAAATGAAAAACCATGAGAATTTAGTCAAATTATAATCAAATCTTCCCCCCAACGTTCTCTGATGATTTCATCAGAATTTTTTTTTTTCATTCAAAAATTTTTGGCGGCCATCTAAAGTGTGAACTGTTATTTTCCACGAAAAATTCCGCCATTTTGTGGGTGGGAAACACCCTTACTGTGAAAAAAAAATGTTTAACTAAACGTTGGGGGGAGGGATTTTATATGTAGAAAATGTGTGCAAAGTTTGAAATGAATCGGTCAAGTAGTTTTTAAATGGCAGTGAACACGGACTTTGAAAAAGTAGTTTTGAGAAAAACGCGTCTAAAGTTTATGAAGTAAAAAAGTGAAGAAAAAAATGTTTTTTTCCAACTTACACAGAATCATCGATTCTAGCTCCATACAGCAGACTTCCTGTATATAGTGTATAGTATACACTATATACTATATACACAATAGCAATGGATAAACTGTATACCTGTTCGACAGCTGCACTGCTAGCCCGACCACCCGCAGCTGTTAGAGGTATAGCGTTAAAGGCCAGGAGATTAATAAGACAATAACTTCAAGAATATTGCTTAGATCGGTTTAAAATTTTGAGGACATATTCTTCAAATGTTAAACAATAAGATAAGACAAAAAAAATTCGATTTTTTCGAAAGTGAAAATCCTTACCCCGCCCTTAAGTTGTGCCGAAGCGATAACCGTCATTTACGGAAAAACGAATTTTATTTCTGATGGTATAAAATATTTAGCTCCGAATTTCAAAAATGTACTCTCCTCATGTTTTTTTTAATTACTGAAGTTACTTGATGAGCCATAAACCTGTCCATCACCCCGGTGTTAAGAGTGAACGATACCGTACAACTTTTTAATTAATTTAACAATCGTGCTGTTTGTTGCATTAAGCTCTATTGTAATAAAAATGTGTGGGCAGAAAAATAATGCACCATTCGGACAAATCGAAAATTCGATTGTGCGAATGACATGTGTTTTGTACTTTTGACTTACTATGATGATACTCGAACAAAGTTTACTTTAATTTTACTTTATTCGACGATATTTTATTTTATTTTTTTCCATCATTTCCACAAATTTTACTACACGTACTTTTCCGATTGACCATTAATCGACCAATCGATAAATCGTTTGATCGATCGACCTCTCTTTCATTGCGATCAGCATCGAGACAGATATCCACTTTCAATGACATCAATGTCCTTTCGTTCAATCGTCTCCGGCGATTTTGTCGAGTATGCATTGGATTAATCACAAGAAACGTTTAACTATAATATTTATTGCTACTGCATCGATAAATGTATGTTTTTTTTCTACCGGAACAAGAACACTCTGTGATCGATTTTAACAAGTTACGTTCGTAAATCATGACATATGATCATTTGTGTTTTATAGAAATGATCGATGATCGAACAAATCAACCATCTCTCATAGCGAGCAGTACCGACAGATAGCCCATCGACGTCTTCATGATCTGACGACGAGGAAGAGCGATTTAGAAAAGTTGAAACTAAATTAAAAAATAAAAAGATTAAAGAATACCACTTACGCTCGTGAAGAGTTCTAATGAAAAACCGATGAATTTTCCGGCAGTAATCTGAAGAGGAATTCGAGATCTATTCGTCACCATCATCAGTGCTCTTGCTTGAATAGGCTGCAAACGAAACCATTCGCTTTCGTAAGGAGCGTGACTCAGAGCGGTACTCTGAAAAATAAAACAATTTTTTTTGTCAATGTGTATCCTCTCAAGATACTCGGTTACAAAAAACAAAGGAATCTTTAAAAAAGGCTGACTTCCGTTGCGAGAAGATCGCCAGCCCAGCAATAGACGAAAAGATGTAGTGTCGTATAAATTCCGTGAATAATGAGAAATACCATTTGAAGAAATGGAAAATCTTTCTCACCGGTCAGAACTTCGATCACCGTCTATGATAGATTAATTTATTTTCCACGTCACTCGAATACATGCGAATATGGACTCGTAACGATTCTCGAGTCAATAAATAAACGAACCGTGAATGTGACGAAGCCTTGAAAACAAAATGTAAGAGTGCACAGTACCATTTGAATTAGGAGCATCCCGTTGAACGATTCCTCGATCAATTTTCCATAGCTTGAATAAATTTTATTATCATTAAATCTGAATTTCTTTAATAGGTATTGCTAAATTTTTTTTCTGCATGATTATTAAATTTAAGACAACCGATTGAGCTCTCCGTGCCTCTTGATGATCGAGGAAAGTTTTTTCCAATAGACGCTCGGATCTTTAATGCACTCCTCGTCGACGATATTGACAAGTGCGATTCTTACTGTGGCGAGTTGACCGCAAAGATGTAATATTATCATTGTTATTAAACTGTCCGGTCCCGAATAACCGATCATCGAGACTATCGTAACGGTGAATTGTCCAAGCCAAGTTGGCAAATATCCTTTCAATTCTTTGGTATCGTAGGGAAAATAAGCGGAATAGAGGAAACCAATTGCCAAACGCGTTTCATTGGTGATAAATTGACGCTCGTAACGCGCCGACCAAGCCTGATAAAGTGATTTTCGTGAATTGACGACGAATTTTATGAAATTATTTACGGTCAAATTTCATTTCTAACGCAATACTTTTGGGTCCGAAAAAACGACAAAATACCCTGAAACTGGCGTATGTAACGAACACAGCCGCCGCCAGTATGACAGACATCATCGAGACAAATCTGCCGTATTTGGCCTTTTCCAACATTTCTTTTCGCTCGTCGTTCGTTCTTGGTATCGACCAATCCTTTGCCATCGCGGATAAGATCACCACGAAAACTTTATTTTGTGTTAAAAGAAATAACAGTGCTTTACTTCGTGGGACAAAATAAAACAATGTTTGTGTTGAAATAACATTGAATTTTGACAAACGAGTTACCCTCTCGTCGCACCCTGAGCAGAGCGAGCTTTAAGATGGCAATTCCAACGGGAACGTTGATGACGAGACAGCCGATCAACTGGTTGAGATCACCAGCAAGAAATGCTACGCTAGCAGTCATTGGTAGCCAAATGACCAAAAAAACGACAAGTGCATATCCAAAGGCTCGATTTTTGACTATGAAATGCTGATTATTACCAGGCCAGGCACCGATAATCCTCATGTTGAAACGATTCCAACCGTAAGCGTACACGTACCCTTGACATTTTAGGAAATATCATATTCTTCGAAATATTATTGGGTAATCACTCGATCTCACCAACTCCAAGGATCGTCCGAAAATGAGGAGGAAACATAATGCAAGTTTCAACTTGGCCAAAAGTCCACAAAATTTTCGTAGGCCGACAGAGCTTTTTTTATGCGAATGCCAAAACTGAGCAAAACTAAAAGAGGAGGCTTTTGTCGGTGTTCGGAAATTATCGAGAAGCAATGCACGGAAGTTTTAACATTTTTCATTCGTTTCACAACGTTCAGTTACGATTTTCTATTTTTTTTTTTCTATTTCAATATATCTCGACCTCTACCTGGATTTTCCTTCTCCATCGAAACTCGACAGTTCTCGTCGATTCAACGATATACTAAGAGCCCCGATACGACACCAAAGACGCATCGTGACGAATTTTCTCATTGCGAGTGCAACGACCACGCACACTCGGTTAAAAAATTCACGAGTACGGCCTCCAGAAAACTTATAATAGTTATGTATTTGCGAACATCCTGGTAATGTTCTCACGCTCATTTGGTTTTGCGCACTCTCCCCGATGGACAAGAGCAACCGAACCTTCGATCAAGTGGGGATAGTCTTACAAAGAAAAAAAAAAACTTCTAAAGTATATTATTAGGGTCTTCCGGGTCTATTATTTTCTTCATTATTATGCACCCCAACCTCGCTAGATTCATTGTAGCGAGGTTAGATGCAGTTGGCGAATCGTGAATTTCGTATCGCTGGAAGAGAATAATAATCGAATTTCATTGTATCTCCGTTAAGAGGATATATTAACACGTGAAATTGTGAATTTTTAAGTTCCGCCAAAGCGATAGCCGTCGTTTACGGAGAAACGAATTTTAATTTTGTTATGTTGATCCAACTTCGGGCCAACTTTGTCGACTAATTCGAACGTTCAAAGAATATCGCCAGTTTATTGGTAAGAAGACTTTGTGCGCAATTTCGACGACAAATTTTCTACAAAGAAACAATCATGCTGTTGGTTACATTATGATTTTTTGTAATAAAAATGTGTTAACAGTAAAATGATGCGCCATTCGGACAGATCGAAAATTCGATTGTGCGAATGGCATGTGTTTTGTGCTTTTTACTTACTTTACAACTTTTTTATTCTTTTTTTTCATTTCTAATGTGCAATAACGTTTAAACCGTTGAAGTTGTCTTGATGAAAATTTGCACGTGCATTTATTCATCCTTAGAGAAGACTTTACATTAAAAAAAAAATTATTTTAAATATTTTCATGTCGTTTTTTGCCTTGTTGCAACATGGTGCACCGAAATCGGCGCCCACTCTGGACGATGTTGTATGCATCTGAAAACAAAATATATATATATTCTCAATCTGTATGAGTATTCTGAGCACCCGAAGCAGAAATGGTACTTAAAAAAATTTTTTGACAAAATGGCGGCCTGTTGAACTTTCATTAGTGGGGGGGGGGGGTTTATAAATTATTTTTTTTGCATTTTTTTAATATTTTTTTCTGGATGAACAATATGTCGAGAATATTGTGTATAAATTTTAAGTCAATCGGAGTAAAACTAACGGAGTTACAGCTTTTCAAACGACCGGCCGTGATACCTGATTTCTATACCTGCTCGGTAGCCGCTCGGTACGTATAAAAAACTTTAAATCGATTTTCCCGAAAACGTCATTTTTGAAGTTTGTGAACATTAGAACTCAAAATCTACTGAACCGATCCTTTTGAAAATTTAAACATTACTTCTTCACATAAATCAACAGGTAATCAGGAGTTTTTTTTTTTTCAATTTTTCAATAACAAATTAAGCGCGATTTTTTTAGCTAAAATTGCGTTTTTCACTTCCAAGTGCTGCAAAAAATAGAAAAAAAAAACAAAAAAAAAACTCTTCCTGATTACCTCGAGAAATACATCACCTTCAAAATGCATATCAATTTTTTTGTTTCAGACGATCCGGTAACGAGTTATAATGTTCACCGCAAAACCACTTTTTTTCAAGGCGCCTCTGGAGATTCAACGTCACCGGCTTATTTATCAATATTTTTCATTGAAAATTTTTTCTGAGATACTTCAATAGTTGTACAATAATATGTAATTCTATTTAATAAAATTATATTACTCATGTCGCCGCAAAAAAATCATAAAAATATGCTTTTTTTTCGCCTTTAACCCCCCCCCCCCCCCCGTTAATGATATTTCATTATTCCACGAATTATAAAATATCGGCAAAATTATTGTTCGGCTCAATAAAAAAATTTTTTAAGTACCAATTCTGCTACCAGTGCTCAGAATACTCATCAGATTGAGAATATATATATATATTTTTTTTTCAGATGCATACAACATCGACCAGAGTGGGCGCCGATTTCGGCGCACCATGTTGCAACAAGGCAAAAAACTACATGAAAATATTTAAAATAATTTTTTTTTTTAATGTACAAGTATTCTCTAAGGATCAATAATTGCACGTGTAAATTTTCATCAAGACAACTTCAACGGTTTAAACGTTATTGCACATTAGAAATGACGTCAAAAATCTCGCTCTAGACCAGACTACGGCCTTAATTTTACTTTATTCGACGATGTTTTATTTTATTTCCATCATTCTCACAAATTTTACTCTACATACCTTTCTGATTGGCGATTTATCGATCAATCATGAAATCGATAAACCGGTATACCGAAAAATCGATAAATCATTTACTCGATCCGATATCTCTTTCGTTACTATCAGCATCGAGAGATATCCACTTTCAATGATATCAATGTCCTTTCGTTCGATCGTCTCCGCCGATTTTGTCGAGTATGCATTAAATCAATCACAAGAACCGTTTAACTATAGTATTTATTGCTGCTGCATCAATAGATCGATGTTTTTTTTCACCCAAGCAAGAACACTCTGTGCTCGATTTAAACGAGTTACGTTCTTAAATTATGTCATATCATCATTTGTGTTTTATAGAAATGATCGATGATCCAACAAATCAACCATCTTTCATAGCAAGCAGTACCGACAGATATCCCATCGACGTCTTCATAATCTGACAACGAGGAAGAGCGATTTAAAAAAGTTGAAACTAAATTGAAAAATAAAAAGATTAAAGAATACGACTTACGCTCGTGAAGAGTTCCAATGAAAAACCGATGAATTTTCCGGCAGTTATCTGAAGAGGAATTCGAGATCTATTCGTCACCATCATCAGTGCTTTTGCTTGAATAGGCTGCAAACGAAACCATTCGCTTTCGTAAGGAGCGTGACTCAGAGCGGTACTCTGAAATATAAAACAATTTTTTTTTTTTTGTAAATGCGTATCCTCTCAAGACACTCGGTTACAAAAAAACAAATAATCTTTTAAAAATGCTCACTTCCGTTGCGAGAAGATCGCCCGCCCAGCAATAGACGAAAAGATGGAGTATCGTATAAATTCCGTGAATAATGAGAAATAGCATTTGAAGAAAAGGAAAATCTTTCTCACCGGTCAGACCCTCGATCACCGTCTATGCTAGATTAATTTATTTTCCTCGTTACTCAAATACATGCGATACGGACTCGTAACGATTCTCGAGTCAATTAATAAACGAACCGTGAATGTGACGAAGCCTTGAAAACAAAATGTAAGAGTGCACAGTACCATTTGAATTAGGAGCATCCCGTTAAACGATTCCTCGATCAATTCTCCATAGCTTGAATAAATTTCATTATCATTAAATCTCAATTTGTTTAATCGATCCCGATGGTATTGCTATTTTTTTTTCTGCATGTTTATAAAATTTAAGACAACCGATTGAGCTCTTCGTGCCGCTTGATGATCGAGGAAAGTTTTTTCCAATAGACGCTCGGATCTTTAATGCACTCCTCGTCGACGATATTGACAAGTGCGATTCTTACTGTTGCGAGTTGACCGCAAAGATGTAATATTAACATTGTTATTAAACTGTCCGGTCCCGAATAACCGATCATCGAAACTATCGTAGCGGTGAATTGTCCAAACCAAGTTGGCAAATATCCTCTCAATTCTTTGGTATCGTAGGGAAAATAAGCGGAATAGAGGAAACCAATGGCCAAACGTGTTTCATTGGTGATAAGTTGACGCTCGTAACGCGCCGACCAAGCCTGATAAAGTGACTTTCGTGAATTGACGACGGATTTTATGAAATTATTTACGGTCAAGTTTCACTTCTGACGCAATACTTTTGGATCCGTAAAAACGACAAAATACCCTGAAACTGGCGAATGTAACGAACACAGCTGTCGCCAGTATGACAGACATCATCGAGACAAATCTGCCGTATTTGGCCTTTTCCAACATTTCTCTTCGCTCGTCGTTCGTTCTTGGTATCGACCAATCCTTGGCCATCGCCGATAAGATCACCACGAAAACTTTATTTTGTGTTAAAAGAAATAAAAGTGCTTTACTTCGTGGGACAAAAAAAAACAATGTTTGTGTTGAAATAACATTGAATTTTGTCAAACGAGTTACCCTCTCGTCGCACTCTGAACAGGGCGAGCTTCAAGATGGAAATTCCAACGGGAACGTTGATGACGAGACAGCCGATCAACTGGTTGAGATCACCAGCGAGAAATGCTACGCTAGCAGTCATTGGTAGCCATATGATCACAAAAACGATAATTGCATATCCAAAGGCTCGATTCTTAACTATGAAATGCTGATTATTACCAGGCCAGGCACCGATCATCCTCATGTTAAAACGATTCCAACCGTACGCGTACACGTACCCTTGACATTTTATCAGGACATTGTTTTATATCAAATTTTCTATTTTTTGCTTTTAGGAAATATCATATTCTTCGAAATATTATTGGGTAATCACTCGATTTCACCAACTCCAAGGATCGTCCGAAAATAAGGAGGAAACATAATGCAAGTTTCGACTTGGCCAAAATTCCACAAAATTTTCGTAGGCTGACAAACCTTTTTTTATGCGAAAGCCAAAACTGAGCAAAACTAAAAGAGGAGGCTTTTGTCGGTGTTCGGAAATTATCAAGAAGCAATGCACGGAAGTTTCAACATTTTTCATTCGTTTCACAACGTTCAATTACGATTTTCTATTTTTTTTTTCTACTTCAATATATCTCAACCCCTACCTGGATTTTCCTTCTCCATCGAAACTCGCGGGTTCTCGTCGATTCGACGATACACTAAGACCTCCGATACGGCACCAAAGACGCATCGTGACGAATTTTCTTATTGCGAGTGCAATGACCACGCACAGTCGGTTAAAAAATTCACGAGTACGGCCTCCAGAAAACTTGTAATAGTTATGTATTTGCGAACATCCTGGTAATGTTCTCACGCTCGTTTGGTTTTGCGAACTCTCCCCGATGAACAAGAGCAACCGAACCTTCGATCAAGTGGGGATAGTCTTACAAAGAAAAAAAAAAACTTCTAAAGTATATTATTAGGGTCTTCCGGGTCTATTATTTTCTTCATTATTATGCACCCGAACCTCGCTAGATTTATTGTAGCGAGGTTAGATACAGTTGGCGAATCGTGAATTTCGTGTTGCTGGAAGAGAATAATAATGGAAGTTCATTGTATCTCCGTCAAGAGGATATATCAACGCCTGAAATTGCGAATTTGTAAGTTATGCCGAAGTGGTAGCCGTCGTTTACGGGGAAACGAATTTTATTTGGTAAAAATAATGATAAATGGTAAACGAAAAAATAGACAAATCTCCCAGTGATTTCATTTTATTGCTCATAATAATTTCATTCGAAAAATTGTTATGTTTATCTGTGAAAAGAAAACGTTTTAGATATATGGAACTTTATGTTTCACGATATCATATCTGAACATGAAATCAACGAGTCTCTTTCGTAACCATGACAGAGAACCCAACCTTGAAAATATCTTATAAAAATCATTATAACGTGTTTACGTGTACGGAAAAGTTATATACCGAGAACATCAAAATACTGTCGTATAATTTTATTCAAATCATCAAATCGTCGTATAACGAAAAACAAAAAAATGTATACAACATAAATTTGTCATTGATTTTTTTCATGATGAATCGACCAGTCTATCCTTCATGGCTATCAGCATTGAAAAATAACTCATCGAATTTTTTAACACCTGTTGGGAATACAAAAATCTTTCAACTCGCAAACTAATTGACAACAGTTTTCATTATGGTCAATCGGTGTTTCACATATGACCTTAAAAAAAATATATATACATGTATACTCACCGTGTTGAAAAGCTGCAAATTGAAAGTACAAAATTTGCCGGCTGTTATTTCAAGCGGAGTTTTTGATCTATGACAGACGAAAAGAAAGGCTTTTGCTTCTTTAGGAGGCAAGTTGTACCATTTGGCCTCGTAAAAATTATCGGCAAGACTGGTACTCTACGCGCAATTAAAGAAAAACAATTGATCTTCGATTTGTTAACGTTAATTAACGCCCAAGAGTTAACTCACTTCGACAAAAAGTCTATCTCCTACGTAGCAATAGATAAATAGATGGGTGAGCGTATAAACGGCATACATCATGGAGAATCCGAAATCGAGGATCGAAATGGGAACGCTATTTCGATCCACGAAAGTCTGAAAGTATGATTTTTAATTGTTTCCAGCTCGAACGGTAACGAGTAGGAGTGTGATATCACGAACCGTGAATATCACGAAGCTCTGCAAGCAAAAAGTCACTGAACACGCGACCATCTGGATTAGCAGTACCGAACTGAATGTACGCTTTACGGTAATTGCCAGCCTCGTTCAAACAAAAATGCATAACGTATATTCGACATTTACCGTGAATAATTTTACTACTTTTGGATGAAAAGGATGCTGAACATTAATTTACAATATACAGTGGGTCAAAAAAGTTTTCATACACCTTGTTTTTTTGCGATAACTTTATAGACATAAGCGATGCGCAAAGAAAGCCAATTTTATTTAATAGTACATCAGGTACAGAGATAAACTGCAAATGGAGAATTTTTCCCCAAGGAATAATAGAAGAATTATGCAAAAAAAAAACGGAAATTTTCGGGCCAAAAAAGTATTCGTACACTTACGAATGAGCTGCTAAACCTCTGCGTACAGTGTAAACCAGTCTTCGTTTACACAATGCTTTTGACCTATTCCATGCGGTAGTAGATCTTCAAGCTCTGAACAGACACGATGGCAAAGAAAAGCGAAACATCAATATCCATGCGAGATAGAGTGATTTTTCTTCGAAAACGCGGTGAAAGTTATCGAAAAATTATTAAAGAACTAAATCTAAGTTTCGCAACAGTGCAATATATAATAAAAAAAATACGAAAGAACAAACGGCACAGAAAATAAGCCACGAACCGGTCGACCGAGAATACTAACGGTACGAGAGCGTCGGAGTATTGTTACAGAGGCTACGAAAAAACCGTTCACAAGTGCTCGCAGTTTAGCGAATGATGTCGCGTCAACATCGGGGAAGAGCGTGTGTCCCCGGACTATTCGAAACGTTTTGCATTCTGCCCAAATATACGGCAGAACTGCCCGCAAAAAATCATTAATTAATAATATTAATCGAGAAAAACGTTTAGGTTTCGCAAAAACCTACGTAAAAAAATCTATAGAATTTTGGAAACGTGTCGTATTCTCGGATGAATCGAAGTTTAACATCTTTGGGTTCGATGGAAAAAAATTCGTCTGGCGGAAACCAAATACCGAGCTCCGGCAGAAAAATTTAATACCGACTGTAAATCACGGCGGAAGAAGCGTCATAGTTTGGGGCTGTATGGGATATTATGGCGTTGGTAATCTGGCTTTTATAGATGGTACAATGAATGCCCGGAAGTATATCGACGTGTTGCGCAGCAATTTGAAATCGAGTGTAGATAAAATGGGTCTGGATGGAAATTTCTACTTCCAACAAGATAACGACCCGAAACATACTCCCATGAAAACGAGGGAAATGGTTACTCTATAATGTCCGCAAAAAATTGATTACACCACCACAATCTCCGGACATGAATCCTATTGAAAATTTATGGCACTTGGTGAATGTAGAAATTAGAAAAAGAAAAATAACAAACAAATCCGATCTTCGAAGAGTGCTTTTAGAAGAATGGACGAAAATAACAAAAGAAAGAAGGCAAAAGCTAGTAGAATCCATGCCTAAGAGACTCGAGGCGATAATTGAAGCAAAAGGGATGCACACCAAATATTAGTTATAATTAACAACTATGATGATGTAGGTTTTCACTATAATCGTAAGTGTACGAATACTTTTTGTGCCCGAAAAGTTTCGTTTTTTTTCGCATAATTCTTCTATTATTCCTGGGAAAAAATTCTCCATTTGCAGTTTATCTCTGCACCTGATGTACTATCAAATAAAATTGGCTTTCTTCGCGTATCGCTTATGTCTATAGAGTTATCGCAAAAAAAACAAGGTGTACGAATACTTTTTTGACCCACTGTATATAATTAAGATGTAAATGTACATTTTTCTCCTTTTCAATCCAATGTCCGGGAACATTATTTATTTTCGGGTTATCTTACTCATTGAGCTGATCGTGTCTCTTCACAATGGCAGCTAGTTTGTACCAATATTTTTTCGATTCCGCCATCGTCGTCTCGTTAACGACATTTTTCAATGAATAACGAATTATCCTGAGCTGTCCGCATATATGAAGCACGAGCATAGAAATCAGACTGTCGGGTGCCGCGTAACACATACCACCCATGATCGAACTGAAAAATTGACCCGACCAAAGTGACACAAAGACCGGAAGTCTCGTTGTATTGAAAGGATAGTAGACAACGAAAAAAAAATCGTCAGTTAATCGAGGCTCGATTTTCGGCACTTTGCTGTTTGTCACCATGATCCAGATCTGATGGTATAAAATATTTAGGCCCGAATTTCGAAAAATGTACTCTTCTCATTTTTTTTTTTTTTTCGAATCACTGAAATTACTTGGAGAGCCATAAACTCGCCGATCACCCCGGTGGTAAGAGTGAACGATACCATAGAAATGAATCGGCTAATTCTACCGGTCTCGAGCATTACTTCGAGCTGTTCTTTCGTCGACGCTCTTCCCCAATCGTCGTTGATTGCAACGAGAATCGAGCTAATCACTTCGGAATTTGAAAGAAAAAAAAAACAGAACAATTTTAACATGTTCGAAGCTCTTTTTTCTTTTCATTCGCTACCTTTTCTCCGATACTGGAGAGCCGTAATTTTCACAATTGCGATACTGAGAGACATATTCGTCGCGAGACAATCGATCATGGCGGTCAGATTTCCCCATAGAATCGACAAGCTCGCCATTTGTGGCAACCAGAGGGAGATGATCATCAAAAAACCATATACCGATGCTCTTCGTTTGCTTGCGAGACTTTCGTCCTTAATTGCCCACATGCCGAGTAACTTTTGGTAATAAGCGTTCCAGCCGTAAGCGTACACAAAGCCTTTTGAGAGCCGGGCAATTAATTTCTCTCACTTTTTGTTTTAGTTATGTTAAAAAATCATCGCACTCACCTTGATTCATCGCGATGGTCGAAGCTCACTCCGCGACGGTTCTTTGAAGAGTCAAGTGTCGCTCCGAAAAATATACTTGGGGTAAAGGAATTGTGGGATTTTACACGAAACCCTCCACGCGTCGTTTGATTAAAAATTCAAATACCAATGACCCATCCCACTGAATCGTTAAATTTCCCATGAGAAGGTAGGTTGTTAAACTTGCATATGCACGAACTTTGCGAACGGTATCGTGAATAGTGAATATCGCCAACTTCTGCACATTCAATATCGAACCGCGAGGTGAAGAACCGAAATTGACCGTTCAAAAGTAACATTAGACGTTGGGGAACAAAGTTTACGGTTCCGGGCTGACTCGCGAAAAGTCGATGAAACGCGCGGATCGCCATGAGCCCTTGGGATATTTATTGGACGGTATAAAATGTTTTTTCTGTTAGTTTCCGAATTACGATGACACTCGAACGAGGTTTACTTTAATATTATTTTATTCGACGATGGTTTATTTTATTTCCATGATTTCCACAAATTTTACTATACGTACCTTTCCGATTGACCATTTATCGATCAACCAATAAACCGATAAATCATTCATTCGATAAAACGGTATACCGATAAATCGTTCAATCGATCAATCTCTCTTTCATTGCTATCAGCATCGATAGATATCCCATCGAATTCTTGATTATCTGTTAGAACACAAAAAATTATCAGAATTCGTAACGTGAAAGATGTCACGAAGGATTATTTTTAGGGCTGTTACTTTTGTACGGGTTAGCCGGATACCCGAAAGTATCCGGGTATCCGGGAAATCGGATCCAACATTTCAGATTCGAATACCCGAATATCCGGGTATTCGAGTACCGGAGTATCCGGGTATCCGGATATCCGAATAATCACGGATCCGGGTAACCTGGTAATAACGAATAATGTCGGGTAATTACCCGAATTTTCGCGTACAGGCTCAAATAGGACCGCCGGCGTAAAAAAAATAATGATATCGTATTAGTCTGGTCATCAAATAAGCCGAAATATAGGACGTTAATAGTTACCATTGAAAAAAATTGGAAAATAACTTGTATCAAATTTGCTCTGTTCAAAGAAATTATGCAAAACTACGGTCAAAATGAAAACTTAGTGTTGACGAATCAGACGTCACGGTTTTCCAATTTATAATAATTGTGTATTTATTCGGGAAAACATTTTACATGTGACAACCACAATTTTTTAGAATCTGCTTTTACGATCACAATTTCTTGCCTGCACATATTAAGAATAGCCGAGATCCGCTTCTTCACATTCTATATTTTCACTCCAACTCTAAAGTTCATAAAAACTGCACACACGCCCATAAAGCAAATATACATTTCAGAAACTAAGGATATTTATTAAATAATAATAAATCGTGATGAAAAAATAATATTAAAGATGCAAATAGTGCAGGTCAATGTTGATTAAGTTCTTATGAAATGATCATGTGTTTCCCTAACATTGTATAGAAGATTATGTCATTGCTTTTTTAATCTACACAAGAATGTTTTATTGAAATTGTAGTTTTTGTCGGACGTGAATTACAGTAAAGAAATAGTTTGGTAATAATAGTAAATACGCCTGCAAGATTCTTTCCAAGAATCTTCGTTATAATAATAATCTAATTTGTTTGATATTGATATCAGTCGGTAAAAATAAACAATGGTCGGTAAAAATAAAAAGTGGAATTTTTCGCGTACAGGCTCAAATAGGACCGCCGGCGTAAACGAAAATAATGATATCGTATTAGTCTGGTCATCAAATAAGCCGAAATATAGGGCGATAATAGTTACCATTGAAAAAAATTGGAAAATAACTTGTATCAAATTTGCTCTGTTCAAAGAAATTGTGCAAAACTACGGTCAAAATGAAAACTCAGTGTTGACGAATCAGACGTCACGGTTTTCCAATTTATAATAATTGTGTATTTACCTCGGGAAAACATTTTACATGTGACACCCACAATTTTTTAGAATCTGCTGTTACGATCACAATTTCTTGCCTGCGCATATTAAGAATAGCCGAGATCCGCTTCTTCACATTCTATATTTTCTCTCCAACTCTAAAGTTCATAAAAACTGCACACACGCCCATAAAGCAAATATACATTTCAGAAACTAAGGATATTTATTAAATAATAATAAATCGTGATGAAAAAATAATATTAAAGATGCAAATAGTGCAGGTCAATGTTGATTAAGTTCTTATGAAATGATCATGTGTTTCCCTAACATTGTATAGAAGATTATGTCATTGCTTTTTTAATCTACACTAGAATGTTTTATTGAAATTGTAGTTTTTGTCGGATGTGAATTGCAGTAAAGAAATAGTTTGGTAATAATAGTAAATACGCCTGCAAGATTCTTTCCAAGAATCTTCGTTATAATGATAATCTAATTTGTTTAATATTGATATCAGTCGGTAAGAATAATATTTAAAAAAACAATGATATTGCATTAGTCTGGTCTTCAAATAAACCGAAATATAGGGCGTTGATAGTTACCATTGAAAAAAATTGGAAAATAACTTGTATCAAATTTGCTCTGTTCAAAGAAATTGTGCAAAACTACGGTCAAAATGAAAACTCAGTGTTGACGAATCAGACGTCACGGTTTTCCAATTTATAATAATTGTGTATTTACTCGGGAAAACATTTTACATGTGACACCCACAATTTTTTAGAATCTGCTGTTACGATCACAATTTCTTGCCTGCGCATATTAAGAATAGCCGAGATCCGCTTCTTCACATTCTATATTTTCTCTCCAACTCTAAAGTTCATAAAAACTGCACACACGCCCATAAAGCAAATATACATTTCAGAAACTAAGGATATTTATCAAATAATAATAAATCGTGATGAAAAAATAATATTAAAGATGCAAATAGTGCAGGTCAATGTTGATTAAGTTCTTATGAAATGATCATGTGTTTCCCTAACATTGTATAGAAGATTATGTCATTGCTTTTTTAATCTACACTAGAATGTTTTATTGAAATTGTAGTTTTTGTCGGATGTGAATTGCAGTAAAGAAATAGTTTGGTAATAATAGTAAATACGCCTGCAAGATTCTTTCCAAGAATCTTCGTTATAATGATAATCTAATTTGTTTAATATCGATATCAGTCGGTAAGAATAATATTTAAAAAAAATAATGATATTGCATTAGTCTGGTCTTCAAATAAGCCGAAATATAGGGCGTTAATAGTTACCATTGAAAAAAATTGGAAAATAACTTGTATCAAATTTGCTTTGTTCAAAGAAATTGTGCAAAACTACGGTCAAAATGAAAACTTAGTGTTGACGAATCAGACGTCACGGTTTTCCAATTTCTAATAATTATGTATTTACTCGGGAAAACATTTTACATGTGACACCCACAATTTTTTAGAATCTGCTGTTACGATCACAATTTCTTGCCTGCGCATATTAAGAATAGCCGAGATCCGCTTCTTCACATTCTATATTTTCTCTCCAACTCTAAAGTTCATAAAAACTGCACACACGCCCATAAAGCAAATATACATTTCAGAAACTAAGGATATTTATTAAATAATGATAAATCGTGATGAAAAAATAACTTTGAAGATGCAAATAGTGCGGGTCAATGTTGATTAAGTTCTTATGAAATGATCATGTGTTTCCCTAACATTGTATAGAAGATTATGTCATTGCTTTTTTAATCTACACAAGAATGTTTTATTGAAATTGTAGTTTTTGTCAGATGTGAATTACAGTAAAGAAATAGTTTGGTAATAATAGTAAATACGCCTGCAAGATTCTTTCCAAGAATCTTCGTTATAATAATAATATAATTTGTTTAATATTGATATCAATCGGTAAAAATAAAAAATGGTTAACTAAATGATCGGACATGAACACCGATATAATCCCGGTTTCTCAATATTCCGGTAATGATTTGTTATTCGTCTTATAAATGTACTTCGCAAACATTGTTCTTGGCAACATCTGCGCATGCCTCACAAATTGTGTAAATTGAACAATTATTTTCAGCATTTTCGGCATCAATTATCGGTGGTAATTGCCCGATATTATACGTTATTATCTGAGTACCCGGTTACCCGGATACCCCGAAACTATTCGCATACCCGAATCCGTTATTACCCGGATATTATCGAGTTATCGTGAAACCCGAATTACTCGGGTATCCGGATACCCGGAAGAGTTCAAGCTCTAATCATTTTGCTCACAGCATTGAAGAGCTGTAGATTAAAAGTGCAGAATTTCCCGGCTCTTATTTCAAGCGGAATTTTCGATCTGTGGCAGATGAGGAGAAACGCTTTGGCCTCTTTGGGTGCCAAATTGTACCATTTTGTCTTGTAAAAATCATCCGCCAGACTGGTACTCTGGGTGAACGAAAAAAATTAAAAATAAGCCTCCAACATCGATTTCTATACGAGAATTAAGTTGAAATGACGAAAACTCACTTCAAAAAAAAGTTTATCTCCTACGTAACAGTATATGAACAGATGTATGACCGTATAAACGGCATATATCATAGAAAATCCTAAATCCAAAACAGGCAAGGAGGTACCGTTTCGGTCCATAAGAGTCTGGAAAACAAAATTTTTTATTCCATTCGAAGCGTCGAAAAGAAATTAAAAATCGCCGTATCTTACTGACAGTGAACATGGCGTAAGCCTGGAAACAAAAAGTCAGCGAACATGCTAGCATTTGAACGAGAAGTATCGAGCTGAATGTCGTCCTTATGACGAGCGCCAAGCTTGTTAAAAGAATAAAAAGACATCGATATTTTTGTCACAAAATAGAATAGATTTTATCTAATAAAATAAAATTATATTTCCATTCAATAATCACATTTTTTTTAGGAATACAAATCGCACGATCAAACAATTTGTTTTCGATAAATTATTCTTACTGATTAAGTTGCTCGTGTCTTTTCACGATAGTACCGAGTCTCTTCCAATATTTTTCAGGATCCGAGACCGTCGTCTCGTCAGCGAGATATCTCAGTGAACGACGAATAATTTTCAATTGACCGCACAAATGTAAAACGACCACCGAAACGAAACAATCGGGTCCGGCGTAGGATATCATACCCAAATAAGTGCCAATAAATTGGACGAGCCAAATTGGCAAGAAAACCTCGTTTTTCGTCGTGTCAAAGGGATAATACGAGTCGTGAAGGAAACCAAAGGCCAAACGAGAATTTACGTTCGGATCAACGCCTTGCCAAAGTTTCCATAGCTAAACATTCGTTTATCCTGATTTTGGGATGCTTTCACTGTGGATGTCGTTTGAGATGTTTTTTATTCTGTTTTTTTTTTTCGGTATTTTATTTACCCGAGAGAGAATGTACTCAAAGAACATGACATTTGTGAGGGAAAATGAGAGTATCGAAATTGATCTGCTAATTTTTGCCGTCTCTAGCATAATAGAACGCTCCTTTTTTGATACAATTTTCTCCCAGTCGTCGGCTACTGTAGCGACGATCCAAGCGATGACTTGAAAATGTAAAATAAAATAAGAAGCATTTAAGATAGTAGTCTGGTAACTTAAGCCGATTTTCATGTCTTTTTTGGAGGGCGTTTTTTTGTAGGGAAATAAAAATGAATCGTTTTGGATATTTAGGATGTTTTTATTTACATGTTAAAGATACAAAAAAAAAATGTTTGAAAAAATTTAATAGCTTATTATTATTATTATTATTATTGATCGAAGTTGGCACCTCAAAAAAAAAGCGCGTGGGTGGCCCCGGTGATTTTGGCTCTTGATGTTATCTGAAATAAAAAATTCTTGATAATTCTTAATCTATAGACATGTCATTCTGGTCGGAACTACTGAAGTTCAATTTCATGGATAAATAACAAAATGGCGGACTTTGGAAAAAATAAAATTTTATCCATGAAATTTAACTTCAGTAGTTCCGACCAGAATGACATGTCTATAGATTAAGAATTATCAAGAATGTTTGATTTCAGATAACATCAAGAGCCAAAATCACCGGGGCCACCCACGCGCTTTTTTTTCGAGGTACCAACTTCGATCAATAATAATAATAATAATAAACTATTAAATTTTATCAAAAAATTTTTTTTTTGTATCTTCAATATGTAAATAAAAACATCCTAAATATCCAAAACGATTCATTTTTATTTTCCTACAAAAAAACGCCCTCCAAAAAAGACATGAAAATCGGCTTAAGTTACCAGACTACTACCGTAATTCGAATAAAATTTCATTTTAGTTCTTCCAAATATCATCGATCTAATTAAATCATTGGCGATGTCCACATTTTTTATGTTTTTCAACCGATATACATATATGACTTTTTTTTAAATTAAATAAGTAAATATATATGAAAGTAAGAAAATAAAAACCATAATGTTCTCATACCTTTTCTCTGATATTGAAGAACTATAATTTTCGAAATTGATATTGCTATGGGCATGTTAGTGGATAGGCAAATAATAGAGGAGTTCATGTCACCCCAGAGAATCGATAAGCTCGCAGCTTGAGGTATCCATATCGAGATAAATATGAAAATGGACCAGATCCATGCTCTCTGTCGGATTGCTCTTCCTTCGTCATTTCTCGCGCAGATACCCAATATCTTCTGATAATAAATGTTCCAGCCGTACGCGTACGCGAAGCCTGAAGAGTGTTCACTTTGTCAATTTTTTTTCCCTCCTCTTTAAGGGCAAAAAATTGCAAAGTTTAGACGAACCAAACATAATGATTGAACCAAATTTTATATAAAAAGTAATAATGTCCCTTTGGAGAAGTTTAATATTAAATACCCTACATTTCATTCGAATAAAATTTGGTATCGAAATAAAATGAAATTAAAACTTGTTAATTTGTGACGAATTACAAATTAAAAATCTTACACCGCCCACGCCATACTCACGCACCTTGATTATTTTCCATCGAAGCTTAACCTACGGTGGTTTTTTATTCACTGACGTGCCGCGAGGAAAATATATCTTGCGCAAAATCGAGCAAAGCATCGACCACGCATGCTTCGTTTTAAAATGCAAATTGTTCCTATCCACTCGGTGAATTCAATCTAAAATTTACACGAAGACCTCTTTAGTTTGGCGAGCTTCGAGTTAAAACTTTCTAAAATTGCACTCGAGTATTATTTCAATATATCCTCTCGGAGCACAGACAGACGTTCCGAGTGCAATGAACTTTTCGCGACAGAATAAAATTGTTCTCGAAGCTTGCTGCTTGTTACAACGGTCAGTTCAACCTCCAAACGATAATAGGGAATTCTAGGATATTTTTTTTTGCACTTATTAATTTACAATCTCAACAATATGATTTTTTGCGTGCCAACAATGTATACAAGTGCACATGGTATAAAAAGCGATATAAATGTCGGTGCTATAAAGAATTCGCGTGACATAGTACATTTTTACATTATTGAAGTGCTACAAAAGCCAAAAGAAATATTTATTTAAATCGAACAAATTTTATTTGATCTTCCAATGAAATTTGTCTCTTTACAAACTAATTGTGTTTCCTCGGGATTTATGACGCAAAGATGTGACGTAGTGGATCTATGAATTTGATCGTTATCTCGTAAGAACTAACTTATAGTTCGATATCTCAAACATTGGGTACGACTAATGGATAAACTATCTAATGAAAGATGATTTTTTTGTAAATTATTTTACGCGTACTATTCGATCAGTCGATCCTTCATGGCGAGCAGCACCGAGAGATATCCCATCGAAGTTTTCATTATCTGATGGAAGAGAATTATTTTGAATAAAAACTCTCGTTGTATGATAAAATTTAATTTAACGAATAAATAGTAGTAAAACGTGACGCTTATGAATTCTTTTCTATTTTATTTCGTCATAAAAAAAAAATTTTGAGGATTTAAAAAAAATAGAGTAGGTCTTACACTCGTGAACATTTCGAGAGAAAAACTGCAAAATTTTCCTGCAGTTATCTGCAGAGGAGTTCTCGATCGATGAGTCACGAACATGAGTGTCTTTATCTCCGCCGTATTCATAAGATACCAGTAGCTCTCGTAGGGTGAAAACCCGATATCCGAACTCTAGAAATGCCGATAGTATTAAGGGTGAACACCACTGTGACCCCCTGTTTTTTTTCACATTTTTCAAGAATTTTTTTTTGTGGGAAAAAAAAGAGATATTCGAAAAATTTTTTTGGGTTTTGTTCCTTGTCTATTAATGTATCAAAAAACATTTTTTTCACATTTTTCACGCCGCATGGTGGCGCTGGGGAAGCTCTCGCGTCAGGTGCTGTCATTTCCGCGGCACGCAGCAGCTCTCTCTTTAACGTCGATCTGAAAAAAAATACCGAGTGTTTTCGTTAATAATATGATATTTTGAAGAGAAGTACACAGGGATTTGGAAAAATATTGTTTTAAAAAAAATAGGCACGCCTTTGAAATTAACTTTAATTTCAAAGGCGTGCCTATTTTTTTCCACATCCCTGTGTACTTCTCTTCAAAATATCATATTATTAACGAAAACACTCGGTATTTTTTTTTCAGATCGACGTTGAAGAGAGTTCTGCTGCGTGCCGCGGAAATGACAGCACCTGACGCGAGAGCTTCCCCAGCGCCACCATGCGGCGTGAAAAATGTGAAAAAAAATGTTTTTTGATACATTAATAAACAAGGAACAAAACCCAAAAAAATTTTTCGAATATCTCTTTTTTTTCCCACAAAAAAAAATTCTTGAAAAATGTGAAAAAAAAACAGGGGGTCACAGTGGTGTTCACCCTTAAAGTCGATGGAATATCGTTCTTTTCACTGATCGACACTATCGATAATCTCGTGGCTCACCTCGACAATTAGCATATCACCGACCCAGCAATACACGAACAGATGCATTATAGTGTAAATCGCATGAAGAACGAAAAACGTCATTCCGAGTATCGGAAAATTGCCCTCCCTCTTATCCATCACCGTCTAAAACTCGATATTATCGATCAATCAGGGCAATTCATCGAATAATACAAATTTCAATGATGACAGGAAAAAAATGTAAGTAATTAAACTATTTAATTACTTAATATTGTCAGTATAAAGAGTTAACATTTTTCGTATAACGAGGCACGCACCGAGAACATAGCGAATCCCTGAAAACAGAAGGTGATTGTGCACACGAGCATTTGAGCCAAGAGCATCGTATTGAAAGCTTCCTCGATCATTGCGTTTCGTCTTTAAAAAAAAAGATGTTAATAAAAGGAGATGTGATAACGTAATGGATAATGTTCGTCAGAGCTGTGCAATAAGTTTGATTAAAATAAAAAAATGTTTAACCTGTTAAGCTCCTCGTGTCTTTCGACAATGGACGTGAGCTTTTGTTGAAAAACTCGAGTATCCATCGGGGAAGATGTGTCGACGATATTTTTCAAATTGAGGCGCACGACAGCGATTTGTCCGCACAAATGAAGAACGAGCATAGCGACGAATGCATCGGGACCCGAGTAAGCTATCATCGAGAACCAAGTACCGGCCAATTGACCGATCCAAGTGGGTATAAAGTATTTGAGCTTTTTCGTGTCGTAAGGAAATACGGCCGAATAGAGAAAACCGATCGACAAACGTGGATCGATGTCGGGATTATCGAGATTTTGTATACCGAACCATATCTATAGGGAAGACACTTAACTTCAGAAAACGGATCTTCGCTTCATCTGTGGGAATTCTTTTTAACAAAGTGTCGATCGTTTAAAAATGAATGACACGAGAACAAACCCCTGAAGCGACGTACGCGACGAGCAAACCGCTCGTTACCGTTACGGAAAGTAGAGAAATAATTCTACTAATTTTCGTGGGTTTCATCATCGTCGCCTCCTGTTCTTTGGTCCACGGTAGAGCCCAATCTTCCTCTACGAGCATCAGCAAATCCTTCAAAACTTTGAAAATAAGTTAATAAATGAATCTACTTGTTGTTTTTAATTTTTTTTTCGTCATACATACAGTGGGTCAAAAAAGTATTCATACACCTTGTTTTTTTTGCGATAACTTTATAGACATAAGCGATGCGCAAAAAAAGTCAATTTTATTTAATAGTACATCAGGTACAGAGATAAACTGCAAATGAAGAATTTTTCCCAGGAACAATAGAAGAATTATCCAAAAAAAAAACGAAAATTTTCGGGCCAAAAAAGTATTCGTACACTTACGATTGAGCTGCTAAACCTCAATATTCACTCACGGACGGTCTGACCTCTGCCTTCAATGTAAACAAGCCTTCGTTTACACAATGGTTTTGACCTGTTCCATGCGGTAGTAGATCTTCAAGCTCTGAACAGACACGATGGCAAAGAAAAGCGAAATATCAATATCCATGCGAGATGGAGTGATTTTTCTTCGGAAACGCGGTGAAAGTTATCGAAAAATTAGTAAAGAACTAAATCTAAGTTTCGCAACAGTGCAATATATAATAAAAAAAATACGAAAGAACAAACAGCACAAAAAATAAGCCACGAACCGGTCGACCGAGAATACTAACGATACGAGAGTGTCGGAGTATCGTTACAGAGGCTACGAAAATACGGTTCACAAGTGCTCGCAGTTTAGCGAATGATGTCGCGTCAATATCGGGGAAGAGCGTGTGTCCCCGGACTATTCGAAACGTTTTGCATTCTGCCCAAATATACGGCAGAACTGCCCGCAAAAAACCATTAATTAATAATGTAAATCGAGAAAAACGTTTAGGTTTCGCAAAAACCTACGTAAAAAAATCTATAGAATTTTGGAAACGTGTCGTATTCTCGGATGAATCGAAGTTTAACATCTTCGGGTCGGATGGAAAAAAATTGGTCTGGCGGAAACCAAATACCGAGCTCCGGCAGAAAAATTTAATACCGACTGTAAAGCACGGCGGAGGAAGCGTCATGGTTTGGGGCTGTATGGGATATTATGCCGTTGGTAATCTGGCTTTTATAGATGGTAAAATGAATGCCTAGAAGTATATCGAAGTGTTGCGCAGCAATTTGAAAGAAAGTGTAGATAAAATGGCCTTGGATGGAAATTTCCACTTCCAACAAGATAACGACCCGAAACATACTGCCATGAAAACGAGGGAATAGTTACTCTATAATGTCCGCAAACAATTGATTACACCACCACAATCTCCGGACATCAATCCTATTGAAAATTTATGGCACTTGGTGGATGTAGAAATTAGAAAAAGAAAAGTAACAAACAAATCTGATCTCCAAAGAGTGCTTTTAGAAGAATGAACGAAAATAGCAAAAGAAACAACGCAAAAGCTAGTAGAATCCATGCCTAAGAAACTCAAGACGATAATTGAAGCAAAAGGGATGCACACCAAATATTAGTTATAATTAACAACTATGATGATGTAGCTTTTCACTATAATCGTAAGTGTATGAATACTTTTTTTGCCCGAAAATTTTCGTTTTTTTGGCATAATTCTTCTGTTATTCCTGGGAAAAAATTCTCCATTTGCAGTTTATCTCTGCATCCGATGTACTATTAAATAAAATTGGCTTTCTTTGCGTATCGCTTATGTCTATAAAGTTATCGCAAAAAAACAAGATGTATGAACACTTCTTTGACCCACTGTATATCCTGTACCTTTTCTCTGATACCGAAAAACAACGAGTTTCATAACAGACACGCCGACCGGTACGTTGGTCGAAAGACACTCGATCGTCTCGTTGAGATTTCCCCAAAAAACCGAGACGCTCGCGAATTGCGGTATCCATATTAGAACGAATATCAAAAGTGAATACGCCCAGGCGCGATAACGAAGAAATAAATTCTCGTTTGACTCGGGCCATACTCCGATAACGCCCATATTGAAGCGATTCCACCCGTAGGCGTAAATATATTCTGATAAATTCGAACGTAATACATTTTTCAAGACCATTGAAATGCAAAACGAGAATAACAATAATAATCGTTTGATAAATTGCAATTCGGACGTACTCGGATTATCCTTCATTGATGCTAACTCAACGGAGCTTTCTCGACGACTGACGCGTTCGTCGTGATATTATTTTTCGACTTTTTTCATACCTGAGAGAGAGAGAGAGAGAGAAAAAAAATTGGCCTCTCAGGAAATGCATAATACGCATGCTCGTGAGACGAAATGCAGAACTGGCACAACATCGAGGATTTAGTTGTTAAATATTCATCGAGGAGGGCGATACACTGGCCACGAGAAGTTTTTCCGTTGCTCGCTGAGTTTTGCGGAAACGATAGAAAAAAAAAAGAATTCTCGCACACGAGGAGAAAGGTACAAAAAAATACTATTTATATCATAGTTCTTCGATGCGTTCACGAAAATCCTGAAATAAATGATCGTATAGGTGATCCGTGGTCATTGAACCCGCGAGATTGTCGGAAAAAAAACTGAATTATTTCTTCATAAACATACATTCGTAATTCGATGAATCGCAAAAAGTTCGGAAAAATATTACAATGGTCATCCGTCTTCGTACATTAGAGGGGAATTTTTAACATAAAGAAATTTATTATTATAGTACTGTCCGATAGTCCAATAAGCGTCCAGGTCACCAAGGTATAAATAATATTCGATTATTATGCAAATTCGATTCATTTGATTAAAAATGTATTCGGCCTGTAATTTATTGTTCGCCAGTGGATGCAGATAAATAATTGTGGTTTATACTTATCGCTAATAGAAATTGTTATTATTTCTTATTTACAACAAATCAAGTACATAATACGAAAAATTTTATTCTCCTACAATATCGACTATCCAATTAAAAACCTATTAAATATTGTTATACATGGGAGAATATCAAAAGTCGATTTTTTTTCATCAATTACACGTAAAAAAAGGTCGTTTTATTCCATCTTGTTACACAAAACGCTCTCTCTCTCTGATAATCGCACGACACATCATACGTTGTAAAAAAAAAAAAAGTTATTACTCTCAAGTAGCCAACAGAATCATCTGTCTAAGAGGGTTTGGATTTAATAACGAATACTGGAAATGAAATAAATATTGGGTAATAATATTTTTATGATAATTATGATATATTTAAGTAACATGCGTGTGCATATATATATATATTAGGGTGATTCTTAATTTGGTGATGTTGGAAATTCTTTGGTATTGTTCGTCGAAAGTAATCAACATATCCAGAAAAAAAATTGGGCGCAAGCGGAACTTTGTCCAATAATTCTAACCCACCCCACCGAGCTGTCGAATTTTTATATGAAAAAATGCATGCATTCAACATTTTTTTAAGAAAATTGTTTATTATTTCAAAACTATTCGTGATAAGAAAATTTTATATTGTGTTTTTATAGGAAATTTAATGCTCTACAAAAATGGTATCTTGTAAAATTTTTGTGAATTTAATATTTATCACGTTATTAGCAAAAAACTGTCATCATTTATTCCAAAAGTCCATCATTATGGCCAAAACAGGAGTTTGACGTCGAAAAACTGCAATGTATTCTTCATATGCAATTAGAAATATGAAGAGATACGTAGTGCACTCAATAACAGTATGTAAACGATCATTAAATTTTCAATTTTATCAATTTTATTATCATTCATGATAAATTTTTTTTCTTTGATGGATAAGGACATTGATTTCTTTATTAGTTCCAAATCGATGGCTTTTTTCAAAAGATTTGAAATCAACTCCTCATTTTTTGATATCGATGTGAGCGAGTGGATTTCTAATGAAAATTATTTACAAGGCTTAAAAATAGTTAAAGGAATTAAAGTGATTAACGATGTTGCAGAAAGAGGAGTGAAACTTATTACAGAGTACAATGATCGTCTCACTTATGATGAAGATCAGAAATAATTCATTGTACAAATGATTGAAGAATATAAAAAAAAATATCCTGATATTAACAAAGCAACTTTGCTCCAACCGATGTAATTCATTATTGTAAGTTGATTTTTAAAATATATGACATCATTTATTATTATTCACAATAAAATTAATAAAATTGAAAATTTGAATATTGTTTACATTTCTTTGTTGAGTGCGCTACGTATTTCTTCATAATCTTATATACATACGAAAAATAAATTGCAGCTATTCGACGTCAAACTCATGTTTTGACCATAATGATCGACTTTTGGAATAAATGATGACAGTTTTTTGCTAATTACGTGATAAATATTAGATTCACGAGAATTTCACAAGACACCTTTTTTGTAGAGCATTATATTTCCTACAAAAACGTTATACACAATTCTTTTATCATAAATAGTTTTGAAATAATAAACAATTTTCTTAACAAAATTTTGAATGCATGCATTTTTTCATATAAAAATTCGACAGCTCGGTGGGGTGGGTTAGAATTATTGGACAAAGTTCCGCTTGCGCCCAATTTTTTTTCTAGATATGTTGATTACTTTTAAGGAACAATACCAAAGAATTTCCAACATCACCAAATTAAGAACCACCCTAATATATATATATATATATATAAACTAATAAATTAATCAACATATGAAGAAATTAAATTAAATTTGTGTGAACGATGATCGATCGACATATATTTACAGTTTGGCTTACTTTTCTTACGCTTTTTCATACAGGAGACTCAACGAAACTGACTGTGGTGAGGCACTTTTTTTATTATCAGTGCTATTAAGACACGTGAATTATTATTGCAATGAAAAAATGATCGTTGAATCTTCGTACGAGAGCCTCATATGTATAAATTCTGCCACAAGAAATATCGTATGTTCGTTAGTTTTCTTTCGCTTATCTCGTTTAGCGGCTATGACTGTGTCCACTTCACCCATGATGATATATCATATACCATGAGTTTGGGCGTCTATAATAATATACGTGTGTATCTATTAAAAGAAGACGTTTCCTGGCCTCGCCTGTGGGCACAAGAATCTCGAACAATCGTGCTTACTCACGGCCTCCATGACCTCCTGAAAATGACTGGATACCTGCAACGCAGCTCCGGGCTGTATACTAGAACGATAACGAGAGAAAGAAAAGAATAATAAAAGAAGGTGGAAAATAAAAATGGAAAATACGTCGCAACGACACAATCAAGTGTCGACGACGTGGATTGAGCGATAATGGCGAGTTTAGAAAGCGTTGAAAGGGTGCCGCGAGAACGTTGAATCGTTGGAAACGGAGAAGAGAGATGTCCGAGCTCATTTGTTCGCGTGTGAACGAGAGCTTTGACGATTAAAGTGAATTTCCGAGTCATCGACGTAAGCGAGCAAGCTGTTTCATGAAAAATTTCTTTTACACGATGATTCGATGAGAAAGAGTCAAAAATGTCGTTTTATTTGAATTTTTCGCGCTATTTCCCTGTCAGTATTCGTTTGCATTTTATGGCCGGGAGAGGGCGCGCGATTTGTACGCTAGAGAGACGCGGGAAAATTGGTGCGGTAAAAGGGAGCCTCGCGACCACTGCCCGAGCGATAGAACTTGATATGTGACATTATCGCGACAAAGTGTGACGTTGCGAAGACTTTTAACAGGTATCCGAGTGAAACTGTGCTAAGAGGTAAAAGTTGAATCAGTCAGTGGGACGTTTAAATGCGCGCACGGGCGAAAGCCGCGTTAAGAAGAAAGTCATTCTCGACGTTTACGGTTACTGTACAGAAGTTCCGCTTGGCCAAACGTGCTCTAGCTCTCGACCATCACTTTGCCCTGTGGTGCGTACTCGGTAAATAAACTGTACGTGCTCGCAGAGCGAGAAGTGCAATAAAAGAAACTGCGAGAAAACTGGAATTGAACTTCCAATCGACGAATACTTCATTTTTTCAGAATCGTAAATTACGAAAAAGTGCGCTCCAGAAGCACGCGCATATTTATCATTTTGTGAAAAAATCAAAAAATATTTTGTTCTTTTAGAAGAATTCCATACAGTGGGTCAAAAAAGTATTCGTACACCTTGTTTTTTTGCGATAACTTTATAGACATAAGCGATACGCAAGAAAGCCAATTTTATTTGATAGTACATCAGGTGCAGAGATAAACTGCAAATGGAGAATTTTTTCCCAGGAATAATAGAAGAATTATGCGAAAAAAACGAAAATTTTCGGGCAAAAAAAGTATTCGTACACTTACGATTATAGCGAAAACCTACATCATCATAGTTGTTAATTATAACTAATATTTGGTGTGCATCCCTTTTGCTTCGATTATCGCCTCGAGTCTCTTAGGCATGGATTCTACTAGCTTTTGCGTTGTTTCTCTCGCTATTTTCGTCCATTCTTCTGAAAGCACTCTTTGGAGATCGAATTTGTTTGTTATTTTTCTTTTTCTAATTTCTACAGCCACCAAGTGCCATAAATTTTCAATAGGATCGATGTCCGGATATTGTGGTGGTGCAATCAATTGTTTGCGGACATTATAGAGTAACCATTCCCTCGTTTTCATGGCAGTATGTTTCGGGTCGTTATCTTGTTGGAAGTAGAAATTTCCATCCAGGCCCATTTTATCTACACTCGCTTTGAAATTGCTGCGCAACACGTCGATATACTTCTGGGCATTCGTTGTACCATCTATAAAAGCCAGATTACCAACGCCATAATATCCCATACAGCCCCCATACCATGACGCTTCCTCCGCCATGCTTTACAGTCGGTATTAAATTTTTCTGCCGCGGAGCTCGGTATTTGGTTTCCGCCAGACGAATTTTTTTCCATCGGACCCGAAGATGTTAAACTTCGATTCATCCAAGAATACGACACGGTTCCAAAATTCTATAGATTTTTTTACGTAGGATTTTGCGAAACCTAAACGTTTTTCTCGATTTATATTATTAATTAATGGTTTTTTGCGGGCAGTCCTGCCGTATATTTGGGCAGAATGCAAAACGTTTCGAATAGTCTGGGGACACACGCTCTTCCCCGATGTTGACGCGACATCATTCGCTAAACTGCGAGCACTTGTGAACGGTTTTTTCGTAGCCTCTGTAACGATACTCCGACACTCTCGTATCGTTAGTATTCTCGGTCGTCCGGTTCGTGGCTTATTTTCTGTGCTGTTTGTTCTTTCGTATTTTTTATTATTATATATTGCACTGTTGCGAAACTTAGATTTAGTTCTTTACTAATTTTTCGATAACTTTCACCGCGTTTCCGAAGAAAAATCACTCTATCTCGCATGGATATTGATATTTCGCTTTTCTTTGCCATCGTGTCTATTCAGAGCTTGAAGATCTACTATCGCATGGAATAGATCAAAACCATTGTGTAAACGAAGACTTGTTTACATTGTACGCAGAGGTCAGACCGTCCGTGAGTGAATATCGAGGTTTAGCAGCTCAATCCTAAGTGTACGCCTCGAGTCTCTTAGGCATGGATTCTACTAGCTTTTGCGTTGTTTCTTTTGCTATTTTCGTCCATTCTTCTAAATGCACTGTTTGGAGATCGAATTTGTTTGTTATTTTTCTTTTTCTCATTTCTACAGCCACCAAGTGACATAAATTTTCAATAGGATCGATGTCCGGATATTGTGGTGGTGCAATCAATTGTTTGCGGACATTATAGAGTAACCATTTCATCGTTTTCATGGCGGTATGTTTCGGGTCGTTATCTTGTTGGAAGTAGAAATTTCCATCCAGGCCTATTTTATCTACACTTGCTTTGAAATTGCTGCGCAACACGTCGATATACTTCTGAGCATTCTTTGTACCATCTATAAAAGCCAGATTACCAACGCCATAATATCCCATACAGCCCCCATACCATGACGCTTCCACCGCCGTGCTTTACACTCGGTATTAAATTTTTCTGCTGGAGCTCGGTATTTGGTTTCCGCCAGACGAATTTTTTCCCATCGGACCCAAAGATGTTAAACTTCGATTCATCCGAGAATACGACACGTTTCCAAAATTCTATAGATTTTTTTACGTAGGATTTTGCGAAACCTAAACGTTTTTCTCGATTTATATTATTAATTAATGGTTTTTTGCGGGCAGTTCTGCCGTTTATTTGGGCAGAATGCAAAACGTTTCGAATAGTCCGGGGACACACGCTCTTCCCCGATGTTGACGCGACATCATTCGCTAAACTGCGAGCACTTGTGAACGGTTTTTTCGTAGCCTCTGTAACGATACTCCGACACTCTCGTACCGTTAGTATTCTCGGTCGACCGGTTCGTGGCTTATTTTTTGTGCTGTTTGTTCTTTCGTATTTTTTTTATTATATATTGCACTGTTGCGAAACTTAGATTTAGTTCTTTACTAATTTTTCGATAACTTTCACCGCGTTTCCGAAGAAAAATCACTCTATCTCGCATGGATATTGAAATTTCGCTTTTCTTTGCCATCGTGTCTGTTCAGAGCTTGAAGATATACTATCGCATGGAATAGATCAAAATTATTGTGTAAACGAAGACTTGTTTACATTGTACGCAGAGGTCAGACCGTCCGCGAGTGAATATCGAAGTTTAGCAGTTCAATCCTAAGTGTACGAATACCTTTTTGACCCGAAAATTTTCGTTTTTTTTGCATAATTCTTCTATTATTCCTGGGAAAAAATTCTCCATTTGCAGTTTATCTCTATACCTAGTGTACTATTAAATACAATTGACTTTCTTTGCGTATCGCTTATGTCTATAAAGTTATCGCAAAAAACAAGGTGTATGAATACTTTTTTGACCCACTGTATATTCCCGCCAGAGTTTCCCGAGAGTGGGACCAAATGACGTCCTTTTTTTTTTTGCTACTTACAGTCCAAGAAGAGCATCCATTTTCTTCTCCATGAATATCGAAGCGTCCTGTCCCCGTTGTATCATGGCGTCGCAAAATATCCTCTTGGCGCACGGTGTGTTTGTCCAGTCGCCGTCAATGTGAGCGACCTCGGAAACTTCGGCGTTCTCGAGATTTTGCAAAGCATCGTCCAATTCACGATCGCTGTCGGTGTTTCGGCGATTTCGCCGTCTGCTCTTAGCTACCTCGTGACCATTCAAAATTCGCTCCTCGGCAATTGTTTCGACTTGAAGAAGATCGTCCGAAGAAATTTCCTCGGGTTCAACGCTATTTCCTGCCACTAAATCCGGTTCATTCCGAACGACGAAGAGTCTGTCGCGATTATTTTTCATGAATTTCGTAAAAATATCGGAATTATCAATTTTTCCTTTTGACGGCATATCAATTTCGACGATTTCCACCAATGAATCCAAACCGGTTCGTCTAAAACGTTGATTTCCCGGTAAATTTTTCATTTTCTCGATTTGTGATAGAACTGCATTGTCGATGCTTCTTTTTCGTCTCGTCTCCACGTAACCACTCTCATCGATCATGGGTTTTGTCTGCCGATTTTCAATTCTCTTATTGTCCTCGGTGTCCTCCAATATCATGAAAACACCATCCTCCTCTTCTCTCGACCGTGTC
This sequence comes from Oxytorus armatus, assembly GCA_958009045.1. Taxonomy (NCBI): domain Eukaryota; kingdom Metazoa; phylum Arthropoda; class Insecta; order Hymenoptera; family Ichneumonidae; genus Oxytorus; species Oxytorus armatus. Next base: position 27,075,068 of record OY253748.1, read on the forward strand.
TCGTCGTTTCTCGAATTATCGGACGAATCGAAAGAATCCGTGGGAATCGCTCGAACGAGATACGAGTTTTGCGGATTAAATTCGTAGGATCTTGATTGTCGCGAGGTATCCTCATTGTTGTTCCAATTTTGAGACTGACCGACGTGCGCGGAAGGATTTTCAATGGCTTCGAGTGCTCTACCGTCGTCGAGTTCCAGTTCATCATTTAAATTTCCATCCTCCTCCTCGTTTCTACCACGTTTCAGCATGTCCACGTCCAAATAACGTCCAACGGCAACCGCTCCTATACCGAGGGCAGCTCCCGAAGCCACCAAACCAAGTGCAGGTATGAGTATCGATCCACCGGTTGCCACAGTTCCAATTTTATCCTGTGCCACGTTGCCACGCGTGAGACCAAGATTTTGCGATATCTTTTGTGTAGCTTCGACCAACGGATCGAAAACTGGCCTCGTAAGCTGCGACACTCTCTCGACACCCGTGGAAAATTGATTTCGCAAATTTTCCGATATTTTCATCCAGAATGGCTGATCGCTCGGCTGTTTAAGACCGTAAAAATGTTGATTCGGATAATAATTCTTATGCGTATAAGAATCCACGACGTTCTTGTCGTTCAACACGTATTTCTTCTTGTGTCTCTGCTCGGTAAAGGAATTCTGATTGTCTGGAAAATTTTCCGGACGTCTTTTTTCCGAATTCTTCAAGATCTTTGCCGGTTGCACTCCCAGTTCGGGATGCGCATACTGAAGGACCGGAGCGCGCGCGCCGGGTTTCAGAGCGAGCGGCGATATTTTTTGACTCTCGGGCGTGTACATCTGGGAATTAGGATAAATCTGATAATTATCGGGATGCAACATTCGCTTTTGAATGTTCGAGCGATAATTTTCGTTTCGGGTCTCGTAAATCTCGGCGTTCAGAGCGGAATTCCGATGAGTCTTTGGGTCCCATTCGAACCAGACGTTTCTGTCGTCGGCAAAGTTCCTTCCGTATCTGAACATCGGACCGAACGAATTGGGAGATTAATGAAAAATTGCTTGAAAACGAAACGATTTAATTTTGGATATACAGGGTGAGGCACTAACTGTTGCCACGTGGAATAACTCCGAAAGTACGATAGTAGTAGAAAATTTTTTGAAACAAAAGTTGCATGGGACAACGGGAGGCTATCATATGGCGTTAGTTTTTTGTTGCTAGGTGGAGTCGCATCGGAGATTTCAAGGTCAACATTGTTTTTTTCAGATAGAATGCTATGTTTTGGTACTTATTTGCTGGTAGCGGTTATCGAAACGAATCCAATGATGTTTTTTTTAATTTTTTTTGGTTTAAAAAAATTTTTTTCTCTCTCGCATATCGTGCAAAATTTCACTGTGTATTTGGACGGTACATTGGAACAGAATGTGGTATCAACACGATGGGTGTCCAGCACATTTTTCGCTGATAGCTAGAAATGAGTTGCAAAGGAGATTTCCAAATCTCCTTTGCAACTTGCAGGCTCGTTCGCCAGACTTGACGCCTCTGGATTTTTTCTTGTGGGGGATATTTGAAAGATCTTGTTCATAAAGAACGTCCAACTACGCCTGATGATGTGCGAGGGAGAATTGTTAGAGCATGTGATTCGATAAGTGCCGAAGTGATAAGAAATTCTACACAATCCGTGATAAGGAGATTGCAGTACTGCATTGATTCCAATAGCAATCACTTTGAACACCTTCTGTAAATAGAGTTCATCTAACTTTTTTGCCTCAAAAAAATAAATAAACTTTTCTTTAAATTTTCAATAAAAAAAAATCGAATCCAATTTTTTTAAATATCATTGGATTCGTCTCGATAGCCCATATCGGAAGTAAGTACCAAAACATACTATTCTATCTAAAAAAACAAAGTTGACCTTGAAATCTCCGATGCGACTCCACCTAGCAACAAGAAACTAACGCCATATGATAGCCCCCGTTGTTCCATGCAACTTGTGTTTCAAAAAATTATCTACTACTATCGTACTTTCGGAGTTATTCTACGTGGCAACAGTTAGTGCCTCACCCTTATATGTTAGATATTCAATCCTTTAACAGTGATTTACTTTGTAATTAATTCTTCCGTATAAATATTCCATGACTAGCAGCAAAACATTTGTTGCGTTAGTATCAAAGAAATTTAATCGGTTTCCATTTAAGGCCGTAGTCTGATCTGGAGCGAGATTTTTGACGTCATTTCTAATGTGCAATAACGTTTGAACCGTTGAAGTTGCCTTGATGAAAATTTACACGCGCATTTATTGATCCTTAGAGAATATTTGTACATTAAAAAAATATATTGTTTTAAATATTTTCATGTAGTTTTTTGCCTTGTTGCAACATGGTGCGCCGAAATCGGCGCCCACTCTCGACGATGTTGTATGCATCTGAAAAAAAAAATATATATGTATTCTCAATCTGTACGAGTATTCTGAGCACTGGTAGCAGAGTTGGTACTTAAACAAAATTTTTATTGAGTCTAACAATAATTTTGCCGACATTTTATAACTCGTCGAATAATGAAATATCATTAATGAAAGTTTAACAGGGTGCCATTTTGTCAAAGAATTTTTTTAAGTACCAATTCTGCTACCAGTGCTCGGAATACTCATACAGATTGAGAACATATGTATATTTTTCAGATGCATGCAACATCGTCCAGAGTGGTGGCCGATTTCGGCGCACCGTGTTGCAACAAGGCAAAAAACTACATGAAAATATTTAAAATAATTTTTTTTTTTATTTACAAGTATTCTCTAAGGATCAATGAATGCACGTGTAAATTTTCATCAAGACAACTTCAACGGTTTAAACGTTATTGCACATTAGCACTGGTAGCAGAATTGGTACTTAAAAAAAAATTTTAGTGAGTCGAACAACAATTTTGTCGATATTTCATAACTCGTCGAATACCCGAAAATTTATGAAATATCATTAATGAAAGTTCAAAAGGCTGCCATTTTGTCAAAGAATTTTTTTAAGTACCAATTCTGCTACCAGTGCTCGGAATACTCATACAGATTGAGAATATATATATATATTTTTTTTTTCAGACGCATACAACATCGTTCAGAGTGGGCGCCGATTGAGGCGCACCATGTTGCAACAAGGCAATAAACTACATGAAAATATATAAAATAATTTTTTATTTTAATGTACAAGTATTCTCTAAGGATCAATAAATGCACGTGTAAATTTTCATCAAGACAACTTCAACGGTTTAAACGTTATTGCACATTAGCACTGGTAGCAGAATTGGTACTTGAAAAAAATTTTTATTGAGTCAACCAATAATTTTGCCGACATTTTGTAACTCGTCGAATACCCGAAAGTGTATGAAATATCATTAATGAAAGTTCAACAGGCCGCTATTTTGTCAATAATTTCTTTTAAGTACCAATTCTGCTACCAGTGCTCGGAATACTCATACAGATTGAGAATATATATATATATTTTTTTTTTCAGTTGCATACAACATCGTCCAGAGTGGACGCTCATTGAGGCGCACCATGTTGCAACAAGGCACAAAACTACATGAAAATATTTAAAATATTTTTTTGTTGTTAATGTACAAGTATTCTCTAAGGATCAATAAATGCACGTGTAAATTTTCATCAAGACAACTTCAACGGTTTAAACGTTATTGCACATTAGCACTGGTAGCAGAATTGGTACTTAAAAATTTTTTTTATTGAGTCGAACAATAATTTTGCCAACATTTTATAACTCGTCGAATACCCGAAAATGTATGAAATATCATTAATGAAAGTTCAACAGGCTGCCATTTTGTCAAAGAATTTTTTTAAGTACCAATTCTGCTACCAGTGCTCGGAATACTCATACAGATTGAGAATATATATATATTTTTTTTTTCAGATGCATACAACATCGTCCAGAGTGGGCGCCGATTTCGGCGCACCATGTTGCAACAAGGCAAAAAACTACATGAAAATATTTAAAATAATTTTTTTTTTTAATGTACAAGTATTCTCTAAGGATCAATAAATGCACGTGTAAATTTTCATCAAGAAAACTTCAACGGTTTAAACGTTACTGCACATTAGAAATGACGTCAAAAATCTCGCTCTAGACCAGACTACGGCCAGAAGAAATTACGAAGAAAAGATTAAAAAGTCACATATTTTTTTTAAAACGTTACACATTAAATTTTTCATCGTTCAAAGTACCTGCGGTTGACGTCCTTGAAAAATCTCTCGAAACTCTGTCTCTCTGCTCCACTCTCGGATCCATAAAATCCCGTCGTAGGTTCAATCGTAACGTCGTTAGCACTATCGGAAATTAATTTGTTATTGATGACTCTGGCGTTTCTCCAAGTTTGGATCTTGTCCATGGGCTCGTCGGGAACTCTAGTGCCGTGAATAACGGGAGTACCATCGGCGTCCATGGACATCGGTGTTCTCTTCGGCAATGACTTTATATTTATTTCCGATCTGACGGTCACCTCCGGCGGAACATTTTTGCCACCGCGATTTTTCGACAAATTAGCACCTATGTTTGTTCTCGTCAGTGGTCTCGGTTGATGCGGCAAAAATGCGTACCGAGTCGGTTGATTGCCGATGATTCGACCTCTCAAAACGCCATCGGCTTCGTTATTCTTTGGATCACGATCCTGAAAGTTTCTCCCAAACATCGAGCCTTCGCGACGATTCGACGAACTCTCGTAACGAGCAAAATTCGTTCTGTCGTTGGGAATGATTTCCAGGCTCGGTTTTAAGGGCTTCCAATTCAAGTATTTAACATCCTTTTCCTCGTTCATCTCGAGAGCTCGGCCATCTTTGCTCAGAGGTGTCCAATTACCGTAATCGATCATTCGCTCGTTCACGGAAGTACTTTGATTCGCGACTTTCGACGAATTAGCCTCGTTACTCCGGTTGTTCAAAATTCTCGGCACTTCCGGCGCCTCGTTGCGCGAACTAAAATTTCCCATTGATGTTTTCTCCCGAATTTCCTCGATCTGCTGACTCTCCGATCGTCTCACCGTGTCCTTTCGTTCCTGAGCCACGGAATCAAAATTCCTCGATAATGGTTCCGAGATATTTTCATTTTTCTCCGGTATCACCGTCGATTCTTTCGTTGCTCGAGGAGCATGCTGTTCCCCGCTATTACCACTTTTATCACGACGCTTTACTATCAATGTCGCGAGATTACCCTCGCTCGTTCGTACCCTGAGCTCCTCGGTCTCGCCCGGCAAACTTCGCGCCACCTTCAGCATTGTCCTCGTGTAACTGGGCTTTGGTATTTCCGCTGTCGATGCCAATAGACTTCCGGCAATAATGATTATCCCGAGAATCATCTGTATGAACAAAAATTGTAACTCTCGAATGAATCGAATTTAATTGTGCCGGAATTAATTTTTATTATCTGTACAGCTTTCCGACACAATTCTTATTGTTCTTTAATTATCAATACTTTCGATGACCAATCTATTTTTAACCATTTTTGTTTTCCAATGTAACGGTCATTTTAACCTAGCATTCCCCATGTATATATTTATTGTGAAATTTGTTTGTCAGTATCGTGCGAAGGCGATCGATGATTTCTATGATAATTAGGATCTCAATCCGCGAACGTGGACGGTTTTATAAATTTGCATACTTTCATTCGTACGAGCTCCAACATAAATATTTATCAGATATAAACAGCGGGGAGTACCTCGATTGCACGAAAGAGTAGCTAATGCGCGTTTTGAATTAGCATCCGTGTCCGTATATGTACGTAGCGAGAGCATCGTAAATAGTTACGCGCGTGATGCGCTTCGGTCTGGCCACCACGAGCAATTTCTACTTGCGCGAGTCGCAGTCCCCGAACACGGCTTCAACGATGAAAGCCCACGCGGAAAATTAGTGATGCGAGAGTCAATCATTTTTTAAGGTAGTAGTCTGGTAACTTAAGCCCATTTTCATGTCTTTTTTGGAGGGCGTTTTTTTGTAGGAAAATAAAAATGAATCATTTTGGATATTTAGGATGTTTTTATTTACATATTAAAGATACAAAAAAACATTTTTCTGAAAAAATTTAAGTTTATTATTATTATTATTATTGATCGAAGTTGGCACCTCGAAAAAAAAGCGCGTGGGTGGCCCCGGTGATTTTGGCTCTTGATGTTATCTGAAATAAAAAATTCTTAATAATTCTTAATCTATAGACATGTCATTCTGGTCGGAACTACTGAAGTTAAATTTCATGGATAAATAACAATTTTGTTATTTATCCCATTTTGTTATTTATCCCATTTTGTTATTTATCCATGAAATTTAACTTCAGTAGTTCTGACCAGAATGACGTGTCTATAGATTAAGAATAATCAAGAATTTTTGATTTCAGATAACATCAAGAGCCAAAATCACCGGGGCCACCCACGCGCTTTTTTTTCGAGGTGCCAACTTCGATCAATAATAAGAATAATAATAAACTATTAAATTTTTTCAACAAAATATTTTTTTGTATCTTTAATATGTAAATAAAAACATCCTAAATATCCAAAACGATTCATTATAATTTTTATATTAATTTTTGAGTTAAATTTCATGGATAAATAACAAAATAGCGGACTTTGGAAAAAAAAACTTTTTTCCAAAGTCCGACATTTTGTTATTTATCCATGAAATTTAACTTTAGTAGTTCCGACCAGAATTACATGTCTATAGATTAAGAATAATCAAGAATTTTTCATTTCAGATAACATCAAGAGCCAAAATCATCGGGGCCACCCACGCGCTTTTTTTTCGGATGCCAACTTCGATCAATAATAATAATAATAATAAACTATTAAATTTTTTCAAAAAATTTTTTTTTGTATCTTTAATATGTAAATAAAAACATCCTAAATATCCAAAACGATTCATTTTAATTTTTATTTTTATTTTTAAGTTAAATTTCATGGATAAATAACAAAATAGCGGACTATGGAAAAAAAAACGTTTTTTCCAAAGTCCGCCATTTTGTTATTTATCCATGAAATTTAACTTCAGTAGTTCCAACCAGAATGACATGTCTATAGATTAAGAATTGTCAAGAATTTTTGATTTCAGATAACATGAAAAGCCAAAATCACCGTGGCCACCCACGCGCTTTTTTTTCGAGGTGCCAACTTCGATCAATAGTAATAATAATAATAAGCTATTAAATTAAAAAAAAACATTTTTTTTGTATCTTTAATATGTAAATAAAAACATCCTAAATATCCAAAACGATTCATTTTTATTTTTCTACAAAAAAACGCCCTCCAGAAAAGACATGAAAATCCGCTTAAGTTACCAGACTACTACCTCAAAGACTACATCACGTTACGAAAATAACGCTTTTCATTTTATGTGCACAATATTACACTCGTTTTTATTCTAATCATAAATTTGTCATTGAAATGTTGCACATTTCTGCTTCGCACTGTATATCGTTTGTCTTTTAAATGGGTCTTGGTATAAATATATAGGTTACATCGAGCCGACAGTAGAAAGTAATCCAACAACTGCCCAGCTGTTGTAGCCACCGAAGCAAAGAGTCCATACCGCAAAAACCATTTTCTCTAATCCCCCAACCCGAAGAATTCCGCGAGCTCGAGAATGTAATTTCGCGACGAACGATTAAATTTCTCTGGACACAAATTCTATGTGTATATACGTGTAACGCGAAAGAGCGATAATACAGGAACGAGATTGTGATTACACCTTATAGTCTGTCCAACTGTCGGATGAGTCAACCTTATTTTATAGATGCTCAAAATACGGTTGTATTAAAATTCAACCATAGCTAATTTTCGATTTAAACGTGACAACGTAACGACCCGCCGCATAAAACTTGGCTCTGTATTCTCGAACGAGAAAAGTGCATGATAATCAGCGCACATATTGTGTGTACAAGTATAATTTTGCTGTCCGAGTGATGGATCGCAGAAAACGGTATCGTGAAATTTGTCGAGCAATCAGGATACGTTGTAAAAATATATTTTATTCTATTAGTTTTGGTGATATAGGGCGGTAAACAAAAATATTCTCAATTCTGCCAAATTGGACAAAATATATTGTCCAATGAATTCAACATTAACCTATACGTCACCTGATATAAAGTATACGTTATTTTTTTTTATATGAACACAAACGTCATTATTATAAATATTTTTTTGTTCTGCACATTTTTCGACACTTTTTTTTAATGAAGTTAGCAATTAATGGAGTTTTGAGCAAGACAAAATACATCGAGAGAAAATTGAAAATGTTTCAGTTTTTTTTCTTTTTCGTTTTGTAAAAATGCGAAAACATGAAACGCTCGAGCTACAATTATCTACTAATAATCTTGAGGTAGTAGTCTGGTAACTTAAGCCGATATTCATGTCTTTTTTGGAGGGCGTTTTTTTGTAGGAAAATAAAAATGAATCGTTTTGGATATTTATGATGTTTTTATTTACATATTAAAGATACAAAAAAAATTTTTTTTTTTTAAATTTAATAGTTTATTATTATTATTATTAGTGATCGAAGTTGGCACCTCAAAGTTGGCAGCCCGGGTCCTAATTTTTTTTCTACACACTTTAGTTCTCGTCGGAACCACCGAGAAATTTTTTCACCCCTAACTTTTTATTCTACAACCCCTTCTTTGCTAAAATAAAAGGACTTTAGCAAAGAAGGGGTTGTAAAATAAAAAGTTAGGAGTGAAAAAATTTCTCGGTGGTTCCGACGAGAACTATAAGTGTGTAGAGTAGCCTGTTAAAATTTGAAAGCAATCGGTTCGGTAGAAAAAAAAGTTAGGACCCGGGCTGCCAACTTCGATTAATAATAATAATAATAATAAACAATTAAATTTTTTCAAACAAATTTTTTCTTGTATCTTCAATATGTTAATAAAAACATCCTAAATATCCAAAACGATTCATTTTTATTTTCCTACAAAAAAACGCCCTCCAAAAAAGACATGAAAATCGGCTTAAGTTACCAGACTACTACCGTAAATATTCGATATAAAGGTCGGTCGGTGGATTCTTATAATTTTTGTTCCGTTATGCCGTTTAGTTGATCGTCGTATCTACTATATAGCACGGATCCTCCGGCAAATTCACTTTCTACGTCGTTCGTCTCTCTCGATTGCTGGCGAGTACCCAGGCTTCACGAATGGTATTCCTATGGCATGCGCTGTAAATCTTCTCCGCATGCCCGTAGCAACTTTCACCAGTGAGTAAAGTAAGTTCCTGTCTCGCGCGAGGAGGATGACCATTTATTTTTTCAATACGATTTATCGTGGATACGAGGAGAAAGAGAGAAGACGAAGAAATAACGATTTCACGTATGCAGATAGACGTGAAATCGTCCACGGAAACATATAACAAAAATGGTATATAATAATAATAAAATATTATTAATAATACCGATATAGTTTTACATTAATGTACGTTCGCGTACGGAAATATCGGGTATTACGTTGCCCGCGAAACATTCTATGTATATTTATTAATGTGCCCATGAACCGTGTCACACATACACGGAATTTCCGCTCTACATAATGCAACGCTCAGACATTAATTGCCCGGCAATTAAGCCGATCTAGTTTTTTTTTTTTCTTCCTTTCCTTCTATCATCCCGCGCGTGTATACTATTGCCGGTGATGGTTATATATATCATGCCCGATCGACCGAAAACTTTGAGGAATCCGAAGTATCCATTTCTTTTTCTATCAATCCGCCTCATTCGGTTTTACAACGCTTCAATTTGCTAAGTCACAAGTCTCGGACTTGTGCAATTAAAAGTAAGAAAATAATATGACGAAGATATTATTGGATGAACGATTTTTTTTATATGTTAGTAGTTACTCATAACGAGGAAAATATTAGAAAAATTTAACGAATAATAATTATAATTCACGCGTTATTAAAACAAGATTCTCACCTGAAAGTTTGTCATGGTTAGAAAATAGATCGCCAAATCTTTGGTAACGATATTGCGAAGCGATTGCTTCGAAAAAAAGACGAACGAAACGAGGGCTCGATAATTGTCGACCGAGTGTAAGTACCGGTTGCTTCTTTCGTTTTCCTCTTCTTCCACGTTCAATTCGCGGGATTATCTCTCAAGGAACCATGGCACGTTCTCCGACTCTCTTGCGTCAATTCGTACAAAACGTTTTTTTTTTCTTTTTTTTATATATGCATATAACTAAAACGTGAACCGATGAATATCGAGTTGTCCGTATCGAAACGACTATTTATAATGATATCGTCGATTTTGTTCCTTTTCGTTTCCTCCCGTGTCGAGAGTGGGTTTTGCTTTTGCCCCGAACACCTGTTGACTCCCGGAATATCTTCACGAGACTGACGGCGGTTCACCGGCGACTCCTCATGTCGCGCTGCAGACTTCTCACTGACCCACTTTTACGCCATTCTTGCCGGGCTCTTTCGCCGACGTTTACAAGCAATTGATACGAACATCTACACTCGCACGTATGGAAACCGTGGCCATACGGTATCCCAGCTTGAGCCTTTGGTATGTAATAGATATATATGAGTGCCTATCGTACATATAAATATAGACATATAAAACTGGTTTGATAGGCGTGTGAATGAACAATTCAGCAAGAGCTTTTCTCTCTCACTTCGCGAATCAATCGACCGATCGCACAGTCAGCAGCCTCTAAATCCTCTCGAACTAATGATCCGATCACTTGGCGACTTAAGGTAGTAGTCTGGTAACTTGAGCCGATTTTCACGTCTTTTTTAGAGGGCGTTTTGTTGTAGAAAAGTAAAAATGAATTGTTTTGGATATTTAGGATGTTTTTATTTACATATTAAAGATACAAAAAAAAAATTTTTTAAGAAAATGTAATAGTTTATTATTATTATTATTATTATTATTGATCGAAGTTGGCACCTTGAAAAAAAAGCGCGTGGGTGGCCCCGGTGATTTTGGCTCTTGATGTTATCTGAAATCAAAAATTCTTGATAATTCTTAATCTATAGACATGTCATTCTGGTCGGAACTACTGAAGTTAAATTTCTTTTTATTTTACAACCCCTTCTTTGCTAAAATAAAAGGACTTTTTTTTCCAAAGTCCGCCATTTTGTTATTTATCCATGAAATTTAACTTCAGTAGTTCCGACCAGAATGACATGTCTATAGATTAAGAATTATCGAGAATTTTTTATTTCAGATAACATCAAGAGCCAAAATCACCGGGGCCACCCACGCGCTTTTTTTCGAAGTGCCAACTTCGATCAATAATAATAATAATAATAAACTATTCAATTTTTCCAGAAAATTTTTTTTTTGTATCTTTAATATATAAATAAAAACATCCTAAATATCCAAAACCATTCATTTTTATTTTCCTACAAAAAAACGCCCTCCAAAAAAGACATGAAAATCGGCTTAAGTTACCAGTCTACTACCTTAAGTCACCAAGTGATCGGATCATTAGTTCGAGAGAATTTAAAGGCTAAATTTCATGGATAAATAACAAAATGGCGGACTTTGGAAAAAAGTTTTTTTTTCCAAAGTCCGCCATTTTGTTATTTATCCATGAAATTTAACTTCAGTAGTTCCGACCAAAATGACATGTCTATAGATTAAGAATTATCAAGAATTTTTCATTTCAGATAACATCAAGAGCCAAAATCACCGGGGCCACCCACGCGCTTTTTTTTCGAGGTGCCAACTTCGATCAATAATAATAATAATAATAAACTATTAAATTTTTTCAAACAAATTTTTTTTCGTATCTTTAATATGTAAATAAAAACATCCTAAATATTCAGAACGATTCATTTTTATTTTCCTACAAAAAAACGCCCTCCAAAAAAGACATGAAAATCGGCTTAAGTTACCAGACTACTACCTTAAGTCGCCAAGTGATCGGATCATTAGTTCGAGAGGATTTAGAGGCTAAATTTCATGAATGAATAACAAAATGGCGGACTTTGGAAAAAAGTTTTTTTTTCTAAAGTCAATATGTAAATAAAAACATCCCAAATATCCAAAACCATTCATTTTTATTTTCCTACAAAAAAACGCCCTTCGAAAAAGACATGAAAATCGGCTTAATTTACCAGACTACTATCGTATGTCGCCAAGTGATTGGATCATTAGTTCAAGAGGGTTTAGAGGCTAAATTTCATGGATAAATAACACAATGGCGGACTTTGGAAAAAGTGTTTTTTTTTTCAAAGTCCGCCATTTTGTTATTTATCCATGAAATTTAACTTCAGTAGTTCCGACCAGAATGACATGTCTATAGATTAAGAATTATCGAGAATTTTTTATTTCAGACAACATCAAGAGCCAAAATCACCGGGGCCACCCACGCGCTTTTTTTTCGAGGTGCCAACTTCGATCAATACTAATAATAATAATAAACTATTAAATTTTTTTAACAAATTTTTTTTTTGTATCTTTAATATGTAAATAAAAACATCCTAAATATCCAAACAGATTCATTTTTATTTTCCTACAAAAAAAACGCCCACCAAAAGAGACATGAAAATCGGCTTATGTTACCAGACTACTACCTTAAATTTTCATTTTTTTTTTAGTCGTCACCGGATTCTAAATCGAGAGTTAATCTCGTCATATAAAATAGTACTATTTCTCGAAATGATATCGCAAAAATATTATTTTTATCATCGATGAAAAGTATTAATAATATTAAAATATCGTCGAATAATATTTATTTAATGTACTTCAATTTACTTTGAACCGAACCAAAATTCATCCGAATGAAATAACATTAGTTTTTTAAGAAAATATTCTATTATTTTGGTGAATATTGGTGTAGGAAGCGAGTCTCTCGATCTCTCGAAATATGTACTGTAACTGATCTTGTATCGTGTTCACCGAGTGATCCACGTAATTATCATAATTTTTCTGACACCGCTCCGTATAATAACCAAACTTCTCAATAGAAGTCGTTAGAACGTGAGAATGAGCTCGAGTGTATTATAACTCAACGATATAATCATTTGATCCAAGTATCTCACCGTCTCTTTCTCTCTTTAGTAAATTCTTTTAGCGAGTCATCCGGTGGGGATTGCCTCGTGTGGTGCCAGTCTGTCTCTCGAAATTCAAGTACAACGACGGAAGACCAGAGGGGGATGGTGCGAAGAGCAGGAACGGAGAAAGCGTATACAAAATATGAGAATAATTAGTGAGGAGAAATATTGAAATATTGGGTTAGTTCGACGAGAAAAGAGTTGCAGATAGTGTTCCGTACTCACTGTATAGGATTATGTAGAAAAATTCATTTTTATATTATTATTTCCTTATTTTTTTTAACATAGTCGTTAAATTTCTTAACAAATCTCGTCTTGCAACATATTCGTGAATAATATCGTATATTTAGTTGCAATAAAAGAGTTGCAAAGTCTTACAGAGGAAAGACACGGGGCTCTCTCGGATGACGACGATCTGGTTCACGAATGGAAAGTGGCCGCAGCGTCGTATTCCATGCTGATCCTAATTCATCTCTTGGCGCTTCGAGATCTCGGTCTTTCCAAATCGAGATCGAGAATAAATACTCTCGGCGAGATGCTTCCGAGGGAGAAAGAGCATATTGCACTTGTGATTCCGTCTCTGTACCGGCGATTCTCTCATTATTTTTTATCTTAGTTTTTTATCTTAGGCAATATCATAATATAAGCATCATTTTAATTATTATATTATTTTAAAACGTGATGCTCGCTGAACGAATACATTGCATATTATTATTAATAATATATTACAATTGAATTGTCATTATTATAAAAAGAGTATCTCTACTCTGAATTTATGATTATCTTTTCGCTTTCAAGTTCATGTGAGTCACAGCATCGAAAGATCAACGGGAATCAGCGGCCAAGTGTCTGACCAAGAACGAGGGTTAGCTACTGCCCGGACCGTGTGTCGATTTCTATATGTCCTTTTCGCGACGTGGCCCACCACGACGACGACGAAGACGCACACAGAGTGGACACACGCTAATAACTCACGGAGTTCGGGGACCTTCACAGTGAAAGTTACAGTGGCAAATAATATCCGTGATCCTCGCACCCGTAATCTTCGCATTCTCTTCCTTGCATATAGATACGTATAAGCATAAGTAATTGTGTACCTATTTGTCCGGGCGCGAAACATTCCAAACGAAAAACAATTTGAAATCATTTGATGAGAAAATAATGATTGTTTAATCATTATTTCTCATTATAATAATTAATGAGATTAATCGGCTATGACCCAGATATTTTGACATAATACATGTTAAAAGAAGAATAGTACTGCAGGTAATTGCGCAAAATAATCCTTTAAGTGGAAAAGAATGCATACAAAATTATTTTCAAACATTATCTGTGTCCGATACATAAGTGCCGTTTCTACTTGAAACTCTCAAATCTTCGGGTCATTCGTGTTTCTCACAAGTAGAAAAAGAAAGTCAGAAGAAAAGCTTTGGTGAACGCGATAGAAGTACATATATTGTATACATATCCCCGAAGAACCCGACAACTTGCTGCTGCTATAATGCTATTCAATTTACGACGCACGGGCGAGTGTTACGTGACGACTAGTCAGTGAGACACTGCAAATTCCTCTGAACAAGGAATTAACTACTATTTTTTTTAACGCCCATATATCTCGTTCTAACGAGAATTTTTAAAAACGACGCGCCGATGTATTTCGCGGTATTAGGGTAGTAGTCTGGTAACTTAAGCCGATTTTCATGTCTTTTTTGGAGGGCGTTTTATTGTAGGAAAATAAAAATGAATCGTTTTGGATATTTAGGACGTTTTTATTTACATATGAAAGATGCAAAAAAAAATTTTTTTGAAAAAATTTAATAGTTTATTATTATTATTATGATTGATCGAAGTTGGCACCTCGAAAAAAAAGCGCGCGGATGGCCCCGGTGATTTTGGCTCTTGATGTTATATGAAATCGAAAATTCTTGATAATTCTTAATCTATAGACATGTCATTCTGGTCGGAACTACTGAAGTTAAATTTCATGGATAAATAACAAAATGGCGGACTTTGGAAAAAAAAGTCCATTTATTTTAGCAAATGAGGGGTTGTAAAATAAAAAAAAATTTAAGTTCAGTAGTTCCGACCAGAATGACATGTCTATAGATTAAGAATTATCAAGAATTTTTGATTTTAGATAACATCAAGAGCCAAAATCACCGGGGCCACCCACACGCTTTTTTTTCGAGGTGCCAACTTCGATCAATAATAATAATAATAATAAACTATTAAATATTTAAAAAAAAATTTTTTTTCATCTTTAATATGTAAATAAAAACATCCCAAATATTCAAAACGATTCATTTTTATTTTCCTACAAAAAAATGCCCTCCAAAAAAGACATGAAAATCGGCTTAAGTTACCAGACTACTACCTTAATATATATGAATAAAAAATATTAGACTGTTTCGTGACCAATTATTATTATGATTATCGTAACAACGAAGCACGAAAGTAGAGAAGTGTGATTCGAGTGGGAATAAAGGAGAGTTTTCTTTTTTTTTCGGCGAAAAGGAAAACACTTCTTAAATCAGATCAGTGGGTGAATTATGAGAAACAGTCGGGTGTACCGCCCGCGGGTGGTACTACTTGCTGGTCTCTCATCTCTCATCTCAGTTTCTGCGTTATACGAGAGGCTATCGTGACTTATCTCCTTTGTCGTGGTTTTGCCGCTCGAGTGATCGTAGCGCACGCTCTTCTTCATCGGACAATACTAATTAGTCACGGATTGTTCACGTTTTGTAAAAACGCAAAGGTGCATATTTCTTGACCTGCTAGTTTTCAATATATCGATCATTGGGTTAATTAATTTAACAAACTTTCAATAATTATGCTATCAATTGTCAGTGATACAATGGCATGTTTCTGTATTGAACAAAAAAAATCGAAATAAAACATTGAACGACGACCACGTACGTGCCAATTGTTCCAATAACTTTCAAGGATTCTGTCTCTCTCTCTCTCTCTCTCTCTCTCTCTCTCTCTCTCTCTCTCTCTCTCTCTCTATTTCTCTCTCTCTCTCTTTCCATGGCCACATATTCTTGCGCCTCATATCTTCGCGTTTATTGTACACGTATCGCTCAAGTTACGAGGATGTAGTGTCCTAAATACTTGTTTTACTTGACATACCATGAGGGAACAGAGACGACTGACAAGGAAAGTACCCGAGGTATCCACCTCCGATTTCGTTGAAACTCATGTATGTTATAGAGCATTAAAAAATTGTTTTTATCGGCAGAAACACGGTTTCAAGGGGTGAAACCATCCCCTAAAGTTGCACAGGTCAAGGGGCTATTTTGCAGTTTCACATACAAGCAGTGCATCGATGTTGCTGAAACAATAATTAAAATGTTCCTTATGCGAAGGAATGAAGAACCCACCGGATAATGAAAAAATATATATATTTTAAGGGGCCGAGACACCCTTGAACATCTACTTCTTCCATCCTACATTGAAAACTTACGAATCGATCGGAATGAAAATTATGCTGTTTTATAGCGGAAATAAAATTAAAGTTCACGCATTTTTGTATTTCTACAAGAAAAAAGTTTTAAGGGAGTAAGCTACCCCTATTTGAGTTTTCACATTCCAGTTGTCTCCTTGTCATTCCAAATCTGTTTGCCGATACGCACTCTTCTCATTAAGCTAAAATTAATGGTTCACCGTCTTTATTTATTTTTAGGAGTCGAAAGACCCTTGAGCATCTACTTCTCGCAAC
Organism: Oxytorus armatus; assembly: GCA_958009045.1. Lineage (NCBI taxonomy): Eukaryota > Metazoa > Arthropoda > Insecta > Hymenoptera > Ichneumonidae > Oxytorus > Oxytorus armatus. Next base: position 27,091,779 of record OY253748.1, read on the forward strand.
TTCTTGCACAGAGCGGGCCTCCAAAAAGTGATTTTTTTTTTCTCGTTTTTTACTTTGATATTTTGAAGATTTCGACAAAAACTCGGTGTTATTCGTAATCGGCGGAAAATTTCCGATCGAATAGGGTATCAAAACATTGAAGAGGGAGAGAAAAAAATTTGTTTGTAATTTTTTGCCCACCTTTTCGAAAACCTAAAAACCTCGAAATTTCAAATGCTCATAACTTGGCTCCCGTTTCATCGATTTTGAGTTCTGACGAACGTTTTCAAAACGTCTTAAGTAGACTTACAATAAAAAGAGTGTCGGGACGACACCGAGCCAAATACAATATATTATATATTTAAGTTAAGTTAGCAAAACAATTCTATTTTTGATAAAAATAAATCTGTCCGGTCAAGTAGAATAATTCCCAAATATCATTCCCATCGATATTATTCAAATTAATAATGTTTGACCTTTGCAGAATTATTCAAAAGTTGAATTGAATAAAATTCAAAAAAAAATCAAGTTTTTATGACTCTACGTTTTTTGGTATCTTCAATACGTTTGACTTGCTAAGATATTCTTTATCGATGTACTGAGATTCATGTAGCTACAAAATGGTTTGAATAGTCAAATAAATAAAAACAATCGATTCAAAATAATCTAGTCTATTACACAATCTGTCGGAGCGGATGATTGTACTGAACCTTGAAACGAGAGCAAACATTGGTATTTCGTGTATTAGTTACGAATATCAAATGTTCCGTATAATTGGAGGTTTCGAAACTTTGGAAAATTGGTGTCAATGGTATACTATATATACATATACATATCTGGGTTTTCTCGTACGGTTGTGTGCGTGCGCGTTTCGAGATTCTCATTCGTAAGCAATAAAAAAAAATAACTTGGCTCTCGTTTCGTTCACCTTCCTCGGGAATCATTGCCGATAAGAAAATGACGATTTAGTAGTTTACGCGGGATGACTTTTACAACTCTACTGCCGAGATGCTTACCGCGCGTGAAGGCTAACGAACAAGGACAAACGATAAAATAAAAAAAAAAAAGAAACAATTTCGAGAAAATTCGATAAACGAAAAGATCGATGTAACGAAAAAAAAAGAAGAATTTTACGAAAGGCTTCCGCGGTAAGCCTTACACTTTACTGTCGTAAAAATTCAATCGAATATCCCGTTTTTTTGACTCGAAATTTTTCAAGTGAAACCACTACCATAACGAGAATCACATAGACACAACGCCGTTTCGCTAATCAAGTCATGACCCAAAGTTTAAGCGAGTAGTAGTAAGGTAGTAATCTGGTAACTTAAGCCGATTTTCATGTCTTTTTTGAAGAGCGTTTTTTTGTAGGAAAATAAACATGAATCGTTTTGGATATTTAGGATGTTTTTATTTACATATTAAAGATACAAAAAAAAATTAGTTTGAAAAAATTTAATAGTTTATTATTATTATTATTATTGATCGAAGTTGGCACCTCGAAAAAAAAGCGCGTGGATGGCCCCGGTGATTTTGGCTCTTGATGTTATCTGAAATAAAAAATTCTTGATAATTCTTAATCTATAGACATGTCATTCTGGTCGGAACTACTGAAGTTAAATTTCATGGATAAATAACAAAATGGCGGACTTTGGAGAAAAAAGTCCTTTCTTCTAAAGTCCGCCATTTTGTTATTTATCCATGAAATTTAACTTCAGTAGTTCCGACCAGAATCACATGTCTATAGATTAAGAATTATCAAGAATTTTTTATTTCAGATAACATCAAGAGCCAAAATCACCGGGGCCACCCACGCGCTTTTTTTTCCAGGTGCCAACTTCGATCAATAATAATAATAATAATAATAAACTATTAAATTTTTTCAAACAATTTTTTTTTTGCATCTTTAATATGTAAATAAAAACATCCTAAATATCCAAAACGATTCATTTTTATTTTCCTACAAAAAACCCGCCCTCCAAAAAAGACATGAAAATCGGCTTAAGTTACCAGATTATTACCTTAATGCTCTGATCGATCTCTTATCATCGGTATCATTTATCTTAAAAATTCTCCTGCACAGACACGCTCCGGTTGGTTCTATGTAAAGTGCTTAGAATCAAAAGCTTTATTGAAAATGAAAGAAGAAAAAAATTGAAATGAAAACTTGTTACCTCTATCGAAAATGGGCATTTATCAGTTTTGTCGGCTCGTTCTCGCACGATCGTCGAAACCCGTTCGAGAAAACTAGTCAGATAATCTATGAAGGTGAGAATATGTGACGAGAGAGTTTTCCTCGGATCAAGATCAGTCATACCGGTTGCTCCTAAGTAATATCGTATCTAAAGAATCCGTGAAATAAACTTCTTTCTCGACTTTATATCTCATTCTTCGAAGTTTACGATGGAACTAAATTTTTTTCCTATTTTTCTGAAGTTTCTAAAAAAAAAACCGTTCATAAATATGATACGTCATGAATCCTATAAATATCGTATCGAATCGTATAAATATTTAAATCCAGACGTTGCGTAATACCCGTAGTACATGAATGAATTTCGTGGACTTCCGGTACCGTAATCCGATATGATCACCCTATATGATCAACCGATGAAGAAGCAAGAATCCTCGATTAATCAAATTAAGAGGAGAGAAAATAAGAGGATGCGACGGGTGGAGACGCGAGAGAGTGACCCGAGCTTAAGAAGGAATTCACCGGCGGCGCAATTGCGCCCTCCGGACTCGATGAGAGACCCACCTCTGACCCACTTTTCCGAGCACTCGGTAGTTCTTACTTTCACTTGCTACGCGTGTGTGAACGAATGTGCCGACACGAAAATTACGAGAAAAAAAAAGAAAAAAAAAACGACTGAATAGCAAAAACAGTATCGAAGAGGTCATTCGATCCACTTTAGCTGCAATGCCGGATCGTCTAGTCTTTTCTCATTTGTATTTGATTCGCAAGTTTTCACTTTTTTTTGCCGATCGATATCACTTTCTCACGAGAAGCCCACGTGGACCGTGATAAAATTAAAAAATCGTGGCTCGAGTTACGACAAAAAGACATTGAGAATTAAAAATGTTAAAATGTTAAAATTTTACTATACATTTTATTATTTTATTATAACGACATTTACGACTAAATATTTAACAGTCTATCGAGGAACAGTCTTTTCTCTTAGCGGCTGCAAAAATCTCATGAAGACCGTGTCTCTGCGCTTCATCGTCAGTGGATCTGTGAATTAAATTTTATTTTTAATATAACGTTTTGTTTGTTTGTAGAAAAAAAAAAATTGCGAATTAGTCAAAATTACTACGCCACCATTTTTAATGTATTACGCATTTTATATTTGTTAATTGTAAATTATTTGTCTCAATTGTCTCATTAGATTGTGTATAATCGAAAATTCATTTTTACTTGTTCGTGAGATTCCATAAAATATTTTGAAGTAAATTTGAGGTTGGTTCGCTACCGCTCACGATCAATTCGCATATTGATCTATCGTCGCACGTATCCCGCAGATATTCGTCCCGTTGCTTGTCGTTTATTCTGCCATGTTTGTGCTCGACCGGTAGATCAACGGCTCTCAGCTTCGAGAGAACGATGTTAGGTTGTCTGCCGAGAAACAATAATCAATCAACTCATCTCATTCGTTCTGTCATTGGGATTAAAGTTAATTTATTTTTCAGGCTTACGTTGTGTTCGCAATTTTTACGATGTTGGGCTTGAGCGTAGCGAGAAGAAGACCAAGAGGTAGAAACGTACCGATCAGATGAATAATTTTTTTCCACGGCGACACTCTGAACAATTGAAATTATAAAATATGAAAATGAAAAACTCATAGCCTCTGCTCGATATCAAAGAAAAAATTCTTATAACGAACGGGCTCATAAATTGTTTAGGATTTTTCGAGCCATAGATTTCGTAAATTTAAGGCGGTAGTCTGGTCTAGAAATTTGAAAAAAATCATTTTTTTTCTTTTCATTTTCTTATTCCTTAGAACTTTCTTCATACGCTCCCGAAAACCGTTTATTGATATTTCAAAAATTAGCCGAGAAATAAAAATTCTAAGCAAGCCGCGCGGTCGGGAAGCAGCTGCGCGGACGGTGTCAAAACTTTGAACGCATTTATCTCAGAACTATGTTTTTCAAATCGGCGCCCACGATATCTCGATAGCTAATGGACCGATCGAGCTCAAATTTTGCACGTACCTTAAGTAGCCTGTTTCCGAGGACTGGTAGCAGAATTGAGTCGAACAATAATTTTGCCGACAATTTTATAACTCGTCGAATACCCGAAAATGTATGAAATATCATTAGGGGGATGGGGGGGGGGTAGGGTTTTTAAATGATTTTTTTTGCATTTTTTAAAATTTTTTTTCTGAATGAACAATATGTCGAGAATATTGTGTATAAATTTTAAGTCAATCGGAGTAAAACTAACGGAGTTACAGCGTTTCAAACGATTACGATTACGTGATACGGGTTCACGTATAAAAAACTTTAAATCGATTTTCCCGAAAACGTCATTTTTGAAGTTTGTGAACATTAGAACTCAAAATCTACTGAACCGATCCTTTTGAAAATTTAAACATTACTTCTTCACATAAATCAACAGGTAATCAGGAGGAGTTTTTTTTTTTTTTTCAATTTTTTCAATTTTTTAGTAACAAATTAAGCGCGATTTTTTGAGCTAAAATTGCGTTTTTCACTTCCAAGTGCTGCAAAAAATAGAAAAAAAAAAAAAAAAAAAAAACTCTTCCTGATTACCTCGAGAAATACATCACCTTTAAAATGCATATCAATTTTTTTTGTTTCGGATGATCCGGTAACGAGTTATAATGTTCACCGCAAAACCACTTTTTTTTAAAGTCGCCTCTGTAGATTCAACGTCACCGGCTTATTTATCAATATTTTTCATTGAAAATTTTTTCTGAGATACTTTAATAGTTGTACAATAATATGTAATTCTATTTAATAAAATTATATTACTCATGTCGCCGCAAAAAAATCATAAATATATGCTTTTTTTTCGCCTTTAAAACCCTACCCCCCCCCCCCCCCCCCCCCAATGAAAGTTCAACAGGCCGCGATTTTGTCAAAATTTTTTTAAGTACCAATTCTGCTACCAGTGCTCGGAATACTCATACAGATTGAGAATATATATATATATTTTTTCAGATGCATACAACATCGTCCAGAGTGGGCGCCGATTGAGGCGGCTTGCGGCGCACCATGTTGCAACAAGGCAAAAAACTACATGAAAATATTTAAAATAATTTTTTTTTTACATGTACAATTATTCTCTAAGGATCAATAAATGCACGTGTGAATTTTCATCAAGACAACTTCAACGGTTTAAAAATTATTGCACATTAGAAATGACGCTCAAAAATCTCGCTCTAGACCAGATTACCGCGTTAACGGTGAATTGTCGAGCGTTATCCTCATTACCTTCTGACCGTCGACGGGAAAGCATGCTGTCCCTCGCCAAGCGAGTAACGATACTCGTCCCCATGTCCACCGATAGAAGGGTCGTAAAATGAGTAGGGAAATTTTCGCATTCTCGTGAACGCCGATTCGCGATGTGAAGTTACGTAAAGCAGAGTCTCGGGTTTGCCGATATTCTCCATTCCGTTGTCGTGAGACAATATCTGCTGATAATTTCCATCGTGATAATTGTTGTTATGAAAATGTTGATATTCCGGTTTCTCGATGGCCTCGCCACTTCCGGGTAACGCGTACTCGTAATGCTGTGACTGCGCGGAGTTCGGCGATGGTGTCACAATGTCATCGTGAAATTTCGATGGTTTTACGTAAACAGTAGCGACGTTATCGTGCGGGATCTCATAATGTTGAGGATAACGATCGTGAGGCGTATGGTGTTCGCTCATTGTCGGTGTGTATATCGGTCGAGCCACGATCACGGGTCTAGAGGTCACGGCGATGTATCCCGGTGACCTTGGATACTGATAGGTCATCAGAGACTCGTGAATCATCGGCGTTTCGTGATTGTCATTATGATCATGATTATTGTCGTTGTTTTCATTGTGAATTTGTTGTGCGGTAAGTTGTAATTGCAATTGATGAGGTTCGTAGTATTCCTGCTGGTGATGATCGACCTCGATAGGTACACCGACGCCGTATCTACCGTCGGTCTCGAAGAATTTCACGGGAATCTTCTTTATTCCAGTTATCGAGCCAGCAACTCGCTCGCCAACGCGAAAAGACGACGTTGTTGCCACTCGTACTCCGTCGGTATCCGCCGAATCGTCCAATCTCACTGTATCCCGTAAATTTACCTGATTCATCTCGTTGAACAGATTATTATTGCCAGATTTTCGTGACTCGTACTCCTTTATCTCGCCCATATGAACGCTCGGCTTGAAATCCATGTTTTTCAATGACGTCGACGAATCGTCGAGCAAAAGTTTACCCGGCAATGTCGTTGTTGTCGAAGCGTCTCTTGCGACATTATCGACTGGATCGATTGTCACGTACGACGATGATTTCTCCGGATAACTTGGCGAAACCTCGGCACGCTTCGGATACGTCGTTTTCTCGAGTATTCGCGACTTTATCGGCAAGACCGAGGATTCCACGACTAATTTCGAAGGGTTCGTTGGTGCTTCCGGTTTTATACGATTTTCCATATTCTCCTTCGAACTCTCGTTCGATAGTACGGCATTAGCCGTTATCGCCAGACACAATACGAAACTTGGTAGAGCTGAATTACCGGATGGCATTGTTGATTTTTTAAAAGGTAAACACGAGAGTTGTCTACCTCGACCAATGAACTATTATAATTAAAGAATATGTTAGAACTGAAGAAAAAATACAAAAATAAAAACCTAACAAAATGACAAGTTGACAATAATGTTTAAATTAAGAGAAAAACAAAAAATGATCGAAAAATGTAGAAACAGTTGACGGATTCGAGTTAACAACGGTCCTGTCAGCGTTCCATAAGCTCGACAACTAAACCGTAGCTTTGGAAGTATCGCATCTTTATTCGTAATTTGAGGGGGACACACGTCCCCTCCTCCAAAGTACACTCTCTCGTTGAGTTTTTCGTGCGAACGGTGAAAAAAAAAAAAAAGATAATTTCTAAAAAGCGTGAACGAACTTGGAACGCTTTTCGTTCTTCTCCGCTCGTTGTCACGAGTGCGTAAATCTCACGAGTCCTCCCAACACTATCGTTTGTAAGCGGTCGCTTAATCGTTGCGCTCAGCCTCAATTTTGTTCGCGGTCATTAAATAGAAAAAAAAACATAATAATCACACTCGCATTTTTTTACCACACCGAAGCATTTAGTTCGGGCATATGGTTAACAATGACGACTATGAAGAGACGCTGTCATCATTTCCGAGCATAATTTGCGGGGTTGACAGCGCAACTTTTGCAACGAGAATTCACATTGGCGATTCAAAGTGTTGAATTTTCAGTGGGTAATTAATCAATGAAACAATATGGTGCATGTTCAATTGCTAGAAAAAAAGTAGTCCAAGATGGTGGATCTCATATTAATCGTCTATATTGTTCACGTATTTGCTGAAACGTGTAGTCATAGAGGATGCGATGAATATTGAAAAACATATATTTATATGTATATAGTTCGCGTATAATCGTTAGCGTCATTCGATGAAACGACAAGAAACGAGTTGGCCGAGCGACCGGAAACGGGGTCATATCTCTTCTCTTCTCTCCTTCGTATCGCTGTACTCTATGCTTTTTTTCTCCTTACGAGATGTACAACCACAATGTCTCCGCTATATACGAGGTCTGTTCAAAAAGTATCGCGAATTTTTAATTTTCGCGGTCTACGTATATTCGATTTTCGATTTTTTTGTGGCGTTAGGTTGGTACCCGTGTCCCTCACTTATGCTGAAAAAATCGGCCATTTTGAATGTTTAGTTAAGGGCGGGGTGAGGGTTTTCACTTTCGAAAAATCGAATTTTTTTTTGTCTTATTTTATTGTTTAACATTTCAAGAATATATCCTTAAAATTTTAAACCGATCTAAGCAATATTCTTGAAGTTATTGTCTTATTAATCTCCTGGCCTTTAACGCTATACCTCTAACAGCTGCTGGCGGTAGGGCTAGCAGTGCACTTTAGACGCGTTTTTCTCAAAACTACTTTTTCAAAGTCCGTGTTCACTGCCATTCAAAAACTACTTGACCGATTCATTTCAAACTTTGTACACATTTTCCACATATGAAATACCTCCCCCCAACGTTTAGTAAAATTTTTTTTTTACATTAAGGGTGTTTCCCACCCACAAAATGGCGGAATTTTTCGTGGAAAATAACAGTTCACACTTTAGATGGCCGCCAAAAATTTTTAAATGAAAAAAAAAATTATCAGAGAACGTTGGGGGGAAGATTTGATTATAATTTGACTAAATTTTCATGGTTTTTCATTTTCAGATAATTTCCGGCCGAGTTATAATGAACACCGAAAATTGTTTTTTTTTCCATGATGTTCTGGGGGAAGCTCTGTTACGGGCTTATGCTTCAATATTTCTGCATGAAAAAATTACATAACATTGTCAAAAGTATGCTCAATAATGTACAAAAGGTTCGAATATAATTGCTCAATCCATATTTAAGAAAAAAAATCGCAAAAACAGTGTTTTTTTTTACGCAGAAACCCTTACTCCTCCCTTAACATTGCTAAGGAGCTGTTGGACTCGGTCCGCGACGACCCAAATTTGCTCCAGAGGGTCACAACTCGTGACGAATTATGGGTTTATGGTTATGACGTGGAAACCAAAGCTCGATCATCGCAATGGAAGCTGCTTTTTTGGAATAGGGAAAAATCGAAGACAAGCCAAAACACGTCTAACCAAAACAGCCGTCAACTTTTTTCAGCATAAGTGAGGGACACGAGTACCAACCTAACGCCACAAAATAATCTAAAATCGAATATACGTAGCCCGCGAAAATTTAAAATTCGCGATACTTATTGAACGGACCACGTACATATACAATTGTAGAAAGGAAAGAGCTACAAAATTTCGCTAGAAAGTTTTTCCGTCTCAAAGCCCAAGAGGAGGGTCTTTAATATATAACAGATAGAGATCGGGGTTCTTTGTTTTCCACGACTTTGCGAGTACGATAACGCACGCGGCGGACCCTCGGCGAAGATGCGGGTCAGTGGGTAATGTACGAGTAGCCCTTTTTTTGCATAGGAAATCTTAAAAAAATAAATAAAGAAGTAATAAAAGAAAAATAATAATTAATGACAATCAATTATTTGAATCCAATGATTCCATATAAGTTGTATTCTCTACTGGATTTTCCGTGATTCATTGGTAAAAAATTGGAAAATAATAATTTTTAATAAAAATGTATGAATTCTTTTGTAGGTGATATCGTTATTGTGGAATCGAGCAGATTCGCGAAGATTGTCGGTGGACAATGAAAGTAGCGTTCGAGCGAACTCGCGAAGTACTTTTTGCGGTAATCCAGCACCGCGACTGACCCGATTCTCCCCGTTCGAGTAGGCCAGCGAGAATCATCAACGACAACTGCGGGGATTGATGCGCCAATACTCTGCATATATATACACCAGGTCGTTGAGTAAAAACAAAACGTAAAAAAAAATTTATTCTTGCCTCTCATCGACTTTATAATTCCCGAAGTTGATCATTTCCAAGAAATTTTTAACGGATAATATTATGAAAACAAAAATTGTGGTGGTGTCGATGCGCCAAGAGGCTAAAAAAACAAACAAACAAAAAATGTATGATTTTCTATTGGAATTATTAGTTGGACAGAAAAAGAATATATCTATCTATATTATATAAATATGTCACTGCCGCCGCCGTGTACAAGAGTTGGCGAGAGCGACCCGGGCCGGATGACCAGATGAGGGGGCTTTCTGGGGGGTTGGGCGAAGCGCCCCCCCCCCCCCCCCCCCCAGTATATATATATATATATATATATATATAGTGTCTTTCGTAGTGCTCTCAATGAGTAGTCGTAAAGTTTCAACGGAGATCTATATTTCGTTGACCACAAAATCTAGCTCAAATGCATTTATACATTCCATTAGCAAAGTCAATTTCCAAAGTCGAGAAATTTCTTGCTTCAAGTTTCAAACTGTACGTAGACATGCATACAGGGTGTCCCAATAACTATTAGCACCTTAGATATCTTCGAAACTATAAGGTTCACAGAAATATTTGCTGAATCAAAATTGCACAGTACGAAGGGGGCCATCCAATGATACCAAAGTACTCACCCCCACCCCCACCCCCTGGGCTGTGGGTGGGGCAACTTTGACATCTTAAATGGGAACCCCCATTTTTTTATTGTAGATTCGGATTCCCCATAAAAAAATACGTAACTTTTGTTGAAAATTTTTCTTTTTCGATTCGTGATAGATGGCGCTGTAATCGCAAAAAATCCCCGAAAGTACAGAGAGGCGATAATACTTACAGTTTCGGTAGTAAATAAAATTACGACGTTTATAGTAAGTGTTCGAAATGACGACCGTCAGTATCAATGCAATATTGGATTCTTTTTTCGATTGATTGACTTGCAAGTTTTACAGCGTCGGAACTTATTGATGCGCAGGCTGTAATAATTCTTCCCATTCGTTCCCATGCAATTCTTGGTGAAGACTAACAATGTACCCTGACACCTTTATACTCCTTTCTATGGGGAACATTAAAAGATAAAGTGTACAAAGAAGTACCAACTACACTTGACGACATGCAACAAAGAATTATTCTACAATAAAAATTAATCTACAATAAAAAATGGGGGTTCCCATTTAAGATTTCAATGTTGCCCCAGCCCCAGCCCAGGGAGTGGGCGTGAGTACTTTGGTATCATTGGATGGCCCCCTTCGTACTGTGCAATTTTGATTCAGCAACTATTCTGGTAGTAGTAGTAGTCTGGTAACTTAAGCCGATTTTCATGTCTTTTTTGGAGGGCATTTTTTTGTAGGAAAATAAAAATGAATCGTTTTGGATATTTAGGATGATTTTATTTACATATTAAAGATACAAAAAAAAATTTTTTGAAAAAATTTAATAGTTTATTATTATTATTATTATTATTATTGATCGAAGTTGGCACCTCGAAGTTGGCAGCCCGGGTCCTAAATTTTTTTCTACCGAACCGATTGCTTTCAAATTTTAACAGGCTACTCTACACACTTATAGTTCTCGTCGGAACTACCGACAAATTTGTTCACCCCTAACTTTTCATTTTACAACCCCTTCTTTGCTAAAACAAAAGGTCTTCAGCGAAGAAGGGGTTGTAAAATAAAAAGTTAGGGGTGAAAAAATTTCTCGGTAGTTCCGACGAGAACTATAAGTGTGTAGAGTAGCCTGTTAAAATTTGAAAGCAATCGGTTCGGTAGAAAAAAAGTTAGGACCCGGACTGCCAACTTCGAGGTGCCAACTTCGATCAATAATAATAATAATAATAAACTATTAAATGTTCTCAAACAAATTTTGTTTGTATCTTTAATACGTAAATAAAATCATCCTAAATATCCAAAACGATTCATTTTTATTTTCCTACAAAAAAACGCACTCCAAAAAAGACATGAAAATCGGCTTAAGTTATCAGACTACTACCTCAAAGCGAGCATACCAAACATTTTTCCGAACGTTTTAAAAATTTCACTTTCCGCTCCATTCGAAGAAAACTCTATACAGCGTCCCCCAAACCTCTCTCGCACGCATTACCAGAAGACAAAAACCTCAAAAGTGGGTTGTGAAATAATTTAGCAACGATTCATGTGCAGCAAGTAAAAGAGAATGCTGATGAATTGTTTTGGAAAAACGTCGCCAAACGAGAACATTTAGCATAAAGCAATAACTTTTAAAAGCCTCCGCTCCCATACATCTTCGTTTGACAATGCGTTTGAATTTGTGCATTCGAGGAAGATGACGAATAAGCGCGTACATCGAATTCACGTTTTATCATTTCAATTTTACTCGTCCGATTTGGATATATATAGCACACATGTAACGACGAAAGAGAAGCTTAATAAAGAAAGTTGTCGTGACTATACTGGGAGCTCTCGCGATTACCGGTAAAAGACAAATGTACTATTACTTTTATATATATAGGTATTATCGTGACGCCACACGATGACCTACCTTAAAGGGGATCTCCTTATCAATTGCAAGTGTTCAACGCTTCGGTGGTCGCGAGAAATAGAGGAGCGACGGATGAACGAGAGAAAAGTTTCCTCGGTCTCTCTCTCTCTCGCGATAGTTTTTCGCTATTTTATCGCGAGCAAACCAGTTCCAGGTCGAGCAGTCGTTAAACGGTGAAAGTAGCATTTTGATAAAAGATTCATGTATACATAGCTATATGTATTTCACGGTGATGTCGATACGTCAGTCGCGACGAGCTCACGCCATCTTGTACCCTTTAAACACGTACCATAGCTACGGGAAGAGCGAAATACAACGAAAAAGATGAAGAAAAAAATAATAATGTTCGCGTTGTACGTTTCAGATTGTCCCAATGCACCGAACAGAAGTTTTACGAGCTGGCTCCAATTATTAGACCGTGACGAGGTATGACTAGCTGTCGCCGTGTCGTCGACGTGAGAATGAAAAGTAATAAAAAGAAAAGAGATGCTGACGTTTCTTTTAAGTTGGGAAATAGGGTTAGGACAGCGTTTTCTCAATGATTTTCATGATTTTTTTTATAGCATAAAAAATGAATATAATTTATTGAAACTTTGAGAATATTTTGTACATATATTTAAGTATATACTATAAAATTTTTGAAGAATTTCCTTGAAAAACGCCGAAGATATTAGCGACCCCATATTGCAGGTCACAATCAGACTCAGCATTTTGCGTACATTCTGGAAGCCGCAATTTTCATCTGAAATCAAACGAGGTTGGAATTTACTTTTATTATATGTCTCTCTTCTATATGAACCTAAATGCTATCAATAAAAAAGAAAATTGAATTTTTTACAGGGGCCAAAACAAAAAAGCACGATTTTTTGCCATTTTTTACAACTTTGTTTGCCAAAAAAAATTATTTTAAATAATGATAATATTCCGATTTTAGGTTCATATAGAGCGCAATACTATGAAGATAGTAACTGCCAATTTTCAAAACGATTGGTTGAAAACTTTCCAAACTAGCGTGTACGCAAGTTCAAAAAAAGTCGTTTTCAGAAAAACGCGTTTGAAAAAATAGATGCTGCCAATTCGATGCTGAGTCTGATTGTGACCTGCAATATGAGGTCGCTAATATCTTCGGTGTTTTTCAAGGAAATTCTTCAAACATTTTATAGTATGTACTTAAATATATGTATAAAATATTCTCAAAGTTTCAATAAATTATATTCATTTTTTATACTATAAACAAATAGTTAGGTAGAAAAAAAGTTAGGACCCGGGCTGCCAACTTCGAGGTGCCAACTTCGATCAATAATAATAATAATAATAAACTATTAAATTTTTTCAAACTAATTTTTTTTTGTATCTTTAATATGTAAATAATGATAATATTCCGATTTTAGGTTCATATAGAGCGCAATACTATGAAGAAAGTAATTGCCAATTTTCAAAACGATTGGTTGAAAACTTTTCAAACTAGCGTGTACGCAAGTTTAAAAAAAGTCGTTTTCAGAAAAAGGCGTTTGAAAAAATAGATGCTGCCAATTCGATGCTGAGTCTAATTGTGACCTGCAATATGGGGTCGCTAATATCTTCGGTGTTTTTCAAGGAAATTCTTCAAAAATTTTATAGTATATACTTGAATATCTGTATAAAATATTCTCAAACTTTCAATAAATTATATTCATTTTTTATACTATAAAAAAATTCATAAAAATCATTGAGAAAACGCTGTCCTAACCCTAGTTCCCCCGTAATGGCCTATAACAATAGAACGAGTCGGAATTTTCATTTAAAATTTTGGGAACATATTTTTCAATAGTTTTAGCTTTTTTGTTTTGACCCCTGTAAAAAATTCAATTTTCTATTTTTTTGATAGCATTTAGGTTCATATAGAAGAGAGACATATAATAAAAGTAAATTCCAACCTCGTTTGATTTCAGATGAAAATTGCCCGCTTCCGGAATGTACGCAAAATGCTGAGTCTGATTGTGACCTGCAATATGGGGTCGCTAATATCTTCGGTGTTTTTCAAGGAAATTCTTAAAAAATTTTATATTATATACTTAAATATATGTATAAAATATTCTCAAAGTTTCAATAAATTATATTCATTTTTTATACGAAAAAAAAATTCATGAAAATCATTGAGAAAACGCTGTCCTAACCCTATTTCCCCCTTAATGGCTTATAACAATAGAGCGAGTCGGAATTTTCATTTAAAATTTTGGGAACATATTTTTCAATAGTTTTGCTAACAATTTATGAAATAAAAAAAAATCGATTTTTTGAACGGTCTAACCCTACTTCCCCCCTTAAGGTGGGGGGGGGGGGGGACACTTCACTGTTGAGCTAGACTCGTATTCCTGTTCTATGAGGTTGATAAATTCCTATTTACCCTATTTGGCATGACAAAACGGTACCCAAGGACAAAAATATTTGTCGATATGAAATATAAACAAAAAGTAAAAGGGGTGTATTCGCCCCGGTATTCAACAGAGGTGGAAAAAATTCTTTGCTACAAACTTTATCATTCTTGTCTCAAGTGAATTTGTAAAAAAAAAAAACTTTAATCTTTTCATAATCCTTAATATTCAATCCGCGTTACAGCAGCCCCAGACTCCCCTTTTCAGCCCTATTCTCTTGATCACGTGAATTGGGCGTAAAAATGAATATTTTTTTGTTGTCTCGTTCCGCCAACATCAAAGCTCACGCTACAATGATAAAAAATTGATTTATCGGTGAATGGCATCGACAAATACGAGATGAGAGTATCGAGAGAGTGAGTCCCCTCCTCTCTCAATGTCCATCATCTTCATCTCGCGTATCGGTTGTCGAGGGAATAGCACAGTTGTAAGATAAATAACACACACGTTCTGTCGAGCGAACGCCGGTAAAATAAAATGCAAGGAGTCTAGAACCCGCAACAGATAAACTGTGGCATCTCGGTATGTATGTATTGGTAAGTGGCTGCAGAGTTTCATGCCCGCGAGCGAGAGGGACGGAAAATGTGGACCACTTTGGCCAACCGAAGTGGGGACCCAGATTAAAAGCAAACGAGGGCATAGACCGAGTCACAGAGCTATCGCGCGTCTTGAAGAGTTAACGTCATTATTGTCTAGAGCATAAAATCGACCAAAAGGAAATTTACTTTCCGGACATTGATATCTTATGTACTTGTAGTACGAATCATAGCGAATAACTATTTAAGATCGTGAATACGTATATATATGTGATTTGACAAGCGCGGGATCGAAAAATCCCGCTAAACGGCACAATCGACGGTCAGTGATGATTTATCTGTGTTTACGTCGTTACTGTGCAAAAAGAAATAATTTTTTCCGTCCATTAAGGTCTGGTAACTTGAGCCGATTTTCATGTCTTTTTTGGAGGACGTTTTTTTGTAGGAAAATAAAAATGAATCGTTTTGGATATTTAGGATGTTTTTATTTACATATTAAAGATACAAAAAAAAAATTTTTTGAAAAAATTTAATAGTTTATTGTTATTATTATTGTTGTTCAAAGTTGGCACCTCGGAAAAAAAAGCGCGTGGGTGGCCCCGGTGATTTTGGCTCTTGATGTTATCTGAAATCAAAAATTCTTCATAATTCTTAATATATTGACATGTCATTCTGGTCGGAACTACTGAAGTTAAATTTCATGGATAAATAACAAAATGGGATAAATAACAAAATTGTTATTTATCCATGAAATTTAACTTCAGTAGTTCCAACGAGAATGACATGTCTATAGATTAAGAATTATCAAGAATTTTTGATTTCCGACAACATCAAGAGCCAAAATCACCGGGGCCACCCACGCGCTTTTTTTTTTCGAGGTGCCAACTTCGATCAATAATAATAATAATAATAAGCTATTAAATATTTTCAAACAAATTTTTTTTTGTATCTTCAATATGTAAATAAAAACATCCTAAATATCCAAAACGATTCGTTTTTATTTTCCTACAAAAAAACGCCCTCCAAAAAAAAACATGAAAATCGGCTTAAGTTACCAGACTACTACATTAAATAGTTTTACGATGTGGTTATATATATCAAGTGAATTATTTATCATAAAGTCTCGTTTGTATTCAAAAGCATTGACATTTTTTACCGGCATATTATAAATTTGTTGGAAAAAAATTAACGAATTTCAGTTTGAAATAGTAAATTATCATTTCATTGGTTAAATTTAATTTTGAGTAATGAGCGACGTTCGTTTGAAATATCGAGAAGTTTGTTAGTCGGTGAACATTTGTATTCGCTCGATAAATACCCAAAAGTAGTAATGCAGGATAATTTAGAAGACCGGTCGAATCGAATTGGGACATTATTGTCAGAACGTCGAGAGTTTAACGTATTATTTCCAATTTTTTTATTTTTTTTTCCAGATGATGGAGTCGTCAAAAAAATTGTGCGTACTTCTTTTAACGATCAGCCTGATGACGCAATTGTCCCAATGTGATACTCGTTACTACGTGAAAATGCGAACAAATTCGACCGATCCGCTCAGAAAATTAATGGGTATCGATGCGTCCAGGATTGTTAACGATCAGAATAAGAAAGGAAGCGACGGTAAAGTTAATCGAGCGGCAACGAATCCTGAGAAATCTGGGTCAAGATTTCGCGTTGATGACGCGACGATGATACGCGAGAGCCTTAAAGCTAATCACGAACGTCGCAATTCCTTTCTCGAAAGTTCAACCTTCGATCCTGACGTATTGAACAAATTTCTCGACGATTATGCCAACAAGATAAAAGGTACGACGGAAAAAAATTACAATTTTCCGTATCGAGTAAGCGCACAGAAATTGAACAACGAGAGAGGCGACGAGAAAGATGAGATATCGAGCTTGGGGAACATAAAAAATATTGAAAGCAACAAAACGTTGGAAAGTTCGATTAATTCCACTCTGGAAATTACCCAGGTGAGTTTATTTTATGTTTTTCAACGTTTTTTTTTTTTTTTTAACAAATTAGATTTTTATTATTCGTCAGAATTAATAGTGAATTCGTTCAATAGTGAATTTGTGCATGTATTTTATTCAGTTGAATCTACAAGAGCTGAACGACACGATTAAGAGAAACAAATACATCGGTGCGAACGCGAATGACAATCGAAATGGTTGGGTAACCCTCGAAGCGATTCCTTGGTCGAAGAGTAAAATCTCAAAGTGGCAAGCGAGCTCGACCTCTCAAAGGCCGTGGCCTGAGAAACCTTGGGAAAAGCCAAACGCCGGAAAACCATGGACTTCGGAATTTCCATCCCGACCTGCTTACATCAACAACGAACCCTGGTGAGTACACCAGCGAGTATGAGAAGACTCGCGAACGAAGGAATTAACGTCTGGTAACTGAAGAGATAACACCACTGTGACCCCCTGTTTTTTTTTGACATTTTTCAAGAATTTTTTTTTGTGGGAAAAAAAAGAGATATTCGAAAAATTTTGTTGGGTTTTGTTCCTTGTTTATTAATGTATCAAAAAATATTTTTTTCACATTTTTCACGCCGCATGGTGGCGCTGGCAAAGCTCTCGCGTCAGGTGCTGTCATTTCCGCGGCACGCAGCAGAACTCTCTTCAACGTCGATCTGAAAAAAAATGTCGAGTGTTTTCGTTAATAATATGATATTTTGAAGAGAAGTACATAGGGATTTGGAAAAATATTGTTTTAAAAAAAATAGGCACGCCTTTGAAATTAAAGTTATTTTCAAAGGCGTGCCTATTTTTTTTAAAACAATACTTTTCCAAATCCCTATGTACTTCTCTTCAAAATATCATATTATTAACGAAAACACTCGGTATTTTTTTTCAGATCGACGTTGAAGAGAGTTCTGATGCGTGCCGCGGAAATGACAGCACCTGACGCGAGAGCTTCCCCAGCGCCACCATGCAGCATGAAAAATGTGAAAAAAATGTTTTTTGATACATTAATAAACAAGGAACAAAACCCAACAAAATTTTCCGAATATCTCTTTTTTTTCCCACAAAAAAAAATTCTTGAAAAATGTGAAAAAAATCAGGGGGTCACAGTGGTGTTATCCCTCAAGCGGATTTTCATGTCTTTTTTGGAGGGCGTTTTTTTGTAGGAAAATAAAAATGAATCGTTTTGGATATTTAGGATGTTTTTATTTACATATTAAAGATACAAAAAAAAAAATTTTTGAAAAAATTTAATAGTTCATTATTATTATTATTATTGATCGAAGTTAGCACCTCGAAAAAAAAAGCGCGTGGGTGGCCCCGGTGATTTTGGCTCTCGATGTTATCGGAAATCAAAAATTCTTGATAATTCTTAATCTACTGACATGTCATTCTGGTCGGAACTACCGAAGTTAAATTTCATGGATAAATAACAAAATGGCGGACTTTGGAGGAAAAAAAACTTTTGTTATTTATCCATGAAATTTAACTTCAGTAGTTCCGACCAGAATGACATGTCTATAGATTAAGAATTGTCAAGAATTTTTTATTTCAGATAACATCAAGAGCCAAAATCACCGGGGCCGCCCACGCGCTTTTTTTTCGAGGTGCCAACTTCGATCAATAATAATAATAATGATAAACTATAAAATTTTGCAAAAAAAAATTTTTTTTGCATCTTTAATATGTAAATAAAAACATCCTAAATATCAAAAACGATTAATTTTTATTTTCCTACAAAAAAACACCCTCCAAAAAAGACCTGAAAATCGGCTCAAGTTACCAGACTACTACCTTAATAAAGAATATATATGTACGAAACGATCGTACGAATAAGCGATAAATTTATTACCGAGCAGGAACGAAACGCCAAAACCTATACGACCGGATTATCAATCGGATAGACCACCTCCGAGGCCACAAGTCTCGACTCGTCCGTCCTACTTCAACGATCGTTTCGACGCTAATCCTAATCAGGCACAAAAATGGCCACCCGAGAGGCCACAATCGTCGTGGGAAAAATTCCCATCGGCCAATTCTTACAGACCAAATATCGAAATAATAACGGACGACAGACCCTCGAATTTCCCGAACAATTGGGACAAGTACACTCACACATCGAGCAACAACAATAACAACGAGCAGACTTATTCGTACAACGACAGGGACAGATATACGAGCAACGGTAATTACGAAAACAACAATCATCATCATCAGCAGCAGCAAGAAATTGATCACGACTGGCACGACAATTCCAACAAATATCCAACAAAGTTCGAGCATTACAATGACAAACCGAACAATTTCGGTAGACCCGTCAACGATCATCAGAACATTTATAACAATCGTCCTCAGCATATGTCACATTATTCGTACACACCCGATCATCCACCGAGTCATCCATCGAGGGGTGACGGTCAATGGGTCTTACTGTCGACGAATCGTGGCTATTCAAAGTCACGTCAGAGATCATTGAAGATCGACGCAACGAACGATGATACGGGAAACGTCAAGACGAGCCCGACGAATATAACAATACCGGTGAGAACGACGAAGCTGGATAACGACGGGACCATTGCGATGATGACATCTAAACGCCAGGTTCGTGTAGGGATTTAAGAAAACAAAACGAAAACAAAAAAACAATCGCTCGCCTACCGTGAAATCTGTTCTACCGGATCGAATTGGAAAAAAAAAAACAAAACGACCGAAAGACTATGGGATTTTCCACGTGCTCTATGGGTTTTTCAACCGCTTCTAATATGCATCTTTCTACTTCCGGTGTCTCGCGCAAAAGCTTCTTCCTGTTTGTCTTTTTTTTTTCTTCTTGTCGTCGCGTTAATCGTAAAAATCCTTTGAATTCGCAATTGCTCCGTCTCAGGTACGTTTGACGGTTCTACCGTCGATAAACGGAACTAACACAACGACTTCGCACGGTGGTCTTCTCGAAGTCGAGAAAACATTCAAGACGGTCGAACAGAGCCGGAAGGAGTACGAGGAAGCGAGCAAGATAACGTCCGTTAAACCGACAATCGTGAACAATAGACCGATCAGGAATACGATTGTCGGTAGACCCTCGAATTCGGCTGTTCTAGCTGCGGTTGGTGCCGGTATGTTACCGGCGACAATGGCCATGATGATACCGATTATGCTCGGACGAAAGAAACGCTCGCCGATACTTTCGACGATCTATCGCGCGAACTCGTTTCCGCAACGGGCGAGAATTACGATCTGAAGAATTTTCCGGAATATCGTAAAAAGTTTGGGGATACGAGACAAATTGAGTATTCACGATGGTGAGACGACATGATAATCATTCGACTGCAACAATTATGAGGATAGACTGAAAGAAAAGCGAGATAACAAGAATTTTAACTGACCAAGTCTTTCCTAAGCCTAGCATCGTTTTTTTTTTCATTTTTTTTTTGTTACTGTTAGCTAGTTGCAATTTTGCTGTAGAATATAATATTTATTCATTCGCTGTTATTTTCTTTTACGTTACGTGGATTTTTTTATTGTTAATAATTTATACAATTATAATACGCGCCCACTCGACAGACCTGCTGCTCCGTAGTATCAGAGTTTCGAAACGAAACATTGTTTTTTTTTTAGACTAATAGAACAAAAGATAGAAGACACCTAACGATGGTTTGGCGAAGAAAAATGTTGCCGGAACATCTTATTATCGAGAGAAATTTATCGAAATGACTACGATGGAATTGAATGTTACCTGGAAAAAAAAAAGAATCAATTTATAGGTATATCATTTCGTACATTTTATTTACATAATACAGTATTGAATCACTTAGAATACATATCCTATATATATAGATATTATTTATTCGTAATTGTTGAACTTTGCAATAAATTGATCTATGAAATTTTTCATCGCGAATCCCGCCCCAAATTTAAAGAAAAAAGTCACGTTTACGAAGAGCAAACCGTCCATTAATTACTACGACCTTACCCGATTCAATAATTTTGTCTTTATTCCCCTAAAATTATCCTCAATTACGAACGTTCATTATTTTCATTTAGAAAAATAAAACAGAGAGCCAAGTACGTAATCTTTCAAAATCTATGTACGCAAAGTCGTGTCGAAAATACGGAAAGTATCCGTCAAAGATTTTGAAAAATAATTGCCACATCGAACGCACCCGTTCACGAGAATCACGTGAAACGTGAAAAAAAAATGTACAAGTGCATTCGGGAAGACGAAAAAAAAAAAGACTGATTTCCATCCTTTTATACGATTCGTAAATTATTATTAAAATTATCAACATAAACTGGCAATTATAATTGTCATTTTTTCATTTTTTTTTTCTCTTCCTTTCTTCCTAATAATAATTCTTTTCACTCCTCGCCGTTGATACGTTTTTGCACATGACCAAGATACCTGGCGAGGCCCTCGCTCGCGTGTTTTAAAATTGCCACACCGAGTCTAAGCTTGACTTCGGCAATTTTTTTCACAAAATTAAACACATTAAACTTTTCCTCTTGGGGCTTTGGGGTTGTCGTATTGTCGAACCACTCGGTACTCGAGTCTTCGGGATCTTTGTCGGCGGACTTTGACGTTGTACCGAGTATTTCATCGATCGTGAGACTATGCACTGTCGTACTCGATGCAGTCCTCGTTTCGCTCGTTGTACTCGTGGTCGAACCGGAGTCCAAGGAATTTGACGGCAATGTCGTTAATTTTTCCGAAGATTCAATATTTTCCGTGCTCAGATTCGTTTTATCCGTAGCTTCAATTATTCTCGTACTTTCTTCCGGTGTTTGAGTAGTAAATTGATCCGTGACATTTTCCATGACAGTTGGTCCAACCTGCTTGCTCGTTAAATCGTCTCCCGAAGCTTTTTTCTCCACACTATGTTTTCTATCGTTTTCATTGATTAAAGGATTTTTTTTCTTCTCGTTATCAATCATCTCACCCGGAATAACCGAATCGATAATATCAAGAATCTCGTTGCTCAATGGTTCTCCTTTCATGATCTCCTCTATCTCCTTCTCTATCTCCGTTCTCGACGGTATCACCTGAATAACCGAATTTCTCTTTTTTCTCTGCAATCTCGGCAACACATTCGTCAACGATCTTGGACCATGTTCGACCGCAACTGCGCTCGGCGTTATCTCGATTTCATCGTAATCTTCGTTGGCTTTCAATGCCTCGGCGTGACCGTAAGAAGGTGAAATATTTGACGGACCGTCGGTAAATTTGTAATCGTTTTTTTGTGGAAAATTAGTTCGCTGAGTTTCCGTCGTAACGACCGGCGGGTTGCTAACAAAATTACTGCCTCTATCGTCGTAACCATATTCCTTGGGTATATTTCCAACGACGAATTGCCTATCGGCACTTTTTTTACCAACAAATTCTGGTTTTCTCGGTGTCTCGTAGTAATTCGATGTTGTCGATAATTCCGGATACTTGAACTCGCTGTTACGATACTTTTGATTATCATAAATCGTCGTGTCGAGAGGTCGATAAATTGTCGCTGCCGAATCGGTCGAGTATCTCAATGGATCCGACACTCTTTTGCTGGCATACGTTCTATCGGTGTAAGGACCATCGTATGTTTGTTTGTATCGATAAAAATTATTCTCATAATCCTTGATACCACCGTATTTTCCATCGTTATTCGTCATTCCTTGTAAAACTTTTGAGAAAACTTCTTCCTCGCTCTGTCCATAATTTCCACCGTACTCGTCCATGTTGTACTTGTAGTTTGGCTCTACGACGTAATTTCTACGAGCTATAGCGCCACTGAACGGATAGAAAAGATAGGAAGCCAATCCGATACCCAAACCAACCAACGACATTACACCAAAACTCGGCATAACCTCGCGCGACAAGAAATTATATATCTGCGTGCCAATTGGTTTTTGAACCTGTTTTTTCTTATTTTTCGTACCGTTATCGCCGCTGCTCGAGGTTACCTTTGATTCGGGTGCTATTTTCGATTCTTGAATCGTATTATCATCGATTCCTAACTCCGTGAGAATATCAATATTCTCGGTGGTGCTAGGAATGTTCGTGGGATTCGTGTTACTCGAGATTGGCGTTGTTTCCGATGTCATTAACGAGGTGGTCGTTGGTTTGCGTCTTCGAAGCTTGTTCTTCTTCCTCTTGTGAGATCTCTTCGTCGTTGTAGAGATTTCATCGGCGGGCGTTGACGTTTCCGTTACGATTTTCGTTACCTCCGGATTAAAGTCAAATTTCACGTCTATTCGAGAATCATCGAAAATCATGGAATCCGGGGTTTTCGTTAAATTCTTGTTTGTAGACGACTTTTCCTGACTTTCGATCGTCTCGATTCTCAACACTGGAGTGTTTACCTTGATGGGTTCGATATTTGTCAGTGATTCCATGGGTTTTTTCAATTGTACATTAAGGACGTTATTCGTTTTCGTGGGTTTCTTTGCTTTCGTAAGACCCGCGAGTTCAATGTCCAAAGATTCTGATTTTGTGCCATTTCCGTTCAAAGTCGTGCTGTTCATCGATGACATCTGTGAACCAATTGGATTGGAATCCGTGACGAATGAAGTTTTTATTTTCGTCACGAAAATTGGTCTCTCAACGTTCAATTGGGTCTCCATATTCTTCGGTGTCGTTATCATATGAACGGGTCTGAATGTAACTTTCTCGATCTTCGAAGTGTGAGGATTTTTCGTTGTTTCGACGGGAATTTTCGTCGATGTTCTCCTCGTTGGTGATATCTTTGCTTTTGATGTTTGATCGACGGGTCTCGATAGCTTTGTTACCATTGGCTTTGACGTTACATTTGTTGCTTTTGGTGTCGTTATTTTGGGTCTCGTGGTCGTACGACTCGTGTTTAAGTATTTCCTAGTTGTACTTACAGTTTTGGGTGTGGTGATTGACTCCTCGAGATTCGTCGTCTCGCTAATTGACTTCACGACGTTCGAAGTCTTTGGGATCGAGGTAATTTTCGTTTTTTCTATCTTCGAGCTGGACTGAGTAGTTTTTGGAATTTTTTGGGTGGCAATCATTGGACGTGGGGTTGTGTTCTTCAAGCTGGATGTTGTACTCTTCGTCAGCGTCGTTATTCTTTCCATGGGAGTCGTCAGTTGCGTCGAAACAATGTTTTCCAGTTTCGTGCCAGGTTTAACGTCATTCTTCGTTGTAGTCGGGAAAATTTCAACGGGTGTTGTTAATTTAATCGGCGAATTAGACAAAACGCCAATGTCTTCGTTATCGATTATTTCTTTCTCGATTATTGGCTTGCTCGTTGTTTTCGGTGGATTAAGAAGAATCCATGTTGAAATTCCACCGGTGGTGGTTGGATTATTTTTATGAGCTGTGATTAATCTCGTCGAGCTACTAGCCTTCAATTCTCTCTCCAATTCTTCCTCCGTCATTGCCATTGCTACACCCGGATGACTAGACTCGAAAAAGCCAAATTTTGAATTCGTAGGTCTCCCAAAACCGACACCCATTGGCCCCATTGAACTTATCTCGGGATTTATCGGTTCATCGCTCCTCTCGTTAATCACAAAATTTGACGGATTCGAATTAATCTTATCGTCCGGTTTGTGTATAAGTAAAACGTTGGCCGAAAGCTTTTCGCTATTGGGCATTTTGTGACTTTCTGTTGGGTCGTTTGCCCCATTGGGACTCGTCACGTTGAGCAATTGTGTCGCCACAGTCCTCAGTGATTGATCCATGTACTGAAGATCTTTTAGCTCGCTTCTGTAAAACAGAGACGATCTCGTGAGAAAGACTAATTGACCTCATTTTTTTTTGTTTTTTTTTGTTATTTACGTAGCTACCCAATGAATTGGATATACTCACCAGAAGTTCTTTTAGATGTTTACAATAGAAAAAAAAATACGATATTAAGATGCAGTAAATGAAAAGACTTGTCGTTTACTAATGATTTATTATCGTTACAAAAAAATTAATAATCAGCGTAAACGCTATTAATGCCCTGAAAATGTGAAAACTCGGGGAATTGGGGTACGGGGAAACATATAAATTATAAATCTTTAGCACTAATTCAAACTTCTACAGTCTAAACGACATCGCTGCATCAAGTACAAAAATAAATTAAATTACAAACTATCGGTGTTATCGCTATGTTTATCCGGCAATTGTTTTTAGACATTAAAGATAAATATGTTTTTTTCATCATTCGTCGATCGATCGAATTCGATCTCTACTAAAAAATCAAATTGTTCGAATGTACGGCAACGACGATCATATTCTAATTCTTCGACGAAACGGTTAAAAAATAAAGGAAATAGCCCACGATTAAGAGTTAAGGGCGGGGTAATGGTTTTCACTTTCGAAAAATCGAATTTTTTTTTTTTTTTCTTATCTTATTGTTTAACATTTCAAGAATATGTCCTTAAAATTTTAAACCGATCTAAGCAATATTCTTGAAGTTATTATTTTATTAATCTCCTGGCCTTTAACGCTATACCTCTAACAGCTGCGGGCGGTCGGGCTAGCAGTGCACTTTAGACGCGTTTTTCTCAAAACTACTTTTTCAAAGTCCGTGTTCACTGCTATTTAAAAACTACTTGACCGATTCATTTCAAACTTTGTACACATTTTCTACATATAAAATACCTCCCCCCAACGTTTAGTTAAATTTTTTTTTTTTTATATTAAGGGTGTTTCCCGCCCACAAAATGGCGGAATTTTTCGTGGAAAATAACAGTTCACACTTTGGATGGCCGCCAAAAATTTTTAAATGAAAAAAAAAATTATCAGAGAACGTTGGGGGGAAGATTTGATTATAATTTGACTAAATTTTCATGGTTTTTCATTTTCCGATTATTTCCGGCCGAGTTATAGTGAACACCGCAAATTGTTATTTTTCCAAGACGTTCTGGGAAAGCTCTGTTACGGGCTTATGCTTCAATATTTCTGCATGAAAAAATTACACAACATTGTCAAAAGTATGCTCAATAATGCACAAAAGGTTCGAATAAAATTGCTCAATCCATATTTGACAAAAAAAATCGCAAAAAAAGTGTTTTTTTTACGTTGAAACCCTTACCCCTCCCTTAAAGAGCAACGTGTTATTGTATTAAGGGAGAATACCACTGTGACCCCCTGTTTTTTTTCACATTTTTCAAGAATTTTTTTTTGTGGGAAAAAAAAGAGATATTCGAAAAATTTGTTTGGGTTTTGTTTCTTGTTTATTAATGTATCAAAAAACATTTTTTTCACATTTTCCACGCCGCACGGTGGCGCTGGGGAAGCTTTCGCGTCAGGTGCTGTCATTTCCGCGGCACGCAGCAGAACTCTCTTCAACGTCGATCTGAAAAAAAATACCGAGTGGTTTCGTCAATAATATGATATTTTGAAGAGAAGTACATAGGGATTTGGAAAAATATTGTTTAAAAAAAAATAGGCACGCCTTTGAAATTACAGTTATTTCAAAGGCGTGCCTATTTTTTTTAAAACGATATTTTTCCAAATCCCTATGTACTTCTCTTCAAAATATCATATTATTAACGAAAACACTCGGTATTTTTTTTCAGATCGACGTTGAAGAGAGTTCTGCTGCGTGCCGCGGAAATGACAGCACCTGACGCGAGAGCTTTTCCAACGCCACCATGCGGC
Source organism: Oxytorus armatus (assembly GCA_958009045.1). Classification (NCBI taxonomy): domain Eukaryota; kingdom Metazoa; phylum Arthropoda; class Insecta; order Hymenoptera; family Ichneumonidae; genus Oxytorus; species Oxytorus armatus. Next base: position 27,118,377 of record OY253748.1, read on the forward strand.
GTGAAAAATGTAAAAAAAAAGTTTTTTGATACATTAATAAACAAGGAACAAGACCCAAAAAAATTTTTCGAATACTCTTTTTTTTCCCACAAAAAAAAATTCTTGAAAAATGTGAAAAAAATACAGGGGGTCACAGTGGTGTTCTCCCTTAATTTTAAAGAAAATGCATCTCTAGAATATTTCTGACAATCACTCCTTTGGGATTTTCTGTACTTTATCGTTTTTTTTTTCGGTCACTTGGCAAAGATCGTGGAGCCTCGTTGAAGAAAAAATAAAATAAAAATCGTTCATCAGCGTGACCGATAAATCGAGGAGGTTCATCTCTTTCTCTTCTTTCGTTTACTCTTCCACTCGTGCCAATCTCTGTACTTGTGTATCGATTGTCCGACAACCTCTTCGAGACTGGGCTTGAATCTAATCGTGACTTTGTCGGAAGCCCGACCAAAATCCAAAACACCTGGCAACGTCCACGGAAAGAAGATAGCAGCAACCCCTATAACACCGGCTGCCATTGCTGCGAATGGCGCAGCAGCGAGGCTGAATAGACCGTAATTGAAAGGATTGAGAAACGTAAAATAGGTGAAAACGGAACCCATCGACTCTATCAGACCGGACGGACTGATATCAAAATCATCGTCGTCATCATCGTCATCAACGGTTGCCAGTGCCGTTGAGCCTGGTGAATCACCAAGATTTCCAATCTGAGAACTACCTAGTGCTCCGGATAAGCCTGAAATTGGTCCAGCACCACCTGAAGCTCCTGAAAATTGTCCGATCGGTGATGAATCACCGATTGCCTGACCGACCGGAATTCCTGAATCAGTCAAAGCGGACGAAGCAACTTCCTGGATGTTTCCACCTACGGACGATTCACCGATTGACGAAACACCCGAGGCTGAAACATCGCCAGGATCCGAATCACCAATAGCATCGAAAGTTTCCTCCTGAGGATCACCGGTCGCAACGATAATTTCCGATTCCTGAGTCACTTGAGACGCCGAAGTGAAAACAGCGGTATTCTCATCCTCGACAGTCTCATTATCAAACAAATTGTTTTTTTCTGAATCCTGCTCACCGTCGAGATTATAATTGCTTTCCAATCCAAAATTTTCAACGGAATTGTCATTATCATTGGAATTTTCATCCTGAGGACTTTCCGAATAGGACGGACCAACGTATTTGTCCTGAGAATCTTCGTTCTCTTCGGAAACGCTTGAGACCGGTTTGAAGACGTTTGTACTCAAAACTTGAGAATTTATGACGATATTGAGATCCGTACAGCCTTCTTTGCTCTCTATGGTGTTGTTAACGCGTGTTATGGAATTTATCATTATCGTTGGACAGTTTGTGTCCTGAAATGAAGCTTCGGGAAGTGATTGCGAAAGAGGTTTCTCGATATTTTCCATCTCCTCGTTCATAAACATTATATGAACGTTCGGGGGGGTAACGGAGCTTGTATTATTTTCTGAGATTCCACCAGATGGTTTTTCGGCCTGCGGAATTTGCATCTCGCTAACCGTAACGTTTGGTCTCTTTGAGCCTCCATTTAGTATGTGAACCACCGTATTTTGGGTAATTTCTGATGATGGCCTGAAGACCGGCCATCTCGGAAAATTTGTATTTTTACTGGCTAAATCTGTCAGAAGAGTCACGACCGATGTCGGAAGACTGACAGTCTCAAAGGGTCGATTAACTTCTGGAACATTGGGATTTTCGAGATTGGACGTCTGAACATAATCCGGGGTCGTATGAATATCATTGTCCGGTAAATTTTCATTAGCAAACTGATGATAAGGATCTTTGGGCGGCTTGTAATAATTCTCCGATTGTTGATAAGAATTTCCCAAAGTTTCAAAATGATTATGATTTTCTAATGACTGATAATTATCAGGATTGTTCAGTGGCTGGTACACATTGGGTTTTTCACTAGGAAGTTCTTGATAATATGTTATACCAGTTGGAATTTCGTTTGTGTGACTTTGTGTAGCAACGGGCGAGTTGGAATAATAACCCTGCGGTTCGAAATACGTCGTAGCCGATGTGACGGGTCTTGAATTACTAAAATCATGATAAGCCTGATCAAAATCGTTTGTTGCAGTTTCCCCGGGCAAAAAATTCGTTGTCGAATGAGTTTGATTTTTGGCCAAAGTAAAAGCTGGCAATTGAAGCCAATGAATGATTTCTTGGACATTTGGCTTCGTTGGTGGTTCACTATTGTGACTGGACGTCGAGACTAAAGATTGTTGAGTCGCGGTTGAAAGTTTGTAATTGATCAAATTGGAAGGATTTTGATATTGATTTTTGACTATTTCAGCTCCGGAAATTTCACTTCCGGGCTTTTTCTTTCTCTTTTTCGTGTAAATCGGGGCATCGCCGTAATTCAGAGAAGGCTTTTTATGGAAAACTGACTCGATGTTCGACGTATATTTGTTGTAATTGTAAAGATCTTGAATATCTTGTATAGCCTCGTTTGGCCAATTTTTTAATTCATGCTCCGTCATATCGTCACGAATGTTAGTGTTAACGAGACTAACGGGTCTTAAATTAGTCTCGTATCTCAAAGGTTTATTGTGATAATCGGATTTTAGAAGAATTTGATTTTTGGCTTTTATAGAGATTCCCGATGAATTCTCGTTGAGCTTGGGTTTGGTCGTAATTAAGATTTTATTCGTTAGGTTGAAATTCTGATTATCGTGCCGAATGTACGGACGTTCCCCGTTGATGATCGACGACGAATATATTTTTGTAAATTTGTCATTGTGACTTTTGCGCGAACTATTGTTACGAATGTCATTTGAGATTGTAGATTCTTCGACTTTCCTCATGGAAAATCCGAGATTCTTAATCACATTGATCAATTTATCGGACGCGTTAAGTTCTTTCGTTTTATTCGATTGTAAATTCCTCGAAGCTCCCGAGAAATGCCAATCGCTGGTTAGACCGAAATTTTCGTCAATTTTGAAACTATTTACTATTCCTGGTGAAAAGTTACTCCGATAATATTTAACGTTAAATTCTGTACTATTTTCCGTCCGGCCTCTGTACCTGCTATCGGTTTTCACGACCGACGAGCTTCTGGGCTCGATCGGCCGTCGCGATGACGATTCATCCACGATCCTTTTCGACAATGATTTGTCGTCTCTTTCCTCGACGACTTCCGGACTCGCTGCAAAAGAGACAAAATGGAAATGTACAATTTTCTGCCCAACTGGAGTTACACTGTATTTTATAACGTAACGGATAGATTGCAACAACGACAGCAAAAAAAAAATCGATGTGCTACACCGATTAGACGGGTATTATTTATTGTACAAGAACTTTCGCACGCGCGGGGGTAGAAACTGTGGCAATTTGATTGCCGGCCTTTTCGGATTCTCGGTTGCGATCGAGAATCACGCCCATCCGACTGTGGGACAACCGTTCATCAGGATGTTACTTTCCATTCAATGAAACCAATATGATTGTAACATAAATACCACGAGAATTTCTCGGTGTCGATCAATCTTGCCAATCTTTAAGTTAACTTCTTTTTTTCGAGGTAACTATTATATTTTCATTTTTTCACTAATTTATCAATTTTCAAATAACCTTTTCTTCACAGACTTTTGTTTCTTATTAAGGTAGTAGTCTGGTAACTTAAGCCGATTTTCATGTCTTTTTTGGAGGGCGTTTTTTTGTAGGAAAATAAAAATAAATCGTTTTGGATATTTAGCATGTTTTTATTTACATATTAAAGACACAAAAAAAAATTTTGTTGAAAAAATTTAATAGTTTACTATTATTATTTTTATTGATCGAAGTTGGCACCTCGAAAAAAAAGCGCGTGAGTGGCCCCGGTGATTTTGGCTCTTGATGTTATCTGAAATAGAAAATTCTTGATAATTCTTAATCTATAGACATGTCATTCTGGTCGGAACTACTGAACTTAAATTTCATAGATAAATAACAAAATGGCGGACTTTGGAAGAAAGGACTTTTTTTCTAAAGTCCGCCATTTTGTTATTTATCCATGAAATTTAACTTCAGTAGTTCCGACCAGAATGACATGTCTATAGATTAAGAATTATCAAGAATTTTTGATTTCAGATAACATCAAAAGCCAAAATCACCGGGGCCACCCACGCGCTTTTTTTTTCGGGGTGCCAACTTCGATCAATAATAATAATAATAATAATAATAATAAATTTTTCGAGGTAACTATTATATTTTTTATTTTTTCACAAATTTATCAATTTTCAAATAGCCTTTTCTTCACAGACTTTTGTTTCTTATTAAGATAGTAGTCTGGTAACTCAAGCCGATTTTCATGTCTTTTTTGGAGGGCGTTTTTTTGTAGGAAAATAAAAATGAATCGTTTTGGATATTTAGGATGTTTTTATTTACATATTAAAGACACAAAAAAAATTTTGTTGAAAAAATTTAATAGTTTACTATTATTATTTTTATTGATCGAAGTTGGCACCTCGAAAAAATAGCGCGTGAGTGGCCCCGGTGATTTTGGCTCTTGATGTTATCTGAAATAGAAAATTCTTGATAATTCTTAATCTATAGACATGTCATTCTGGTCGGAACTACTGAACTTAAATTTCATAGATAAATAACAAAATGGCGGACTTTGGACGAAAGGACTTTTTTTCCAAAGTCCGCCATTTTGTTATTTATCCATGAAATTTAACTTCAGTAGTTCCGACCAGAATGACATGTCTATAGATTAAGAATTATCAAGAATTTTTGATTTCAGATAACATCAAAAGCCAAAATCACCGGGGCCACCCACGCGCTTTTTTTTTCGGGGTGCCAACTTCGATCAATAATAATAATAATAATAATAAACTATTAAATTTTTTCAAACTAATTTTTTTTCGTATCTTTAATATGTAAATAAAAACATCCTAAATATCCAAAACGATTCATTTTTATTTTCCTACAAAAAAAACGCCCTTCAAAAAAGACATGAAAATCGGCTTAAGTTACCAGACTACTACCTTAAGTTAACTTCTTTTTTTCGAGGTAACTATTATATTTTCATTTTTTCACTGATTTATCAATTTTCAAATAGCCTTTTCCTTCACAGACTTTTGTTTCTTATTAAATGAAAATAAAAAAATGCGGTCCATAATATATTCGAACTTACCGTGTTTCGAGGGTCTTGCATCGTTCAATCCCACGAGCAGCAGGATCGAAAGGACACTAAACAACTTGAATCGCATTTTTACACTGAAACAGAAAATATAACCGAGTTACTCAGAAACGCTCTCCAAGCTGTAGTATTATTATTGATACTATTTTAATATGCTATTTATCTAAGTATACCATCGCAAGGTGTCCGAGAATCATAAATTTTATTGCGTTCGCCGTTCCCGAAGATATCCAAGTACATGTCAAGATATTTCGGAAGATACATCGTGAATGTGAAAACGACATAAAAGTTTATTACGATAGCATGAAAAAATGATTTTCCACCGTGAATCCTAATGATGTCACAAGATAACATTTAATTTGCGGACTAGCAGCTGGTGCTCGTAAAAATATTATCTGGCTCGCGTATTTTGAAGAATTAAAAAAAATATATATATTCTACCATTGAGCTTCGGTACGTGAATAAAATAGTTATATAAAAAAGAATGCGAAACGTTTTACGCGACGCAAAATTATTGTGGCCATTAAGGTGACGAAACCTCACGATTTTTCGGCAATGCGAAAATTATTCAAAAGAACGTAAGGAATAACAAAGGAATACAGATTTTATTCTCTCGATATGCGATAAACTGTGGCAACGATTCAAGTGACGCAAGTGTCTTTTAGTTCGACGCAAGCAGCAACCTGATACGAATCCTTTATCGTCGATTTAACAGACCAAGGCCGACGATCGTTCGTATTCAATTGTCACATCGAACACAATCGATTCTCGAGGTGATTGTGTCTCGGGATCTTACACTGATTATTCGCTTCCCAAATATCTACGAATGAACATTCTTTACAGTCTTAAGTGTATGTCTTGATTTAAAAAAAAACGAATCCCCGGTATTTTTTTTCTATTCATATATATACACATATAATGTGTTTTGTGTACATCATTTTTAATATTGAGCCTCATTAATTTATTTAATTTATCATCGTCTGTCGCGGAGAAAAAATAATAGTTAATTATTTATTTTTTAACAGCCATTAAGGTCTGGTAACTTAAACCGATCTTCATGTCTTTTTTGGAGGGCGTTTTTCTGTGGGAAAATAAAAATGAATCGTTTTGGATATTTAGGATGTTTTTATTTACATATTAAAGATACAAAAAAAAATGTTGTTGAAAAAATGTAACTTTGGACTTTGGAGAAAAAAAACTTTTTTCCAAAGTCCGTCATTTTGTTATTTATCCATGAAATTTAACTTCAGTAGTTCCGACCAGAATGACACGTCTATAGATTAAGAATTATCAAGAATTTTCGATTTCAGATAACATCAAGAGCCAAAATCAGCGGGGCCACCCGCGCGCTTTTTTTTCGAGGTGCCAACTTCGATCAATAATAATAACAATTAAACTATTAAATTTTTTCAAAAAATTTTTTTTTTCTATCTTTAATATGTAAATAAAAACATCCTAAATATCCAAAACGATTCATTTTTATTTTCCTACAAAAAAACGTCCCCCAAAAAAGACATGAAGATCGGCTTAAGGCCGTAGTCTGGTCTAGAGCGAGATTTTTGACGTCATTTCTAATGTGCAATAACGTTTAAACCGTTGAAGTTGTCTTGTTGAAAATTTACACGTGCATTTATTGATCCTTAGAGAGTACTTGTACATTTAAAAAAAAATTATTTTAAATATTTTCATGTAGTTTTTTGCCTTGTTGCAACATGGTGCGCCGAAATCGGCGCCCACTCTGGACGATGTTGTATGCATCTGAAAGAAAAAATAAATATATATTCTCAATCTGTATGAGTATTCTGAGCACTGGTAGCAGAATTGGTACTTAAAAAATTTTTTTATTGAGTCGAACAATAATTTTGCCGACATTTTATGACTCGTCGAATAATGAAATATCATTAATGAAAGTTCAACAGGCCGCCGTTTTGTCAAAAAATTTTTTTAAGTACCAATTCTGCTACTGGTGCTCAGAATACTCATACAGATTGAGAATATATATATATATTTTTTTTCAGATGCATACAACATCGTCCAGAGTGGGCGCCGATTTCGGCGCACCATGTTGCAACAAGGCAAAAAACTACATGAAAATATTTAAAATAATTTTTTTTTTTTAATGTACAAGTATCCTCTAAGGATCAATAAATGCACGTGTAAATTTTCTTCAAGACAATTTCAACGGTTTAAACGTTATTGCACATTAGAAATGACGTGAAAAATCTCGCTCTAGACCAGAATACGGCCTTAAGTTACCAGACTACTACCTCAAATTTTTCCGAATAACTAATAAATTCTATGAAAACACATTAGAAAAGCAACATTACAAATGACGACAAAGCACATTAGAAATGACGTGAAAAATCTCGCTCTAGACCAGAATACGGCCTTAAGTTACCAGACTACTACCTCAAATTTTTCCGAATAACTAATAATTTCTTTGAAAACACATTAGAAAAGCAACATTACAAATGACGACAAAGCACATTAGAAATGACGTGAAAAATCTCGCTCTAGACCAGAATACGGCCTTAAGTTACCAGACTACTACCTCAAATTTTTCCGAATAACTAATAAATTCTATGAAAACACATTAGAAAAGCAACATTACAAATGACGACAAAGCACATTAGAAATGACGTGAAAAATCTCGCTCTAGACCAGAATACGGCCTTAAGTTACCAGACTACTACCTCAAATTTTTCCGAATAACTAATAATTTCTTTGAAAACACATTAGAAAAGCAACATTACAAATGACGACAAAGCACATTAGAAATGACGTGAAAAATCTCGCTCTAGACCAGAATACGGCCTTAAGTTACCAGACTACTACCTCAAATTTTTCCGAATAACTAATAAATTCTATGAAAACACATTAGAAAAGCAACATTACAAATGACGACAAAGCACATTAGAAATGACGTGAAAAATCTCGCTCTAGACCAGAATACGGCCTTAAGTTACCAGACTACTACCTCAAATTTTTCCGAATAACTAATGAATTCTTTGAAAACAAAATCGATAATTCATCAAGTTTCGATATCCAAACCTATCGTCTCGAAACCCGGTGATCAGTATTTTTTTTTACCGTTGCATTTTCCTGGTCACTTTCGAGAGTTCTCCACACAGAGGTGACGATAACGGTACCGATCGGTATGTATATCCTTACGCTATGTGTTGTGTCTCTTCCGCTCAATATCTCTCCGCATCTCTCTTTCTCTCGTCGTATTGGCATCATGTTTCGTTAAATTGAACGAGAGTGGGTGTTACAGGAATGCGAGATGTAACTGTCGGGTGCGCGAGACTCTACGACGAAACTCCAGAACCTGATCTACCCGAAAGATTATTTTTTTTTTCATGATCAAACGGAATGTTCGTTGTCGACTTTAATTTACCTTGCTGCTTCGATTCGATTGGTATTCGTGTCACGATTTTCCGATGCGTATAAAAATGAATATATTGATCCTAAAGAGGCTCTCAAGAATAGTCCTGACTATATTTTCGTCCTTCCGGTTACGTGCAGCGAACACGAGGAATCCGATAGAAAGGCGTACAGAAAAAAGTACGAATTTTTTTTCAATTTCATTTCCGTATAATCATTTTTGTACGATTTGAATGAATCTTCGTACTTGAATAACGTTTCGTTGTTTCCACTCGATAAATTTGCCTCAATTTGAATAGATCATTTTGTACGAGTGCATCAACCTTTATTGCCGTGAGATCAACTGGTCCGGTGAAGAATATCGTGCAACACGGTTATATATATATCGATTAAACATGAGCGGAAAAATCGAGAATTCATGTCGATTATTATTCGAACGTAGGGAAAACATTATGTTGAGTGAGTAGACAGCCACTTTTGATACAGGGTGTTTCCGGAACGTCGATCACAGGCGGAACAGATTCTTCAAGGATAATAAATTCTTGAATTGCAAATAACGTTCGCCACCCGCTTCATCTTCTATATATTAATTCATATATGGAGCTTTCAAAACTAACACGACATTTTTATACTCTTCAGTGTGTTGTAGTTTGTTGCAAAAAGAAAATCATCAATTTCAAGGCTTTTTACAAAATTCGTTTAATCGTTATCAACGAAAATGTTAAATTAATACCGTTGTCGATTTTTCTGACCATTCTTTCCAATATTCGATTTACCATTACAAAATGATATCGTACAATAGAAAGAATTTAGAGGGTTTATATTGGGCATTATTCGATAAAAAAAACAAATGAATTAAATAATTATTAAGTGATTATTATATTGTGAGATTTAGGGAGCTGTAAATTTAGCCTAGAATGCTCCATGCATATGAATATATATGATATAGCATGGTGAGTGATCTCGAAGCGTCAGGCATTGAAATCACCGAACTTTGTTATGTGCCTATCCGGTACATTACACACGAGGCGAGCTGGGTTCGTATTATGAAAATTAGCGGAACCAATGTTGCTGTATTTAATTTTAAACCTTATCGTTACGGTACTTTATATGAAGGAGGGAAAAAAAAATCGTGACCTTTCTTCCTACAATTCAACATAATGCTGAGTATATTATTTTCTTAATCATATAATTGATTTTTAAGATTTTTAATGATTTAAATAACGTATTGAATTAAAATTTCTCGGTGATGCCAACGACACTTGTTATTTTTTTTTTAATCAATTTAACAACAGACCCAAGCAAATCGCAGCTCGGTGGCGAACTTACCCCTTAGAAATTCGATCCACGATTTTCTCAACGGGACATTCACACACTTTTTCTCGCACTCAATTTTATCCGAAAAAAGAAAACGAAATTTTTTAACGACGGGATCAATATAGCACGAATTAACAGTCTACGCGATAGAATAATGCAAATAAAATCAAAGAAGATGACAACTTTCCCTAAAACTAAACATACGTGAACGAAAAAAAAACGGAAAAAAATTGAATCTTCCGAATATACTTTGAGTGATTGAAACGCGCGCGAGTCTGAGAGACGATAACCGAGTGAGGGCGTTGAAACGCGTGGTTCTATAAAAAAAAAGTTCCCGTGGACTAGAGAAGGTACACAGTGGACAAGAGGAGACCGAAGGAAAATGTACGGCCAAAGCAGAAGAGGACGATCATTCGACTGCACGACTGACTGAATGCCCGGGACTTGGATACTTCGACGGGGGCTTTACCCATACTCGCGGTTGGTATAGACACTTTGTAAAACGTGCATACCTCACTGCCAACGAGAGGTCCGAGCCTCCAAAATCCCGTTACCTCTATGCCTCCGAGAGGAGATTCAACACACGTTGAGGACGGGTAAAAATTTTAACACAGAGACACGAGAGGGCGTCTCCTGGTCAACTATATAACTAAGAAAATACACGCACACAGATATGAGTCCGGGTAACGATGTCGATGGTCGAAGCTACGAGAACCGAACGGGTTGAATAACCTTCTTGTAACGTTAGCATATGCTAAGCGATCGTTATATTACTATATAATCGGGTAGCCACTGAGAGGACGAGTCTCCAGTTGCTCGGATACGAAGACCAAGAGAGAGAGAGAGAGAGAGAGAGAAAGGTTAAATTATGCACTCACGATGAAGAAATGAGGTAGAGAAGAGGACGAAGATAAGAAGAGATAGAAAAAGGGTGAAGAGCGAGATGGATCCTTGAACCAGAGTCCACGAGACACGTTGTCGTAGTCTGATGACAAAGCTAATAAGAGAGCAACAGAGCACAGTGTCGACTCGGTCTGATGACGAATTTATATCGTGGCCTTTCCCGACTCCAATATGCCTTTTACCATTCACATTAGGAGTATCAGTTCGTTGACTCGAACAACAAATTTCTGAACTAATTTTTTTTCTCAATTTAACAATAACGATTTTATTGTTTTTATAGAATAAGATAGACAAATTATTCATTTTATACGCGATTAATTAATGTTATTCAATCCAATTAATTTGTGTCGGGTTCAAGGGTGAGCATCGACTGTACCAATAAGAACGTTACTATAATGAAATTTCGTAATGTCAAAACAGACCCGAAAAAAAAATCGGGAATCAGACTCGAGGTTAAGTAATCGAAGGCGATGTAAGATCGGACAAAGGATCGCGAGATGCTCACCGTTAGGAACTTGCTTCTCGTTTTAGATACAAACGTTTCCGCAGGACGTTAACGATTCTACGACGATAGGGAACACGATTATATCTCTCTCGATCAGCCGGGAAATCGGGCATGGTTATAAAACCCTCGATATATCAATTTGCTCAAAAGAAGACACGGTATCGCGAGGGATATTAAACATAATATTCAGTTATTATTTATGTTTAAGCACTGATGGATTTTCCTGTTGGAGAACACTTAGGGTAGTAGTCTGGTAACTTAAGGGCGGGGTAAGGGTTTTCACTTTCGAAAAATCGAATTTAATTTTTTTGTCTTATCTTATTGTTTAACATTTCAAGAATATGTCCTTAAAATTTTTAACCGATCTAAGCAATATTCTTGAAGTTATTGTCTTATTAATCTCCTGGCTTTTAACGCTATACCTCTAACAGCTGCGGGCGGTCGGGCTAGCAGTGCAGCTATCGAACAGGTATACAGTTTTTTTATTGCTATTGTGTATATAGTATATAGTGTATACTATACACTACAATATTTTAAAAGACGAAACGAGCTCAAATCGATGATTCTGTGTAAGTTGGGAAAAAAAAAATTTGTCTTCACTTTTTTACTTCATAAACTTTAGACGCGTTTTTCTCAAAACTACTTTTTCAAAGTCCGTGTTCACTGCCATTTGAAAACTACTTGATCGATTCATTTCAAACTTTGTACACATTTTCTACACATAAAATACCTCCCCCCAACGTTTAGTTAACATTTTTTTTTTTACATTAAGGGTGTTTCCCACCCACAAAATGGCGGAATTTTTCGTGGAAAATAACATTTCACACTTTAGATGGCCGCCAAAAATTTTTAAATGAAAAAAAAAATTATCAGAGAACGTTGGGGGGAAGATTTGATTATAATTTGACTAAATTTTCATGGTTTTTCATTTTCAGATAATTTTCGGCCGAGTTATAGTGAACACCGCAAATTGTTTTTTTTTTCCAAACCGTTCTGGGGGAAGCTCTGTTACGGGCTTATGCTTCAATATTTCTGCATGAAAAAATTACACAACATTGTCAAAAGTATGCTCAATAATGTACAAAAGGTTCGAATAAAATTGCTCAATCCATATTTGAGAAAAAAATCGCAAAAAAAGTGTTTTTTTTTACGCTGAAACCCTTACCCCTCCATTAAGCCGATTTTCATGTCTTTTTTGGAGGGCGTTTTTTTGTAGGAAAATAAAAATGAATCGTTTTGAATATTTAGGATGTTTTTATTTACATATTAAAGATACAAAAAAAAATTTGCTTGAAAAAATTTAATAGTTTATTATTATTATTATTATTGATCGAAGTTGGCACCACGAAAAAAAAGCGCGTGGGTGGCCCCGGTGATTTTGGCTCTTGATGTTATCCGAAATAAAAAATTCTTGATAATTCTTAATCTATAGACATGTCATTCTGGTCGGAACTACCGAAGTTAAATTTCATGGATAAATAACAAAATGGCGGACTTTGGAAAAGAAAGTCCTCTTATTTTAGCAAAGAAGGGGTTGTAAAATAAAAAGAAATTTAACTTCGGTAGCTCCGACCAGAATGACATGTCTATAGATTAAGAATTATCAAGAATTTTTTATTTCAGATAACATAACACTTTTTTTTTTCGAGGTGCCAACTTCGATTAATAATAATAATAATAAACTATCAAATTTTTTCAAAAATTTTTTTTATTCCATCTTTAATATGTAAATAAAAACATCCTAAATATCCAAAACGATTCATTTTTATTTTCCTACAAAAAAAGGCCCTCCAAAAAAGACATGAAAATCGGCTTAAGTTATCAGACTACTACCTTAAATCCTGACGCGTTCGCGAACACCTCGCTTGAAATCTCACCGAGCAATCAACAACGATCAATTTCGAGACACGCATATATGTATGAGGCATTTCACGCTAACTCGACCGCAACTTACTCGGTTTTGGTTCGTGACTTTTTTTTTATATCGCAAATATATCTCCGATGCCTATCGGTACTAGGAACTTTTATTAAAATAAATTTACAACGAATTGGAATACGTTTTTTTTTTTTTTTGCACTATCGTAGAAACGTTTCGTTAATATCGGCTGAGCCACATATGGGCTTTGAGAATTCCGCATTTGACTTGAATCTTGGATCTCTTGCTCGTTGCATCTCGAAACAAAGGCACATTATTCATGTATAAGCATTAATACGTAGCGTATGTATATAGCCATAAGCGGAGCGCGTTCTTTAAAACGCTCCCCCCTCGAGTTATCCCAGAAATCTCTCGGGATGACGAACTCATATAATATAGTAGGCTGATGTTCACGGGTGGTAGGAATCTGTTTATCCGAGCATATTATGACCGAAATGGAGAAGAAAATGAAGAGAATAAAAAAAAACAAGGAGGAAAAAAGAAGGAGAAACAACAACGTCACTGTCTACACGGTATAATGGGCCCCGGGAGAAGTAACATTGAGAGCATCAACCAAGAGACGTAACGTAAGGTATGGGCAACTATTTTTTGCCTTCTCCTTATCTTCGGTCTCAGAATCGTGAGCTCGTGTTATGTGGGACATAGCGGAACTTCCTGTCTTCTTGCTCTGCTCCCAACATCTTATATATATATTATATATATATATATATATTTATAATAGTAGCAGATTGTGGTAGCTCAGGCGTTTTGAAATTGTCCGAAAAAAATGAAAAGGACGTATGGAAAACTTCGTAAAACTTCGATGGTGTTACTTTATGCACCAAGAGGTGAGCAGTATGTCGGAAAGCAACATTACTTTATTAATTCATTTTTATAATTTTAATAAACGTTCGTTTCAACGAAATGATTCTGTTGAATTATCATAAACCATTTTTTTCTATTCCAATTAACACTATTTTAGCCATAAATCCTTGGGAAACGCGAAGTTGCGTAATAACGTAAAAGTTGAGAGTGGAGGAAAGCAGGCAATTTATTTAAAAAGAAAAGACTTCTTTCTACCACCTGCTCTCCAGGATCGAGTTCAATTTAATTTTATCCAAAAATTCATCAACGGTGCAGGAATTATAACTTTTAAAAATAACATGAAATATCGTATTCTCGATCTTGAATCGACGAATTCGCGTAACAAGCGTATAATTTTTATTTAAGGTAACTTAAGCCCATTTTCATGTCTTTTTTGGAGGACGTTTTTTTGTAGGAAAATAAAAATGAATCGTTTTGGATATTTAGGATGTTTTTATTTACATATTAAAGATACAAAAAAAAATTTTTTTGAAAAAATTTAATCGTCTATTATTATTATTATTATTGATCGAAGTTGGCACCTCGAAAAAAAAAGCGCGTGGGTGGCCCCGGTGATTTTGGCTCTTGATGTTATCTGAAATAAAAAATTCTTGATAATTCTTAATCTATAGACATGTCATTCTGGTCGGAACTATTGAAGTTAAATTTCATGGATAAATAACAAAATGGCGAACTTTGGAAAAAAAAGTCCTTTTATTTTGCCCGCCATTTTGTTATTTATCCATGAAATTTAACTTCAGTAGTTCCGACCAGAATGACACGTCTATAGATTAAGAATTATCAAGAATTTTTGATTTCCGATAACATCAAGAGCCAAAATCACCGGGGCCACCCACGCGCTTTTTTTTTCGAGGTGCCAACTTCGATCAATAATAATAATAATAATAAACTATTAAATATGTTAAAAAATTTTTTTTTTGTACCTTTAATATGTGAATAAAAACATCCTAAATATTCAAAACGATTCATTTTTATTTTCCTACAAAAAAACGCCCTCCAAAAAAGACATGAAAATCGGCTTAAGTTACCGGACTACTACCTCAAGACTATTTTAGCCCCAAATCCTTGGGAAACGCGAAGTTGCGTAATAACGTAAAAGTTGAGAGTAGAGGAAAGCAGGCAATTTAACTTTATCCAAAAATTCATCAACAGTGCAGGAATTATAATTTTTTAATATAACATGAAATATCGTATTCTCGACCCTAAATCGACGAATTCGCGTAACGAGCGTATAATTTTTATTTAAACTTAACTGTTGAACGTGAAATATGTCAGGTTGGTATAGCGGTTTACGTTTAACAAGAATTCCACGATCAAATACACGGTATGATAAATCAGAAGATTTTACGGTTGAACATAATAACAGAGGACAGCTGGCTACTGGCTGCGACTATTGCGGCATTGTTCGTTTAACTGTGTAAAATAAAACAAAAAAAACTACAAAACGCCAACTGGAAGTAAACGACAAAAGGAACAATGAATAGGCAAACGACCTAATGTCAGGATGACTAGGTCATATTTAATCAAACAAAACACCCTATACCCTCCGAGTAACCGAATACACGCCTAATTATATTTTGCTCATTTTTGAATTTTATTCCGTCTTCATTCGGGCTGATATATGCTTTGAAAAAAAAAATAAAAATAAATTAACAAGACCCGTTGCTCGGCCATTATGCGAACAAAAAAAAAAGCAAGACGACAACGTCAGAAACGAGGAAATATGCTGATATATTTACGCGATAATGTCCCGGAACTCTCGAGAGCCTAACGAGGCATTTTATGTACAAAGGGAAAGAAGATGACGAAAATAGCGCGTGAGTCAAGAGATGAAAGAAATTTGTTCGTTTCAGCGATTTTTAGTTTCGCTCAACTCGTGTTCTCGACACGAATTATTTATATAATGGAGAAAAAAAAATACAAAGAATAGTTACAACGATAATTCATCGAGTGTCAGGAATTCTAAAAAAAAAAAAAACCCTTACACCTTGAGTTGTAATTTTTTTTCTTTCACAAGCCTTACAACGAGTCTTTGGTGCTACGGAAGTGTAATCGGGTTTTCGTATCGTCCCGGTAACGGTTTTTGCGTACCGTGAGTAGGAAATATTCCCGTTGATGGGACATCGCGAAGTAACATCGTCGTAGACGCACCGAGCAATGAATCGTTTTCCCCTTACCACGAGCAAGATTACCCCGATACCCCGATACATATATAGTAATCACGCGAGGAAGCATTGCGGGTCCTTAGTGAAGCGTACATTAATGGGCTAGTATACGATCATAATCGTGATTAGAATTTTCAATTGCCCGGTTTACGGGCAGCCCAACGAAGCAGGACAGATGTTCGTGCACTTCTACTACTACTACTACTATTCATTTTTTTTTATAGTTTCCTCGGAGATTATTGTAGATCGATAGATTCGCGTCGTCGAACTTTTCACCTAACGAAAATAGGCGGTAAAGGATTTTCAATTTTCGCTTTTTCTTCCACACAACGAGGGAACCATAATTTTCGAGATTAGATTATGAATGGGCGCCTTGGTAGTTAGCCGTAGAGGAAAGCCACGACGGTTAAGGGCGGGGGGTGGGGTTTTTAAATTATTTTTTTTGCAATTTTTTTAAATTTTTTTTCTGAATGAACAATATGTCGAGAATATTGTGTATAAATTTTGAGTCAATCGGAGTAAAACTAACGGAGTTACAGCGTTTCAAACGATCGGCCGTGATACGTGATACGTGAAAACATTTAAATCGTTTTCCCCGAAAACGTCATTTTTGAAGTTTGTGAACATTAGAACTCAAAATCTACTGAACCGATCCTTTTGAAAATTTAAACATTACTTCTTCACATAAATCAACAGGTGATCCGGAGGAATTTTTTTTTTTTTTCAATTTTTTCAATTTTTTAATAACAAATTAAGCGCGATTTTTCGAGCTAAAGTTGCGTTTTTCACTTCCAAGTGCTGCAAAAAATAGAAAAAAAAAAAAAAAAAAAAACTCTTCCTGATTACCTCGAGAAATACATCACCTTTAAAATGCATATCAATTTTTTTTGTTTCAAATGATCCGGTAACGAGTTATAATTTTCACCGCAAAACCACTTTTTTTCAAGGCGCTTCTGGAGATTCAACGTCACCGGCTTATTTATCAATATTTTTCATTGAAAATTTTTTCCGAGACACTTCAATAGTTGTATAATAATATGTAATTCTATTTAATAAAATTATATTACTCATGTCGCCGCAAAAAAATCATAAAAATATGCTTTTTTTTCGCCTTTCAAACCCTACCCCCCCTAACCATCAGTTGTAAAGTTGCTTCTTGCACACATTGTAATATCGTCGGGGTGCTTGTCATTATAATTCTAGAAATCATCGTTTCTTTTTCCTGTCAAAGTTTAATTGACCAACGCGAATTACAAAATGGTATTTACGACAATGTGTCTAATACCACTAGTGTTCTATTATCGTTAACGTCATTGAGAAAAGAGATTACAAATTTAATAACGAAACGAGATAATTATTATATTAAAAAAAAAAAAACATCTAACCAAAGACTTCCGACTCATTATTAAATATTAAAAGATTAAAAATGAAAATAGCCAATTTACCAATTACGGACACGAGTTTAAGGAAACTCACTACAAAACACGAGAATTAAATGACAAACGGAATTTGAACACGCCACTAAATATATTCCGAGGGTGTTAAAGACGAATGTGTCGTTGACATTCGCGAAATTGTGTTAACTTCTGTTTTCATAATGACGGCATAATAATCGAGTAAAAAAATGGCATAACAATCTTCGAATTACCCGAAGCGTTTCTAAGTACAGAGCTCTTGCCGAGCAGCTCGAGAAGCTTGAGAAAATTGTATATTCTTTTTTTTTTCTGTTTGTAAACACAACCTCGCGTGCTCGAGACCACGCGATTTACCGTTTCGATAACGATCAGAGAATATTTACGCTTTACGCCATTACAAAGTTTCTGGAATATTCAGACTCACCGATTATCCGCATCTGGCACAAGACGATTGTCGGTACTCTTCTACCCTCTGACGCTTCTTCCTCGTCGTAAACGTCCATTAAACTCGTATTCGATTTCACCCTTAAAAAAAAATAACGAACATACCTAAATGTCTCAAAGTATAATAAAAATATTAAATATTATAATTCATATATCCTTACCTCTTCCTATTCACTCTCTTTTTTTTACAATCCAGTTTTGTATTCTTTACAGCATTTAGTAGATTATATTTCAACCGCACTCGATGAATTATAATTCACTTCAGCAAATATTACAATGACAATGTAATTTTTTGTTTTATTCCTTCGCGATGTTTTTCAAGTTTCACAAATTTTCTTGGATCCAGTGAAATTCTTCGGAGGCTAAACGGAGTGTCTCGAAACTCCTCTCAATGTTGAAGAATGTATCGAAAAATATGTTTCGTCCCGAGCAGTTAATCTTCGATTATTCGTCGTCAAAAGTTGTACCTTTTTTTTAATCTCAGAGTCTCGAGATCTAAACGTCACTTGACTAACTGTAAATTTCTTGGCCCGCTGTATTGTTTTTCTCTTTGAAGGTCCCTTTTTTTGGTCGTTAGTTCCCTCGAGGTCTTTATAATCGTTGGACTGTTATTTCTTCTTCTCTCTCACTACGCCGTTCGTCGGCATCGTCGTGCTCGCATTCGAACTTTCAATTCGCCACCAACAATAATTTCCAACGCGTTTCAAATGCACAAAAAATACAACGGTCTCGCTCCACCTATTGTACTATCGTCGAATCAATTTTACACGTTAAATCCACTGGCTCGAGACAAATTGACGTCATTCCTCTTCGAGAAAAATATTATGTAAAAAATAAATTTCCCAAATTCGCCGCTGAAAACCGACGAGGCAACGTCTGACGTTCACGTTTTCCAGGACGTACAAATTGGCAATTTCACGAGTCACAGATTCGGCATTCGACAAAAATGTGTTATCCTCAAGATTCTCGATCGAACTTGCCGATAACCGGAAATCTTCAATATTTAGATTAGTCGGAAGTGAAAGATGAAGAAATTGGTCCGTCTCGTGGATAATAACGGTCGAAAAATGTCTCTTGTACAGCGGATACGAAGCCGAAGAATTTAAGATAATTCTCGGATTGTTTGAAGTTCGATAAAAACGAGATTGACGAATATCTTCAACGCGAAGGTTGCCTGACGATGAAATATGACAATATCGTGATAAAAATTGTCGAAAGATGTAAAACTTCCGATGTACGATCTTGAAGTGTCAGTGGTACCTTCGGAGGAAGGAACGTAGTTTATATTTCGTTTGGGCAAGTCAAACGTGTTGTGGATAGTCCGACGTGGTTGATGGTGAATTTGTACTGAGGCTGGATAGCGAATAACGCCCCCGTTGTAGCCTTTCCCATGGCTTCTTCTCATCTCCTTGGCGTGTTCTTGAAATTTAATAGGTGGAGGGGAGGGGAGGAATACTGCTTTAATCCCTTCTTTCGCACTCTATATACACGTAACGTAACGCACCGAGAGGCTATACTATTTCTCGGGTGTCCTTGGCCATTAGCTCTTGCCATCCGGCACTTCGGTGTATATCCCCCTACCTAACAAAACCGGGTGCCCGCCGCGAGAATCCGTTTTTCCCACGCGCCTATATTATCTAGTACGCGGTTTCTCCACCCATGAATATACCAGCGCCAAGCTCTTCGCGCGACTGGCCCCGCTGTTTGGGTTTAAAGAAGGGAACAAAAAAAAAAACAAAACGAGACTACCGACGAGCAGAGAAGTCCGACGCCGGTGGGACACGGGAACCGAGCTACCGAAGAAGTGTCTCGTGAACGAGGGCGCAAAGTGGAAACCCGTGTCACCTCGAAAATTCATTGTACCGCCGAGAGAAACGGAACGAGCGGAGGAATAATGGTAATGAGACGTTTAAGACAACGAGGAGTTTGTATGCGGGTGCATAACAAAAAGAATGAAGGAACAAATCGTAAATTATTGTATTGTACGAGATGATCGTGGCTTTGGATTCGTAAACTGCAATTATTGCGGTCTATCGCATCGTGAAAATAAAATGATTACCGTCGTTACCTTCGCTAAGAGTGGTCTTTTTGGTGCAATGACAAAACAAAAGAGAAAAAAAACCGAATTACGGGAATCACTGCGAACCGTGCCAGTAGACTTTTAGAAGAGAGAATGAGAATCCCGATTTTCAATCGGAAAGTACCTCTAATAAAGTGATAGACGTTGTTGTTAAATCTCAAGTTTGCGAAGCTTGCGAAAAGTGGGTGGGTAATGAAAAAACTGATGAATATTTAGAATGGTACGAGGATCACCGGACTGACTGTACGGCGAATCACGAAGGAAGTTCTGGTAAGATGGAGGTTGACGGGACTATCGAAATGTTTCGACGATACGTCGAAGAGCTCGGTGTAAAAGATAAAAAATATATCGGCGATGGGGACTCCAAAACTTATAAAAACTTACTAGAAGCAAATATTTACAATGATGATCCTAAAGTAGAAAAAAATGAGTGCGTTTTACATGTGCGTATGTACAGACGAGTCAATGAAGCTAAAAAAACTTTAACGCAGCTCCAAAAAGCTAAAAAACAAATTGAAGCTGCTGAAGAAAAACCAAAAAAAAAAAACGAAGAAAAATTGTAAAGAAGAAAAAGAAGTTACGGCGAAGAAAGGAGTAACTCCGAAGAAAAGGTCAACACCGAAAAAAAACAAGAACACCAAAGAAGGATACTGTGGGTACTGAGAGCACCGAAGCTACCAAAAGTCTTACATTAAGGGCGGGGTAAGGGTTTTCACTTTCGAAAAATCGAATTTTTTCTTTGTCTTATCTTATTGTTTAACATTTCAAGAATATGTCCTTAAAATTTTAAACCGATCTAAGCAATATTCTTGAAGTTATTGTCTTATTAATCTCCTGGCCTTTAACGCTATACCTCTAAGAGCCGCGGGCGGTCGGGCTAGCGGTGCACTTTAGACGCGTTTTTCTCAAAACTACTTTTTCAAAGTCCGTGTTCACTGCCATTTAAAAACTACTTGACCGATTCATTTCAAACTTTGTACACATTTTCTACATATAAAATACCTCCCCCCAACGTTTAGTAAATTTTTTTTTTTTTTACATTAAGGGTGTTTCCCACCCACAATATGGCGGAATTTTTCGTGGAAAATAACAGTTCACACTTTAGATGGCCGCCAAAAATTTTGAAATGAAAAAAAAAATTATCAGAGAACGTTGGGGGGAAGATTTGATTATAATTTGACTAAATTTTCATGGTTTTTCATTTTCAGATAATTTCCGGCCGAGTTATAGTGAACACCGCAAATTGTTTTTTTTTCCAAGACGTTCTGGGGGAAGCTCTGTTACGGGCTTATGCTTCAATATTTCTGCATGAAAAAATTACACAACATTGTCAAAAGTATGCTCAATAATGTACAAAAGGTTCGAATAAAATTGCTCAATCCATATTTGAGAAAAAAAATCGCAAAAAAGTGTTTTTTCTTACGCTGAAACCCTTACCCCTCCCTTAAGGCAGTCGTCGGGTCTAGAGCGAGATTTTTGACGTCATTTCTAACGTGCAATAACGTTTAAACCGTTGAAGTTGTCTTGATGAAAATTTACACGTGCATTTATTGATCCTTAAAGAATACTTGTGCATTAAAAAAAAAATTATTTTCAATATTTTCATGTAGTTTTTTGCCTTGTTGCAACATGGTGCGCCGAAATCGGCGCCCACTCTGGACGATGTTGTATGCATATGAAAAAAAAAAATATATATATATTCTCAATCTGTATGAGTATTCTGAGCACTGGTAGCAGAATTGGTACTTAAAAAAAATTTTTGACAAAATGGCGGCCTGTTGAACTTTCATTAATGATATTTTATACATACACTTCATACATTTTCGTATTCGACGAGTTATAAAACGCCGGCAAAATTTTTGTTCGACTCAATTCTGCTACCAGTGCTCAGAATACTCATACAGATTGAGAATGTATATATATTTTTTTTTTCAGATGCATACAACATCGTCCAGAGTGGGCGCCGATTTCGGAGCACCATATTGCAACAAGGCAAAAAACTACATGAAAATATTTAAAATAATTTTTTTTTTTATGTACAAGTATTCTCTAAGGATCAATAAATGCACGTGTAAATTTTCATCAAGACAACTTCAACGGTTTAAACGTTATTGCACATTAGAAATGACGTCAAGAATCTTGCTCTAGACCAGACGACTGCCTTAACTAATAAATTAATGATCAAACTTAGTACTTATTATGGCTTAGCTATTATGAGAAATGAAGACTCTGTTGAAAATATGAGAAAAGCTGTACGGGCAACGTATTATCATTTGATATCAACTGATGAAGAGTCCCAGCATTCTTGTTGCTCACTGGGTCCCGATTCCTGGTGCGAGTACAAAAGATTAAAATCTAAAGGTCGAGAAGATACGTTTGTTCATCCACCTGCTTTCGATAAAGACACTGCAAATCTTCTGAAACCAATATACGAAGATTTGTCATCAGATGACAAATGGAAAGATGTTTAGGAAGAAACACGCAGAATAAAAACGAGGCTTTCAACCATTGGGTATGGAATTTTGCACCAAAGCATATTTTTGTAAGCCAAAAAACGTTAGAAATTGCTGCATTCACTGCAGCATGTATATTTAACGAAGGGTTTTTCCCAATACTAAAAATATTAGAAGTCATGGACGTTAGTCTCGGCCCGTACGCTTTCGCGTTTGCAAAATCCTACAATAAATCTCGGATCGCAAAAGCGGAAAATGCCACAGCGATGTCATCGAAAGAAGCCCGAAAGAGTCGCAGAGCGGACAAAGTTGCGGAAAATGATGCCTATGAAGAGGATGAAGGCATATTATACGCTCCAGGCATAGACGATTAACGTAAGTATAAGTTTACTTATGAAAATCTGTTGTTGAATTTTAAACGCGTTTTTCTTAAAACAGTGTTTTTCTGGTCAGCCCGGGTCCTAACTTTATTTCTAGCGAACCGATTGCTTTCAAATTTTAACAGGCTACTCTACACACTTATAGTTCTCGTCGGAACTACCAAAAAATTTTTTCACCCCTAACTTTTTATTTTACAACCCCTTCTTGGCTAAAATAAAAGGACTTTTTTTCCAAAGTCCGCCATTTTGTTATTTATCCATAAAATTTAACTTCGGTAGTTCCGACCAGAATGACATGTCTATAGATTAAAAATTATCAAGAATTTTTGATTTCAGATAACATCAAGAGCCAAAATCACCGGGGCCACCCACGCCCTTTTTTTTCGCGGTGCCAACTTCGATCAATAATAATAATAAACTATTAAATTTTGTCAAAAAAATTTTTTTTTGTATCTTCAATATGTAAATAAAAACATCCTAAATATCCAAAACGATTCATTTTTATTTTCCTACAAAAAAATGTCACATCGAACACAATCGATTCTCGAGGTGATTGTGTCTCGGGATCTTACACTGATTATTCGCTTTCCAAATATCTACGAGTGGACATTTTTTACAGTCTTAAGAGTATGTCTTGATTTAAAAAAAAAACGCATCCCCGGTATTTTTTTTCTATTAATATATATGCACGTATAATGTGTTTTATGTACATCATTTTTAATATTGAGCCTCATTAATTTATTTAATTAATCATCGTCTGTAGCGGAGAAAAAAGAATAGTTAATTATTTATTTTTTAACAGCCATTGAGGTAGTAGTCTCGTAACTTAAGCCGATTTTCATGTCTTTTTAGGAGGGCGTTTTTTTGTAGGAAAATAAAAATGAATCGTTTTGGATATTTAGGATGTTTTTATTTACATATTAAAGATACAAAGAAAAATTTTTTTGAAAAAATTTAACTTTGGACTTTGGAAAAAAAAACTATTTTCCAAAGTCCGTCATTATGATATTTATCCATGAAATTTAACTTCGGTAGTTCCGACCAGAATGACATGTTTATAGATTAAGAATTATCAAGAATTTTTTATTTCAGACAACATCAAGAGCCAAAATCACCGGGGCCACCCACGCGCTTTTTTTCGCGGTGCCAACTTCGATCAAGAATAATAATAATAATAAACTATTAAATTTTGTCAAAAGAATTTTTTTTTGTATCTTCAATATGTAAATAAAAACATCCTAAATATCCAAAACGATTCATTTTTATTTTCCTACAAAAAAATATCACATCGAACACAATCGATTCTCGAGGTGATTGTGTCTCGGGATCTTACACTGATTATTCGCTTTCCAAATATCTACGCGTGGACATTTTTTACAGTCTTAAGAGTATGTCTTGATTTAAAAAAAAAACGCATCCCCGGTACTTTTTTTCTATTCATATATATACACGTATAATGTGTTTTATTAACATCATTTTTAATATTGAGCCTCATTAATTTATTTAATTAATCATCGTCTGTCGCGGAGAAAAAATAATAGTTAATTATTTATTTTTTAACAGCCATTGAAGTAGTAGTCTAGTAACTTAAGCCGATTTTTATGTCTTTTTTGGAGGGCGTTTTTTTGTAGGAAAATAAAAATAAATCGTTTTCTGATATTTAGGATGTTTTTATTTACATATTAAAGATACAAAGAAAAATTTTTTTGAAAAAATTTAACTTTGGACTTTGGAAAAAAAAACTTTTTTCCAAAGTCCGTCATTTTGTTATTTATCCATGAAATTTAACTTCGGTAGTTCCGACCAGAATGACATGTTTATAGATTAAGAATTATCAAGAATTTTTTATTTCAGACAACATCAAGAGCCAAAATCACCGGGGCCACCCACGCGCTTTTTTTCGCGGTGCCAACTTCGATCAAGAATAATAATAATAATAAACTATTAAATTTTGTCAAAAGAATTTTTTTTTGTATCTTCAATATGTAAATAAAAACATCCTAAATATCCAAAACGATTCATTTTTATTTTCCTACAAAAAAATATCACATCGAACACAATCGATTCTCGAGGTGATTGTGTCTCGGGATCTTACACTGATTATTCGCTTTCCAAATATCTACGCGTGGACATTTTTTACAGTCTTAAGAGTATGTCTTGATTTAAAAAAAAAACGCATCCCCGGTACTTTTTTTCTATTCATATATATACACGTATAATGTGTTTTATTAACATCATTTTTAATATTGAGCCTCATTAATTTATTTAATTAATCATCGTCTGTCGCGGAGAAAAAATAATAGTTAATTATTTATTTTTTAACAGCCATTGAAGTAGTAGTCTGGTAACTTAAGCCGATTTTTATGTCTTTTTTGGAGGGCGTTTTTTTGTAGGAAAATAAAAATAAATCGTTTTCTGATATTTAGGATGTTTTTATTTACATATTAAAGATACAAAGAAAAATTTTTTTGAAAAAATTTAACTTTGGACTTTGGAAAAAAAAACTTTTTTCCAAAGTCCGTCATTTTGTTATTTATCCATGAAATTTAACTTCGGTAGTTCCGACCAGAATGACATGTTTATAGATTAAGAATTATCAAGAATTTTTTATTTCAGACAACATCAAGAGCCAAAATCACCGGGGCCACCCACGCGCTTTTTTTCGCGGTGCCAACTTCGATCAAGAATAATAATAATAATAAACTATTAAATTTTGTCAAAAGAATTTTTTTTTGTATCTTCAATATGTAAATAAAAACATCCTAAATATCCAAACCGATTCATTTTTATTTTCCTACCAAAAAAACGCCCTCCAAAAAAGACATGAAATTCGGCTTAAGTTACCAGACTACTAGCTTAAACGTGAGTGACTTCCCTTAAAGGACATTTATAACGAAAATTATCCCATCACATTGTAAATTCATGCAAGTTTAGCTCACAGTGAAGATTTCCCCCCCCCCCCCCCCCCCCCCCCCATTATCTCAGACAATCAATCTCTGTAATAATAAATTCTGCGTATATCACGCGTGGGGGGACAACGCATGGTACAGGAGCACGCAGCATAACGAAAAAATGTTCATCACGCATTGCGGCGTTTCATCATGTAATAGTCGAGAGCAAATGCTCGGATTATGATAACTCGGAACGAAGGTTCCGTTTAACAAGATACGCACAAATTAATATATATCGAGCGTTCCAGGTCAAATCGGTGGATGTTGAAAAATGAGAAAAATATTAACAAAAATGGTGAGGATAATGCGCCATTTCGATTGGACTGAAGTCGTTCGTTGTACGATATAAAATAACATAAAATATCTCGTGACACAAAGATATTGTAAGATCGTAGTACTCGTAGTACAAACCCGTACAAAACAGTACAGAAAAAAGGCTGCGGGGTCCCGGTGGCGTAATAATTATACGTAACAATTAGTGTTACGGTAAATCTGCACGTGCATAAGCGTGCCCGATCTTTAACGCTCAAAGGAGAGGATGGGCTCAACGTTGTCGAGAGAAAAGATTCCCGACACGAAGAGGCACCCGCCGTGGTTTACCTCTTTGTAAACTCGCACAGTTACCTATTGTGATTGTTCATCCTCGACGAGGGGAACAAAAAAAAAAAAAAAAAAAAAGGAGGAACAGACAAAATTATAGAGAGCCGAAAAATTGCTGGTTCGTAAATTGGATCAAACTAAATACGAGAATTCATGATTGCGTGAACGAAAAAAAAGACAAATTGCGAAACGGATTTACTGACCAAAAAAAAAAAAAAAATTCTTGGCTTAAAACCAGTTAAACGTTAATTCGTGTATCCACGAGTCAAACTTTCTGAAACACCGTTTGTTAACGGGGGTATTTTTTTTTTCAGCTTACCCGGAATTTCTTTAAATTATCGACTCCCGAGTGATTATGAGGGTTAATGAGAGCTCGCGACGATGATACCGCGCTAGTCTCGGAAACTCCCCAACGGAAAAAAAAGACCGCGTTTCCGAGAAGTTTATAAACGAGCAGACAACAGGAAATCCATTATTAACTTCCTTGAGTCATTGTAATTTCGTGAAATAATCGTCTTTCGACTTATCCTCTCGGGAACATTTTATATACAGGGTATTCCCGACCAAATAGACTGATCTGAAATCCTCATAATTTTAGATGTTTTTCTCCTTCTTAGGGCGCGTAATGATGATACGAAAAAATCGGTTTACGTACATTTGTGATTTTTTTTTCGATAATCGCTTCGGTTCTTACGACCAAAAGTGTCAAGTTAAGGTAGTAGTCTGGTAACTTAAGCCGATTTTCATGTCTTTATGGGAGGGCGTTTTTTTGTAGGAAAATAAAAATGAATCGTTTTGGATATTTAGGATGTTTTTATTTACATATTAAGGGCGGGGTAAGGGTTTTCACTTTCGAAAAATGGAATTTTTTTTTTTGTCTTATCTTATTGTTTAACATTTCAAGGATATGTCCTTAAAATTTTAAACCGATCTAAGAAGACGATAACCCTCAACACCATAAGTGCAGTGAGAACTCGTGGTGTTCAAAAAGCTTTGGCCCCAACAGGAGTGGAAAATTTCAAACATGACTACACTCCACTTCCGCAAGATGTCATAGAAGCGATCAAATCGATTTATGAAGATTTGAGTAAAGACGAACTTCTAGAATGGTGTCTTGGAGGCTTTACTCAAAATGCCAACGAAAGGTTGAACCAGCTGATTTTGAGAATTGCACCGAAAAAATTATCTGGCAGCAGACAAATTGTTGAATTTGCATCTTATGTAGCTGCATTCACTTTCAATGAAGGTGCTGGTGCTTTTATGACTTTTCTGTCTGACATGAACGTCAGTGTCGGCCCAAGCACTCATGATTATGCATCATTCACGGACGGCAATCGCATTGACAGGGCCGAGATTCAAGCTGAGCAGCCGAGCAAAGAAGCCAGAATAAAACGAAGACTTGAGAGAAAAGAGGCTGAAGACATCGACAATGCCGCAGGAAGTCTGCTGCATGGAGCTGGAATCGATGATTCTGTGTAAGTTGAAAAAAAAAAAATGTTTTTCTTCACTTTTTTACTTCATAAACTTTAGACGCGTTTTTCTCAAAACTACTTTTTCAAAGTCCGTGTTCACTGCCATTTAAAAACTACTTGACCGATTCATTTCAAACTTTGTACACATTTTCTACATATAAAATACCTCCCCCCAACGTTCAGTTAAATTTTTTTATTCACATTAAGGGTGTTTCCCACCCACAAAATGGCGGAATTTTTCGTGGAAAATAACAGTTCACACTTTAGATGGCCGCCAAAAATTTTTAAATGAAAAAAAAAATTATCAGAGAACGTTGGGGGGAAGATTTGATTATAATTTGACTAAATTTTCATGGTTTTTCATTTTCAGATAATTTCCGGCCGAGTTATAGTGAACACCGCAAATTGTTTTTTTTTCCAAGACGTTCTGGGGGAAGCTCTGTTACGGGCTTATGCTTCAATATTTCTGCATGAAAAAATTACACAACATTGTCAAAAGTATGCTCAATAATGTACAAAAGGTTCGAATAAAATTGCTCAATCCATATTTGAGAAAAAAAATCGCAAAAAAAGTGTTTTTTTTTACGCTGAAACCCTTACCCCTCCCTTAAAGATACAAAAAAAAATTTTTTGAAAAAATTTAATAGTTCATTGTTATTATTATTATTGATCGAAGTTGGCACCTCGAAAAAAAAGCGCGTGGGTGGCCCCGGTGATTTTGACTCTCGATGTTATCGGAAATCAAAAATTCTTGATAATTCTTAATCTATAGACATGTCATTCTGGTCGGAACTACTGAAGTTAAATTTCATGGATAAATAACAAAATGGCGGGCAAAATAAAAGGACTTTTTTTTCCAAAGTTCGCCATTTTGTTATTTATCCATGAAATTTAACTTCAGTAGTTCCGACCAGAATGACATGTCTATAGATTAAGAATTATCAAGAATTTTTGATTTCAGATAACATCAAGAGCCAAAATCACCGGGGCCACCCACGCGCTTTTTTTTTCGAGGTGCCAACTTCGATCAATAATAATAATAATAAACAATTAAATTTCAGATTAAATTAAACATTCAGATTCGAATCCAAAAAATTGTAGGAACGATTTTTAAAAATAAAACGAAATCCTCTTAACAATTTTTGTGCGCTTATGTATCGATCTGAATATTTTTTTACATGGTCAGAAAATCATTTCGAACAATGTCCTTTTTGTACTGTAGAACCGCACATTTTTTCAACCAAGAATTTATTGCCAAAAATGTTAGAAAGCCCCGTGTATCTTTTTAAGCGCTCTACTTTGCGGTTTTGCCCGGGCTAGGATATCCGGCCGCCGCTCGAACGTTAATTGCTTTTCTCTGTCGATGCCCTTTCTCAACTATATTATACGCAAATATAGCACACAGAAAGACACACACACGTCGTGTACTCGTTTCATAGGTAACGATCTCATAAATATTAAAGAGGTACGACTTCCTAAACTTGTTGAAATGTGTGCGAGCAGCCCGAACGAGTAGCGATTTCGCTCAGACTCATTGCTCGCTTTTGTTTCCTGTTTTATTGTCCTGGCGGGCAAAGCTTTGTTTTCGTAAAAATTAAATTCAGATAATAAACATCAAAGTGCTATATGTTTGAAAATTTTTTTTTTTATTAAAAATATTTCCTACCCCTGCATCCTCTCATTTTCCCTGATTCCGACCGCTGGACAGAATGTGTTTTTTTTTTTTTTCCTCGTAGGGAAGAAAAAGGACAGATGGAATTTGGCTCTGGCAGTTTCGGATCTCTCACGTCTAGAAAAAATAAAAGTCAATTCACTCAATAAAATTTGCTCTCAACTTGATTTATTTACACGCAAATATATTATATCACTGTTATCGTTTATACCCCTTCAAGATTTACACGTAACGACTACAATCTTTGCCTCTTTCTCTCTCTCTCTCACACAAAAGTTCATCTTCAATTGTACGAGGATTCACCGAGGTTTGGCACACGTTGTTTTTTTTTTTTTATTTATTTTTCTCGTACCAACGAATCGAACGATTCTCGAACGAAAAAAAAAAACCCGCATTTGCCTCGCATTCGAGCGATCGCTATTCTTTCTTTTTGCTCCTCTCCTTTCACTTTTCGTAGATAAGATATATAAACCCTTAATGATAATCATAATAATATTAATATAATAGCAATCAAATCGTTCGCGGTAACGTGTGAACGTTCTGGAAGAACGCGTCAAATTGAATCGTCCAAATTCTTCATGCAAATATATTTTTCATTTATTCATCATTATTATTTGTTTTAAATGCGAAGATCGATGTTATCATGTTTCAATATGGCAAGAAAATCTTGGCTATTTTTTATCGTAAAGTTTTTCTTTTCTTTTTTTTTTTTTTTCTCTTTTTTAAGATGATGTGAAACAGATAGGGATGCGAGAGAGATGGTTTTAATGACGCTCACGGTTGAACGAGAGAGAGACACACCGACAATGGGTTTCACATCACGTTAAGCTAATACTGCTCGTACAATTCATTGTCAAAAAAAAAAGAAAAATCAAAAAAAAATTTAAATATGACAACTCTCGAACTTCGGTAGCCTCGAAGGAGAATTTCAATTCTTCGCTTTCTCGTCCGGTCCGTGACATATATGGGGGAGAGCTTCGAGCCATGAAATATTTATAACGTAAGTAATGCCCCCGCATCGCTAAAAGGCAACCCCTTGCTCTGCCCATCGACGGGGTTCAACGATATGTATATCGGACGATTAAAATAATTAACAACAAAAAAGAAAAACGCCCACCTTCGGTTGCGCAAATAAACATGATCGCGCACGACAAATCCGTACTCGAAACGGGCGATCGCCTCATATTGCGAATTTCATTTTTCTTTTTCGTTTCGCTTCATTCTAGCCTCTCTTGCGTGGAAAGTAAATATTAGTTCGTGAATTTATTTTTACTCTCAAACTTTGCGATTCGTTTTCTTTACCTATTATACTTTTAACACCAGAGTCGAGTGCCGATTATCCCCCCCCCCCCCCCCAAAAAACATAGTCCTGAGCCACCTTGTCTTTCTCTCTCGCAAAACGTGTGTCTATTTTGGTCATAAAAGTGGTAAATAGAGTCGAAGCGTAAAAGGCGATTGTTACAAAATAGAGAAATAATGGCAAAAAAAAACAGAAAAGGTTCTTTCGATAGGAGTATATAAAGTCTTGAGTTCGGTTTTCTCCAAAAAGTCCGGGGGAGACGGGTGGGGTTTCAGGACAACGTTTTGGCAATTGTGACGTTCGTGGCTTTTTCCGAGTAGAACGGATATTTTTCGTCGTCACACAACTGAAACGGCACGATGAGACAAAAAAACAGAGGGCAGTTAATTTATTTTAGAAACAAAATTGTATTGAAATTGAAAGAAAAAAATGTTGGAAATTGTAAGATCACTGGAGAATAAGAATTGCACCTTTTGTAAGACAGAAAAATAAATAATGTCCATTTCACATGTATTATTTTTTGACAAGGCCGCCGTTGTTCGAGAGAAATCTACTTCAGTCTCGTTGTTAATTATGGCAATTGAGAATCAAGTAAAATAACAAAAATAACAATTAAAAAGACGACAGACGGCTGAGAGTGATATTGGACATGATATCCAATATAAAAACTGTAAACTAACCCATTTGTCAATGCCATTGTTGGGGTAGGACGACGGGAATTTTCATTGAATTTCTAGACTCCAGAGGCTCTTGAAGATCAGTACCGATGGAATATCTTATTTTTAATAATAAGCAGTACGAGACAATCTTTTTTTCACTCTAATTCAATCATTTTCGCCGAAAAACCTCGAAGGAGTTTAAAATTTGTCGTGCTCTCATCAGTGTTTTTTTTTTCTCCTCTCTCAATGTAGTTCCTCCCGAGTGAAACGGACATTTTTTTTGTTTCTTTCATGCAGAATTAACAGAGTCAGAGATAAAGAAATTCTGCGATCAAGCAGTAACTTGAGAAATATTTACATATCGATAAGCGTGATTAGCTCTTCTGACGAAAAAAAAAAAAAATGAAAGTAAACATGATATCGTCAATAGAATAAAAAAATAAAACAATTGCGAAAGACTCGGTTCGATTTCGGATTTGTTTTGTTTTTTTTTTTTGCGTAAATAACGAGGCTGGTGATGCCGCGAGGCTGACTCTTGCGGTGTTTGGTCCTTTCGTACCCACATTTACGCTACAGAAGAAAAAAAATGCGCGAACGCGCGGAAAAATAAAAGAAAAAAACACCGTGGCTGAAAAGAGCGACCGAGTCCACTGCAGCACAAAAGCCATCGTCTAACCGATTGCACGATAAGGTTTCTATCTATAGTAAAAATTATCAGTAATAGTAGTGTCTTTGCGTTATTACTTAATGCTTATGTCTATCGTGTTGTCGTTTTTCTTCTTTTTCTTTTTCTCATTGTTATGTGTATACATATATATGATTAACATATTTACGCCATTACCAATGGTTCGTCGTCCGAAAAACCTCGAATCACAGGGCTGTCCTCCTCGTCTGCTCGAGCATACACAAAACAGATGATAAATTTGATGAAACAAAAAAAAATCGATGTCCGTTAAATTATGAATAATACAAGAGGAATTATCGTTTAGGAAACGTTCGATAATTACCTAAACCGTCCGTGGTGCCCGGAAATGTTGCCTGTCCCCGTCTCGTGTCGTAATGACTGTTGGCAAATTGCGTGAAACTGTTTGACAGTCTCCTGTGTCTAACGACGAAGTATGCAAGACCAGCACCAAGCGCTATGATCAGCAGGCATATCGGTATAGCTAGTGAAACGATATTCGACGTGTTTATCGTCACTGGCCAATCTGCAACTTTGAATGTAAGAAATTTTCAGTACAATACATAGGTTTTTTTTCGTCTGTTCAACGGGGTTGCCAAAATTATAATGTGAAAATAATGCATTATCCATTACAGAAATAACTACAATTGAATGATGAAAAACATTAAGCATTGCATTGGTCATGAGAAATGTAAAAGACGACCATTATGCATTGCATTAATAATGAATAATACGAAAAACATTACATTATCCATTATTGAAGTAATGGCTAATGCAAAAGTGTTCCATTATCCATTACTATAGTAATTAGTAGTGCAAAATACTTCCATTATCGATTAATATAATGATGGGTAATGCAGAGCAGCATTAACTTTCCATTACTATGATGATGAATAATGTATTACCTCGAGTAATGCATTATTTCTTCGACTAATGCATTATTACTTCGAGTAATGCATTATCGGAATACGAATACAATAATTTATTATTATACTTTAACAAGAAATAAGAGAAAATTTAATGCAATAATACATAACCGTATAAAATCATACATCTTCCGATCCAATCCTAAAACATCTATATGAGTCTTATATATAACAATATATACAATTATATACAATTTTTTTAGAGTCATATACAAATTTATATAGTATTATCAAATTCTATAGAATCATATACAGTCATATGGAAAACAATTGTCGCATACAATTGGATATAATTCTATAAGAATTTATATGATTCTATATGATTCTATCGTCTCAATTTTTGATCAAGTTGTATAAAATCTTATCTTATAAGATTGTATATGATTGTATAAGATCGTATCCAACCATTTTTTCCCGGGCATTTAGTAAACGGGCAAAGTTCCTCGCGACTCTGTTAACACAAAAACATCACATCTCCTCTATCTGTGTGGTAATAGAGTACCGCGTTACATCTTTTTGGAGTTGCACGTTACTTCTATTGATGTTGAAGGTCGTAAAAAGAAAATCTTTTTCCAAACTACGGATGATTGAAATGAGTGTAAGTTAATGATATTTGCATCTTTAATTTGAAATGAAAAATCTCGCGGTTTTATTTTGATGATTTTGACATGAAGTATGAAGTTAATAATGCTTCAGAAGCGAATATTTTCAACGCTGGGTTTCAATAAACGATATAATCAGAACTATTGGAATAGTCTGCTTATTTACTTTGTGGTGTTGCTGTCTTAACGTCTCTTTAAAGCACGTCGTTCACGAAGGAAAGCAAATGAAGACAAAGATAGCGGTCGTGCGCTTTGTGTTCAACCAAATCATGCGATTTCATTGACATTGTTATATAAATTAATAAAGAATTTCGATTCCAATAATGCAACTAATGCATTACTCGACACAATGCAGTACTGGAAGTAATGCTCCATTTTTATATTTTCCATTTTTTATTTCACATTGAACATGACTAAAGTAATGGGTAATGCAAAGCATTACAATACCCATTACTTCGATAATGAGTAATGTAATGCTTTCCACATTACCCATTACTTTAGTCATGTTCAATGTAACGCTGTGCCAATTAACCATTAATAACGTAATGCAAAATGATATGTTTTTTCATTTTCCAGTATTTATGTAATGCTTAATGGCCCGATTTTGGTATTATTAATTAGAAGATTAACGCAATGTTTTTCTCGACCGCATTATTTATTAAATGAACGATGCGTAATGGAGTTCAAGTCCCATTACTCATTACTAGAATAATTACTAATGAAATCAATAATGCATTATAAAAATAATGGATTCTTTGCAACTCAGCTGTTCAACCGATCCGTCGACAGAACTTCTCATTTATAATTCTAATTAGATTGACTCACCCGAAGGACTGAGCGTGCTGACGGACTCACTCAGCGGACTCCGATAACCATCGTCGGTAACGAGACGAACGGCATACGTGTAAATGACATTTGCCTTCGGTTCCTTATAAATATACGGCGGTTGATCACACTTGAATACTTTGGCACTTGTTTCATTTATACTGCGTTCATCCTCGTTAACGAGAATCTCGTAATGATACTTGGTATTTTGGGCGATACCCTCGGCCAAATCTCTCTCCTGCCAGTACAGCACATAATTGTTTGCCTCGTGCAATATCGTCAATTGATGAGGTGGCGTTAACGGTTGCGCGAGATACATAACCGGTTGACACGGTATTGCGTCTTCAACGTCCGTGGTAATTGTAACGCGATACTTTCCACCGCGACTTATTCCCTTGAACGTGTGCTTTATCGTAGTTTTGTTGGTAGCCGATAGCGTCACGGTCCAATGTTTCGATATCGTCAATTCGGTGACGGATATCTGAAAGAGTGAAGAATGGAGAATATCTCGATACAAGAGAAATAAATCTGCATTATCGTTAATAATAAACATTCTTATAAATTAGACACTTAAGCAATGATATCCCCTTAATTTGATGATTTTTCTTCAAATATTTATTTGTGATTAAGGGCGGAGTAAGGGTTTTCACTTTCGAAAAATCGAATTTTTTTTTTGTTGTCTTATCTTATTGTTTAACACTTCAAGAATATGTCCTTAAAATTTTAAACCGATCTAAGCAATATTCTTGAAGTTATTGTCTTATTAATCTCCTGGCCTTTAACGCTATACCTCTAACAGCTGCGGGCGGTCGGGCTAGCAGTGCACTTTAGACGCGTTTTTCTCAAAACTACTTTTTCAAAGTCCGTGTTCACTGCCATTTAAAAACTACTTGACCGATTCATTTCAAACTTTGTACACATTTTCTACATATAAAATACCTCCCCCCAACGTTTAGTAAAATTTTTTTTTTTTTACATTTAGGGTGTTTCCCACCCACAAAATGGCGGAATTTTTCGTGGAAAATAACAGCTCACACTTTAGATGGCCGCCAAAAATTTTTAAATGAAAAAAAAAATTATCAGAGAACGTTGGGGGGAGGATTTGATTATAATTTGAGTAAATTTTCATGGTTTTTCATTTTCAGATAATTTCCGGCCGAGTTATAGTGAACACCGCAAATTCTTTTTTTTCCAAGACGTTCTGGGGGAAGCTCTGTTACGGGCTTATGCTTCAATATTTCTGCATGAAAAAATTACACAACATTGTCAAAAGTATGCTCGATAATGTACAAAAGGTTCGAATAAAATTGCTCAATCCATATTTGAAAAAAAAAATCGCAAAAAAAAGTGTTTTTTTTACGCTGAAACCCTTACCCCTCCCTTAAAAAAATGAAGTTTTTCAACGATTTGGCGTATCTTCAATATCATCAATTTTTTTCTTCAGATTTTTCATATTTCACTTTTCTCATGTACACTTGAAGGATCCTTGGAATCGACGAAAAATCCTACATATTACGACGGATCAACGAAAAAAATCAATAATTAATAACTCGAAAATAAAAATAAAAATAGCTTACCGTGTAATTTATCGGTTCGACGATCATGGGGCAGCTAGCACTCCAAGATACGATAATCGTGTCGGCCTTGTCGGACGGTGTTACTCTTAATCCCTTAACGGGTGCTTTAGTGTCGTAATGCGTGAGTACGGTTTTCGGTTGACTCAACGGTCCTGCACCGTAAGCACCGCGTACACCAACGGCAAACACATAAGACTCGCAAGCTTCAAGATCCTTGACGGTGGTGGTTAAATTCGAAGTTATTAACTTCGGTTCTCTGAAGAGTTCTTGCATATTTAACGCGTAATGAATGGCATATTGCCATTTTATTTTTCTCAGTCCCTTCGGTGGATCCCAGCTCATTTTAACGGCAGTACCCAGATGTTTAACCGTATCGGCAATGAGATTCGTGATGGTTGGCAATGGTTGCCCTTTGGTCGTAGCAGTAGCGGTTACACCTTGACCAACGTAAGTTTTCTTCATTGCTTTAACCTCGAACGTATATTGCGTACCTGGTGCGAGACCCTTCACCTCGTAAGTATTGTCGAGAGTCAATTGAGTCGGTAAAACCGGATACGGCGATGGATAAGTAGGACCTCTCGGTGTAACGTGATAACCATCGACATCCTTGAGTCTGTCCCAAGTCAAACGCACCGTACTGTTGGTAGTGTCGAGAACGCGTATTTCCCTAATAACATCGATATTCGCCGAACCATCGAACGTCAATGTCGCAACGTTCGACGAGGCCGATTCGTATTGACGATTTTTCGCAATTATCCAGAATGAATAATTCTTGTCAGCCTCGAACGGCATATCGATAATCATGGAGGTTTTTTGCAATGAAAATTGCATCGGTGGTATCGGCGGGGTTACGAAAGCCTCGTAACCGGTTATCGGACCGTTTGGTTTCAACGGTGGCCTCCACGAAACTTCAACTCTCGTGCCGTTCTTCTGTGAGGCCGTAACGTTCCAAGGTTCGGACGGTAAACCCTCGCCCGTTCTCATGACGAGATACTTAAACGGCGGGAATACCGTGCTCTGACCCTTGAGTTTAACGTAAACGGTGAGATTGTAAGATGTATAAGGCTCAAGTCCGTTGAACTGATACTCCGTGTCCTCGATCCAGTGAGTGGCGTTTGTCCATTTAGCTGCGGGCTCGACGAGGGCGTAGGACGGTAAAAATTCAAAAGTAATATTCGGCGGTATCGGCATCCACCAGAATAAAAATAAGCTCGTGGCGTTTGTCGAACGCTCGTCCATTCCCATTATCATAACTTGATAAACGCGCGAATTGTTTTTCTCGCAATTTCCCTCGTCGAAACCATCGAAACAGTCCTGCTTGCCGTCGCAGTATGAGGACAGAGGTACACAGCGAGTCTCGTCGCAGGAGAAAAAGCCAACGTAACAAGATGGCGTTGCGGCGGGACTTGGATTTTGTTCATTGTGACATCCCAGCTCGTCGCTACGATCCGGACAGTCGTCGACACCGTTGCATATATTTATTAATGGCACGCAAGAACCATCCATACGGCACATGAATTGATCGTCTCTACAGCCAACGTGTTTGGTGTCGCAGTACAACTCGTCTTCGCCCTTTTCACAATCATTCTCGCCGTCGCACACCCGAGAATCGGCGATGCACTTGCCGTCGTAGCACTGAAACCGATTGTCCCGACAGACAAGCGGCAATTCCGTGGTGTTCGGTGATTCGGCAGGTCCTTCGGATTTTTTACAGCCTATTTCATCGGAAGCGTCGCCGCAATCGTCAATCTCGTCGCACTTCCACCAGTACGGCACGCATTTTTTGTTGTTACACAAAAACATCCATTCGGTGCAGGAATTCGTGGGTAACATTGGTGCCAACGGGGGTGGAACAGATGGTACAGTACAATTGACCTCGTCCGAGCCATCCTTGCAATCGGCATCGCCGTCGCATACCCAAGATGGATAGATACAACGATCGCGATTCTGTACATCCTTGGGACCGCACTGAAATAGCCACGACTCGCACTTTGTGTTGTTACAATCTTTCTCGTCCGAGCTATCCTCGCAATCTTGTTCACCGTCGCAACGCCACGTTCTCGGTATACAAGTTTTATCGCCCAGACAAGTTATTTCCTCGCTTCTACACGTGCTCGGTTGATGATCGTTCGTACAATTTTTCTCGTCCGAACCATCGCGACAATCGTCCTCACCATCGCAGTACCAATGATGCGATATACAGCGTCCATTAGCGCATTTTAACTGGGATTCCGTGCAATTCGAGTATGTACAATTTAATTCGTCGCGACCGTCGCTGCAATCACGATCGAAATCGCATAGCCAATATTTTGGTATACATTTGCCATCGTCACACTCGAAATTTGCCGCGCCACAGGTCGCACGATTGCAGTGCAATTCGTCGCTGTTATCGCCGCAGTCGTTGTCGCCGTCGCATTTCCAATATTCCGGTATGCAAACGCCATTGCCGCACGGGAATTGATTGGTCGCGCATGTGCTCGCGACACGTGGACAGGTGGAATGCTCGAACGGTTTAACGTTACCGGGACACATGCATACTTCGTTAATCATTTCCATTCCGTCGGGACAGAGACAGACGAAATTGTCGTTCGGCGCGCCGAGACATATGTGGGAACAAGTGCTGTTCGCACATTTGTTCGTGCCCGATTGTACGCTCGGAGCGAAAACTTTGAGATCCATGAGACCGGCGAGTTGTCCGAGATTCGAGGTTTTACCAGCGCCATGATCCTTGTCAGCGACAAATATCATCAATTGCTTCCAATCGTCCCAGTACATGTCACCCTTGAATACGGCAACGGCAAACGGATGCGAGACGCGATCGTCGTTCTTGATGACTTTTTTAAAACGTTTACCATCGAAATCCGACGAACCGATGTAATCCTCGCGCGCATCGACCCAATATATTCTCTCGGCGATGTGATCGATCGTTATGCCATTTGGCCATTCAACCGTGCCTTTCGTGAACAAACGCTTGACGTTACTGCCGTCGAGATTAGCGCGCGACACCGATGCGTTACCCGGTGCCCAATCCGTCCAGAACATATAACCAAACATCGGATGTACCGCTATACCACGTGGTTTTTGCAAATTATTCGGACCCAAAATTGTTCTTCTCATTCTACCGGCCGACGTTAGATCCGTTCGTATTATTTGTATGCGCATCTTTACACCATCGACGAAATAAAGAACGTTGGAGACCCAGTCGAGTGCCATACCCTCGATCGAGCTTAAATCCGTTTCAACGAGAATTTCCGGAAAGCTACGACCATCGCTGAAACACTGGCGACCTATCGTGTCGTTTACGATATCGGCCCAATAGAGACACTTGTTCTTGAGATCAAATTCAATGGCAATTACGTTCTTCAAATCGCGAACCGGTAATCTCTCGCGAGTCTGATCGTGAAGATCGATACGCGATATATGCTCGCGCTGGGCTACCAACAGAAATTCTGAAAAACCATCCATCGGACACGGAATCTCGTCGTACTCGAACTTGTGCGCCAAGCCACCCGAGCACTCGTCGTCAGGAATTTTTCGATATCCCTTCGTACGATTATAGAATTGTCCGGGTTTGCAGGTAGTTGGCACTGCGTATGGATCGAATTCCGTCATATTTTTGTCCCTTATGCAGTGATACGGTGTACCGGTACGTACGAAACCATAATCGCACTGATAATCGTTGAGATCGCACTGGCAGATCTCTTGTTTGATCGGTCTGTCGTAATTGATACCGGTGTAACAATTCGTCGTTGCCGCGCGTCTCTCGTAAGTTTCTTTGCGCCCGAGAACGCAAGCCATTACCGGTTGCTCCGTGCTCGTTGGTGACCAAAATTTGTAATCATCCGGTGTACAGTCGCGCTCGAATACTTTGCGAAGATCAACTTTAATAATGAGCCATCTGTGCTGTCCCGGCATTGAGCCAAACATCGTAAATACCGTCGTATTTTCACCGGGTTCGGTCATTAAACCATAGACTCGTAACATTTCGTCGTGAAACTTGTAAGTTTTCCAGGATTTTCCCTCGTCCGTGGAGTACAACAATTCTTGTGTCTCACCGCGCGATTTGAAATACTTAACCGCTACTAAAACACCACCGTGATCGCCCATGTTGAAGAAATAAAAATCCTTCAGTACCATTTTCCACGTTAAACCAGCATCCCGAGAGACAACCAAAGCCGGATGAGATTTGAAACTCTGTGCCATTACTCCGGTTGCCATTATTATACCGGGTGCCGAGTCCGAGCTCATTATCGACACTGATCTCGTTACGGGATACAATTGACTGAATTTTTGACAAAGATGCAGCGAACAGTCGTTCGTACAACGTACCCAAAAACCTTCGTGATTTACGGACGGTGCTTTTATTTTGTTCCACGTTATACCGTGATCGTACGTTATCAGCGAACCCAAATGTTCAGGTCCT
Source organism: Oxytorus armatus (assembly GCA_958009045.1). Lineage (NCBI taxonomy): Eukaryota > Metazoa > Arthropoda > Insecta > Hymenoptera > Ichneumonidae > Oxytorus > Oxytorus armatus. The sequence goes on from OY253748.1 coordinate 27,159,052, forward strand.
ATTGTGCCGGCTTTTGGTGTTTGTTTCACTTGCGAAGCTATGTAGATTCCTCGCAAACCCTCCACTTTGTAGAGATCGGTGAATGCCTCGTCAGCTACGTCACTGCAAGAAATCAGAAGATAAGAATTGAATCGTAATAGGCCTTAAGGGCGGGGTAAGGGTTTTCACTTTCAAAAAATCGAATTTTTTTTTTTGTCTTATCTTATTGTTTAACATTTCCAGAATATGTCCTTAAAATTTTAAACCGATCTAAGCAATATTCTTGAAGTTATTGTCTTATTAATCTCCTGGCCTTTAACGCTATACCTCTAACAGCTGCGGGCGGTCGGGCTAGCAGTGCACTTTAGACGCGTTTTTCTCAAAACTACTTTTTCAAAGTCCGTGTTCACTGCCATTTAAAAACTACTTGACCGATTCATTTCAAACTTTGTACACATTTTCTACATATAAAATACCTCCCCCAACGTTTAGTTAAATGTTTTTTTTTTTTACATTAAGGGTGTTTCCCACCCACAAAATGGCGGAATTTTTCGTGGAAAATAACAGTTCACACTTTAGATGGCCGGCAAAAATTTTTAAATGAAAAAAAAAATTATCAGAGAACGTTGGGGGGAAGAGTTGATTATAATTTGACTAAATTTTCATGGTTTTTCACTTTCAGATTATTTCCGGCCGAGTTATAGTGAACACCGCAAATTCTTTTTTTTCCAAGACATTCTGGGGGAAGCTCTGTTACGGGCTTATGCTTCAATATTTCTACATGAAAAAATTACACAACATTGTCAAAAGTATGCTCAATAATGTACAAAAGGTTCGAATAAAATTGCTCAATCCATATTTGAGAAAAATAATCGCAAAAAAGTGTTTTTTTTTTACGCTGAAACCCTTACCCCTCCCTTAAAGGTTGCTTATTTATTTATTTATTCATTTTCATATCCCGTTAGGGCGTGGTCATCCTCGGTGTTCAAAAGTACTGTTGTATCTTAAGAACGAGAGTATACCGAGTTAGTTGTTGTTCAAGGCTAGACTATTCAAACTAAATAACGGCAACAAAAATTATTGCGATAGATTTTTTTTTTTACGATTTCACTCACTTTAACCAACTGTCCTTCCACGTGGTATTAGGAAAGAAAGTGAGAATTGATTCAAGCGATAGAGCAAATTTCACTCTGTTCCGACTTATACCCTCGAGCACGTAGAGATTAACCTGAGTCTCGCTGTGCGCGACAGCGACGAATACACGATTGTTCGAAACATCGGCGATATGATAATCGTATCCCTCGAGCTCGGTGTTGAATTCGGCTTTTATGAAATGTTGATTTTTGTAAGCTACGTAGAGATCCAAATTCGATTTGGTACTGACGTTGGCGGTGGGCTGTGCAAAAAAAAATCACATTAAAATTTTTCCTGACAATTGCCCTAATCCACAACATTTTTCAATGCGTTAGTTACAATTTGTAGGATTCAATATCCGTTCTTATTCACAAAGAAAATATTGACTTCGCTTCTTTGTAAAAATGTAAGAGGGGAAATAAACGATTTTTCCTTCGTCTTACCAAATTATCCGCATTTTCTTCCGGAAGTTTGCGACGTTTGGGATCGACCGTCGCAAACATCCAATCACCGCGGATTTGAAAATCTTGAACATCTTCCATTATCGCTCTGTAGTCGTTACGACCTTTTCCCAGCGTTTTGTTCGACTCAATCACGGTATTTCCCGGCGTTTCGATTCTCTCGTACAACAAACTTCTCGGCTGTGTGGTTGACCAGAAATATGCCTTGACGTACGTGTGAATGATTTCCCAACTTTTTCCCAGATCAGTGGTCATCCATAGCTACAAAACAAAAAAAAAGACAAAATTATCAGTCAATTGTCCGAGCGAAAGATTCCTAGAAAGATATTGTAATGATTCGAAAGATCAGAAACAAAAATATTTACGTTTCCTCTTGGATCGACTTTATCGAATGCCAAAAACTGCATGGGATTGTCCTCGTTGAACGATATCTCGCTTGGTGTAAATTCGAGTTTCTGTCTCGTGATATTTTTTCCATTGTCGCTCGTTATGAAGATAACTTTGTGAGCGCTGTCGGCAAACACGCACTGTAATAAAAAAAAAAACGAAAATTACTCGATAATTAATTATACCATAAAATACGAACGCACGTTTATATCATATACTTACGTAAAATCTTTATATCATATACTCACGTAAGTATTGAATTTTGGATGATTGTAGAATTTGTCGAGTTGAGCGTATTCCGGATTTGGGCCATCCGTGATCTTGAAATATTCGTTTTTGTTCTCGAACGTATCCCCGTAGTCGTAGCTTATGTAAACCGTGCTCGGATTTACCTTTCTCGTTAATCTCATATCTTGCGTTCTCACGACCGGCGTACTGTCTCTCGCTAGACATATTATAACGTTTGATTTCTCCCCGACCCAGTGTACCATCAACTGTTGATGCGTATCGTTGAGAACGTTGACCTGCGAATGTTCGAGAATTGCGATGATACAGAGAAGAGTGTAACGGACAGTGAGAGAGAGAGAGAGAGAGAAAACGATCAATCTGAATTGACACAGATGCTTCAATACATATACCACACTACGAGCCGACAGAGTGGAACTCTCCTCGTTGCTATTCCGAGGGGCTTTTGCCATTTGAATCTCGCGTATACGTGTTCAGAAGATTATTATTTCTATTTTATTGCCCGACGATCCATCGACAATCCGAATACAATGTGTACGATACAAAATTACAGAGCACAATAAGCAAAAAAAAAATGGAGTGAATAAAATTAATTCGTAACAAAAAAATACCTACTTGGGAATATATTTTCGGGAAAAAAAATAAAAATAAACTCTTGAATATCCGCAGACATCAATCTTCGCGCTACTATGATTGGCACGGCTTCTTTTGTTGTTGTTTTATATTTAAAAAATGAACCACTCTTTTGTTGATTTGAATCGTCAATGATTTTGACACGACGTAGAAACTTGTACTTATCGCGATCAAGGGTAACCGAAGAGTTTGCTTTGCCAGACGATGTGCGATAATTTTTGTTCCACTCGTAAAAGTATATCTTATTCCTTTGTGCACGACTGATACGGCCTCGTACGCAGCCATAAATACAAAAGTATTTATGTCTGTTGAACGAATATGTGTATATTCGCGGGCGAGTGAAGAACGATTTTTATGACTAATGCGGGCGTTTGGAGACTCATCAATATATTAAAATCTAATCTCCTCGCATGACTGTTTTATTTGATACCATTATCAAATGAAATACAGTAAAGAACAATGAAAATTAATACTAAACAGCGATGAGCATACACCAGAAAAAAAAAGCGAGAAATCGAAGTACACGCAAGAAATTTCAGAAATGTTACAATTATCAAAAAAATATATTTACAGAATGTAGCAGATAACTAGTAGTTTGAAATTTGGTACGCGAGATATGTAGTCAACACCCACTTGTTAACAACGATATTCGTAGAAATTGATACAGCCACTGAGATTCTAGCGCTGAATTTAAAAAAAACATTTCTGTAAACGCTCATTGGGCAAATTTCCGATCTATAGGATTGAAAATTGTATCTACTGACGCATTAAACTTATTTCTCAAAACATTGATCAATTAGCCATCTTTTTAAAAGCTTTTTTTTCACATACAAAATTTTGAGTTCGGGTGATTGCGCTATTCTATCTCTAAGAGGGACTAAAAGAACGAAAACCCGAAGTGCAGCCAAGTGCAGTAAAAAAAAAAACGACAATGAGTAAAAGCGAGGAAATGGGAAGAGGGACAATTGCAACAATTGATCCATTGAGGTGATCCCGTTACAACCAATCTGACTCTCATACTCCAATCGCCTCTTTTAATAATTGCAATTCATGATGAAAATTTACAAACGTACCAACTGTTTTTTTTTTTGCTTTGTTCATCACGTCTGATAACTCGGCTTATCGCGTGTACAAAAGATATAAATTACCAACTACAAAAACCATGATGAAAAAAACTGATATCGTTTGTGTCAGCGAGTGCTATAAAAGTATTCGGAGGATAACTTCCACTACTGAAACTGGCTTGAAAAGTTACGCGTTATACATACACAAGACCGAGCGTTATTTAGCAATTACCATTCATAATTCCGTTAGCTGGCTCCAAGGACTAAGAGCAATCACGAACATACCTCGAAAGGGCACTAAAGAGTAAAGATAAAATTTCGTTTAAATTGCCATTCCTCAGAAAGTAGTATTCGAAACAATTTGACAAGTAAAAAAGCACAGCATGGACAGCAACAGGAATCTCATACGAAAAAAGATAAAAGTGAAGTATGAAAAAAAAGAGTTGCTCAAAGTTTATAGCATAATGGTCCGTTTCAGTCTTCGGGCAAGCAACAAAAGTCCCAAACGGATGTGTAAAAAAACAAATCGATGTGTTATGACTGTTATCGATGTTTTTCTGAAAAATTAGCAATGGAAATGAGCTCGCAGCAAACACGGAGATAAGCGAGGTTCTCAATAAGACACACGACAAGGAAATTAATCATTGAGTCACGAGTTCATCCACGCAGATGCTTATTACAGTTTATTTGTTAAACAAATAATCGACAATGGAGATTAAACACCCGATCACTTGTCGAAACATAGAAGGTTATTTTTTTTGGACATTCGACATTTGTTCAATGACAAACAGACGCAAGATTTTACGCAGTAATATACGTATAATAATGATAATAATAATGATAATAATAATAATGACGAAAGCGAGAAAAGAATATGCGTAATTTCGAAACAAAAGAACATGCCATTCGTGTTTTCTCGCTCCGAAATTAAACTTTGTTGCAACGCGATACAGTATAATTGTTTGGTTTCTCAAACGTCGAGTGATAAAGCGCATTATCGTTTTTGGCGACGCTCTCCAATGACAATAGCAATTTTGAGACGCAAATACGTTTTATTTCATTCGTTTTTTTTCCCTCAAAGATTCATGCCAAAGCCACTCGGCGTTTTATTTATATTTTCTCCTTCACATAATCGTAGAGAAATTACCTTGGTGGTGATGTTTGGATTGTTGTCCGGAAATTCTGTTGCGTCTCTGCGCTTTCGTGGCAATGACGTTTCATCGTTCGCGTCGTCCGGATAATCGTTTTTATTGATAGTGTACGTCTTACCGGATGCCGAATTACTCCCATCATCGTAAATGTGCAACCTTCTTGCTTTGTTACCGTATTCCGCGCCGTAATTGCAATTTACGAGCTGCAATAGGATCAAAATAAGCGCGTAGCGATAGAAGCCCGATGTCACCCGGGCGGCCATCTTGTCCAAACTCCAGGCTCGCGCGCTGTCCACAAAACATACACAAACACAAAGCGCACACAGCACCTAAAGAAAAATTACAGAGTGACTACGATGGGACGGTTTAACATCCTATTTTTCGCGACTCACTTTCTCGGTTTATCGATATATCGGTTGTTCTATACTAATCCGCAAAATGGAGTAAAAAAACACAGCGACGATTACGCTCTATAACGAACGCGAAACACTGACCCGAAATCGGTTTCGCTCAACGTAAAGATATGTCCATTGCGCACGATCGCCCGCTCAAGACTGGACCAGCGGACTCACTGAACTTAGAGCGTGCGTTGTTTTTTTTTATTTCTCCTTTTTCTTTCCGTTTGTGCGCGCGCCGACCGACGCTCTATGCGTCATTGGCCGACAGATGACAGTCTCTGCCAATCATCGATTTCGTTACTCACGAATGTGCTCGGGTATTGGTGAAAAAAAAAAAAACGCCTTGCGCGACCAACTTCCGGTTTTTGAACGACCCGGGACTATTTGAATCGAAAAAAAACATACTTACCTATGTTATCTTCCTCGATGACTCATCCACTTGACTTTCTTCAGATTCTGAATAAAAAATATCTACCGAGAATGCTATTGTTGATTATTGGTACGAGCCCTGAGTGCATACAGTAAGATCTTGATTGTCAGATGGGACTACAAGCTTCCCGCATAATAAAATTTTTTGTATTCTACAGTGAGATAAAAAAATGTTTCAGTTCTTTCAGACCGTTTATCAAAGTATAGTTCTTTCACATTTCTTTCTGATCGTTATATCACCCTCGTTAGATCACTCGCAAAATCATGAAAGTAAAGCGTTAGTAAAGATTACGGATAATCTGGAACTGTGGATAATTCAAGTTTCACTGTATTCGTACAGTAAACTCCTTGCTGTTTTGGCTTGTCTGCTCGAAATTCCGATCAAGATAAGCGCTACGAAGTACCAAAATTAAATGGTAAAACCGGCTGGCGAGATAAAGCCCGATAGGAGGAGTATGACTAACAGCTTTTAATGAGGACCCCTAGATATAATAATAAAAGTATATTAGATAATGGGTTTCATTTCCTGATTGCTCGAACGGGGGACCCCGTTGCTCGCCCTCGTCATCAGAACCATTTATAAGCCTAGCTCCCCGCGGCACATACAGCTAGAGACCCTTTCCGCGCACCGACACCAAAGAGTACAGTGTAAACTCCGTTAGTGACAAAGTTATCGGTCACAATGATTTCAGTTCGCTAATAATTTGTTCAACATCGAAATATCCGCCTCCTCTAAATCGCATTGATTACAATTTGTATCAACCAGTGCGTCACACTTTGAAGCACCTTTTGCTCGCTGCAGTTACAAAATTTCGAGCAATAAGGAAGTTTCAACTGTATTACTGCAAGTACGTGTACCTTATTTATCTTTTTGTTTTTTAATGATTAATCCTATAAAAACGTTTAAGCAGGAGAAACGGTTTCTTCGGCCCACGAAATAGTTTAATGACTTTAGTGTACGTCGGTACAATATGATTCTGTTGAAAGCCAGGATTTGCCCACTACAGACTACCAGACTCATTCTGGTAAATGGGGAGATTTTCAAACTTAAATATATATTGTGTTCGTATATATATATATGAATATAGAGAATGTATGTACACACATACACACACACACACACGCATGTTTTACGTTTTATAATGTTAATAATTAACAAACTCCAAGCAGTCGTTGATGGCATTCTTCCTCTAGACAAAATCCAATTAAGAATGGATCACATAATTGATTTTTTGTTTGGAATGCACAATATCGAACGAGAGCAGGAAGTAGTCTTGTTTTCTAGATTACATAGGGCGAAGTTGTATCTTGGTTGGGTGTGTGTGTGTGTGTGTGTCTGTGTGCGTATGTAAATAAGCTACAAAATAACAATTATCCGCCGATCTCCATTAACTCTTGGTCGAGTTCTTGTTCTGTTAAATTGGCCCGTTATTTGGACACATATAGAAACACCTAACTTAGCGACATCGAAAGCTCGCAAATGATAAAATCGTTTCGTTATGTTAAGAAAAATAACAAAAGTAAGAAAACGTTGATTCCATCTTTCATCAACAGTCGCGCTTATAGCGTAGGTAGTAATAATATAGAAACATTGGCGGATTTAGGGTGCGGATATATACGAGGAAGGCCGTTCTAAAACGAAAAGAGCGAGCTATTAGTTTTACAATTATATATTATCTATAATAAATTTTTTTTTCTTTCCTCTCTCTCTCTCTCATCTCTTATAACTTATTTTATTTCTTCTTTATTCATCTTCTTTGTCGTTTTATATATATATATATATTTAAAAAAACACAGAGCGACGTCAATATTTTTCCGTTCGTGATTTAATACATATTTCCTTCCGTGCGACTCGGATATTTTGGGAGAGGGGGGCCGACAATTATGTGTATGTGTGTTTGCGTATCTTTTTTTCTTTGTTCATTCGCGTTGTTGAAAAATCATGATAATAACGAACTCGCGGGTGTAGCTTGTTATTGCCGGTGCATCGTCATTCGGGCATCTCGCGCATTCATATGTACAAGTCCCTACCGTGCATTTGAGCCTCGCTTTCGGAAAACAAAAAAACGTTAAAAAACGAGAGTGTTTAATCCACCCCCTCCCGCCTTCTGCCGTTACCCTCCCGATTTCTCCTTTGCCGAAACTTGATATTTCGTGCTTTAAGTCGCATTCGCTTGAAAATTGTATATATATTATATTCGTAGATATAAATTGAGGGAATACTCGTGAAGCGGGCAGCGTTCGTAAAACAAAAGAAAAACGTAAAAAGCTTTCGTGTAGAATTGTTCGCGAATATTGAAATTATCTTTTCTTTTGTTTTCTTTTTCTCTTAGATCCTAGAGAAACAGGATTGCGATTGATAAATATCGATTTAAAAAAAAAACATAACATTTGAGAAAAACAGCTCATACGCTACGACGAACATTTGAGAAAAAAAAGAGAAAGAAATTTTTTAAAGTTGTATTACGAGGAGAGAATTATTGCTCGCTCGCTAAGACGAATTAAATAGAGTATATTCGCTTATTCGTTTCGTAAAATGATTCTTTTTTTTTCATGAATCTTTCGTTATACTTGGGATCGTATAGGAGGAAACTTGTAGTTTTTTTTATGTTGTATTATCTCGTGATTACAGCATTCAATATCCATTTTCTTTCTTTGTTTTTTTTTTTGCATCAATATGACTTTTTTCCCTTTGGGGCATTGCAACTATAACATTCGTTAAAAGCTATTTAATATAATAAGTCATCCCAGGTGAGCGCCTTCCTTAAAATATATGGCAGTTATTGAAACGCAAACGGATTGTTTGCTCGAGCAAAACGGGCTGATCGGATTTAAGGTATAACTTTAAAAAAAAAAATAGACAACACAAAAAACGTAACGTTTACTTTCCAATTGTGCGCGTTGCCTCGTAAAACGAAAACAAAAATTCTCATGCACTTTAAAAAACGTGGTTCTAAATTGCCTCGTGAGTTGACAAAAAATATATATCTATAAAAAAAAAAAGAATTATGATCCCTCATCTACTCATAATCATTGGGGGGTCGTAAAGTTGGTCAAAATAAATTGAAGAAAATTCGGATAATCGATATTTCCGGAGGTTCGTCTCGTCTTCTGTCTCGACGTTCGTACGTTACGGACGATCGAAACAAATAGTTTTTTGTTTTTTTTTTTACACAAAAAGCCTTACACCACGTAATCGCACAAGCTGTACAATTTCGTCGTTTACGTGCATTTATTCAAATCTATATACGTTCTATACGTTATCCTCTTTTCCGTTCTTTCTTCTCCAGAGACAAACAAACTGGCGAGTCAACAATTCCGACAGTCACGAGGATCCGAACTTAAAGAATTCCTTTTTTTCATTTTCGGTCGCGCTAACCTGGGACATTTGAATGTTACATCTTCTTCTATCTTAGCGATATTGCAGACAGTCTGAAATACAGCGAAAAGCCAAATTGCAATCGGGCTTTCGGAAGTCTACACCCGTCGGTTATTCTCTCTCTCTCTCTTTTTTTTTTGTTATTTTTTTCTTTTCGTGTATCGTTGCGCGTCGATCACAGAAACACACATACACTCAGTCACTGATGCTCACACGCAGGCACACAAATATAACACGTCCTCCGCCAAATCTATATAGCCATTCTCGCGGCATTACCATCGCCAGGATCTCCGAAAGTCGCGCTTCAATCTGGCTTTTTCTACTCACATCGAGACTCTATGGCCTTGATCTTCTAATAATATTTATTAGCGTGGCTCTAACGTTGCAGAGCGACGAAATAAATGTCTCTTTTCCTTCTTCTTCCTCTTTCTCCTTTGTTTCTCTGAAATTGTCTTCTTTCACGCTGATCCGGCGAGGCTCCCGTCGATTTCTCTTCGGGCGAAACTTCACTGCTCCGGTTTAGCTGAAAATTGAGAAGAAAAAAAAACGAGAGTTCTCGTTGCTGTTGTTCTTTCTACAAATTCACCAGCTAAAACTTCAACGTTCATTTTCTTTTTATGGTATAATACTGGTTGTAGTACATGTATGGACGTTAGAAGTTTAATTCGATCGCAAACGCTTCGTTCTCTAAGAGGGAAGAAGATAAAAATAATAATGTCGGGTCACAAGAGCGTCTATAACGTATTAAGAGTAAAAACGAAATTAAAGTGAGAATCTTTGCGTAGTGAATAGTCCTAGAAATGTATTTTGTAAAGTAAAGTGTTTGAATCATCTTCGAGCGATATTAAGGATGCTTAGCGTATAAAATAACTTCAACAATAATGAAGCTACTTACAATTATTTAAAATGCTATTCGATAGGTTATTCACCCACCCACGATGCTACGTCAATTTTCTTTTAATCTAACTTTCGTTACGAGTGCACGCTAAACATCCTAAAAAATATATATATATTCTTTTTGAACGTTACACAATTATGTATCCATGCGAACGCGGTACGAAATCTGGGAACGTTTTTTCTTTGTCATAAACGTGGAGCGACACGCATAACGAATAAATGACGATACGACGATTGGGAAAATAAAAAAAGAAGAAGCGGTGGTGACAAGATATGTGATATAGCGGTGTAAGCTAAACAACGATACAACAATACTTCTCGACAACTACATAACAATTTTACGAACGAATATACGAGAAAATAATACGTTTCCATAACGAATATAACAGAAACGTAAAATGAGACAGGCACGTAACGTGGTTTTTTTTTAACGCTGAGTCGTTTCTACGACCTGCTGCATCGCCGCTGCGGGCGATTAGATTTCACAGAAGCAAAAATGAAATGAACACAACTGCGTGATTGTAGTTAAAAAAAAAATTGATGAATCAACGACGAAGTATGAAACACGCAATGCCAGTAGATGTCTGCTCTCTCTCTTTCTCTTTGTCATTCTCGTCTCGTTTCGTCATCTTCGGACGAGAAAATATTTTCTCTCTTTCTTCGCGTTATACATCATTCCGCATTCACAATTGGAAAAACATTCCTCTCGTATCCTCAATAGATTACAACTAATTCACAAGATTTGTATAAACGAATGGAAATAAAAACAATAAAAAAAATTATAAAAAAAAACGATAACGAAAGAAATTAAACGACAAGGAATAATAGCCAAGTGGGACGAATTATATCTTTGAATATCGTGCATATTAGTACGACGTTAACGAGCTAGATAGATCTCTCTCTCGACTCACCGCATCTAAATGTTGTTCCAATTGTGTACTCATTTTTTTCTTACGTTCATTGGTATTCGCTTTCTACTTTTTGGCTTTTCTAAAAATATATGGACAAAATGCAGTATGATCGATTGCGAGGCTGCGGCTTTTTTTTGGCTCTAATTGTGGCAATGAAAAACAAAAAGAGATTCGCGGGAGATGATTTTCAAATATTATTTCTATATCCAAGATCGCACACGATGTCGCGAGGAATAAATGACGCAGATTATCGAGATAGTGAGACATGATTGATCGGTGCAATGGACAACATTTAAAGGATGATTAGACTACGCAGTATCGTCCAAAAGTCGAATTCGATGGAAAAACAAAAGACAAAAAAAAAACATATGAAATCGAATTTTGGCCCTGTCTGGTACGGACTAGATATCCTCAACGCATTCGTTGAATGTTATCGAATAAAATATATGTCTAGTTATCGATGTCGGGGGTTCACTCGAATACAAATTAACGGAGCAGATAAAAAGTCACGGTGAAAATCTTTGCGATCGACTGCTCGCTAATTTTTTCATTTGTTTCTCAATTTTTTTTTCTTTCCTTAAATAGAGCAGAAAAAAAATGTCTCGAAAAACTCACTTTTTCTTGAGTGTGAAGAAACTGCGCCTTTTCGTCTCGGCTTGCGTTGGTGCGGGTAGAGTGTGCGCCCTCGATGACCCAGCTCCCGATGTTCCTTGGGCCGCTTGATTAAGCGCCCTCACCCATTCTTGCATCTCGGCGTCATCTTTCGCCTGGAACAAGAAATCCGCACCGCCTTGCGACCTTTGCGGAGAACGCACGATATATAAATCAATATCCAGTATTGTATGAAAACGTAAAATTCCACTTAAGGGCGGGGTAAGGGTTTTCACGTTCGAAAAATCGAATTTTTTTTTTTGTCTTATTTTATTGTTTAACATTTCAAGAATATGTCCTTAAAATTTTAAACCGATCTAAGCAATATTCTTGAAGTTATTGTGTTATATTAATCTTCTGGCCTAAAAAAATAGGCACGCCTTTGAAATTAAAGTTAATTTCAAACGCGTGCCTATTTTTTTTAAAACAATAATTTTCCAAATCCCTATGTACTTCTCTTCAAAATATCATATTATTAACGAAAACACTCGGTATTTTTTTTCAGATCGACGTTGAAGAGAGTTCTGCTGCGTGCCGCGGAGATGACAGCACCTGACGCGAGAGCTTCCCCAGCGCCACCATGCGGCGTGGAAAATGTGAAAAAAATGTTTTTTGATACATTAATAAACAAGGAACAAAACCCAAAAAAATTTTTCGAATATCTCTTTTTTTCCCAAAAAAAAAAATTCTTGAATGTGTAAAAAAACAGGGGGTCACAGTGGTGTTCACCCTTAACGCTATACCTCTAGGAGCTGCGGGCGGTCGGGCTAGCAGTGCAGCTGTCGAACAGGTATACAGTTTATTTATTGCTATTGTGTATATAGTATATAGTGTGTACTATACACTACAATATTTTAAAAGAAGAAACGAGCGAAGAAAAGAGCTGGAATCGATGATTCTGTGTAAGTTGGAAAAAAAAAAAATTTTCTTCACTTTTTTACTTCATAAACGTTAGACGCGTTTTTCTCAAAACTACTTTTTCAAAGTCCGTGTTCACTGCCATTTAAAAACTACTTGACCGATTCATTTCAAACTTTGTACACATTTTCTACATATAAAATACCTCCCCCCAACGTTTAGTAAAATTTTTTTTTTTTACATTAAGGGTGTTTCCCACCCACAAAATGGCGGAATTTTTCGTGGAAAATAACAGTTCACACTTCGGATAGCCGCCAAAAATTTTTAAATGAAAAAAAAAATTATCAGAGAACGTTGGGGGGAAGATTTGATCATAATTTGACTAAATTTTCATGGTTTTTCATTTTCAGATAATTTCCGGCCGAGTTATAGTGAACACCGCAAATTGTTTTTTTTTCCAAGACGTTCTGGGGGAAGCTCTGTTACGGGCTTATGCTTCACTATTTCTGCATGAAAAAATTACACAACATTGTCAAAAGTATGCTCAATAATGTACAAAAGGTTCGAATAAAATTGCTCAATCCATATTTGAGAAAAAAAATCGCAAAAAAAGTGTTTTTTTTAACGCTGAAACCCTTACCTCTCCCTTAATAACTTTATTGATTCAACTAACTTGACTCGGAAGACGTGTTTCTTCTTGGTATAATCGCTCGCTACGATTATCGTAGCTCCTCGAAGATCGAGCGAAGCTTCACCCTTGTACGGTTGATCGGGCGCTGACTTGTAAGATTTTTGATCCTTGTACGCGACTAAATTTTGTCCTCTCACGACCATGTAAATTTTGTCCCATGATCTGTTCGACGCCCTCTTCGTCATGTTCTCCCATACGTGTTTACGCACGAGAGTTCCCTCGAATTCGTCGTCACTCGGACTTCTTTGCTCTGTGAATAATTTTTAAATCGTATTAAAAGACTAATTTCCGTTTGTGTTTTTTTCATCTACGGTTCTAAAACCTTGTAAATTAAATTTTTAAACTGCTCTCGGACGGATCAATGGGTGCTTCTTATTTTCCTGTGAATGTCGGTGAGATATCGAGTATTATTAAAGAAAAAATTAACGTGCTGCTATTTCACTAGAGGCAATTAAAAACACTAATATAAATGCAAAGAGTGCATGAGGACATTTTTTTTTCTCGTTCCGATACGGCAGTCGTGTACCTGGAATTGTAGATAAAATTCAAATTGTCAAATCTCTGACATTGTGAATATGATTTTAAGAAGGCCTATAGTTATTTCGACATAAAAATACACGATTATTCAGAGACCGCGAAATATCGAATCAGCCAGAGTGCTGATTCATCTCCTTTTTTTTTTTAACTTACCATGGAAGCTATGCTCATCATCGCTCACACCGCTACGATCTAAGCTCGGCGATTTGGCGGATTTTTTCCAGCGGAAGCTCCGGAATGGCGATTTGCTCCGACTGCGTTCCTTACGTCTCAGTGTACCGGACTCTGAGCCACTTCCGCCTTTTGGAGCTTATCATAGTACACAACACACGAGTTTTTTGATTTTTTCAATTAGCTACATTACTACTCACAAATTTTACGTCAATTCTCTCATCTTTTTTTTTTATCCGCACCGAAATGGAGCAGTTTTTTTTGGAAAATAATTACGTACCATTCTCTATCGTGCGTTACATATTTATTTTTTTTTGCCGAACATGCTCATGCAAGAATTCTACGATTCAGAACTACGGATTAAAAAGTTACGAATTACGAAATACTTTGGGGAATTGTTCGAATAAAAAATGAAGATATTTCACGGCTTTGAAAGTGACCGAAAAAAATGACAATCGTTTTTATCTGGCTTCATTTATTTCCGAAAAATTGTAGGCTAAAAACGTTTGGCGAACTGATAAATTGACCGGTTGTATACAATTTTCACGTTAAACATTAAAATCGGAGAAGAAAAAATTGCAACATGTCCAGGAAGAAAGAAATTTATTGCGAACATGAGAATCGACGTTCGACGCTCAAGATCAATGATGCGGTTAAAAACGAGAATGAATCGATGGCGCGGAAGATCGAAATTATGAGACCCGCGCCATTCTGGTCGGGTGTCGCGATAAAAAATTCTCAAATAGTAAATATATCACTCGACGATTATCGAGGAACGTATCTCGTATTTATCTTCTATCCTTACGACTTCACTATCGTTTGCCCAACCGAACTCTTGCAATTCAGCGATCGCCTCGATGAATTCGAAGCTGTGGGTAAATATTTATAAAACTATCCAAATTATTAGTGATTGAAGACGAACCAATAAACATTAGGGTGCCACTGTTTATCACTCCTATTTTATAATTACAAGTATTAAAAAAAACTTTTTTTTATGAAAAAAATTGCCGAGAGCAATGGATTTTTCATCATGATAGGAACCTATACCCAGATCTCGAAAATTCGGAACGGTTAATAGTACAATCAATAGAGAATATTGTGCCACAAAAATTTACAAGAGTTATTTATTTATTTTTTTTAACTAGGTTCAGTATCACGTACTGAATGTAAATAAGCAAAATCCTTACAAATTAAGTGGGCGGAAGTGCCGCCATTTTGAGGAAAACCGTATCGGCCAATATCTCCGTTACCGTGCACTTTAGGCCAAAAATGCTAATAACCTTTCTCGTAGACAATTGAATTTCCTATCTTTTTTTCTAAATAATTTTTTTTGTATCACTTACCGTTTACGACTTATATGAATGTTAAAATTTATTTATTCACTTTTTGACCTGTATCTCTCCTAATAATTGTTTAAACAATAAAATTCTAATAACTTATCTTTTAAATCCATAAATTTCCCACACCTTCTTTTTTTAACTTTTTTGTCTAAAGTTAATATTCTCAAAGTTATAACGCGTTTTTATTAGCCTTGCACCCAGTAGCGCACCATTGAACGCGTTATAACTTTGAGAATATTAATTTTAGACAAAAAAGTTTTAAATAAAAGTTGTGGTACACGTATGGATTTAAAAGATAAGTTATTAGCATTTCATTGTTTAAACAATTATTAGGAGAGATACAGGTCAAAAAGTGAATAAATAAATTTTAACAGTCGTATAAGTCGTAAACGGTAAGTGATATAAAAAAAAATTATTTAAAAAAAAAGATGGGAAATTCAATCATCTACAAGAAAGGTTATCGCCATTTTTTGCCTAAAGTGCACGGTAAAGGAGATATTGGCCAATACGGCTTTCCTCAAAATGACGGCACTTGCGCTCCCTCAATCACGTACTGAATGTAAATAAGGCAGCGCAATTGCCGCCATTTTGAGGAAAACCGTATTGGCCAATATCTCCGTTACCGTGCACTTTAGGCAAAAAAATGGTCATAACCTTTCTCGTAGATGATTGAATTTCCCATCTTTTTTTTTTAATCATTTTTTTTGTATCACTTACCGTTTACGACTTATACGACTGTTAAAATTTATTTATTCACTTTTTGACCTGTATCTCTCCTAATAATTGTTTAAACAATAAAATGCTAATAACTTATCTTTTAAATCCATAAATTTCCCACACCTTTTTTTTTAAACTTTTTTGTCTAAAGTTAATATTCTCAAAGTTATAACGCGTTTTTATTAGCCTTGCACCCAGTAGCGCAACAT
Organism: Oxytorus armatus; assembly: GCA_958009045.1. NCBI lineage: Eukaryota > Metazoa > Arthropoda > Insecta > Hymenoptera > Ichneumonidae > Oxytorus > Oxytorus armatus. The sequence continues at coordinate 27,175,295 of OY253748.1, forward strand.
TGAACGCGTTATAACTTTGAGAATAGTAATTTTAGACAAAAAAGTTTTAAACAAAAGTTGTGGAACACGTATGGATTTAAAAGATAAGTTATTAGCATTTCATTGTTTAAACAATTATTAGGAGAGATACAGGTCAGAAAGTGAATAAATAAATTTTAACATTGATATAAGTCGTGAACGGTAGGTGTTCCAAAAAAAATTATTTAGAAAAAAAGATAGGAAATTCAATTGTCTACGAGAAAGGTTATTAGCATTTTTGGCCGAAAGTGCACGGTAACGGAGATATTGGCCGATACGGTTTTCCTCAAAATGGCGGAACTTCCGCTCACTTAATTTGTAAGGATTTTGTTTATTTACATTCAGTACGTGATTCTGAACCTAATTAAAAAAAAAAAATAACTCTTGTAAATTTTTGTGGAATTGACAAGAGTAACGGGTTCCCTATTGATTGTACTATAAGTTTTACACAGCCAGGACGGACTAACATCGCGAAAATTTGGCCATTTTAATTTATACATACAGAGATTTGATTTTTAATAAAGGTTGCAAAGTCGTGGCTGTATCAACGGATTCCGAGTTCGCTCATCTGGCATGGTCAACAACACCAAGAAAACAAGGTGGCCTTGGTGAAATGCGTTTACCAATGTTGTCCGACAAGAATCACGAAATATCAAAATTATACGGTGTATACGACTCTTCAATGGGAATTGCCTATCGGGGATTATTTGTGATTGACGACAAATGTATTTTGCGTCACGTTACGATAAACGATGTGGCGATACCGCGTTCCGTCGACGAGGTATTGCGCGTTATCGAGGCTTCTCAATTCGTCGATAAACACGGTGATATATGTCCAATGGGTCCGAAACAGGACGAACGAAATCGCAATTTTGTTTCCGAAAAATCGAAAGAATACTTCGGTACCGATTTAATAAAAAATTCGCAATGTTACGAGCGTTGAAATATCTTCATTATTGTTTCTCACAACAGGAAAGTATCGAGATCAAAAACCTGTAAGCGCGTACAGATCCATTCCAAAAAATTACATCCAATGAAAATCGATACCCTTGGTATGTTCAAGGAATCTAATTTTACGAATGAGACTTTTTGCACGCTTAGCATCTTGAAAATGTCTCTTACGATAAAATACTGGAAAATAAAAAAAAAACAAATCGGATGGAGAACACACTTACTTGTCGGTGTCGAAGGAAGAGAGGCTCGTGATATCGGGGTTGTCGGTGTAACAGGTCGAATTCCTTCTCCAGGGTGGGACAGTCGTGCGGGCTTCTGTGCATGCACTACGTCATATCAATTGCAAAATAAAAGAAATCATGCTCTCATTTTGATCGTACTGCGTTCCTCGAATGGATGAAAAAAAAGGATTTTTGACGAATTTCGTTTAAGGGCGGGGTGAGGGTTTTCACTTTCGAAAAATCGAATTTTTTTTTGTCTTATCTTATTGTTTAACATTTCAAGTATATATCTTTAAAATTTTAAACCGATCCAAGCAATATTTTTGAAGTTATTGTCTTATTAATCTCCTGGCCTTTAACGCTATACCTCTAACAGCTGCGGGCGGTCGGGCTAGCAGTGCAGTTGTCGAACAGGTATACAGTTTATTCATTGCTATTGTGTATATAGTATATAGTGTATACTATATACTATATATACTATATACTATACACTATATACTACTATACTACTATATACTATTCACTACAATATTTTAAAAGAAGAAACGAGCTGGAATCGATGATTCTGTGTAAGTTGGAAAAAAAAATGTTTTTCTTCACTTTTTTACTTCTTAAACTTTAGACGCGTTTTTCTCAAAAATACTTTTTCAAAGTCCGTGTTCACTGCCATTTAAAAACTACTTGACCGATTCATTTCAAACTTTGTACACATTTTCTACATATAAAATACCTCCCCCCAACGTTTAGTTAAATTTTTTTTTTTTTACATTAAGGGTGTTTTGCACCCACAAAATGGCGGAATTTTTCGTGGAAAATAACAGTTCACACTTTGGATGACCGCCAAAGATTTTTAAATGAAAAAAAAAATCATCAGAGAACGTTGGGGGGAGGATTTGATTATAATTTGACTAAATTTTCATGGTTTTTCATTTTCAGATAATTTCCGGCCGAGTTATAGTGAACACCGCAAATTCTTTTTTTTCCAAGACGTTCTGAGGGAAGCTCTGTTACGGGCTTATGCTTCAATATTTCTGCATGAAAAAATTACACAACATTGTCAAAAGTATGCTCAATAATGTACAAGAGGTTCGAATAAAATTGCTTAATCCATATTTGAGAAAAAAAATCGCAAAAAAAGTGTTTTTTTTTAACGCTGAAACCCTTACCCCTCCCTTAACGAAAATGAGGGATGAATCGACTCAGAATGAAAATAGATACAAAACAGTAGAAACGGGACGGACAAGCGTAGAAAGATGGATTCAATGAAATTATCATGCCCGCTTACCTTGAACGACAGAAAGACATTGTGCTCTACAAAGATTGTTCCTAGCCTAAGCGTGACTTTCAGAGAATGCGTTTTCTTTTTAATATTAAACAAAGAGATCAAACGAAGCGTTAATTAGAATGACCAAGAGTTCGCAAAGTTGAGAAGTAACGTGAAAATCATCCACTTTGTGAAACCTGCGAAATGTTTTGACAAATAATGAAATGAAAATACACATCGACAGAGAGAGAGTACCATTTGCTCCATCACCTGTTGGGGAAAAAATGTTTCAACGAGAAGCGAACAGCGTGAAAAAAATTCTAATGATCGTGATATCGTTACGAGTAATGTCGATTTTCTGCTACTGTGTGCTTCATCTATGGTTATTCGCTGAAAGTTTTCTGTTATTTCACACTTTACTAGGAAACATGTCGAGAGAAACGTGTTTGATATTATTAATAAAATTTATACTAATATTACAACTATAACTAGTGTTAATTTTTTATTACGATGACCATGGCGAGCGAAACCTGCGTGAATAAGTGGTGAAATATAGTGGTGAAATGTTCGAACGATTTTGTGCGGTATTAAAAAACGGCAATTAAGAAATAAAAATTGAATTGTCAGTGTACGAGAGTCCATGACTAAATAGTTAATCAGAAAAGTACCCAATTTTTTTCGTTTAATTCGTTGAAATCGTAATTTCTACCGAACACTCACCTTCCTTGGGTTTTTCTTGGGATTGCGGTGTTCGTGTAGAAGAAGCCTTGCGCAGTGCCACTGCGGTTTGTGCATTCCGTGCCGCGTTTTTTTTTTTTGGGTTACATACGGGATTTTTTTTTTAAGTTTAGTTTAGAGGAATTGATTCGGGAGAGGAGAGAGTTTTGGAGAAGTCGATTGGTAAGGAGTGGCAAAAACAAACGTGCTGTTAGCAATTATCATGCTTCACCATGAAACCACGTTTCGTAATATATGAGAAAGCTCTCGTAAAATTATATATATATATATATACGGGGCATTCCAGGCCTAATCGACCCCCCCACCCCGCCGATTTCGTCAATAATTTTTTTATATGATGGCTCTAACTCTACAAGGCATACAGTCTTTTTATACGTTTTTTTTTCGCTACCCCTCGTTCAGTTATTTAATTCTTTCAATCACGTACATTTTTCGTTTTCCTCGAAATATTTTTAGAAAATAAATTAGTAGTGATGCGTTTAGGAAAAACAATCTTTAGGGGTGGGGTAAGGTTAATTCGTACAAAAAAAAGGGATGTTTTTGTGATTTTTTTGTGACGACGCAGTTAAAATCTCTTTATAAAAACTAATGGTACAGTAAAATATGACATTCGAAGAATGTTATATAAAATTTTCACGAAGAAATATTAAAAAATACGGCAATGGCAGCAATTATTCGGACGTCTCTCGGAAAAAAATAGAATTGCGGTGTCCCTCATAACTTGGTGCTGGATCATCCGAAATGAAAAAATGAAAGTTCATTTGTTAGATAATAGTTTTCCCCAGGTAAGGCTGGGAGGGTTTTTCGAAATTTCAATTTTTCAATTTTTTGGAACATTTTGAAGGGAAAAACGCGATTTTTTTTTTTTTTCGTAAAAATCGCGTTTTTCTCTTCAAAATGTTCAAAAAAATTGAAAAATTGAAATTTCGAAAAACCCTCCCAGCGTTATCTGGGGAAAACTATTATCTAACAAATGAACTTTCATTTTTTCATTTCGGATGATCCAGCACCAAGTTATGAGGGACACCGCAATTCTATTTTTTTCCGAGACACGTCCGAATAATTGCTGCCATTGCCGTATTTTTTTAATATTTCTTCGTGAAAATTTTACATAATATTCTTCGAATGTCATATTTTACTGTACCATTAGTTTTAATAAAGAGATTTTAACTGCGTCGTCACAAAAAAATCATAAAAACATCCCTTTTTTTTGTACGAATTAACCTTACCACCCCCCCCCCCCCCCCCCCCTTAAAAGAACGAAATGCATTTTGCAGTTGTATAAACGGTACAAAAAATTACGGACGAAATTCGAAACGGTAGGAGCGAAACGTGGATCGAGCTTTCGTGGAATGACGAATATGTTTCAAAGATCTGTACCAATTAGATGCGATATCGCGAACAAATTCTACTGATATAGTTCGATTGTATTTGTGAAAAATTTGGAAGAAAAACCAGAACCAGAATATTTATCATGGATATCGACGTCAGAAAAGATAATTGAGGATTGTTTTTTTGTTTTTCATTCTTTCTCTTTCTTTGCAAATGTGACCGTACCCTGACGTGCTTTTAATGTGATATTACGGGCACAAAAGGTTAATTTTTCGTTATAGTGTTGCGAGATTATTGTAATGATTATTACCGTGAGAATCGTCATCACCGCGATCCCCGCTCGTAACCCCGTCGGCTTCGGCTCTGCAAGCAAAATTTGTGACAGTGAGAAGTTTACTTACGAAGATGATTTTATTTTTTTGTCACGTATTATACCAGTAGGACCACTTTAATTTTTCGTGAAATGTTATGATTCTTTTTTGTTAAATCTTACCGATCGCTAGGTGGTTCGTCCGGACTGGTGACGGGTGTTGCTCTCGCCTGTCTCGCTGCCTCCGCAGCCGCAGCCTCTTCCTTCTTGCGTCTCTCCTCTTCCTCCTGTTCTTGCTCTCGCCTCTTCAACTCTTTCAACTCGAACTGGAAATATACGTCCCGTTATTAATCGGAAAATTAGTTTCTCGTTCGTGACCATTTTATCAGGTAGTTTGTGACAAAATTTACGTGACAAGACCTAACGTTCTAAGCTGTTGTTAATACACGTGCAATCTTACTTACCCCTCTACCGGTCACGTTTGCGGCTAAATTTTTTAAAGTAGGAATGGATGCTACGGGATTGTTGGAAGCAGGATACATCCTCAGGACTATCGTATCCGGAAATTCGTCATTTAAACAGTTTGTGCCTGTCGTGCTCGGTAGATCATCGGTCAATTCTTGAATTTCATTTTTCAATCTTCTTATGTTAAAAATCGAATTTTCAAGATTCAATATACCTCTCGAACCAAAAGCAATCTCGTCCTCGTCCCTTCTCTTGTTAATCAATCCGCCGAGCGTGTGCTCGTGTCTTATAAAATCATGAACGTATTGATACTTTCCGTACTTGTTATTTTCGTCGATTCTTCGAACTATCGGATCGTAAACATCGGGCCTGTGAATTATCAAATTTTTTTGACAATCTAGAGAGATTTCATTCCGCGAGGAATCACTCGGATCATAATTGTCACACTTGCTAAAGGTAAAATTGTCAAATTGCGGCTCTTCGGTACGAGGCAAACGAGCGCTTATCGTATTGATTCGACGTAAATTCTTAACCCGATCGGAACAATTTGAAACATCGTGAAATGCATCATCGAGATGATTATCGTTATTTGGAGTGGTTGGTTCGAGGCTCGAACTACGTGAACTTCGCCAATCCGAATTCCACAAAAATGAACTGTGCCGTTTGGATTTTTTTTTATCTCTATCACCGAGTAAACTGGGATAATGAATTTTGCTTCCAGTCGATGTAAATTCGCGTTTGCGCTTTGTTCGAGGTTTGTAAAAACGATCGGAATCGAAAATAATCTGACGAACTACGCTATCCTGAGAATGGATCTGTTTCTTTGGATTTATGAGGGGTATATCAATGGATCTTGATGGACATTCGGGTATATAAGAGAAGACAATTTCATTGAATTCCAGCACCGGTAAGCCCAACTTGAAGTCACTATCAAGCATCCTCTCGAACTACGAGGATCACAAACGTGCGTGGGTGTATTTTTTATATGCGCACAAGTCGCGTAGGTGCCATGCAACACATACAAAGATTAATACAATTAAGTTCACCGGACAAATAGCGATTAGCATTGAGAAACTAAGAAAGTTCGGTCGTTAGGGGGAACCGAACTTTTTCTATATTAACCGAACCTCCTTAAATTAGAACCAACTCAAACCATTGACCCAAAACATAAAAATTAAATTGGTCACACGCAACAATGCTGCACAAAATTTCCTCCCACCGAAAATAATTATCGATCTAGTTACCGTGGTGAGTCGTTCCAAGGCACTGAATCTCTCCTCCTGTGCGGCTGCCGATTTTTCGAATGCTTCGTGCTTTTTAATCAGATTCTCGACCTCGTCGATAGTGAGCTGAAACCAATTAGTAAGGTATATATTAAAAAATCCTTCTCCCACAGATATGTGGTTCTATTTTATATCGCCGTGCGATATGATGTACTTACACCAAGCTCTTGACTCATTAGATATGGTTCTTGCGCTATGAGCCATGCCTCTGCGACAGCTGCGTCTCTAGCGAACTGATAAACTTCCAAAACTGTGGAAAAGTAATTTCTCTCATAAAAATCTTTAAATTTGAGGATGCAAGGAAATTTCACTGGCAGAACCGAAGTGATCGAGTATTAGTAATCGAAAAATTGTTTGCGCGAGATTTCAAGGGCGGGGTAAGGGTTTTCACTTTCGAAAAATCGAATTTTTTTTTGTCTTATCTTATTGTTTAACATTTCAAGAATATGTCCTTAAAATTTTAAACCGATCTAAGCAATATTCTTGAAGTTATTGCCTTATTAATCTCCTGGCCTTTAACGCTATACCTCTAACAGCTGCGGGCGGTCGGGCTAGCAGTGCAGCTGTCGAACAGGTATACAGTTTATTCATTGCTATTGTGTATATAGTATATAGTGTATACTATACACTACAATATTTTAAAAGAAGAAACGAGCTGGAATCGATGATTCTGTGTAAGTTGGAAAAAAATATTTTTTTCTTCACTTTTTTACTTCATAAACTTTAGACGCGTTTTTCTCAAAACTACTTTTTCAAAGTCCGTGTTCACTGTCATTTAAAAACTACTTGACCGATTCATTTCAAACTTTCTACACATTTTCTACATATAAAATACCTCCCCCCAACGTTTAGTAAAATTTTTTTTTTTTTACATTAAGGGTGTTTCCCACCCACAAAATGGCGGAATTTTTCGTGGAAAATAACAGTTCACACTTTAGATGGCCGCCAAAAATTTTTAAATGAAAAAAAAAATTATCAGAGAACGTTGGGGGGAAGATTTGATTATAATTTGACTAAACTTTCATGGTTTTTCATTTTCAGATAATTTCCGGCCGAGTTATAGTGAACACCGCAAATTGTTTTTTTTTCCAAGACGTTCTGGGGGAAGCTCTGTTACGGGCTTATGCTTCAATATTTCTGCATGAAAAAAATTACACAACATTGTCAAAAGTATGCTCAATAATGTACAAAAGGTTCGAATAAAATTGCTCAATCCATATTTGAGAAAAAAAATCGCAAAAAAAGTGTTTTTTTTTAACGCTGAAACCCTTGCCCCTCCCTTAAGAGAAAAGTTCTACGAATTATCAATTTGCACAGAGATGGTCGAGCTTTCTCGTAAATTACCCGAAGACACATTTTTCATAATACATATATTGAAACAATTGAACTTTTTATTTTCAAAGTAAGTGCATAAAAGTTTTCCTCGTGTATTATTTCTCATCTTAATTACGATAAAGTTTGCCTTCAAAAAATACGTACCAACGAATTTTTTAAACTCTAATTCTCAATCGACCGCAACCTAAACACCGTAAAGTTCCGCAAAGAAACAACAACAACAAAAAACAAATTATCATGAAATCTAAACTCACTGAGCTGAAGATTCTCCCAGCGTTCCTCCCATCGGTGTAAAAGTGCGTTTCTATGATCCGTGAGAGCCGATAATTTTTCTTTTATCTGCGAGCTGGCGTAATGATTTCTCGATAACAAATCCTTGCCAAGATTGATACAAGCCAATAGATTGTCCTCTCTCGTATCAATCTCGGCCTTCAAACTCTGATGATTGTTCATCAACAGTTCGACGCCCGATACATCGCGCGGTTTTTCCGAAGTGTTCATCTGTCTAACGACATCGTCCATCCATACCATGAGTGTTCTGACCATATTGAAGAATCTGAACAAATCACCGGTATCTTCGAGTTTCGCTTTTCTACCCTCGCACAACGCTTGAAGATTGTTCCAAGCCGCGACAACCTCAGCCTCGCGATTCGTTATCTCGCTGGCCTTGTCACCGGCGTAACTAGCCTGTAGTTTCGCCGATTCGTCCTGTATCTGTGTCACTTGATTCTGCAGAGTCGACAAATCTTGTATGAAATTTGCGTGTTTACGTTGGAGGGCCGACACCGAGCCGGCATCACGTCCGAGCTCGTCGGACATTGCATTCTGTTTCTCGAGTATACGTCCAAGTACGTCTTTGCAATCGTGAAAGAATTTGTGCAACTCACGACTAGCAGCCAACATCTGCGTTCTTGTCTCGATTAACTCCAAAAGATCCTGCCAAACTTCGTTCAAACCATCTTTCCACTCGGCGATCGTAGCCGCGTCCGAGTGTCCGGTTGCTATCAGAGAATCGGCTATTCCATTAACAGCAGCTACTCTCTCCGTTCCGATTGTCTCGGTGTCACGTGCAAATTCCTTAAATCTCTCCCACAAAAGCGTTACATGATCGTAATCCTGTCCAAGTTCCTGACTTCCGGCCACGAGCTCTCTCTCAGCGATCCACTGTTCCAGGTCGTCGACCTCGCGATTCAACATAAACAGCTGAAGCGCCTCGTCGAGTTTCGCTCGTCGCTCACCGGCGAGATCCTTGAGACCGGCATAGAGTTTATCAACTTGCGATTGTTTAACGGCAATCTGATCGGCCAATGGATGCTGATCGTTGATCAATTGTCTCGCTGTTTCGCCAAGTTGACGTATCGTATCGGCGTAATCCTCGACAGCATTTTCCAAAGATTCGTGCTTTTTCATAAGATTCTGCGCTGATATCTCGTCCTTACCACGATCCTCAACCATCATATATAATTCTTGCTCGCTCATCCACGATTCCGCCTCGGTAGAATCGAAGAAGTACTGTTGCGCTTTTTCGTTCTGTAACAAATGTTTGTTTCTATCTTCCACCGCGTCGTTCAGCTCGCGCCATTTTTCCGTCAATTCCGAGATCAGACGTGTAAACTCTGTGCTCGCCTCGTGTCCCTCGTCGATCAATTTTTGTCCATTGTCACATACCAAATTAATGCGCGGCTCGTGATTCTCAATTTCCGTTCTCAACGATTGATTCTTCTTTTTGAGCATGTGCACGTTGAACAAAGAATTACCGTACTCGTTGCTCGTCGCCTGTGGCATTTTTTCCGCTATCCATAATTTCTCATCCTCCACGTCGCGACGGAACTGAAAGGCTTCCTTCTTCTTCTCCAATTGTCGTTGACGATCGACCAGCGGTTCTTTCAATTGAGCGAAACGTTGGGCGACCTTTTCCTTCTTGAATTTGATCTCTTCCATTTTTCCATCGGGTGCGGTGCGCTGAAGATGCTCCGCTTGTTTGTCCAATTCCGTTACCTGGCGAGCTTTCACCGCCATCTGTGTCTCGATCATTTGTTGCTTCTGCATGAGAATATTCACCGACGCCAGATCCGAGCCCGTGTCGGTGCTCTCGATCTGTTTCTCAAGTTCGTTCATCCACGAGTCGATGTCGTCGCAAGTTTGATGTATCAAAACTTCGCGATTAGCATCGAACAAACGTTCGCCCTTGTCGTGAGTTGTTGTTTCCAATTCCTCGAATTGATCGGCCAACTCGAGAACTTTCGGCGTTATTATTTCCGTCAATTCGGGCTTTTGTCCTATAAGCTCGTCGGCGGCTTGTTGCAATTGTTGCAAACGATCCTTGTTACTGGCAATTTCGGCCTCGAAAGCCTGATGACGTGTCCACTTGCTGTGAACGGTTTTGGCGCTTCTGTAAGTCTCATCCTGAGCGGTAATATGCTTTTCCTGTACCCACTCGCCGAGCTCCTCGCAATCCTGTAGAAACATTTGTAGCTGCAATTGGTCCTTCAATTTTTCCATCAATTGATTGGCCTTTTCGCGATTAACGTTTCTCCTGTCGCTTATATTTTCCGCCTTCTTCTTAACTTTATCGGCGGCAAAGTGTCCCTCGTCGACCAATCGACCGGCAAACTGTACCACCGAATTGATCTTCTCGTCATTGGCGTCCATAGTCGTCATAAATGCCTCGTGACGTTTTATCAAATTTTCCGCTTGTTCGAAATTCGCAGGTGTCTCGTCCTTAGCGAGAATATGCTCTTGCTGAGACAGTAGAACTTCGGCCTGTCTCGCGTCACGATCGAATACCTGAAGATTCAACGAATTTGACAGTAAGTTTTGTCTATTCGCCCACATCTGATGCAACTCCTCCCAGCCCATTTTAAGAGCGTTGAGTCGCTCGCGAAGGAACATATACTGAGTATCACCGTCGCCGGCCTCGGTCGTCAAACGTTCGCCGTATTCCATCATTTTTTGATAATCATCGGTGTAATTGTCAATTTCTTCCTTGATATTTTGATGCTGCGTCAAGAGTTTCTCCGCGTCGGCGAGACTCGTCGGTGTGTCCTCGCTGGCGACGTCGGTCTGTGTCTTCGTGAGCCAAGCCTGGAAATGATCGAGATCACGAAGAAATCTGTGCAAATCACCGGCTTCCTCGAGCTTCGAATCTCTCTCCTTCAGCATCTGCGTCAATTGTTCCCATATCGCGTGAATCTGCGTTATTCTCTCGCGTATCAAGGCAGCCTCCTCGGGATGCTCTTGCTCGATCATCTGTGCCTCTTTCTCAAGTGCATCCAGTTTAGCCTGTATAGCCGCCAAATCGCGCTCCATGCCGCTCAATCTACGCTGCAGCGTCATGACACCCGTTAGATCCATCTCAAGACTGTCCGTCTGTTGAAGTATACGCTTCTTATCCTCGATCCAGGATACCGTCTCGCGACACTCGATATGAAAAGTTTGAACACCATGAGCGGAGTTCAGAGCCTCTCTCTTGCCCTCGGCTTTTTCCCGCAGCTCCGCCCATTTTTGATTGAGATCATTCTGTCGCGAGACAATCTCCTCGGAGTTTGGATGCTCAACGTGAAGCAACTGACGAGCCAGTTGATTGACAACGGCGACGCGCGATGCGTTTGCGTTCATTTCTTTCTCAAAACCGTCGTAACGATGTTTCATAATTTCAACATCCTCGATATCTTTGGCCGGTACCATTGTGTCGAGCATACGATTTTTCTCACCTATCCATTGCTCGACACCGTCGGACTCGCTGAACAGCTTGTACAACGAGAGAGCATCGAGTAAACGTTGCTTTCGTAATTTAGCGAGTTCGAGCAATTCCTTGTAGCGCGAATCAATGGAACCCAGTCTCTCGAGTACCTCGGCTGATTTCGCGTCTTGTTCACCGAGCAGACCAGCCTGTTGATGCAATTGTTCGATCGTCGTTGCGTAATTCTTCAATTCGTCGGTAACGTCTTTGTGTTTCTTCAGCAACGATTGAACATTCGCCTCGTCACGACCAACGTCCTCGGAAGAAACTAGTCTAACGGTATCCAGCATCCATATATCGATGTCATCGGCATCGGCGAACAATTGATGATAATCAACGGCTTCCTCGAGACGTTTTCGCCTGAACGCGGCCAAATCGAGAAGATGATTCCACATACCGAGAATCTCCTCGAGTCTCTCCTGTATGCGATCGGAGCCAAAGTGTTGTTGACGCACGAGCTCGTCACCGACCGCGGCAACGGACATTAACTGCGGCTCGTGAGACTGTATCTCGTTCTCAAGAGCCTTGTGCTTTGATAACAAAAGATTAATCGTTGTTAAATCGTGTCCAATGTCACCGGTTGACACGATCTGTTCTTTCTCCTTTATCCAATTCTCCTCGTCCGCCATGTCCCAATAAAATTGCCAAAGTTGTCGCGATTCCTCGAGTCTTGCGCGTCTCTCGACCGCAAGACGCACCAGCTCGGCGTAAGCGTCCTCGAGCTGTTGCACTCTCTCGACGATTATTGTGGGATCACACGGACGATAACTCTCGCCTTGTTCCAAGAACTTTTGACTCTGTTGCACAACCGCCTTTACACGCTCGCCCAAAACATTTATATCGGCCTCGACCAAGGAATGTTTTTGCAATAAATCCTCAACGCCCATTAGATGTTTGCCGTAATCGTCGGTCAACAGACGCATCTTTATCTCCTCCATACTGTCAAGTATATACAACATCTCTTGGAAGTTTTGTTGTAACTGCAACGACAACTCGAGTCTCAATCTACGTGCGCGCAAAAGTTCCAAAAGGTAATTCCACAAACGCAAAACATTTTCTTTACGATCGTTTATTCTCTGAATATCGTGATAACTCTCGGCTTCGAGCTCCTGCGAGACAGCCATTACCGCCTGTACGCGTTCCTCGTAAGCGAATATATCGGTCTCGATGGCCTCGTGCTTCTTAGCAGCTGCCTCGACGGCGGCAAGATCGAAACCGAAATTGTCCTGCGATACTAGACGTTGATTCTCCGAGAGCCATGTCTCTCGCATACTCGCTTTACGATTGAAACGAGCTGCCAATTGTTCGAGCTTTTCTTGCCGTATCAGTTCCTCGCGAAGTGCCAACTCACGCTCGTGCTCAGCCTTTTCCAATCTTTCCCACGCTTTATTTATATCCGATATCATTTTACCCTCTTTCGGCGTATACGGCTTCTGATTATTCGCTCGCATTTTCGATTGTAGTGTAAACAGTAAAACCTCGAGATTACCCTTTTCCACGAATTTCGGTGGCTTTTCGATCGTTCGATAATTCGAAAATTGTGACAATTGCGATTGTACGCCGACGAGAGAATTTGCAAAACGACGATCACCCAACGCCTCAATTGTGCCCTCGATCCAACGCAACAAATCACTCGTGAGACTCTCATACTCGTGTATCATGCGATCATTCTCCATTGCTATACCAACGACTTTGCCGATTCTCTTACCGTGCACAGTCTCTTGCTTCATTTTCGAGAAATAATGATAGTACGTTACTACGTAAGTTATTATGGATTTTTCATCGGGATGATCGACGAAAATATCCTCGGCATCGAGAAGCTTCATTAGCCCAAGTTTATCCTCGGCAACGTTGAAGGCGTTGTTTAAATTATAAATTGCGTTTGATTTTGACAATTTGTCGAAATGTATGAGGTCGGGACGATGCTTGTGTATAATCGCATTGAAAGCGAGACCATCGCGCCATGACGTCGAAAAATTTCTCACGTTTACGTTGTGATAACCGGCCGTTTTCATTTGGCACCAGAGCAAAAGAGCATCCTTTGCCGATTTTGTCTCCTGATTGTCCGTCTCCTCGATCGTGATATCTTGTATTTGAAAACGTAGAATTATCGTCCATATGAGACCGAGACTCAAGCGTGGATTGCCATCGACGATATCGTGGGATCCCATGTTCTCAAGATGTACGCGCTGTTCGCGCAAAAATTGCAAAGCCTTGTCAACATTCTCGAGACAGTGTATACGCATTTTGCCCTTTGTCGGACGCGGCAAACGCTCGCCCGACAGAATTTCCAGTAACTTTATCAGCATCTTGCCGTCTCGAAGGTCCACGTAGAGATCGCCGATACGACAGGAGCAACGTACCAGATGTGAATTGACCCATTTTTGAAAAGTCTTCTTTTGCACCGCTTCGCGCTCACCTTGCATAAGAAAAATGGAGAAGATGAGATAATCATAGTAATTGGGAAACTATAATTAAAAGACATTATTCAATTCTCGTCGCGAATACAAGTTGGATTTTATCAGAATTTGATTCGTCGAAATGAGATAAAAATTTGAATATCCAATATTTCAGATACGAGAAAGAGCTTTGGATTTTGAACAATAATTATACCGAAAGATAACTTTCTCCCTTCGATTGAGTCATAACTTTTTATATTAAGCCTCAATTTCGAAATATACAGCCTAGGAAATCTTTAACAAATTCTGATCATTCGATGGACCTTTAAACTCCGCAAATATTACAAATATTATACCCAGCCTCTCTACGAAAATGTACAAATAAAAGAATCACGAATTTCTCTCAAGTTTCATTCAATCTAACTTCTGTATATTCACCTCGGAGGTCCAAGACAACTTTGTCGTAATAATCCTCCAAGGAATCTTGTATAGACACCCTCTTGATCATTTTATTCTATTGTCGTCGGTATGTTTAGGGGGGGGGGGGGGGGGGGGGGTAAGGTTAATTCGTACAAAAAAGGCATGTTTTTGTGATTTTTTTGTGACGACGCAGTTAAAATCTCTTTATTAAAACTAATGGTACAGTAAAATATGACATTCGAAGAATATTATATAGAATTTTCACGAAGAAATATTTAAAAATACGGCAATGGCAGCAATTATTCGGACGTGTCTCGGAAAAAAGTAGAATTGCGGTGTCCCTCATAACTTGGTGCTGGATCATCTGAAATGAAAAAATGAAAGTTCATTTGTTAGATAATAGTTTTCCCCAGGTAACGCTGGGAGGGTTTTTCGAAATGTCAATTTTTCAATTTTTTGGAAAATTTTGAATGGTCAAAAAATTTCTTAAAAAAAAAAAAATCTTCAAAATGTTCCAAAAAATTGAAAAATTGAAATTTCGAAAAACCCTCCCAGCGTTACCTGGGGAAAACTATTATCTAACAAATGAACTTTCATTTTTTCATTTCAGATGATCCAGCACCAAGTTATGAGGGACACCGCAATTCTACTTTTTTCCGAGACACGTCCGAATAATTGCTGCCATTGCCGTATTTTTTGAATATTTCTTCGTGAAAATTTTACATAATATTCTTCGAATGTCATATTTTACTGTACCATTAGTTTTAATAAAGAAATTTTAACTGCGTCGTCACAAAAAAATCACAAAAACATGCCTTTTTTTGTACGAATTAACCTTATCCCCCCCTTAACAACATATGTGCAATATTGATTATTAATTAGTAATACGTGGGCAAGATCGAGGAATATCGTAGCTTGAAAATGGCCGAATATCATGAATACCACGTTGGCAGAAGCACGATATTTCGTGAAACAACGAAAAACCTCCGAGGATCGGAAAACTTTGCTCGCAGTTGTAACACCTAAGATATCGTTTTGTTTTTTCTTCTACGTTACGAATAAATTTAACTCGTTGATCGATAAATCATTGAACGGTAGTAGCGCGAGCTCGAAAGGGATATTCGCGACTGATTGAAAATTCTCGAGATTTTTTTACAGTTATAAAAACTGATAGTCCGGAGTGTCGAGTGCGATAAGGCATATCGTTGGATGTGGTTACACATTTCCTTTCGTCTTTGTTTTCTCTCTCTCTCTCTCTCTGTCGACAATTTTCTAAGAAATTAAATCGCAGGAAAACATACCTGCTAGAGCCTTGATTCTCGAACGCTCAAAAAGCCTCGAGCTCGAATTTCCTCCATCGTATTCGTACTCATCGACAATCTCCTGTTGTAACGTAGGGTCCCAACCCGTACGAACTACTGAGATGTCGGTCGTCATTTTGTCAATCGGACCAACAGCTCAATTGTTTCTTTAACCCTGTTAAGGGCGCTCCTGTAACATAAGAAAAAAAAAATGTATGAAATCACGATCATCCAGATTTTGACTATTTTTAATCTTTTTTATTAATGGGTATATATTTTATTTTATGGATTGGGCTTATCGAACTTTCTGAACGCGCATATTCTTGATAAAATAGTTTATTCAATGCCAATTAAATTTTTATTCTCGTAAGTCGATGTTCGATTGACGAAAATTTTGTTATTTTTTCTGGAAAATTAAAGCTATCTTGAGGCCTTATCAGATAGAAAATCTGCTGTATTACAAATCTGACGTTCTTTGAACAGACATTTCACGAAATAATCCCGAACGAGGGACCGTAAAATTAACTTAAAAAAAAAAAATACGAGTCATCCAAGTCTCTACTATGACATGAAAACGTTCATCATTTCCTCAATATTTTCGAGCTGATACCTCGTAAATCCTTCAGCAGGTCTTACAATAGTGGCAAATTTCTGCAAACATCTACGTTACGCAACGATGCATTTTTTTTTTGTCGTCCACCTGCATTGCGTAAAAAAAATATATCGATAGTTATTTATAGAGCTGCTACCACG
Organism: Oxytorus armatus; assembly: GCA_958009045.1. Lineage (NCBI taxonomy): Eukaryota > Metazoa > Arthropoda > Insecta > Hymenoptera > Ichneumonidae > Oxytorus > Oxytorus armatus. The sequence continues at coordinate 27,191,830 of OY253748.1, forward strand.
CAAATAGAATAGTTAATAGAGGTAAAAAAAAAGTAAGTAGCATTTGGGAGTATCGTCCATGATGGGGAATGACACAATAAGAAATGACGACAGCGCAACAGTGCCGGCGTACTTTAAACGAGTGGAAATTACTTTATACGAGCTGCGTTATCTAAGCTCGTACGATGTTGTGTATAGAAGTGAAGATTTACGTGTGGGCTCCCAGCACACACGGAGAGCATAATCGCCTTTTGGATTACGTCACACGCATGATATCACGGACGATATATATATACATGTATACGGAGCGTTCTAGACCAAATCGACAGATACGTTACTCAAAAAAAAAAAACTTTTTTTTTCGTTCTTTCTACTGTTGTACCAAATCTATTTTTCAGAGCTTCGATCCTCGGCCATCTCGCCGTTTCTCGAGGAGAAATAACGACGGTATGATGCACCGGCTGCGAAGTGAAATTGAAAAAAAAATATATTTCCAGTTTCAAGGAGAACCACACACGGAGCTCGCACGAGTCAAGATGAGAAACGACGAGTCTCTCGCAATACGGCATTTTACTCGACGAAAATGGAGAGAAACGCTTTACCACGTAATATTATTCCTAATTAAACTTGAGAATTCAACGAAACGAGATTGCACGATGGTAGATTAAGAATTCCATAAAAATGTATGATCTCGTTCGAGATTCTATCGCGGCTATAATGCGCATCGGTGTTCATTATACCTTCGATCGAAAACGGAGAAGAGAAGAAAAGAAAAGAGAAAGAAGAGATTGATCATCGAGGTCAAAAAAATGCCTCGATGTTGGCTCTTTGTCACTGGTTTATAATGCCGAACGCGAGACCTCAGCACGTATGCGGATGTTACGTTGAGAAAATCCACACCCAGATGTACCTCGTTAATCGACACCAACAATCGTATTATACGACGTGAATGTTTTTTTTTTTTTAGGACGATCGTCAAACCTTCCCTCTCTTTCAGTATGATTTAATGGCCAAAGATGTTTGAGTATATTTTGGAACGTCTATAAAATTGGCACTCCAAAATGAGCGTGATCGATTGAAAATTTTATAAAGTACCGTTTATTGGCAGATTAATTATTCTACTCATGTGTTCAATGCAATATACGGAACACACAAAAAATAAAGATAATTCCCAACAAAATATCTCAAGAGAGCGGATGATATTTACAATTTGCTACGATGGCTTGTTAAATCAAGTAATCATTTCTGAACTAATCAAATAAAAATTGATAATTATTTCCTAATCAAATTACTCCATAATATTTTCGCATTTTCCCTCGTTTTACCTGCTCCAAACTCAATCATTGCAACTCTCGATAAATCGAGGTGAAAAAAAAAAACTATTACATCAAGATGTACATTAGTAAAAACCGCAGAGTCGAAATGAATGAACATTCTCAAGAGTCTGGTGGCCACTTGAGGTTGAATTTAAAGCAATTACAAGAGTGGCGTCACATACTTAACGCGAGTATAGTAATGCAACGAGCGGAGAGAGGGACAGCAGTGAGTTTCTTTGAAAAAAATCAAGCATCATCGTCGACACCGATAAAAGCCCTGTTCGGACTGCGGCGCATCAAGAGGCGCGGTTCCGAAGTCAATTCGGAGTGGGAGGTATAGGTCTTTTGGGGGGGGGGTGTTAAAGGCGAAAAAAAGCATATTTTTATGATTTTTTTGCGGCGACACGAGTAATATAATTTTATTAAATAGAATTACATATTATTGTACAATTATTGAAGTATCTCAGAAAAAATTTTCAATGAAAAATATTGATAAATAAGCCGGTGACGTTGAATCTCCAGAGGCGCCTTGAAAAAAAGTGGTTTTGCGATGAACATTATAACTCGTTACCGGATCATCTCAAACAAAAAAAATTGATATGCATTTTAAAGGTGATGTATTTCTCGAGGTAATCAGGAAGAGTTTTTTTTTCTTTTTTTTTTTCTATTTTTTGCAGCACTTGGAAGTGAAAAACGCAATTTTAGCTCAAAAAATCGCGCTTAATTTGTTATTAAAAAATTGAAAAAAATAAAAAAATTCCTCCTGATTACCTGTTGATTTATGTGAAGAAGTAATGTTAAAATTTTCAAAAGGATCGGTTCAGTACATTTTGAGTCCTAATGTTCACAAACTTCAAAAATAACGTTTTCGGGAAAATCGATTTGAAGTTTTCACGTATCACGTATCACGGCCGGTCGTTTGAAACGCTGTAACTCCGTTAGTTTTACTCCGATTGGCTTAAAATTTATACACAATATTCTCGACATATTGTTCATACAGAAAAAAATTTAAAAAATGCAAAAAATAATTTAACCCCCCCCCCCCCCCCCCCCAACACCTGAACGTGAATCACAAGATGTGAACGACCATCAGTAAAAATCGGTTTCTTCTTAAGCCGATTTTCATGTCTTTTTTGGAGGGCGTTTTTTTGTAGGAAAATAAAAATGAATCGTTTTGGATATTTAGGATGTTTTTATTTACATATTAAAGATAAAAAAAAAAAATTTGAAAAAATTTAGTAGTTTATTATTATTATTATTATTGATCGAAGTTGGCACCTCGAAAAAAAAGCGCGTGGGTGGCCCCGGTGATTTTGGCTCTTGATGTTATCTGAAATCAAAAATTCTTGATAATTCTTAATCTATAGACATGTCATTCTGGTCGGAACTACTGAAGTTAAATTTCTTTTTATTTTACAACTCCTTCTTTGCTAAAATAAAAGAACTTTTTTTCCAAAGTCCGCCATCTTGTTATTTATCCATGAAATTTAACTTCAGTAGTTCCGACCAGAATGACATGTCTATAGATTAAGAATTATCAAGAGTTTTTGAAAAAAGATAACATCAAGAGCCAAAATCACCGGGGCCACCCACGCGCTTTTTTTTTCGAGGTGCCAACTTCGATCAATAATAATAATAATAATAATAAACTATTAAATTTTTTCAAAAAATTTTTTTTTTCTATCTTTGATATGTAAATATAAACATCCGAAATATCCAAAACGATTCATTTTTATTTTCCTACAAAAAAACGCCCTCGAAAAAAGACATGAAAATCGGCTTAAGTTACCAGACTACTACCTTAAACGAGGAACATTTTTTCTCTCTAGTTTGTTTCGCCTAGAGGAATACGAGAAGTCAGCCACACAAAATATGAAGTATCTCGGTTACGTGACAAAGTGGAAATGACGGGGAAAAAGTGTATGGGGGAGGGAAAAATAATGAGGAATAAATGAAAATTTAACCGAGGCATTGAAAACTATCGATGGGAGAGTGGGAGAAATGATAATGCGAGATCGTTCCTAGTGCTGTAAACTCAACGACTCTGTTCGTGGAGATAACGTAATACCCGCCACACTGTGAGGTATATCTACGATTTTACGCCACGACCGCAAAGTGCTCTACGGAAAACCGTTGAGCTTTGTATCATAGATTGGTTTTGTGTGTGTCTGTGTGTGTTCACCGAACAAACTTCATAATGTTGAAAACCGAGATGACCGAGAATTTTCTATAAGCAACGTGTGAAAACAATGGACCTTTGTCGATTAAATGAAATGAATAGCGTGTACAATGGGACGAAAATAGACTAGAGTAGATGGAAAAGTTCGTCACAGGGAGAAATCACATTATTTTAGGCCGCCAATAATTTTCTTTTTTCTTACCATTTTAAGGTAGTAATCTGGTAACTTGAGCCGATTTTCATGTCTTTTTTGGAGGGCGTTTTTTTGTAGGAAAATAAAAATGAATCGTTTTGGATATTTAGGATGTTTTTATTTACATATTAAAGATACAAAAAAAAAAAATGTTCTTAAATTAAAGATAAAAAAAAACTTTGGAAAAAAAAGTTTTTTTTCCAAAGACCGCCATTTTGTTATTTATCCATGAAATTTAACTTCAGTAGTTCCGACCAGAATGACATGTCTATAGATTAAGAATTATCAAGAATTTTTTATTTCAGATAACATCGAGAGCCAAAATCACCGGGGCCACCCACGCGCTTTTTTTTCGCGGTGCCAACTTCGATCAATAATGATAATAATAATAAACTATTAAATTTATTCAAACATTTTTTTTTTTGTATCTTTAATATGTAAATAAAAACATCCTAAATATCCAAAACGATTCATTTTTATTTTCCTACGGAAAAACGCTTTCCAAAAAAAACATGAAAATCGGCTTAAGTTACCAGACTATTACCTGAATGCAATTTTGGGAATTCTAAACTTTCGTTTCGTCAAAGCATATAATCCTCGCATTACGAGAATGGAGCACCCGCGGGAATTAACAAACTATCAACGAGTGGATTGATATAACAGGTTTTTAAGATTGGTGATTTCGAATCCAAAGTCACAAATTAAAAATAGAAGAATCGATATGATTAAAAAACTAACAAGAGCTGTTGTGAAGTAGATAGAAGAAAAAAAAACATGGCGTAAAGGGACAAACTTTCGATTTGTCTATAAATATTGTATTTGCCAAATTGGAGATTTGAGACGTTGAAACAAAAAGATTTATGGTGTAATCAGTGGAAAAAAGGTGAAAAATAGTTGGGTCCCAAGGTAAGTAGAGTGGGAGACTTTCACGCACACAGGACAACTATTGATTTTCCGATGCAGTCAACGCGGCGCCGGTCTCACATCCACCACGAGGTAGGCGGCGCGCGTCTACCTCGCATCCAACGCCTACATCACTTCTACCACCGGCCGATGTTGAAATTTATATGTTTTGTGTACGAGAAAACAAAACGTTCATAGCAGGCAGAACCAGAAGTAAAACAACAGCGAACGCAGCTTGATCGCAGAGTCTTTGAACGATCTCTATCTCCACAATCATTGCCAGTATATGAACAAGGTCCGGAGCATCGTGACTTAATCGAAGAGTTTTCACGAACGAGCCAAATCTCCAGTCCGAAACGTACGCAGCACGCGAATTCAATTAGATGAGAAAATATATTTTTTAAATACCAAAGGTTTCCGAAAAAGTAGGCAAAAAAATGAAAAAAATTTGTTTTCTGTTTTTTTTTTTTTTTTTTTTTTTTTTTTTTCAATGTTTCGATACCTTATTCGATCGGAAATTTTCCGCTGATTACGATTAAGGGGGGGGGGTAGGGTTTTAAAATTATTTTTTTTGCATTTTTTTTTTAATTTTTTTTTCTGAATGAACAATATGTCGAGAATATTGTGTATAAATTTTAAGTCAATCGGAGTAAAACTAACGGAGTTACAGCGTTTCAAACGACCGGCCTCGATACCGAATTTTCACGTATAACAAATTTTAAATCGATTTTCCCGAAAACGTAATTTTTGAAGTTTGTGAACATTAGAACTCAAAATCTACAGAACCGATCCTTTTGAAAATTTAACCATTACTTCTTCACGTACATCAACAGGTAATCAGGAGGAGTTTTTTTTTTTTTTCAATTTTTTCAATTTTTTAATAACAAATTAAGCGCGATTTTTTTCAGCTAAAATTGCGTTTTTCACTTCCAAGTGCTGCAAAAAATAGAAAAAAAAAAAAAATCTTCCTGATTACCTCGAGAAATACATCACCTTTAAAATGCATATCAATTTTTTTGTTTCGGATGATCCTGTAACGAGTTATAATGTTCACCGCAAAACCACTTTTTTTCAAGGCGCCTCTGGAGATTCAACGTCACCGGCTTATTTATCAATATTTTTCATTGAAAATTTTTTCTGAGATACTTCAATAGTTGTACAATAATATGTAATTCTATTTAATAAAATTATATTACTCATGTCGCCGCAAAAAAATCATAAAAATATGCTTTTTTTTCGCCTTTAAAACCCTACCCCCCCCGTTAACAACGAGTTTTTGCCGAAAACTCAGAAGATCAATATGAAAAATACAAAAATGGAAAAAAATCACTTTTTCAACGATTTTCAACGGAATTTTGAGTATCTCAAAGGACATTTTAAGGTTTCAAAGGACACTCTCTCGAAAGAGAGAGTGTCCTTTGAAACCTTAAAATTTCTTAAAATTCCTTCATGTCTTTTTTGGAGGGCGTTTTTTTGTAGGAAAATAAAAATGAATCGTTTTGAATATTTAGGATGTTTTTATTTACATATTAAAGATACAAAAAAAAATTTGTTTGAAAAAATTTAATAGTTCATTATTATTATTATTATTATTGATCGAAGTTGGCACCTCGAGAAAAAAAGCGCGTGGGTGGCCCCGGTGATTTTGGCTCTTGATGTTATGTGAAATCGAAAATTCTTGATAATTCTTAATCTATAGACATGTCATTCTGGTCGGAACTACCGAAGTTAAATTTCTTTTTATTTTACAACCCCTTCTTTGCTAAAATAAAAGGACTTTTTTTTCCAAAGTCCGCCACTTTGTTATTTATCCATGAAATTTAACTTCAGTAGTTCCGACCAGAATGACATGTCTATAGATTAAGAATTATCAAGAATTTTTTATTTCAGACAACATCAACAGCCAAAAACACCGGGGCCACCCACGCGCTTTTTTTTCGAGGTGCCAACTTCGATCAATAATAATAATAGTAATAAACTATTAAATTTTTTCAAAAATTTTTTTTTTTGTATCTTTAATATGTAAATAAAAAAATGCTAAATATCCAAAACGATTCATTTTTATTTTCTTACAAAAAAACGCCCTCCAAAAAAGACATGAAAATCGGCTTAAGTTACCAGACTACTACCTTAGCGGTGAGAAAGAGTCGTAAGACGACAATGAAGAATTTTTATCGAATAAAGTTTAGGAGGTCTAATGATGGGCCAAAGGTCAATTCTCTATCGGCTCATCTATCGTGTTAATCTTCGTATAAAAAACAAAGTGTCTTCCAGGTCATAAAGTTCCAATATCGTCGCGAATGAGCTTGAAAAAAAATCTTCACAGAGATCCACGAGCAATAATGATTAATCATTAACTTTAATATCTACAATTGAAGAATTCGATTATTAAATTGACGTTTATGGCGCTCTGACGGACGATTGCCAGTACGTACCGACCAATGGTTCGATACATGACCTTGTAGCGTGAAATGAGATCTTCCAGCTTCGATGACAAGTTGGTCGGAGCTTCTTGACGGAAAAAAAAACGAGCACAGGCCGAAGAGAAAACATTTTTGGAGCAATCGTCGCTGAATCAACGTTAATTCGTCAGATAATTTTTTGTTCTTCAGCCCTCGTAGAGACGACGCCTACCTACTAATCGAGATCGAACAAATAAATCGAGAGATTAAATGGCAGTGAGAAGGAGAGGGAGATATCGGAGAGTAAAGAATAAAAAGTCGAGCAAGCTCGGGACCAAAGTGTTCGACGAGTTTGCTCGATTAACGCTCTCGTCGTTCCACTTCGTCGTTGTGTGTTTCGTACACGTAATATCAGTGAAATATATTGCGAGTGTGTGCTCAGCGACGACCAGCTACGTCACGTCCGCATTTGCGTTAATTTACCACGGCGATGTTCGTACACGGGATGGAATGGCGAATGATTTTGTCATTTGGTTAGCAAGAAAAAATCATAATGCATTTTTCTATTTTCGCAATCTGGCTGTTAAGCGCAGTGTCCCATAGACCCGATTACTGAAATATTGATTCTTAAGGTAGTAGTCTGGTAACTTAAGCCGATTTTCATGTCTTTTTTGGAGGGCGTTTTTTTCTAGGGAAATAAAAACGAATCGTTTTGGATATTTAGGATGTTTTTACTTACATATTAAAGATACAAAAAAAAATTAGTTTGAAAAAATTTAATAGTTTATTGTTATTATTATTATTGATCGAAGTTGGCACCTCGAAGTTGGCAGCCCGGGTCAAATTTTAACAGGCTACTCTACACACTTATAGTTCTCGTCGCAACCACCGACAAATTTTTTCACCCCTAACTTTTTATTTTACAATCCCTTCTTTGCTAAAATAAAAGGAATTTAGCAAAGAAGGGGTTGTAAAATAAAAAGTTAGGGGTGAAAAAATGTCTCGGTGGTTCCGACGAGAACTATAAGTGTGTAGAGTAGCCTGTTAAAATTTGAAAGCAAAAAGTTAGGACCCGGGCTGCCAACTTCGATCAATAATAATAATAATAATAATAAACTATTAAATTTTTTCGAACTAATTTTTTTTTGTATCTTTAATATGTAAATAAAAACATCCTAAATATCCAAAACGATTCATTTTTGTTTTCCTACAAAAAAACGCCCTCCAAAAAAGACACGAAAATCGGCTCAAGTTACCAGACTAGTACCTTAACATTTAACGAACTTCCATGATTAAAAGTGGCAAAAAAAACATGTCAACATGTTTTATTTGGAGCAAAAAAAATCCTGTCGATGATCCCAAGCGTGAGGTTGATCAAAATGCTTTGCTGGTGATGCAAAAAAAATTCAGATCGATAGATAAAAAATTGTACGGAGTTTCATTTTTTAAACGTTTGTTGTATTTTGAATAAAAAAATAAAAAAATATATCTCGTAAAGTTTTTTTAAATTCGGATCATGAAGGTTCCCTTTAATATGGCTTTATTTTAATTTTCATTTATAACCCAGGGAGTGGTTCTCATTTCGTTAAGAAAGCTTAGATTAACGATCTTCAATGCCTGAGGGGGGTTCCTTCGGTGTGCGTGTAATATCGCGTTACAGAGAAGGTCTACGCGTGTCGTGTCGTTGCGTAGAATAAACGTATGGCGACCCGGAGCCAGGGCGGAAATTCCCCGATTGACTCCGCGCTTGCTTCGATGATGTGCGAGCTCTGCTACGGAGCTCAACGATAAAGGTGAATGTGGGACACGAGGAAAAAACAATGAAGGAAAAAAAGCGAAGGGTGCGTAACCATGCGTACGATGACTATGATGATGTTACAGTTCTCTGCTTACCCACCGACGAAGCGTTATGTACCGTGAATAATATTGCTATACGGGATATGCCTGAGAAGAAGAAAAAATGAAAAACGATTTACAAATGAAAAATGTATAAAAAATTAATTTAGGGTGTAGGAAGGCACTTTTAATAGCGGCTTCAATCCGAGGATACCTTGGCGGGAATTTGAAATTTTACTTGGAAAAATGTGTACGGGGAGAGAAGTCGAGAGATCTTAATGGCGAGAATGGGAAACACGCGTGCATTCACCATCACAGAGCAACCCTCGAAATTTCGGAATGATCACGTTTCTAAATATAAATTTCAACGCTCGAGAGTTTCCCCAGCCTCTTTCCATGCTAGAACGGGATATTCTTGGAGGCAGGGGCCTACAAGCCGAGAAATTCTGTGAGATACTCGTGGCACAAATTTCCGTACACAGCATCAATCGAGTTTCAGTTTAGGGGTTTTTTTTTTTTGTCAGAAGAAACTGCATTTTTAATCATTATTTCTGACTTTGATTCGTTATTTAAGGTAGTAGTCTGGTAACTTAAGCCGATTTTCATGTCTTTTTTGGAGGGCGTTTTTTTGTAAGAAAATAAAAATGAATCGTTTTGGATATTTAGGATGTTTTTATTTACATATTAAAGATTCAAAAAAAGATTTTTTGAAAAAATTTAATAGTTTATTATTATTATTATTATTGATCGAAAAAAAAAGCGCGTGGGTGGCCCCGGTGATTTTGGCTCTTGATGTTATTTGAAATCAAAAATTCTTGATAATTCTTAATCTATAGACATGTCATTCTGGTCGGAACTACTGAAGTTAAATTTCTTTTTATTTTACAACCCCTTCTTCGCTAAAATAAAAGGACTTTTTTTCAACAGACCGCCATTTTGTTATTTATCCATGAAATTTAACTTCAGTAGTTCCGACCAGAATGACATGTCTATAGATTAAGAATTATCAAGAATTTTTTATTTCAGATAACATCAACAGCAAAAATCACCGGGGCCACCCACGCGCTTTTTTTCGAGGTGCCAACTTCGATCAATAATAATAATAAACTATTAAATTTTTTCAAAAAAATTTTTTTTTGTATCTTTAATATGTAAATAAAAACATCCTAAATATACAAAACGATTCATTTTTATTTTCCTACAAAAAAACGCCCTCCAAAAAAGACATGAAAATCGGCTTAAGTTACCAGACTACTACCTTAAATCCATTAAATTTCATACATCATATTACCGAGCAATCTTGTTTCAATGTTAAATCAAAGATTGCATTGTCAGTTGGTATGGGCACTTCGAGAATTATCGGGGTAGTCTATCGGGTGCTTGTTGGTAACATCGTCGAGACTACGTGGAGTTCTCGATTTATTGCTATCAACAAGCGGTATCTCTACCTCGTCGACGATGTATAGATAGTTTGTAGTTTTACGTGTATGTGTATATATATATATATGTATATAAAATCCAAAGGCACCCCGCCCTCATTCACTATGTCTACCGTACAGCGAGAAAATTGAGTGGGAGAGAGAGAGAGAGGAGGAAAGAGAGACGATAATGGAAAGTCTGTGCCCGAGAAGTTAAAAGGCCATCACTGTGATGCTTTGGTCAAAAATTCTTGGCTTAGTCATCGGTCATAAGGAATATACATGAGGGAAAAAAAGTACATTCAAGAGTATTTCTCAAAACTCCCTAACGGTAATTGTGAAATAAATAAAAATTAATTTCGAAAGAAATTAGCGTTAAAATTTGTTTGATTCGTGAGAGTTGTCAATTGTTTATAGACAATTTTCCCTGCAAAAATGTACGTACAAGGACAAACGAAAGGCTATCCACATGACCGTTAAGCTTCAAACGCTTCAGATATTTTGTTGTATCTCACTCGTTGCATTAAATGCGACCCACATTTAAAAGCCAGTAACACGAGAACATCCAAGAATAACTGTGTCATTCAAAACCGTGTTTGTTGCGTGAAAAAAAAAAAAAATTACGCGAACAACGGAGAATAATGAGAGGAAGAATGACAGTTTGAATTTTTTTTTTTTAGAGCTACAATTTACCGAATTTGACGAATTTAAAAAGATTGTTTTTGTTCTTATAATAAATTACAGACTCGTAGTGATCATTTCGTTAGATTAAAATAGATAAATTCTTAATTTTTTACAGTACTTTATGAATAAGAATAAACAGAGCTTCAAGACCCCCATTTCCTGTATATTTCTCTGTATCTCTCTCTCCGCACGTAATTTATTCATTAATTCTAAACGCGCGCCACAAAAGTGTCATCGTAAGTTCTTCCTCTGACTGACGTAACGATAAACAGACTCACGCACCTTCGACATTGAAGAACCAATAAAATGATCGAGAGGAAATTCTTTCGCTATAAAATAATTGTCCTATATTCTTGTATCATAAAATGAATTGCAGGGATATGTTGTTTTTTTTTTTTAGATGGAAAAAAGAATAGTTAGGTCATTGTTTATAGGTCGAAATAAATCGAATTTTACATCAGCGATATCTCAAATTTGTATCTGATACTAAGTTGTCAATTGCCCTGCTAAAACTTGGCTCGAATCCAGCCGATATTTCAATGTTCTTAGAACGAGTATTAATAGAGGAACGCCAATACCCGTACTATATGGTTAGACGCTAGACTAAATAGTTAGTAAATTTTAAAAACTTCATTGGGCCACATCCCCCGAGGAGTCGTTGATTCATCAGTCAGGAATCCACTCTAGATCCGTTAAGTCTCCACAGAAACAGAAATATATACTCCGAAGGACAGTTTCTCGCGAAAATACTCACAATTTAGTGCGCCTGTTTTATAATAATACGATAAATGTTTTTCAACACTAAAAACATTGCTGTAGTATAGGTAATTTGTACATTAAAAGTAAACTACTTTTAAAAAAAAACCTAATTCTTTGTTTCGACTGACCAATGTCATCGCCCTTATTACAGATTTAACAACAACCGAATTAAGACTTCAAAATCGCCGCTGTTCTTTGCAATTCTTGTCCCATTCGTTCTACGATCAAGAGACTTTTATCAATTTTTGAGAAAACTGTGAACGCTCAAAAATGATGAAACTGCGAGATTCAAGTTTGATGTGACAAATTTTTATTTCATAAAATCTCAATCCCCTAGAATTTTAACCTTAACCATCGTTAAACGACACAAATGTTCGCTCCAATTGTGCTTAACGATTCACTGATTAATAATTCATTTTCACCATCTGAAATCCCACTAGAATATTTTTTTATAAATTTAATAACCTGACCACTGAGATTTTGAACATTTCCCTAAGGGAAAACCCTCAACATTCCGACTTCATCATAAACCCCATCCTGAAATAAATAAATAAATAATCTCTACGAAACTGACTGTACGTGAGATTGAGATGAAAACATGCTGGTGTTTCTACCGCTTAGAATTGAGAAAAACACAGTGAACCGTTTTAGAGGACGATCATTGATAATTATATCCCCGATGACACATTTGAAAGTGCCCAAAAAAAAAAAACGATATTCCCACGATTCGCCGTGGCCGTGAGGCTCTCCGAACGATATAAATCGTGAACAATAAAATTGTGTGTTTTTTTTTCTCTTTTTTTTCAACGTACCTGAACAATAGTATCAGATTATCTATATGGCTTGCGATAAACTAGAAATGGTGGGGACGTTAGAATTGGGTCACACACAGGTTCTTCTGACAGGTGAACGCGATATCGAGGAACGTCAAAAAGGGAGGCGCTTCAACGCGAGTTCGACGGAAATTGCATCGTCCGATTGTCACGGAAGGGGAGACGCGTTTCTTTCTCGTAGAACGTGACTTATGGCGAACAAAAGATGTTCCAGTCAATTTTGTTGATCTTTTTTCGTGTCCCGACTATTTTCTCGGCCGGCAGAATGACGAAAAATCGTCTAATTTGTGAGCGAGAAGCCGCGCGAAGCGACGCCCCGGGGACAAGAAAGAAAAAAGACTCGAAAGCTTAGCGCTTCGACGGCGTCGTCGATTCTCGACGTTGTTATAAATGCACGAGACTATTTTCACGTTTGCTCGTAGCCGCACAATATCCCAAAGCGCAACTACCTAGCTTTGGGATCGATGGAACGGGTACAATTGACGATTTGATAGGTTTAGAGGATACGAATGCGAGAAAAATAATACGCTACGGAGGAACAGGCGTACGCCATTTTTACAACGGTTTATCGCGTAGCCGCGCCGCTGCACGGTCAATGTTCAACGCACGGGGAGCGAAAAAGAAAAAAAAAGGTTATTTTCAAAAACTTACCGCTTCGTGAAGAACACACACCTCCTTAAGCGCACTTTGAATTTCACCAATCCGTTTAGCTGATAAACTTTGTCGCTGCTATTCACGAATGAACACACAAAATTGTATACGTTTTTTTCTCTCCACCTCTAGCTCTCGTGCAACACCGACACACAACCAAGTCCTCTCACACACTCGACCGGCGCGCAACTGACCCGGAGCTCGGAGATCCTACGCGGCTTCTCGACTACGCCCGTGTAAAGTAGTCCCTAACCGCTTGGTGGCGCTAGGTGTCATTTACACCGCACCCGCGCCAATATTTTATATCATACATTTATAGTATGTTGTATCTGTTTTTCTTGATATTTGTTTTACGGAAAAATGCGATAAATCCCCAAAACGACAGTTATCAGAATTAGCGAGCAAGTACATTTCATTCAATTTTATATGTATAAAAGAATGTGCCCAAATTTCCACGATGACTGTATGCACCTTCTGTGTAAAACTCAGAATCATAACTTCATAGAGTCAATGTCAATTGAATTAAGTTTATCATATTTTTTTGGGAAAAAAACAAATTTTTCGACGATTGTTTCTGTAATTTTCAGTTTTTAAGGTAGTACTCTGTTAACTTGAGCCGATTTTCATGTCTTTTTTGGAGGGCGTTTTTTTGTAAGAAAATAAAAATTGTCTTGGATATTTAGGATGTTTTTATTTACATATTAAAGATACAAAAAAAAATTTTTTTTTTTTAAATTAATAGTTTATTATTATTATTATTATTGATCGAAGTTGGCACCTTGAAAAAAAAGCGCGTGGGTGGCCCCGGTGATTTTGGCTCTTGATGTTATCTGAAATAAAAAATTCTTGATAATTCTTAATCTATAAACATGTCATTCTGGTCGGAACTACTGAAGTTCAATTTCATAAAAAAAGTTTTTTTTCCAAAGTCCGCCATTTTGTTATTTATCCATGAAATTTAACTTCAGTAGTTCCGACCAGAATGACACGTCTATAGATTAAGAATTATCAAGAATTTTTGATTTTAGATAACATCAAGAGCCAAAATCACCGGGGCCACCCACGTGCTTTTTTCCGAGGTGCCAACTTTGATCAATAATAATAATAATAATAAACTATTAAATTTTTTTCAAAAATTTTTTTTTTGTATCTTCAATATGTAAATTAAAACATCCTAAATATCCAAAACGATTTATTTTTATTTTCCTACAAAAAAACGCCCTCCAAAAAAGACATGAAAATCGGCTTAAGTTACCAGACTACTACCTTAAAAGAAATGACTGCTGAATTAGTAATCAACGGAGCAAAATACATCGATATATAGTCGTAAAAGAAAATAGAAAAATCCAAATTTTTCCGTATTTTTCCTATAAATTGATTGGTGCACTAAAATCGCTGTAATGTTGCGTCCTAGAAAAACTGAAACTTTATGCTGCGCTCGTTATTTCCATAATCGTTCTACCCTTGAACCGCCGTTTGACGCATCGACTTACGATCTTTTTTGAATTTTTTATTGATATTAAAAATAGGACTAATAGGAAAATCGGACCAATTTTGCGAATTTTTCCATCCATACCCCTTCTTATTTTTTTTCAACGATTTTCGTAGTGTCATTAAGATCAAAGTAATTGAGATGTCGGGATGCATCACACTGCGTTTCTTGAATTTTCTTTCGTTTTGCAAAAATGCGAAGGCTTGAGCTAGAATATTCTGCTCGTTAGAACTTAGCTTTGTTTGAAATTTATAAGAGCAGGGTACTCGCGGAGATGTACGTACGTTACTGACGTTGTCTTGTTTATACCGTTTAAACGTTTCTCACACCGGGCGTAGTAACACAAGCTCTCTGGCATGACATCATCAGCCCCGTTAGCACGTTTTCTAGAGACCGGGCACGCCCCATCCTACGCTCAAGTCTTCTCCTTCCCAATTGTTTTATTCTATTCTATTTTATTGTAGCGAGTAAGATCATTCAAGTTGGCGCTCGTAATTTCAACCAGAGTAAAAATGTTTACCTGTTGAATACTATCCATACAATGTACTTCAATTTATGAACATTCATGGTAAAACTATCAAAGTCTATATATATATATAAATATATGGTATATATGTATACCAGTAGATAATTACAATTAACATTTAACATTATTTTTCCAATTATTTAACGACGTGTTTAGTAAAATTGGACCGTGAATACGTTCTATAATCTTCTGTCCTCTATATTTTACGATCCTGGCAGGAATAATGGACAATATCACCGTTCGGATACCTGGCGAATGCGCTGAAGGAGAAATGAGATTAAATAAATAACTAAACGTACGATTAATAGTTCTATAATTCGGGAAATCTATATATATATGTGTAGGAATTACCTCTGATTGCCAAAACGTTTTTTACACACCGGACATATGTTATATTCGGTCATGAGAACGCTCTGTGACTCGTAGTGCATTCGTTGTTCCTGTACTTGAAGATGTTCCGCGTGCAACAGACTCTTTAATACCTGAGTTCGTCTTCTCTCGTTCAACTGATTGTGCAAACTAGCCTCAAGGAAGTGTCTTATACGACCGATTGGTACAGTATCCGGTAAAACTTCCAAAACCTTTATCGGATTAATATTTAGTGCGTACTCTTCGAGAAGCTCGAGAGCTGTTTCGAGATCGGGCTGAGCCGTTTTCTGTAATAGCGAACTTGAACCTGCGAGAAAAAAAAATTTTATCCCAGCACTGCTCAATTTTCTGTTAATCACAGAGAATTACTCTGTGAGGAAAGTCTCGTATGTTTGATCACAGAGGAAGCTTCGTAAAACGGCTTAGAAAAAATGGGAAAAAAACAGTTTTGATATTTCTTCAAATTATCCTCACCCGCCATAAAAACTATTTCCGGTTTGAGCAATTGCTGAATAAGCGTCACGTAGACCTCATCGGAACCGTCCTGGTTTCTTCCAACGTCAGTATTTTTTTGATATCTCGCGTACACGTTGTTGCAATACTGAATAGCTCGTGGCACGTCATTTAGTAAATTAACGTAAATCGATATAGCCTGATGATGACGTCCAAGACGTCCGAGAATAATTGCACGCTCCTCGAACAGACAGTCCGAGGGAAACTGCTGTAGCACAGTCTCGGGTGTATAGTGAATTGATTTTTCCAAAAATTGTTGTAACTTTTGTCTCACATGTTCGGCATTTTGTTTCTCAGCTGGGCTGGCGCTCGGACTCATCGACACCAGACACTTTTCCTTGTACTGATGTACGAGAACATTGTGGAACAACGAATTTGTATCTTCCCAGACTCTAACGACGTATTCCAAATATGTTATCACCAATTGCTTGTGACAACGAAGCAAATAATCCAAAACTTTGGGTCTTGGCAACTGCTCGACTTCCTGTAACAACAAATATTCCGGTTTAACAGAGATTCGAGACTTTAGAGTGGGAGAAGAAAGAAAATTGTTTGCCTGAAGATCTTCCATGAATATGCGTAATCCCTGTTCGGGATCCTGCTCGAGTACCCAGCCGGAAAACTTGAGTATCAAGTCCATGTGTTCCTTGCCCAAGTGCTGAAGATACTGAATCGTTCGTTCCGTACCTTTGAGACTGGAATCGCTCTTTTTCGATTGTTTCTCCAAAAGTTCAAGAGCCTTCTTGTGCTGTCCTTTCGTTTGATAGAGAATTATGAGTTCCGGATACTTTTGATGCGTCAGCAATGTTTTTTCAGCTTCCGCGAGATGACAATGATTCAATCGTAAAAGAGGCGCAACTAGAGCGTCGTTGGTCTGAAAATTTCATACGTCAAAATGGTCATTGAAGTTTTACAAAGAAAAATGAATTTCATATGGAAAGATCGTACCTGCAAATAACACTTGAGAAGCGTTGTGTCGATAATTTTCAAAAGCTGCTCCGTAGCAACAGCCGTCATATTTCTCGTTCTCTCCTTGTCCTTTCCCTTATCGTTTCTTGTATCCTTCTCCTTAGAATCACCGCGTACCATCAACTTAAGACGCACTTCCGTGAGATACGCTATTAGCGCGAGAAGACCATTTTCCAAATCACGATCCTGTAGCTTTGTCGACGACATGACGGGTTCATTAATTTCATTGGCGTTTGTTGGCTGTGAAACTAGATCCGGAAAAAGTCTTATCACTTCGTAAGGATCCGTGCCCAATTTCTGAAATTGTGTCATTGCTTCTTGAAATTTTCTGTTCGCGAAAAGATAATGGGCGTAGAGAGTCTGAATTTTGCATGTTTTTTTGGCCTTCTCCTCATCCGTAACATCCGATAAACTCTGTAAGAAAGTTTTTAATTACATTTTTTTCCCACTGTTAATGTGCGTTTTTTTTTTTTTTCCTCCCCAATTACTCACCGTCAGCTTCAGAGCCAGTTGAAACTGATTCTGTTCCAACAGCGTTCTTATCTGTTGTCCAACGTCAATCGCGCTAACGCACCAAACCTGGCTCATCGAAGCAACGTAAACCTTGCCCTGTTTGCTTCTGCATATCAAACGAGCTTTGTTCAATTCCTGGAGTGTCTGAATGTGCAAGCATCCCTCGAGCGTATAAACCTCGAGGGTGTCATGTACGATACCCAAGAGATACGGATCGTCCCAGGCTGCGATTAAAATGCGCATAAGCGAACGACCGAATGTTTTATAATAGGAAGAAATCGAAATTTGTCGTTTTTTTTACCAGTAGCGCTCGGAGAATCGGTCCATTTAACGGGATTATGCTGTATCAATTCGCCCATTGTATCCATGATAATGGATTGCGAGTCTTTACCAAGAGCGAACGAATTTTCTGATAATTTTGTGATACTCGGCTTTGGAGGTTTGCCCGTTGGAAATAATTCTTTGGGTTTGTCATCAAAATTAAGAAGAGTGTAGGACAAACCGTGAAAACCAACCACAAGCGTTTCACAGCACCTGCAATTAAATTCAATAGACTCGATGACGCAAGTAGAAATTGCAATATTGAAAATAATGGTGTTAAAATAAATACTTCCTCTGTGATAGTTATGACTCAACAATGTAAAAATTCCATGTTTCCAGAAATTTTTACATCTATACTAAGATCAAAGAAATGTTCTCTTGGAATTTTCTTTGACTAATTTTTGCTTTACTCTCGAACCATCAAACTTACCAAGCCAATTCTCGAGGTACCTCTGCTACTGAGAGTTCGTTTCTCGCCTCATCTCCCAAATCTTCAAACTGATTTTTCTTCCAGTAGTATAACTGCAATTTTCTTTTCACAGCTACACACAGCCGTACCACAGTATTCTTCTCTCCCGTCAAGCTTTCAGCTTGCTGAATATTCAGAGCAAAAAGAGAAGCCCCTCGAGTCTTTGGAAGCTGACAAATTTGCTGAAGATTCGGGGAATTCAGATCGTGAACACATATTATGTCATCTAACAAAAACAGGGAAATTTTACTGCGATGTTCAGAATATGATTAGATTTTTATTTTTGTTAGTAATTTACCCGTCAACAGAATGAGCAAATTGTAAACGGGTACTACATCGACTTGTACTATTCTTTTTTTGCTGAAACTTTTGCTGTATCGTAACAATTCGAGCTTGTGATGTTCATTGGCTTTGGGAGGAACATTGTACATCAATAAACGACCTTCTCGTGTTCCAATAATTAAATTGTCGTCTGTAAGACCAGAATCAACGTTGACAATGACAGATCAGTAAATATTGAAGCAGGAAAAGCAATGTTTTAAAATAAGAGGTTACAAACACTTTACCGTAAGCAGTCATTGATTCAATTTGAACTGTTAAATTGAGGATAGCGGTTGCATCGTAAGCATCGTGCATCTTGATTCTTTATGTATTAAAAACAGGAATTGTAGTCTAATTATGATAGAAAACGAGAGAGATATTCGAGGGGTTTAATGTCAACACTTCTTGACAGCTATCCTGAGCTATCCGTAAACTCTATCCGTACGTATTTTTGTTATTCCCGTGAAGTTGGCGGTCGTGGACGCATTTTCAAATGCTAAGAATTTTGCCCGCTTGAGGGCAGCAGATCTCAGGTTAGTACCAGTTAGTACTGCCAACAGCCAGAAATTGAACGCGATCAATTACAGTAATTACACAAAGATAAAACAAAAAAAAAAGGTCTGTCAAATAGTATCAAATGGGAATTCAATAATAAATAAATCACTTATTCGTAAAATAAGAATTATGAAAGACGCGACGGTAAAGGAGAATGATTGCGTTCGGGGAAAC
The DNA here is from genome assembly GCA_958009045.1 of Oxytorus armatus. Classification (NCBI taxonomy): domain Eukaryota; kingdom Metazoa; phylum Arthropoda; class Insecta; order Hymenoptera; family Ichneumonidae; genus Oxytorus; species Oxytorus armatus. Next base: position 27,211,205 of record OY253748.1, read on the forward strand.
GGTGAGGTAAGAAGGAAGAAAAATCGGAAAACATTTTTTATCATTACAACTGGTTAACTAGGTTATGTTTACAATGGAGCTTATCGTTTCACTTGCTTGTTTACGTGAAAAAAAAAAAATCTTTGAAATAATTCATGGTAAAATTTGTTTATCAGGCACCATCCACAGAGGAGTCAGCGCCGAAACAGAAACTGCGAGGATGGTTGAATCGACATCTACGAATTAAAATGACGGATGGTCGCGTATTAACAGGTGCATTTTTGTGCACTGATCGCGACGCCAATGTTATACTTGGTTCTTGCGCCGAATATTTATCCAAGGAGCACACCGAGGCAAGACCTCTGGGTCTCGTTATGGTACCAGGACGTCACATAGTTTCCATCCATTTGGATGCGTGGTTGGACGAGGAACCACCCTCACGGAAAAAAAGATGCTCCTCGCAGAGCGAATGAAACATTCATGAAAAAAGAAGAGAAGTAAACAAACAAACAAAATCGTACAGATGAAAAAGTGATGACTCAGTTGCGTTTATAAAAATTGGTGTATTTCTAGTCTACAAGAATCGACTCCACCTTGACATCATCATCATTCTCGTTTTTCTTCGATATTTCATCTACATTGGCTGAAAAAATATAAATAAAACAGAGACATTATCTATGAAGATTCGAGTCGGATGGGACTGTAATCTTGGGCATGCTAGTACTAGAAATAGAATTGAAGGAATTCTTTGATTCTATAAGTGGAATAAAATAATCATGTATGAGAAATTCATTACTGAAATGTGATATTTAAACGAAAAATCAATTCATCTCTTTGAATTCTATTTTTAATTCTATCCTCGGAATACCAGCCCAGCCATGTGGTTCTACATGACAAGGTTATTTACTTTTTTTAATACATTCTTCCTGAAGAATATTATACTCCATCTCAAGTATCTCGTTGTGCTTGATTTCACTGTTCATATTGTTAAGCGCGTCATCCATTCTCTGACAAAGAGTCCTCGATAGATTATCCGTACCAGTCATGTAACTAGCTTCGGCGGCTGCTACAGCCATTTTTTGAACATAATCCATATACCCCACCAATTGCTAAAATATTCAAAATTAGCGAAGCTCTCTCTATTTTTCAATAACTAATACATGTCATATATCATTAACTGGAAGCATAGAAAGGCAAAGGGATCAATGGGACAATTATAAGAAAAAAGCACATACAGTCACGATTTGCTTTCTTCTCTGAACTTCCGATCTCGCAGCCACTATGAGATCCCAGTGAGAATCGGAGACTCTGTAAGTCAGAGTGTCTCTGATGAGACTCATTAATAACGACAAGGACTGTCTAGAACGAAAAATTTGTCATTTTCCAATTTTATTGAAATAGAATGAAAAATATTATTTCCCCCCTTTCGATTTACATTACCTATACTCTTTACTCGTACTTTCTATAGCTGTGTAAGTAATTGTCAAAGCTTCAGACACGCTGTTTACAGTATTGACGCTCGATTGTTTAATCACGTGTTCGTAAGTGAATTTTGAAAAATCCGGCGATTCCCATTGAATTTTTCCATTCGTATTAGGCTCATGTGTATCTGAACAACTTACGAACATCGAGGTTGTCGTGCACTGGAGAGAATAATATAACTCGAGAGAATAATAATTTTAAAACAACATGTTTCAAATGGCATATATACTTGTAGATTCCAATGTGAGGTTATAATCTAAATCGTAATTCGTGCAGAAATAACATTCGAATGGATTACCAAGAGTGGACTTGTCCTTTTTAACGATATCATGAACAATCGTCCAAAAGCCATTTTAATGTTCTTTAACGAGCAATAATGAATTTTTCTCCCATATTTTCGGATCACCAAAACATTTTTTTACGGTTTATGCGACGAAACTTGAAAATTTTCCGCTCAAGTACGTCAGCGTTATAACGAAATAAATAGGAACTAAGCTATCGCGACTACGTTCATACTAGAGGAAATCGATTATACATTTTCGATCCGAGAATAACTTCGTATCATAAAATTTTCGGGGAAGAAGAAATTTTCATTATTATTATTATTGTCCCAGTTCCTTTTATACCGACAAAGTTTCGCATTTCTCTCGCTCCTCGTTGTGTGTGTGTGTATCATGACCGACACTGAGAGATACTTTCGTATCATATATGGCTTTTGCGAGAATGGCAGAGCGGACTGAGTGGTGAGAGTCGGTGTGTGCGCGACTACGCGACGATACCCCATTGATTATCAAAAGCGTGAGTGTCTCGTGTTCGACGGAGAAGGTGGAGGACGATGCTTTGTCACGTTATCGCGAGATTGTATTTGTTCTCGATGATATTGCGAACGAAATATCTGTGAAAGGAGAAGACGAAGAAAAACCGAAAGTGAATGTACCAAGTGTAATGGAAAGATGGTGAGAGAGGATCACGGTCACTGGGATGGGTTCGCAATCGCTGGAAATCCTCAGACAAGGCGTCTGGGCGAGCTTGACAGGAGGCTGGTTTTACGATCCTCGTCTCGACGTTTTCTCCAATACATTTCATCTTTACGTTTGGCTATTTTTGCTCTGTCTACCGTTCACGATATATCTGGTGAGTTGTTAATCGTTCTAATTGAAAACATTAATGACAAAATAAAAAAACTCAATTACAATTTAGCAAAATCAAAATATTGACGTAAATAATAGAAATATTTTTTCATTGTCAAGTTTTATCAATGCACAAATAACTTGATTGTTTACTTTGACTTACGCCAGAGCTAAAACAAGTAATTTGATCCAGAAATTTTGTAATCTTTATTCCTTCCGTTAGTAAGTATAGATTATTGAATCATTGCATTATCCGTTATAAAGATATTTATTTAAATATCATTCAATTTCGATTTCGATTTTTGTCTTGTGTTCAAGTTTTTTCCACCGACACTCTACGTATGGCTGGCTTATTGCATCTCCATAGTTACACTATTTGGCACAATAAAATGTGTAAATCATGCTCTGCACTGCGTATACGATACATCAGAGTGCCTGGAAGAACCAGGACCAAGCGTCAGCCAGCAAAAATTAGAGAGCGAAAAGAGACGAGCGGCTCGTAGTAAAAGAGGAGAGCAGTCCCAGGATCCAACTGATCTTGGCATAGAATTACAAGTATTGAATGGTAAGTGATAAAGAAAAAATCACGAAAATATATAGAGAATATTTTTTTGCCATCAATGAATAATTTTTTCATCCATTGGATTTTTTGAATAATTATTTTATGTATGCATATATATATAGAATCTCCAGAATGTTTTTTTTTTCTGATAATTTGTTGCTGGCAGCCCATTTACCGGAGCTATAAACACTGTGAAAAATCCTTCAAGATGAAACAATTTTGTTTCAACATAAACCATCTCTTATTTTATCCTGTAATAGCTTCGGTTTACAGAATTAGAATTATTTTACATGAATTTAATGAAAAAAAATGTTTCTGTTCAGGAAAAACAGACACGCCGCCTGTAGAATGTTCGTCGCGCAATTCTTACATCGAACCGAACGTCCAAAACGCTGACGCGGACAGCATAACGTCCGATTACAATCGTGAAAAGCCAAATTCGTCGATAGATATAAAGGTGATCTTGAGGGATCTCAAGGATCTTCAGGCTTCCGTAGAGATACACAGGAAAAATAGTTCCGAGAGTTCGGAAGATGCTACCGCGTCCGAGGAACTGAGCGGTAAACCAACCGCAGAGGGCATCAAGTACATACTCGAGGCCGATATGGCACAGGATCGAGCACTTTTTCGTAGTAAAATAAACGGTAAATTTGTCAAGGATGGTTTATAATCTTCTAATATCACGTTACCAATTCAAAAGTTGTATCCAACAAAAATCCAAAGATCACAAGTAGTTTTGTTGAATTTTTCCCTTCAGCAATGCGCTTGAAAGGCCAAAAATGCGTGGTGATAGCAAAGGAGGAACGTCCGGGTTCTCGTAAACTGTGCAGGCACGCTTCCGAAGAGTCTCAGAGTCGACATACGAGGGTTGCTGGTCCCGGTACTCTCGGTAAAACCGGCTCTGAGAGTCGTATAAAACAAACGAGCTCCCTCGAATTGGAGGAGCACGGGGAGGATTATCCGTATTGGAAGTCGAATCAGAGTGTTCGGCGTTTAAATTCAAATTCAATACCAATGGAGACACATCTGACGACTGATCATCCGCAGAGTCTCGAAATAATTTCGAAAAAAAAGGACGGCGATAAAAATAAAATGCCCTCGCATCCACAATCTCTGGAGGTGAATTTTGGACGATCGAATGAATTTTGTTATTTTTTTTGTGTAATAAATTTGATTTTATCTCAAATGTGATTATTACGGCATTTTAAACACCCTTGCTTCGGTTTTTTTTATTTGTTCTAGGTGATCGCTAAAAAATTACACCAACAGCTCGTTCACCCTCAAAGTCTCGAGACAATAGGTGCTACGAGCAAAAACGCGAGCGCATCCGACGACAATAATTTGCCACTGCATCCTCAGAGTCTCGAGACAATAAATACGAAAAAGGGTTTGCCGCAAAACACGCTTAAGCGCAATCAGTTACAATTAATGCCGTATCTCAGTTACGGATCGGAGATCGTTCATCCAATAGCGGAACAGAGCGATGAGCAATTTGCCAATGAGAGTTCCGGTGGTTACAGCCTTCGTGATTCTTATAGTCCATTATTGGCTGGTAAGAGAATCGACGAGGCTTACGCTTGTTCGAACAGAGATCGAAGTCTCAGCACCGGAGGCTTTGATGATCGATTTTCCAGGTAAAAGATGAAAAACTCACAACAAGGCACTTTGACGATAAGTAGCTGATAAAGTTTCTAGATTAAAAGAAACGATAAATCACGTATATATTTCACCCAGATTCAACGGGGAAGTAGCGGTCGACGATGAATCGGCAAATTCCCGCGATGCTCTTCTCGAGGAACAAAAACCAACGTACAAGAGAAGATTCAGCAACGCGAGTCAGAGCAGTCGAGAACTCTCGGACGGCGAGAAACTAAAGGATAGACTGGAAGAAAAGAGTAAAAATATCGACGATCCCTTGAATTCGGGAAGCAACACCGCTATCGAGAACGGCGAGTGCGGCGTCGAGCCATGGGCGAGCAAAAGTAAGTAATACCCGATCTCGAGTCGAAAAAAAAAAAAAAAAACAAAGTAACGCAGTTCGGATAGTGGTTACCGGCGGAATTAAATTTGAGGAGTGCTCGAAACGCGACAGAGAATTTTTCAAACTCGTGATTTTTCTTTCAACGACTCACGAATTCTTCAGTACGTTTTTTTTATCCCCCTCTTGTCTCTCTCCGCACGTGCGAACATCTGCTACATTCTATGTCGATTTGTGCTGCCAGTTTTTTGGACTTTCACACGTTCAGACGATACGGACACGTCGGAGAGCCTTCAAACAGCTAGTACAGATTGTAAGTCGTATTAATTCGAAATCCTAGCGAATATCGATATAGTCCAATTCTCGATGTTGCCCGAGGCGAGCTAGTGAGAATACCTCGATTAGAATAGAAGCGTTTTTTTTACCATCCCCCCCATGCCCAAAGTCGATGTCTTCCGTTTTTTTTGTACCACCTGTCCGCCGTATGAGCTCTGTGAAATTTGCGCCGTTTAACGTGGAACAATTTTACCCCGATGATTCACAGATTTTCACGCCAAAGAACCAGACTCAGGATCATCGAGCACGACTACTTTGAGCATCGACAACGAGGTTAAGAAGAAACTGTTGCCTCAAGTGCCGAATGAGGTCGAGAGCAAGCGTCTTCAGGGTGCGATACCGAAGCAAAATCGTGCTAAACCGAGCGGTGAAACGGCAGTAACGGAGGAGCCAAGTGAAACAATAACGAGCGCCGAATTACCAATTCGCACAAAACCAAAAAGAACGTTCGACGGTAGAAGAGAACGGGAACGAAGAGAAGTTAATAAATTGGAACAAACAGGAGGTTCGAATAACGAGCTAAGTACTTTGCTGTCGAGTCCAGCACCACCGTTGCTAGCACCGTTATTAAAAACGACAAGGGAACCCGATAATTCATCACAAGCATCGTCGGATTTACCGAGTTGGACCAATCGACATCCGTCCGCTCTCGCTCCCGAGGTTCGAATTTGTCATGGTCGAGTTGGAGTTCCAAGATGCTCGATACCCGGTAGCGCTAGACTCAAACATCACGCTGGAAGATCTCATCGTGGTGGAAAAAGTGGTTCGCGCGAAGATAGTCTCGTACCTTTAACCGCGCTCTTTGGCTTGATATCAAACGGTGATTGTCATCTAGCGACCAATCACAACGACACTACCGAAGGTGCGGTACATTGTTTTCGCGACGATAACGGACGTTGGCTGACCTATACGTTCGACGAGAATGGTCCTGGTATCGCGACAACAGCGCAAATACCAACTGGCAATAGTGAGAAACATCTGAATATCTTGCTACGACAGCAAATAAATCAAACGCGCAATTATACCGAGGGAAATTGGGAGCAAACGGATTCATTGAGCAACAGTTCGAGCAGTCTTTCTCTCAATTCAGCCGGACTAACCGTAATAATTGACGCGCCACCGGCACTCTCGAGTCCGGCGAGTAATCAAGCAAAAGCTCAAAATTCTTTGGCCAATAACAATCACGCCGCGTCGAATTCAAATTCGAACCAATGCGCTCGCGATAGTCTCATGAGAGATCCATTCTATCGTATGTTACTCGACAGACATCCGAGCTGGCAAACATTACTCGGCAGTTTCAATTTAAATCCATACTCAACGGACAATCACAGTCAGCTGCCGGTACTACCGTTACCGAGTCATCAGGAACCCGATATAAGCAATAATCTATCGTGGAATCGTTTTATCGACGGTTTGGACGGTACAAACGAGTCGAAGCCAAAAACAACGAGGCACTATTACAAATGGAAAATTGGACGTTTGCCACACGTGAAAGTGCGCTTCGATCGTTTGTCATTATTGGCTCTGCTGGATCGTAATTTAACGATCGTCGAGACGATAATATCGACGCTACTGGCAGTTTTCGTCGCTGGTCTCGGTCTCTTGCTGCTTCAGCAAGGCTTTTATCGGGACATTTTTGCTTTTATATTTTGCTTCGTAACGGCTGGCTGTCAGTATTCTCTACTAAAATCCGTACAACCGGACGCCGCCTCGCCGACTCACGGTTTCAATCGTATAATCGTATTCTCAAGGCCGGTTTACTATATAATATGCACGAGTCTGATACTGATATTCAACGAGGCATTAAAAAACTTTAAACCAACGGAATTTCGCGTTTATGGTTTTCGCGTTGCCGATTATGACGTCATTACGCAAGTTCGTAACGTCCTGTTGATATTTTTACTCGCATTTCCAATTGTCTTTTCCCTCGGTTTATTTCCTCAGATCAATACGTTTCTTATGTATCTTTGCGAGCATGTCGATATACATATTTTCGGTGGTAACGCGACGACGAGTCTCGTATCATCGGTGTACTGTCTCTGCCGTAGCGTCTTCACTTGTCTGATACTCTATGGTTTTGCTTATGGCGCTATAACCGAGCCAAAATCGTCGCAGCACATATTATTCTCGATATTCGTTGGTTTGCTCGTCGCTATATCCTATCATCTGAGTAGATCGTCGTCGGATCCGAGCGTTATATGGGATATCCTTAAGACAAATTTGTGGCCACCGGAAATCGAGTATCTCGAGAAAATGGAAGCAAAAGTGATCGAGAATACGTCGAGAAAGGAGACGCCGAGTGGAGTTTTGAAGGAAGCGAAGATACGAAGCTCGGGAAGGAAGAAGGACGTTAAGATCAAAGTTGCCGAACAAATATCGGATTCCGAACTCGTTGATCCATTACCGAGAAAACTTAGATCAACGGTGAAGGCAAGATTGAAGAATGATTTGATCGTTTGCGCTGTTATCGGCGTTGTTACTTTTGCCATACACTGTTCGACCGTCTTTACCGCTCTACAGCCGGAATTGAATCCCGTACTTTGGGGTATCGCGAGTTGTCTTGGGTTTTTGCTTCACTATGTGGTGCCACAATTGAGAAAGCAGCTGCCTTGGTTGTGCCTCGCGCGTCCCGTTTTACGAAGTCACGAGCACGCTCAATTCGAAGTTCGCGAACCCGTGAGAATCATGTGGTTCGAGAAAGTGTACGTTTGCCTGTGCTTTCTCGAGAGAAATATCCTCTATCCCATTGTTTTTCTCGGTGCACTGACCGAATGTTCGCCGAAGATCGTCGATAAATTTGGCGCGAATCTCGGCTCACTCATTATCGTAATGTGCGGCTTAAAGTCACTACGCTCGGCCTACTCGGATCCGTCTTCCCGTTATTTGGTCCTTGTGTTTTCCGTTCTCTTCTTCAAGCTGGACTTTCGTGAACTCAGCGAGACATTTCTCGTTGATTACTTCGTGACCGGTATAGCGTTCGCGAAGATACACGAATTATTGCTCAAGATACGTTTTATCGTGACTTATATAGCACCCTGGCAAGTTACTTGGGGCAGTGCTTTTCACGCTTTTGCGCAACCATTTTCCGTGCCGCACTCGGCAATGTTGTTTCTTCAAGCTAGCATATCGGCGATACTTGGCACACCGTTAAATCCACTTCTTGGCAGTGCGATATTCGTATCGTCGTACGTGAGACCAATTAAATTCTGGGAAAGAGATTACAAGACTCGTCGAGTCGATCATAGTAACACGAGAATGTCCTCGCATCTTGAACGTAATTTGGGTGCCGATGACAATAATCTCAATTCGATATTTTACGAACAATTGACGAGATCACTTCAGCACAGTCTTTACGGTGATTTGGCACTTGGACGATGGGGTAACGTCGAGCAGGGTGATTGTTTTTTACTCGCCTCGGATTATCTCAATTGTCTCGTACACATCGTACAATTGGGCAATGGTCTTGTGACTTTTCAACTGCGTGGTTTAGAGTTTCGCGGAACTTATTGTCAGCAGCGCGAGGTCGAAGCAATATCCGAGAGCATCGAGGAAAATGACAATTGTTGCTGCTGCGAGATGGGACATCTCTCTCATGTTCTGAGTATGAACGCGGCCTTTGGACAACGCTGGCTAGCGTGGGAAGTTGCAAGTGCAAAATACGTTCTCGAGGGTTATTCGATATCCGACAATTTAGCCAGTTCGATGCTACAAGTCTTTGATTTTCGTAAAGTACTCGTCACATATTACGTCAAGAGTATCGTTTTTTACGCTATAAAATCGTCAAAGCTCAAACAGTGGCTCGAGAATTCTGACATTACCGATGCTCTTAAACCTACCAGAAGCTTCGTCGATCTTGATCCAGTATTTAATATGAACATTGACGAGGATTTTGACTTTCGCGCTAACGGAATAACGAGAAGTAGCTTTTGCAACGTTTATCTCGATTGGATACAATTCTGCGCCGCAAAGTGCGACAAGGTTCGTTGTGTTTTCACATATACATATTGTTAATTTACGGCCGAAAATTATATATCTACATACCTTTTGGGAATTCACGCAATAACTTTTTAACTTAAAAAAATGTATTTTAATATATTTTCAGAGTCTCGACAGATCTAGAGATTCTCCTCTCGTGTCTCTGTGCCTCGCTCTGAGTTTGCTAGGAAGACGCGTACTCGGAGCTGCCTCGCACAATACAGTGTCAAGCGTCGAATTCTTTCTCTATGGCCTGCACGCTCTTTTCAAAGGTGCGAGTTTCGGATCGTTTGAAATACATTTTTTTGAATCATTTATCCCTAAAAATTATTAATTAATGATTATTCCCGTGCTTGTAGGAGATTTTCGTATAACATCGGTACGCGATGAGTGGGTATTGCACGACGTGGATTTGTTGCGAAGTGTCGTTGCAAAGGGAGTACGAATGGCGTTGAAACTTCATCAGGATCATTTTATGAGTCCCGAGCAGTACGAGGAACCATCGGCACTTTACGAGGCGATTGACAATCACGACAGGCATTTGGTAATCAGTCACGAGGCTGATCCACTCTGGAGAAACGCTGTTTTGAGCGGAGCTCCGAGTTTGCTGGCTCTCAGGTTAATACATGATTGATCGTTTCTATTCGATAAGTAAGCCATCAAACTGCATAATTACTCGATACATAACTTTTTTTAAATGTTTTGCAGACACGTCGTCGATGACAGTATAAACGAGTACAAAGTGATAATGCTAAACAAACGGTTTCTCAGTTTTCGCGTTATAAAGATGAATCGCGAGTGCGTGAGAGGCTTGTGGGCGGGACAACAGCAGGAACTTGTTTATCTGAGAAATCGAAATCCCGAGCGTGGCTCGATACAAAATGCGAAACAAGCATTGCGCAATATAATAAATAGTTCGTGCGATCAACCGATCGGCTATCCGATCTACGTATCGCCGTTGACAACGAGCTATGCAGAAACGAACGAGCAACTATGCTCGATTATCGGAGGACCCTTGAGTCTAAACGCTATCAAGCACAATGTTCTCAAATTATGGCGAAAGTACGATAGCATTATGTTTTTCGTAAATCATGAGATTTCTTAGATGAAACAATGAACTTGATTTTGAAGAAAAAAAAAAAAAAGGAATTAACTGACAAAATATTTTCTTCTTTTAGAATAAGAAGACGATGCGGTCAGGGATGCTCGTCGGGTGGCACAGGATCCCAGGACGACGGAGGCTTTGGAAACGATGGCGTTTATGCCATGACCACTTACAACGTTCACTCCGGTAATTATTTTCAATTCTAATTTTTTTTTTTTTCATCATATCTAAATTGTACACATTTTCACATGACTAAAATTTCTAGGATACAGTCAATCGGGTCACAATACCTCGGGCTCCCAATCTATGGATTCCGGTTGTCAGATCGGTGGTTCGACGGGACGGGGTTCGCTGGGCCGTGCTACAACAGGTTCCCTCGGGGGTAATCGTGGCTCATTGGCGTCGGTGGGGAAACCAACGAGTTCGACTCTCGCGAGTCTCACCGGTTTGCTCAGCAGCAGCGACATCAAACAAGAGTCCAAGTGCGAGACGAGCTTTTCCGGTAAAAATGACAAGGACGAAATCTCGCAGAGGGTTCGCGTAAGTACGAGAAGACAAAAAATTAACGGGGGAATGAAACTGTGCGAATTACCGAAAATAAATGCTCGTTAACATGTGTGATCGCATGAAAAAATATTTCAGATTATGGATCCCAATCAGGTTTATGACGCGATAAATCTTGGCAGGCGAATAGACGTTATTTGGCCGGACGAGAGAATGAGACAGCAGGGAGGTCGAACTGGATGGCAACATTGGATTCCCGAGCGTGGTATGGAAGGTTGCGTGGTTCATCGCTGGCTACCCAATCATCGTGATCCTAATCGTCGTTCTCACGTCGATAAGGTCATACTGCTGGTGAAGATCGACGAAAAGTATGTGCCGATTGCGGAACAAGGAGTGAGAGACTTGGGCGCGGAGGTTTGACAAGTTGACAAGACAATTTTTAAGTCTGTTTTTTTTTTGTATTTCCGCGGCAATGCCCATGCTGATAACTGAAGCTGCCAAAGGATGTAGCGTCAAAATTTAGATACTTCTCACGAGTCGTTGGTCCTTCAAGTAGGAAACGTACTTGATGCATACCAATTCGCTGTAATATATCATGTATCATATACGCCTCTCGAGGAACGGGAAAAAAAGGAAAACAAACTCGGAGGCCTGCTCCGAACGCGAAAATCGTAGTAAGATCACGTTTTCGCGCCCCCGGCAGAACGAAAATTGTCCCGAAAAAAAAAAATGTACATAACGATATACTCGTGTCTCGTCATCTCCGTTGTTAATTGAAAAGAGAATCTATCATTGACAACGAACGACAACGCGATGTATTATACGCATTAATCGAATCCACGGCGGTCAAGAATTGTACATAATTGTCATTGTTTTTCTACATTTTGTTACAAAAGGGTTTTTTTTTAACTACGCGCTAGGGATAAGCTGTAGATAGCCAGAATATACGTTTAAGCATAAGTCATAAAAACATGAACAAAAAATATATATGGAAATATATATTTACTATTATCCGATAATGAAACGGTCGTGGCGGTAGAGTGAGAAAAAATATGAGAGAAAACCTCGGCCGGGTGTGAGGACATATCGATGCATCAGGCTTCACTGTTGCGTACCCGAGATCCATCGGTTTCGTCGAGTAAGTGAGCATTAAAAGAAAGCTTTTCTATCGAACAGTTCTACACGATAAACACGTTCAACGGAATCTAGAGTTTTATTTTTCGCGGTGTGAGAGAGAGAGAGGGAGAGAGAGAAAAGGAAATAATTTATTGAAACTATAGTCGCGAACTTGGGAAGGATTTTTTTTTTTTCTACATCAATCCAGGCTGTTGTTTGTTCACGTGTCAAATACGAAAGGGACGAAAAATCCTGCTCGTTTACCCTTTCGCGCCTCATAGCCGTCTATTTCTTTTCTCCTATCCGTTGTTATTTTTACTTAAGCTGAGAAAATGTATAACTACAGGTTATTTAGACGATAGAATACGTGTCTGTTTCCTTGAAGAGATGTCCAGTTTGTACTGTATACATGTATTTTCACTCAACTATTTGTGTTTTCTTTTTAACAGAAGCGCGGCAAAGATATTTTTTCTTGCTTTTGTTTTTCCTTGACGTGTCTCCGACATCTCTACAAGTTATCAGCGAGTCACAGAATTGCCTTATCACGGTGTATCGAAAAACACCTGACTGATAATGAAAAAAAAAAAAAACCTAGCTAGTCAGTCAATTGCTGGCCGTAAGTACGGATTAGTAATTAAAAAAATTAAAGAAATGGCAGAGTGCCAGTATGAGAGAATGAGAAAATGAAACGAGCAATGTGACGATGGTATTAAAAATATTGAGGACACGCTGCTTCTCTGGCCTATAGTACTATTCTCTCTGGCTAGCATGTCGAAGAAAAAAAGAACCATTTCTTCGATCCGGTGGGAGATAAAACTATCTTATGCATATATCCCTCTCCGCAGTTCTTTTTTAAATCGAGAATCCGCGGGTCCAGCCACAATTCGTAAACTCTCGAATAGCTTTGAACTGAACTTCGGAGTGATCGGCTGTCCAGCGAGAGAAATACATTTTTTTTAACAACATAGAGCGTTAAAATGCGTTAACCAAACGATGAATACCGTAATTATCGATACCTTAAACGAAGCACGGTTAAAGCGAAATAATTTGGTAGAGCTGAAGGCGCGAGTGTAGTTTGTAAGTACGAGGTTATTGTCGATTTTGAGGGGGAGGGGAAAAAAAATTCCGTTCTATCTCTCGTGGATGTAAAAATGTCGAGATACAACGTTTACGAGATTCTACGATTTTACGATCAAAATATATGTACATCATGAGCATCGTCTCACGATCGTAAGACGTAATATATTGTAATATAAACGCGAAATACATAGAATCATTTTGTAATTATGTTATATTATTGCAGAAGTACGTAAATGCACTATCGAAAGGAAAAGAGTGCTAAAAGATAGAAGAGAAAAAGAAAACGAGAGAAATCTATAATATGGTTTACCACAAAAAGTTACTATTGCAATGAATATTAATGATAAATAATAACAATAAAAAAACATGTTACTTTTTTCAGAATCATAGCGTCTATTTATCTTACTAACGATGAAAAAGAAGACTACGTAATCACAACATTCCGTAGGGATTATATTCCTGCTACAAACCGTTTCCTCTCCTTAGACAAATAACGCAAGATTAGCTGAACAAATTTGATACAATATAGAGTAGAGAGCCATCGTGTAATGGTACCACAGGAAACGCTGTTTTTCTCAATAAATTCATACTTATATTACGTACATACAATTAACGATCTCTTGTAAACGACCGAAAATTCAATTCGTTTGGCATTTCAGATTTCGTCTAAACGATAGGCAGTAGAAAAAAAAAACTACTATCGATCTCTTGATCATAATTCACTTCTTGGTGACCGTCAGCCGGAAATATTTAGCAAACTCGATAAGTTAAAAAAAAATCTTAAGTCACAAAAAAACATGATTGAACGTTTATGGATCGTCCTAAGTATTTTTATCCACGGAATCCGATGTTTTGCTAACAGTCAATTTTTGTATTAAAATCTCTATCATTCCAGTCTCGACGAGACCAATAAATTTGTCAACTACGAGGCCGTTTGATACGGCTACAACGGCTGGTACGGCTTTAACTTCGAAAGTATCGACCAATTCGGGATTTTGCTCGACATTTATAATTGCAAGATGAAGATCCTCCAGTGGTCCTATGAGCTCTTCCAATTTTGATGTAAGTATTTTACAGGGTTCGCACCACTCCGCGTGAAAATTAACTATCACTGGTACTCTACTGTTCAATACTTTGTCAACGAATTCGCCATTGTCTTTAATCTCAAATTTCTTGTTGCTACGACCGAGCAAAGATATGCTCCGTGTTGTAGTTTTCACGCTATTTTTCAGGTATCTCAGCATTTTACCTGGTGAAGAACCTTTTTTTTTTATCAATATAATATTCAATGAATGTCTGTAACAATGGGCCGAACGTTTCTATCAGTGAATCCAATTTGTTATTCTTTGAGGTTTGGTAGTTTCCAGCAGCTCGTACTTCATGTATCCAAGAAATCCGACGATTGACGAAACTATCATAAATACTAGAAGTAGCAATCTCCAGATAAACAGATGATCGTAAGGCTACGGTGAAATCAAACAAAATTGTCAATTAATAATGATACTTGCAATCCTGCTGAGTGAGACTTACCGAATGAATCTAAAATATACAATTTATATAGATACCTTGTCCTCTCTGAAAATGGGTTCTTCGGATTCCCTTGGTACACCAGCAAGAATTACCGTAATTATAACAGCCACCGCTATGGCTATAGCACCGACTCTCTTTTCAGTTCTCAGAGATATAGCAAATACAAGCGCAGCAATTATCCAGAGTAAGAGCACAACAAATAGACCAATACCAATTCCAAAAACAAGCGATGTCATCACCCCTGTAAATATAATGAGGTTTATCCGATGTTAAACTTTAGCAACAGCCAAAATAGGAACAAAAATGGTTGGTAGATTTACAATCTCTCTTTTTGATGAATTAAGATATCGACAAATTCGTATGTCATTAAATATGATGTCGCAGGAAAATGATATGAGTTGAAAAATGTTACGAATTTTGGTAGTAGAGAGGTTTAAAAAAATGTTAAGAAGTATGTCAAAGACCTTCGAACCTTGATGCCTACGCCGATAATCGAATAAAGACGATATAGTATGTTTGTCGATCACAAAATATCGTGAATATATAAAATTTCATTCGTCGCTACTTGTATACCGATGACCTCAGAAATAGTTTATAATTCATCGAATTTCATGGGAAATTCATCGAACTACGAAAACACTTTGCGGAAGAGGGGTGAAGCCCCCTCGGATTATCAGCAGTCCTAGTCACGTAAGCCACACTTCTTTACGAACATTCGCTAAAGTTCACACGTACGCATGAGCGTAAAGACCCAAAACCGTATTTATTGTACGAGAGAGGAAGAGAGCAGTGGTAAAATGTGGTAAAAGGGAAGTCATCGTATGCGTATAAAATATTCGTCATTTTGACATCACGAATCTCCAATCGATCAATGATAAATCATGTTAATACTATTTCTGTTTTTTTTATTATTAAACATTTGTATTACTCGTTGATCGTGAAAACGTCAGGTTTTATTGTGTATAAATATTTGTATCCTCTGTTGTTCAAAATAATGTTTACAGTTATCGACGGAGTTCGAATGTGTTGTTTTTATTACAGTGTCCCCACCTAACTTCACGAGGGTGCATGTAGTTTAAATGCTGATTGTCAACAAATAATGATTGCTTTCGCAAGTTCAATGAACGATAAGCCCAAGAAAGAACCGAAAAGTTACTTTTTATAATCTGGTTCTGTATGCGAAAAATGAAATGCGAACAAAAAAAAAGATAGCCTTGTGCGCTCCAGCGCTCGCGAGATATTGTGTTATTTTCTTTGCTCAACCCTGAATTACATTTTCGGCGAAGAAAGGATATCATAGACGCACGCACACTGTCTTGACTCCGATATATTCGTATCAGTAGGGTTCAACAAGTGTTCTTTTTAGATAAAAAGGTGCGTATCATGCTACATTCGCGTGTTGCTTCAAGATTTGCGAATTTCTCTCTCACTATTTCTCCTGCTTGGCGTTTGGTTTCGCGCCCCTCAATATCAATAGCAGATTAGTTGAATACCAGTGCTCATTTCGTTCACCACAATCTTGAGAATTTAACTGAACTAATTCAAAAGTCAAATTTAAAGTCTTGCGTACGTTTTATCATAATAGTTTTGCAATACAGTTGCTTCTGGACTGAAATTTCGATAATGGTGAGAAACATATAGATGATATTCCTAGCCCACTCAATTTACAATAATATAATTATCATCCTTATCAATTTAGGAAACCATCAAGGTGTTCAAGCCTCCGGAGATGTTGCTGAGAGTCTATTCTCTGGTCGTGCTGGCACTAGACCTTGTAACGTTATTATTTGGAATATGGTTTGCCATTGTTGTTGCCGTGTATCGTACCTTCAGACCACCCGTACTGAAAAATATCAGCGGCGAAGTTGCCATGGTAAGCTTGCCATTAATATATGTACAATTTGTTAAACATACGATTTTATGTTATATGTTGATGCTGTAAGATTGACAATTCGTTTTTTTCACCATTTTTTTGGAATTAAAAATTCTGTAACGGATAAGTTAAGAAATTAGTAAATGTGTATGAAATTTCCAAAATTACCAACTTTAGAGTATAAGTGTATCGCATAGCTTAATCTTGAAATGGGCCTAACCCTTAATTTATCGGATGGAAAGGACTTTTGTATATGACTTTTTATCTATCAGGTAGTCGGAGCTGGACGCGGAGTCGGTCGGGAGATAGCCATTCAATTATCCCAGCTTGGCGTATTCGTAGCTTGCGTCGATATTAATGCAGAAAATTGTAACGCCACTGCCAAACGAGCCTCTGTGTGCGTAGGAACGGCAAAAGCCTTTGTTTGTGATGTAACAGACAGAGAACAGGTGAATTTTCACATTACTTCAAGTACAAAAGAAATACCTATTTGTCAACGAAAAAAAACGAAAGAACACGCATAGAATTTATGATTTCTCACATTTCGTTATGGTTGTAAAAAAACCGGTATATCCATCTGCGGATCTTTTCTAAATCTAAATCACAGACCAATATTCGAATAGCATTTTATTTATTTTTTTCATTAAAATAAAGCTTTCTCTGAGGAAGCAAGAAAAATATTAATGAAATATAAATCTTAACCCGTACCAAATGCAACGTAAGGAATGTTCAGGTAAATAATACGGTGGAGTCTATAAGATCCGAGATCGGTGATGTAACGATGGTTCTTCATTGTTGCGGCGTTCCAAGTCCAAGAGCACTCATTCAGGAAGCTCCGGAAGTCAGGCAAACTATGGAAGTTTCCGTTCTCAGTCACTTTTGGGTAAGTACACAGTGTTCCAGCTTTATGCTCGGCAAAAAGAAACAAAGGGAAAAGAAGGAAGGAATCTCTTAGCTCTTGGATTCGGTTTTGCCGGGAATGCAACGTGCCGGGCGCGGTCACATCGTGGCTTTGTCATCGGTGGCGGGACTTTCGGGTGGTGCTAATAGCGGCGGTAGAGTTCCAATTTCCACAGCTCAATTCGCCGTTCAGGGCTTCGCTGAGTCACTCCACACCGAATTTCGTCATTCAAACAGCAACATCATCATAACGCTCGTGCACGTGTACCCGTTTATCGTCGGAGCCGAGGCAGCTAAGGATATTCGTTTCAGGTGGCTCTTTCCTTCTCTTTCTCAATAAACTGTAACTTGAAATATTTTTTGGACTTTTTTTTAAAATAAATTCTCAAATTAAGATTTTATCTTTAATACTTTGTTCCGACGCAGAATACCCAGTTATTTTGGCACGATGCCGGCAACCGATGCAGCAAGAAAGATATTAGACGGTGTTAGACGAAATTATGCGGAATTCAGCGTTCCCGGATATCTACTCTACCTCGGTCACGTACTGAGGTAACATTTCATTTAATTCAGATTTCATCTTCGTACCCCACCTGTAGTTTCAATGATTTATTCTTACGATGAAAATCATTATTTTCAGAATTCTTCCGAAGAAGGCTTCCTTCATGCTACGTGATCTACTGGATACCGGTGTTGATTTTGGTTGATCACACTATGATTATTAGCCCTAGTAAGCGTTGCTCAATCACGAACATTAATCATATATATATATATATACACACGCATATATACATAATATATTTTTTGCATTTTTTTTGTAACCAAGGATAATCCGCCGAGTACGTTAATACGCGTGATAGGTACTAGTGATTGAAATTAATGATGTGTTTCACAGAAATAAGAGGATGAGTCGTCTTGGGTGATATCCCCTCAAAAAATCCGTGTTAGTTTCATTCCTGGCTTTCTCTCATACATTCATAAATTCTTTTCGTGGCATATAAAAACAAAAGGAAGAATAATCCGACTGGTCGCTAAAAATTAAGAATGGTTGGGAACCTCTATTCATTAGTCCAAACCGGGCGGTGCAGGTTCGGATAGATCGACTTCCATCGGCTCATGTTTCGGCTCCAATGGATAATCTCCCGCTGGCGCAATATCAAAATCGTCATGCATATCTATAAGAGGCTTTCCCTGTATCACGTCCATTATCGATTTCGATATGTGAGCCTTCTGTGGAATGGAAAATGGTTTTTGGAAAATTGTTAATAAATCGTTTGTTTAGCAAAGAACGAACGCGAGATTTGGTGTGATTTTTTGTTTACATCGCGTACCTGATTATCAGCAAATGAATCAATATGAGCCAGTAGCGGAGCTTTCAATCCCGGTGCCATTTTCATAGCATCGGCCAATTGTGGCGTTGGCAGTTGTAAAATCACCTGAAAACTCTGGGGTTGCGTTCGTTCGCAACACTTGACGAACCCTTCCCAAACTTTTGGTTGTTTCCAAACTTGTTTGAGAATCAAACGTTGCAAAATATTCATCACGAAACCACTTAATCTCGGATATAGAGCTAAACTCTGTATAACCGTTCGCATAAATAACGTGGGCAATGGAGTCATGTCCATTAGATGTTGCATAACAACCGCGAGAGTTTCTTGCGTAAAAGCCTGTTTATCGGCAAAGCAGAGGGAAGTGGCTGAAAAAAACGTTCCAACAGTTTTGTAAAAAGAATATATCGAAATTTTCTGCGAGTGTAGAAATAATGGTAAATTTTGTTATAATTTCACCTTTTATAACCGTCTTCAATTCCGCTTTGGTCGAGTCGATATTATGAAGAGCGATCAACAACTCGGCGGGTGTAATGGGCGAAGTATGAGACACCATTGTACCATCGTTATTATTATTACCGAGTAATCTATTGAAAACTTCCTTGACAACGATTGGATTGAGTTTTATAAGTTTCGGAAGAGCCCCCATGACTTCCTTCTTCGTTAATCCATTCAGCACAGGTATGAGAAATCTAACGTCCGAAACCCTCGTCTGATAGAGTTCGCGCACTCTCGAAACTAGCTCGGCGCTCGGTGCCGATTTTTCCGTAAGAATATGAATTATCCTCGTGACGAGTGTCTCAGCACCCTTGGGACAATTTTCAACGAGAGCGAGTAACTGCGGACTCGCCATACCCAATGATCTCACAGGACCCTCGACGAGCCTGAGAACTATCCTCTTCACGTCCGCACCCATTGACGTGTATACTCTAGCGAGTTCATAAATAAGATCCTGATGCTCGGTTAACAGAGCGAGATACAAACCCAGACAAGCTCTCGTTGTCGAATCGGTCCATTGATCCTCGATTTGTGGTCTTCCGCGATCCATTCCAAACACAATTTCCGGTGGATTTGGTTGTCTCAAAAAACCCAAATAGAGTATAGCGTATTCCTCGATTAATTTTCCAAGATCGCTACGAGCGTAAAGTTGCACAACCAAATCTATAGCAGCATCTCTCACAATAGCTTTCTCGTGGCCCGTATGACATAGTAAAACATTTAGGAATATCAACTGTTTCGTCGGCCTTCTTATTACCATTTCCTTCAGAAGTTGTAGCGGTGCGTGACCGCGAATCTCGTCGGAAGATACCATTTTCAAGGCCTCAACGGCGTCCTCGGTGATCAAAGGTGCCTCAAGATAGAGCCTTGACAATAAAGGATCGCGATCTTTTCCCTGTATCAAATCGATAGCCGACACGAGCGTACAGAGAAGAAAATTATAAGCTTGATGCGGTGCTTCTTTGGGTTTTGAACAAAGTGTCGTTCTTCTCTGAAACCCTTGCAGCAAAGCGTACTCCTCATAAAGCCAACCGAGTGCCAGTTCCAATCGCGTTCTCATGTCGTCGGTTATGTAACGTAAAACAGCCTCTTTTATGTAAGGATTGAAGGTCGCTGCGAGAGTCGTTAAGATTTTCGATCTAACCGTCGCGACGCCACCATGAACAGCGCTCTTTTCGGCACGTAAAATTCTATTTACCGCCATAAGTAACATCTTCTCTTTGGTCTCTCGAGCTAATGGTTTCGTGATTTCCGAAAGTTTCAGGGCTTTCAAACGATTGCGCGCTTTTACGAGAGACTTTTCGTGCGCCTCGAGCGAAGCTTTTGCCTCTTTCTCCTTTTCGCGATCTTTCTCTCGTTTTCGCTCTCTCTTCGCTTCGGCAACGGTGATTGTTGGATTTTGTATCAAATCTTCCATAAGCGCGTCGTCCTCTTTGGCGTCTTTCTTCGTTCTTTTGGCTTTTGCCTGTTTTATCTGCGTTGCCAGGAGTTTGCTGATTATTTGACGCTGTACGTTTATATCAGCAGTAGCGCTGGGCTGATACTCGCGTTGGAAAATCATCGTCATTGTGTCCGGAACCCAAGCCTGGGAGAATGAAGAAATGTAAATAACAAAAAAATAAATCAATTTAGCGAAGAATGAGTTTTTGTCAATGCTAATGTATGAGTTACCATGCTATCCATCACAAGCTCAGAGGCAATCTCAACGCTAAGCCTCTCGGCTATAAAGGATTCTGAGAGTTCAATCAACTCCGGTGGCTTCGGCGGTGGTACTGGTGTCGGTAGAGGCTCGGGATCCTCAATAGGCACTATGGTTTCGAGTTTTGCCCTTTTAGCTGCGTTCGCAGCAGCCATTTCTTGCTGACGTTTTTTCAAACGACGAATATCCTCGGGTTTCGGATAAGCCTTCAGGATATCCTGTTCCTTGGCGCCGAGCTGAGTTAATTGTTTCGCTATCGTCGAGGCAAATTCTATGCTAGCTGGATGCTTCATTAGACCAAGAAGAGTCAGTTTCAATTGCTTCTTTACGCTCATCACTTGAGAATCTGACAATGTCGGTGGCAGATCGTTCTGTAGTTTTTGCAGAGCTAAATGAGAAAAAAATCCAAGGACATTAAAGATGTTAAGAAAATTTGGTTTTAAACATTGATCAATAATGGGTGCCCTCCGATCTTCCAATCGCCCTCATAAACATATATAACATCAGAATTTATAATAATGGTATTGAACGAGAGTAATTGTTTTTCGGAATACTGGTGTACCTTGTATAACTCCGGGCATGAATTGGGGCCTCATTTTAGCGATAAGCGCTAACGAGCCCATGCAAGTCATCAAATTGAGATTACTGACGTGAGGTGAACCGTGAAATTTGATCAACAAATTCATCACGTGATTTGCTTCTTCCTCGAGTTTTCGACGCCGTGCAATTTTCAGGGTGAGCGGCACATCCTCGAGGGAAAAATCATCGGGTTTCTTGGGCGTGTCTGAATCCGGATAAGTTTGAAGAAGAACCACGCCTTCCAGAAACTTTACCGCTTGTGTACGAATTCTGCGAACCATTACAAATTTCATAAACAAGATCTTTTCAGAAAGAAAAAGAAATGTATGGCATTGAAATTGTTTTCAATCTTACCCATCGTTATCACTGTCTATCATATTGATAATTTGTACTTTGAGGCTGCTTAGTTGACTCCAAGCAGTTTCCATCTCTGTGGTAACGACAGCAACGCTCGCTATCCATTTTAAAGCTGAGCCGAGAGTTCTACCACTGGTTCTGAGAGCACGTTTAGCCACTACAGGTGCGTCGTCGCTTACTAATCTCGAAAGTGTTTGCACCATACGTGGTATAGTTTCAGGCTGTTTCACACTGACAAAAAAATAATTTTATATATTTTATTTTATTTCTTTTTTTACCAAAGCTTTCTCTGCAAAAAAACATTTGAGATGGGACATAAATTTTAAGTAAATATGAACATACCCAGCATCCTCAATAAATCCGGTTATCAATTTTCTAACTTCCGAATTTCTATCCAAAGAAAATTGTAGAGTTTCGTCCAAATATAAATCCAACAAGTGAGGCTCTTTATTCAGCAAAAACTCTTGAACTTTAGCCAAATTAGTAACTTTTACTGTTTCACTGGTACCGACCGTAGCCTCATTGAGCCACTCTACAATCTGCAAATACAACAAAAATTCTAAATCCTATAGACATAATCCGAAATATTTCAACCGGCGTGAATGAGAAATAATGAACGATTATTAATATTTTTTTTCGAAATTTAAAATTGATAATCATTCGTACTTGAGACTTTGAGGATGCAGCGTTGACAGGTGGGAATTTCGATGTTTGATCAGTAATCAATTCATCGTCATCTGGGTCTGTTCTCCGATGTATTCGAGGATCCATTCTGTTGATTATCGAAGCCAATTCTCGAAAATTTTACGAAACTGATCGTAAAATGGATTAACGGAATCTATCGTGGACCACTGATTGAAAGATTTCGGTGTAATAAAATTCGCCTCGTATAACCTCCAAAACCTCAGCTCGAACGCTACTTTGTTGTACTATACATGACTTTTTATTCGGTAAATGCCCTTTAAACCTTCAAAATTCAAGACGAAGACTTTCTAATTGCCTTTACAACATTGACCATGAGTTTTTTCAATTAATAATCTGTCGTACTGTATTATTTATATTATGGAAAATGGGCGCAAATAAGCGATCAAACAAATCAAACTACAGTGACGAGAGGTCGCCATCGGGTTTGTTTATCATTATTATCATTAATTGAATCGATTGTTTGAGGTATCGATCTTTTTCGATATTAGATATCGATATTTAAAATCGATTCATACAGTGTTCCGATGTTGTTTCTTTCCATCTTTATTTAGTTTTATCTTTTATCTCTCTTGGATTCTCCACATTATTATTATTATTCTCTTTCCCGTTTCCTTTTCCGACAAGTGGTGAGTGTTGCCTCCTCAATTTACGACTATTTCTCGAATAACATCCGCTTTAATCGTACAAATCTCGCACTTATTATCTAAATTCACTAAGATACGGGTGTCTATTTTTTGTTCAATTTGTAATTTTAAGATTTCGTTTTTGTCTTTGAGCTTTTTTTCAATCAGATCGTTCTATCCTTCATTTCATAACCTCTAACGTTGCGTAGAAGTTTGTTCCCTCTAAACACAATTTAACCGTAATACCTTGAATAATATATGTATTTTGTTTACAGTTCGACTTCAACAACTTAAAAATGGCAAAGTCCAAGAATCATACGAATCACAATCAGAGTAAGTACACACGCTGTCTGAATAATATCGAGAAATTGATCACACGGATGTTTTGTGTATTTAAAATGTTCTTTCTGACTTGTGCAGACAGGAAAGCTCACAGAAATGGAATCAGGAAGCCCACTCGCCATAGACACGAACCTACCCTTGGCGTATGTGTTCATATTATTATTATTATTTTTGTTATTATTAATGATGGAGCATGATAAATAATATGTATGGCAATCTATTTGTTTCAGATGGACCTCAAGTTTCTGCGTAACCAGCGATTCGCCAAGAAGCACAATCTAAAGCCAAAGGCTCAGTTGAAGAGAGCGGTCGAACGCAAAGCTATCAGAGATGCTAAGAAATAGATCTTGATTTCATTAATTATGGTTAAATAAAAACACATTTTTAATCTTGACGCTATGCTTTCTTAATTTATTCAATCATCCTTGTGTATATATATCAACGTTTTTTTTTGTTTCCTGCTTAAAATTGCCTCTTTAACATGCAGTACTGTTATACGACAGATGTCTCGGTTTTAGTTGCTATAAAATGTCCTTAAGCTTTGGTTATTTAATAAATTTACATATTTTATATAGCAGTCAAAAGTTCAATGTTATATACACTTGCTGCATATGTGTGTGTGTGATTCAGATGTATGAGAAATGACGCGAGGAGATTGCAGTATGGCCGCGTCAAACGTAGACGATCATTCTGACGTTTTCATGGCTCCCCAGAGAATTTTACTGTTTAGCGGCAAGAGAAAATCGGGAAAGGATTATATCACGGATATTTTACACAAAAAGTACTTATTAAAAAGTTAAGTAAACAGTCAATACGGATAATTGATCATTTGTTTGTGTCTGTTAGAATAGGATCTGACGACAGCGTCATTATAAAAATATCTGGCCCCATAAAGGGTCATTGGGCGAAAACATTGAACCTCGATCTTGAGAATTTACTCAGTGACGGTGATTATAAGGAAAAGTATCGTCTCGAAATGGCCAAATGGGGCGAGCAAGTGAGAAAGAAAGATCATGGTTACTTTTGCCGAACTGCTATCGACATGTATAACGGTAAATCTGTCGTGCCCCATTTGTAAACATATATTTCCTTGCATATTCATACCAACTCTGCTGACATTTTCAGCGAGAAGCAAGAAATATTGGATCGTGAGTGACATACGCAGAAAAACTGACGTCAAGTGGTTCAGAGAAAACTATGGAACTTTATGTAAAACAATTTCTGTTGTAAGCAGCCAGAAAACTAGGGAAAAGCGAGGCTGGACTTTTGTCCAAGGTATTGTTATTTACCAAAGAATATAATCTGCAGATTTTAGATCATACAGCACTAACAAGGTTTATCCATCTACAGGCGTCGATGACTCGGAGACCGAATGCGATCTGGATGATGCAACGGATTGGGATTTGAAAATTGTCAATGAGAACGACAGCGATATTGATATTATATTAGACTCTATATTACAAATTATTGAATGAGCCAATCCAGGAGGAACGACGCTTCGTTGCAATATTAATGGTTTCCAAAAGAGACGCCGAACTTCCAGCCATATGGTATTACCGATGCCTCAGGGATTTTTATAAAAGCAATGTGTTTGGTGCGTTGTATTTGATGAAATATATTTATACATACTGTTATAAAAATTGTACAATAGATTATTTGTACAAATACATGAAAATCAGAGTTGGAGATATAGATTAATGTCTTATTCTTATTTGTATATATGAAAATCTTACAAAGGCAAATTTTCCCGCGCATTATCTATATCAGTTGCGCGGTACAGTGTGCGCGATGAAAATCGCGAAAAAAAAACCCTTGTAGAGTCGCGAAGCGTCCACCGCGCGCACCAAGTCAGCCAAAGTGGCCGTGCGAGAAAAAAATGTATATCGTCAAAAAAAAACTCGCCGTTCATGATTAAAATTCTCGATGTATTCGCGTAAAAAAAGTGTCGAGATCAACGTTTTCGAGGACGTACGATTGTAGTGATTTAATTGTTAGATCGATTCGGGACTGTTGGGCCCAGTCGTAAGTAACACAAAGCGTTTTCCAGATTATCCAATCTATATACTCCACTGTGGTGGCTGTGGCGGCGCTCCTCCACCTCGCTCTCCGCCAAACAAGATGGCCTCTTTGCCGCGATTCTGTTTATTTTTCGCGGTCGAAATCTCGGGAGAATTTCTTTTGTAATTCATCAACGCAAATTGGTTATCATTCTCGTCTACCGTCGCAGAATCTCAAGATTATTTATTTCTCACACCAGCAAAATTTCGACAATCGGTTGCAACGCCGTGTTTTGCGCCAACGATTATCCGATCCCGCCAGCCAAAATAGCCTTTAAACGTTGTTATTTTATCATCCGGCTCGTCAATCAAACGCTCACTTTGTCTTTATAATAACGAAAAAAAATTGGACGCCATCGTTGGTACGTACTCGCTGAAATGAGCTAAATCGAGCATATGAAATATAATATCGTGTCTCGAATTTTGTATCCCAGGCAACGAGCATACGACACTCCGACTATCCCATAACTATCTTTCTTCATAATTTGTATCTATGTAATATCATTATTATCAACTTGTTTTACAGAACGGAGCGAAATGTCCAGTTCATTTGTTGTAGAATCGCTCCAAAGTGGTTCCAAGAAAGACGATACCCTGATTATAGTGGTAAATGACGACGGTACTATTTCAGTCGATCAGGAAACTTTACAAAATTTGATAAGTGAGTAAAGGCCAGCTGTAAGCTTAGAAAGACTAGGTTAGCAAAGAATATACGCAAAAAGGATACTAATGGACACTTAACGGGGGGGTAAGGTTAATTCGTACAAAAAAAGGCATGTTTTTGTGATTTTTTTGTGACAACGCAGTTAAAATCTCTTTATTAAAACTAATGGTACAATAAAATATGACATTCGAAGAATATTATATAAAATGTTCACGAAGAAATATTAAAAAATACGGCAATGGCAGCAATTATTCGGACGTGTCTCGGAAAAAAGTAGAATTGCGGTGTCCCTCATAACTTGGTGCTGGATCATCTGAAATGAAAAAATGAAAGTTCATTTGTTAGATAATAGTTTTCCCCAGGTAACGCTAGGAGGGTTTTTCGAAATTTCAATTTTTCAATTTTTTGGAACATTTTGAAGGGAAAAACACGATTTTTTTTTTTCGTAACAATCGCGTTTCAATTCAATGTCAAAATGTTCCAAAAAATTGAAAAATTGAAATTTCGAAAAACCCTCCCAGTGTTACCTGGGGAAAACTATTATCTAACAAATGAACTTTCATTTTTTCATTTCAGATGATCCAGCACCAAGTTATGACGGACACCGCAATTCCACTTTTTTCCGAGACACGTCCGAATAATTGCTGCCATTGCCGTATTTTTTAATATTTCTTCGTGAAAACTTTTTGTAATATTCTTCGAATTTCATATTTTACTGTACCATTAGTTTTAATAAAGAGATTTTAACTGCGTCGTCACAAAAAATCACAAAAACGCCTTTTTTTGTACGAATTAACCTCCCCCCCACCCCCCTAAAACGCATCGAGGAATACTAAATCTTCAATGTCTCAATGTGAATTATTTAGTAGCGGTCTGCATGAAAAATTCTTTATCATTCAGGCATATGAATTGAGGGATTGTACCGGTGTGTTATAAAAACTATAGGTTACTTTGGTATTTTCAAAACACAATTTTGTTTTTTCAATTATAATCTTTCTGAATATTTAAAAATTCTTCCGATGAAAAATACCTTTCACTTTTCTCAATGCCAAAGGTATCTAATTTTCTTTTTCTCTCTATGTGAAAAGTGAATCAATCGGATGCAAATGTCAGTGTGGTGAGGGTAGGACAATCCGAAGGTGATGCGGAAAATGGAGATTTGACACTGACGGTAGATCCGCCGGCTTTTGAGAGAACCGCGACAGAAAGTACGACAGTAACGTCGGCTGTGACGAGCGACGTCACTGGATTGGTAGATCCATTCATGGAGATGGATCCTGAACAACTCGAGAAACTCGAAACAGCTTTGCAAAGCGAACAGGCTAAGCAGATCCTCGGCGAGAATGTTACAGCCATGCTCGGTTCGTCAATGTTGCTATATCAAAAAAGTTACCTCGTTATTTCATGCCTTGCCGATCGTTGTTACTCTTCTTTTTTTTTTACTCGTCGTAGATATGCTTACGGTGGAGGAACAACAAAAATCTATAAAATACTGCATCGAGCTGGATCACTGCTACACCAGTCGTTCGTCACCAACCGATCCGGAACCCTCGGACGCATTGCCTATTGCCAATTCTCCGGATATAGATGATTTTGAATACAAGCAGTCGTCCCAACAACCGTCGATAATTTTGCCGAACTTAGATGCTAATGTCGCCGATGCCATAACGACGCCGGTAGCTCGCCCAAAATTACCAGTTAGAAATGCCACCGTGAGTAATTCTCGATATTCTTCATTTCCGTTGGTTGTTTATTATTCTACTACTTTAGCGTGTCCAATTTTTAACGTAAATACGGGCCTAGCTCAACGTATTTTGAGCGTTCACATATTGATATTATTTCATCGTTTTATTTTGGTTTTTTCCCTTGTTCTTCGTTAAATCGCTTGAATTCGTCAGACGAGAACGATGGTCGCTCGTGGTAGAAAAATTGCCGTTCCGGTTACCCAGCCTACTACGGGAATACCAAAATCTCCTCCGGCGGTAAACTCACGAAACTCGAGCATTGTTCAACAATCACCGAACAGAGGTACGTACCAGCAAACCATATCATCGGGTCGATGAATACATAATTGTTTGCAAATTTGGTGGAACCATTTTTTTAACGAGCAATTTTCGATGTGAAAATTACTTAGCTATAAATAGCAACGTTCGAGTCGATCCGGAACGGAGGGAGGACGAGCCAACCTCGTCGTCCGAATCTTCAGAGTCGGAACCTCCGTCCGACGATGATTCGGATTTTGGACCGAGAGGACCTCGAAGAGGTGGCGTAAGAGCTCGCGGAGGACGCAAGGGTCTAACGACACGTGGCGGAAGTACGACCGCGACGCGCCGTAGAAGCTCGAACAAACAAATGGATATGGATCTCGTACGGCGATTGGACATTGAAATGGCCGCGGCTGTCGATGCGATGAAAAGTCCGGAGAAACCGGACAGGCCCGAAAGATTCAATCCCGCGAGAGCGAAGAAAAGGTCAAAGAGCTTCGTTGGAAAGAAAAAGGACGATGTTTCGCTGAGCCAAGCAGTGGCGAATGTTACATCTTCTCCTCCACCTCCTTCCGCTGCTGTTCCTTCCGCTGTGGTCAACGAGCCTACGACTCCGATGATAATCGAAAAACCCCTTCAAACTACTAACCAAGTAAAGGCCAATTTAATAAACGCCAATATGATTAAGGGCGATATGATACTGACAAAACCAGGTCAAGGGAGAAACAATCAAAAAGTTATGTTTGTACAGAAGAGACTTTTGGTCAGACCGAATGAAATGAAAAATCTCGGTATTAAAAGGCAATCGATAGTCATTGCGAAGGGTGGAAAAACACTGCCATTACAGATTCAAACGAAGCTCGGCACGTCGGAGGAGGGAAAGCTAGTATCGGTAAGTGGTAAAACGATTTCACCGATCATCGATGCTGTTCAACAGCAACCAAAGACATTGACAATATCACCGACGACGGCACCGATAATCTCATCCGCGAGTTTGCTATCAACGACACACGCGCTCGAGCAACAGCAACAGCCTCCAAGAGTCGACAGCCCAACGTGTGAATTACCACAGCAGCTGTTGCAACAAGAAGAAACAACGCAGGATTCCGTTAAAGACGCGATTGTTGCGCCTTCTTCGCCGATTAAAGTCAAAACGGCAGAAGTTAAGAGGGAAAAGAGGAAATCGGAGTCTGAGTTCAAGTTCGAAGAAGCTTCGAAGCCCGTGGAGCCTAAAACTCCAGATGGTTAGTACATACAATCATTTCTTTTCAGGATAGTTTATAAAGTGTATGCCCCTCTTTGAGGTACAATGAGTGATAAATTCGTAAAATTTGCTTAGCATCGAAGAAGCATGTAAAAAAGGAACAGCGCAAATCACCGGCTGTGCTGGCCGATACTTTAGGTCCGGCGCTCTTCTCAACTCCTGACATTATTCGTCGTGTTGGTTCCGAGGCTAGAAGTATCGATATTCCTGGAACACCAACGATCGCCTTATCGACTCTTCCAAATGATTTTTCTTCGACGAGTAACTCCCCCCTCGCCTCTTCGGATCTTGTCTCGTTAATCGTTACTCCGGTAAAGAGCCACGGGGAAATCTCCGCCGGTACGGAAACGCAAATATTGCGCCCTGTACGCCCATCAACGGATTCCATATCGTTCGTTGACTCGCCGATCGAGAATCAACCTCTGCCATCAGTTAGCAGCGATTCAAAATCCGATTCCAAAGTTCCAACGGCCGAAGAGCTTGAACCATCATTGGATCCTGGTGAGTTGTTTCTACACTATTCACGCAGGGGTTTTTTTCCTTTAATTCTACGTTTATTCCTTATTTCTTTCTTTCATCATTTTTTGTGGTAATTTTCATCTTCCCTTTATTTCTGTTTTTATTCTTTGTTTTTTTTTCTTTCTTCTTTTCTTTGCATCACTAGCAAAAAATTCACCTTTAACTGCCGACACTCCCGAGCTCAAAAGATCCACGGATGTTCCGGTTGTCCCGAATGAAATTGTTTCCGAACAGAGTAAGTTTTTGCGTTCTTTAGAGCCTCTTGTATCTCGTTAAAAACCCGAAACGCTCGTAGTACTTATCGAGTTCGTGGGATTACGTCGCGTTTCACATAAACCAAACGCCTCAATTGTCTAAAGGTGGAATCGAGGGCGAGGAGCATCTTCTTGCTACATTGGAGATGGAGGCGAACAAACCCGAGGAGGAGTTACTCGCGGAGGCGCTTCTTCTGCAGGAAGAATTGGGCGTTGATATTGCCGATCACGTAAGCTTTACACGCCTCATCATGTTCGATAATTCTATTTCTCTGTCATTTTTATGAGACATTATGAACGGAAAAAGAAACGACAAAAAAAAAACACCCACTTTTCAGGCAACTCTGGCGGAGTCTGCTGGTTCTTTACCGGAATCACTGTTGTCCACGTCGACGTCATTCGAAACGCCGATGGAACAGACGGAAAAACGACGTGAATCTTCGACGAAACCTCCGGAATCTGTTAAATCTACGGAATCAACGATTGTCGTTGCACCAATCGTTCCATCAGTCCCTGTAGCGATAGCAACTGCCGTTAGTCCAAAGCTCATCGTTGAAACGCCCAAGAAGAGAGACGAGAAAGAACCTATACAGATAATTCGGGGCGGTCGCGTAATAACTCTACCGCCGATCGAGGCGCCAGCAACGCGAAGCAAGAGATTACAAGTGAAACCAGAAACACCACAAAAATCAACGGAATTACCAAAGAAAGACGACAAGATTGTGTAAGAAGTATTTTGTCGTTATTATTATGGTCAATCTTGACAATTGCCATATTCCAATGTACGTTATTGCGTGTTCAACAGAAAACAATTGGTCCAACAACCGCAACAGCAACAGCACCATCAACGAACGAAAGAGACGGATGAAATGGGAATGGACGTTGAGATTGCCGATGGCGCGGATGACGATAACGATAACGATATTCCCGAGGACAACGACGACGATTACGAGGACGATGATGATGAAAATTCTGACTCCGAGGACGATCCCGATCGATTATGGTGCATATGTAAACGACCTCACAACAACAGATTCATGATATGCTGTGACGTTTGCGAGGATTGGTTTCACGGAAAGTGCGTTCATGTTAGCAAAGCGATGGGTGAGATTATACGTTTTATCCTATAATTCGTCGAATATTTTTTTCCTTGCGCTTGTCCAGTTGAGAATATATATGATTTATCTCTCGCGACAGGCCAACAGATGGAGGAAAAGGGAATAGAGTGGGTATGCCCGAATTGCGTCAAGAAAAAGGACCAAGGTGCCAACTCCGAGCAGAAAAAGCTTCAGTCTGGGCCTGGAAAAATATCATCGAAGGCAGAAACGGATAATTCATCGAAGGTAGTAACGGCTCCACGGCCGAGCGTTTCATCGAGCGAAAGAGTTCGCAAGCCTAACGTGCAGCCTGTAATCGATACGCCACCACCCGTGGCAGCTCCCAATGCTCTGAGCGTGACGCAGTGCATCGTGTGCAAGAAGGAAGCTAGAAATTCGAGTATTTTTTGTTCGGATGCTTGTATTTTGGCGCACGCTCAAGAAACACGAACGAGAGACATCAAAACCGTTGCTGTGGTGCAAACGAAAATTGGAACGAGCGATGCCGCTCCGAGATCGAGCACGGACGCGAGAGTAATAGTATTCGAGAAAAGAACCGGCAAAGTTCTCACCGGTGTGTTTTGCGATGTTCTATTTCAATTTATGGAGCATTATTGTCCAATAATTCGCTCATTATTCGTTGTGTCTCATGAATTAAAAAAATAAAAAAACCAACAGGTATCGACGCTCCTACGACGTCAAACTTGAAAACGTGGCTGAAGGAAAATCCAACGTTCGAGGTTGTGCGACCGAATAATCTAAATACATTGCAGATAGGTGGAAAAACTGTGACGGCTATTCAGACTCAGGGAGTCGGTAAACTCGTGCGTATATTCCAAATTAATTTAATAACGTGTTTTCCTCCTTTTTTTTTCATTCTTTAGCTTTATATCGTTATCGGTTATTTGACCGCAGATGAAAGTCTCGCAAGGAACATCGCCGACCGGACAAACAAAGATGATTTATACAAAAGTAATGGGTTCGAAGCAAACGGTGCTTGCGCCAAGTAACAAGAAGCTCGTCGTTCTTTCGGGAGGTCAGCAGCGTCTTTCGCCAAAGACAATACAGCAGAAGCAGCAAGTTTCGTTGTTTTCGGGAAAAAATCCGGTGATGCGACAGACAACGATTAAAGTTGTATCGCAAAGTGTCAAGTCGCCGACGACAACCATTCCAAAACAGACAATCGTCAAGAAACAGGAAACCACGAGAGTCGCTTCAACGGCTCAACAGCAGCAGCAGCAGCAACAAAAACCAATACCAAAAACGTTACCGGTAAAGAGAGCGGAACCAGAGCCAATAAGGCTCAACGTTCGTAACACTCTGGCCGAATTGTTGACAACGAGAATCCGCGATAGCCAAGATCTAAGCCTGACTGAGGACGAAATAAACGAATTAGCGCTGAACATCGAGCTCGAACTTTACAAGTATTTTCGTGACACCGGTGCAAAGTACAAATCCAAGTATAGGAGTCTCGTCTTTAATATCAAAGACACGAAGAATTTGACGCTCTTCAGAAAAATTGCCGACAGGTCATTGACCCCCGATGCCGTGGTCAGACTTAGTCCCGACGAAATGGCCAGTCAAGAATTGGCCGAATGGCGTGAAAAAGAGACGAAACATCAGCTGGAGATGATAAAGAAAAATGAACTTGATCTAATGGCACAGACAAAGTCAATTGTCGTTAAGACGCACAAGGGCGAGCTTATAATCGAGAGTGAGGGTGGTATGGATCACGTTGATCCGAAAACTCCGGTTCAGGATATAGTGACCGCTTTGAATAGTCACGAGGTGACGAGCGAGGAGAACAAAGACGAGAGTAATAAGGCTGTTGGGGGCCAGTCGTTAGTGAGCGAGGATTCAAAGAAGTCTAAGGTTAGCATCACCACCGCTACAACTACCATCACCGATGATAGAAAGAAAAAGGATAGGGAAAGGGCGCGAGAAAAGGAAAGAGGAGATAGCAAAGGATCAACGAAAACGATTGAAAAGGATGGAAGTAAAGTTACCAGGCTCAAGGGGATAGAGGAGGAAGAGAGAAGGAGAAGTCACAGTAGAGGACGAAATCGTAGGAGCAGAGACAGGGAAAGAAGTAGGGATCGAAGATCGACGAAGAGCAAAGAGAGTAAGCGCGATAGCGATAAAGATATCGTCAAGGATCGAGAGCGACACAAGAGCGGAAAGGAAAGTAGACAGAGGGACAAGGATCGACAGAGAAGAAGCCGAGGAAGCAACAAAGAACACAGAAACAGAAACAACAGGGACGAGGAATCGGGACGAGGGAGCAAGAGAGAGACCGGTGATAGAAAGCTCGAGCTATTGGGTCAACAAATGGGCAGCAGTGAGGCTGAAAAACCGATCGAGGATAGACTATGGCGGCATATCGAGGAAGAAACAACAACCACAATGACGACACCGACGACCACGATGACAATGACCTCGTCAGCGACAACCAATAGCTTAATATTCGATGGCAATGACTCAGATGTGTCGGACAGAGAGCCAAGCTCGACGGTAAATATCAAAACTCCCGATATAAATGACGAATCGGAGAGAGAAAAGGACGTCAGTCAAGTTTCAATTGTCGGCGAGGCTGCTCAGCTCGATAAACAACAGAATCTCGGAAAAGTTGGTACGGGTCAGACGGTATGGCGAGGTTTCGTTAATATGGTTGACGTTGCAAAGTTTTTCATAACCGCTCAAGAAGTGAGCGGTCAAGCGAAAGATCTTATGGAAGATTTGCCCGACACCGTGGACGTTGTTGGTAGAATAAGTCACGAGACCGTCTGGGATTATATATCGAAAATGAAAAAAACCGGCTCGAAGGAGATTCTCGTTATAAGACTGACAGCCGCCAACGACGAGGAAAAAATTCCCTATATAACGCTCTACAGTTATCTCAATAGCAGAAGTCGTTTGGGCGTCGTTGGTAACGTGTCGAAAAATATAAAAGACTTTTATATAATGCCATTCTCGCGACAGAGTCAGATACCGGCGGTACTATTGCCGCTCATCGGTCCTGGTTTTGAGGATCAGAGGCCACATCTTCTTTTGGGTATAATAGTGCGAAACAAACGTAAGAGAGTGTCGAGCGTGGCAATTCCGACTGCCGCACCACCGTCGAAAATAATTAAAAAGGAGGAGGATGATACCTTGAAGGGGAAAAAGAGCCCAACGAATCGTCATCATCATCATCATCATCATCACCACCAGCATCAGCAACAATCGCCGCCCGACTCACCGAGGCCTCTGCACAAGGGCCTTTTGCTCGAGTCGCTAAGAGAGAGACAAACCGCCGTTACACAAATGACACTCGAGAGTTTGAACAAAGCTCACGTCGGTATGTCGAGAACGGCGATTATCGATAATGCTACTATATCCAAACTCGTACCCGAATTATCATCCAAGATAGATCTTTGCGATTCTCCAAAAGGAGCAACTCCACCACCACAGCCAGCATCAACGTCACCGACAACGGTGAGTACAGACGACATAGCGGTCGAAGAGGAAGATCGCGACGATGGTGACGAGCCCTATAGTCCCGGTGGGGCTACGGACGTCGACGAACCCGACGAACCTCATGATATACGCCTCGTTAAAAACGAGATTGTCGACATTGCCATCGCAGCCTCGTCCTCGAGCGTTCTATCTCCAAACAAAAATTCTACCGAATTACAACGAAAAATGGACGAATTGAATCGACAGATCGAAGAACAGAAGCAGCAGATACAGAGCATCAGCTCGTCTTTTCTCGGCGACGCAACGACTACGCTGCCGGTGAGGATTTTTTGTCATTTTGTCCATTTTAAATGCTATCTCGCCGTAGTCAGCCTAGCCTCTCGTGTTTTGTTAAGTCAGCTTTTCGCGAATACTCCACTCAAATGGCAAATGGTGCATCAGTGATATGTTAAAAAAATAATAATAATTTTCCTGTAGGGACTTGGCCTCGATCCACCGGAAGTCGGTGATATGGACGAAGCTTACAGTCCAACGGATGCGCGTTCTTTCACTCCACCGCCACCGGGAATCGCGAAATTTGCCCAACCTATACTCGACAAAGTCTCCGACATAACCATACCACCGAATCTCCAAGAAATATTGGCAAATGTTAAGCGTCAAGAGAGTTCGAAGATCGATCCGTATTTGCCGTCGAAACCGAGCGCAACGTTTCTCACTTCTTCCAATCCATCAGTATATCCGACAAAACCGTTGGACAAGTATACTCCGACTTTTATCAATAAGAACAGTGGTCAAACTGGTCGAGCCGCTGCTGTCGGTGTAGCGCCGACGTCACCGTCACCGATCGAAAAATCGATATTTGATAATTCTCCGTCGTCAATGATAAAAGAAACAAAAAGTACACTGCGATCGCTCAGTGATCTTGATCTC
Source organism: Oxytorus armatus (assembly GCA_958009045.1). Classification (NCBI taxonomy): domain Eukaryota; kingdom Metazoa; phylum Arthropoda; class Insecta; order Hymenoptera; family Ichneumonidae; genus Oxytorus; species Oxytorus armatus. The sequence goes on from OY253748.1 coordinate 27,247,112, forward strand.
ATAAAAAAGGCGGAAGAAGAATTGGCAGCTGTCGCTGCGGTTTCGGTACCAGCGATCTCTCCGCAAACCGATTCTCAATCCGTTCCAATTCCTCCGTCTTTTACGTCACCACCGCCTCCCCTACCGCCACCACCGCCGCCTCTGCCACCAACGATTCTTCCAAATTCGGCAATGCTCGTACTTCACGAGCCAACGTCGGAAAATATTCCCTACGCGTCTCCGATTATCACGGATAGCGAGAGAAAGTCGAGCGTCAGCAGCAGCATCTCGCTGGAACAACCAAAACCTCCGGGTCTCGAGGATGAGGATATGCCCGTTATCTTTCCTACGACCTCACCGTCGAGCATCGAGTCAATGGGAAAAGCAACGACACCGCCAAAGTTTGTACCGAAGAGCGGTGTCGTGCTATGTGTTAAACGCAAAGTGAGCGATGACGGTGGCTCACCCGTAGCGCCTAACAAAGCTCCAAGAACAAAATCGCGGTGGGGTCAAGGACCCGCGGAGTGAGCTGCACGCTTATCAATCCGTTTTCCAATTGGACCACCTATCTCCTCTCTTTCTTCCTTTCTACCTGATAAAAAAGAGAAACTCGAGGCGGGGCAATGGATATATTCGATAGCGTATCAATGTGAGCTTCGGGTTGAAATCTTGCTGTGAACAAAAAGGACAACAAAAAAAATAACGCCTGGTGCTCTCGTCAAATGCTCGATATCAGAGACGTTGTTCCGATGTTTTTACTTTTCTTTCTTTTACGTTATCGATAACGTTAGGGTTGAGCGGATTAAGACGAAATCTGTCGATCCAAGGACCGCTGTAAATACCAAAGTAAGCGATAGGAAGAGCATCCAAGTACTTGCGGTTAACGTAGGATTCTCATGGCATTTTTTTTTTTTTTTAACATTACGACTATATATTGTTTACTTGTACATAGGGTAAACGGAGGCGAGACGAAACGAAGAGAAAGATTTTGTACAGTATTGTGGTGAAAATGCGCAAGTGTACTCGAAAGATTTTTTTTTATAGAAATTTCGGACATAGCGATGCGTATACATATAATTTGAAGAAAAAAAAGTATTTTAAACTGGTACACACTTGAGGGTTGTATTATTTGATTTTCTCGTTTATACAGGTTTGTGAGCTTACAATAGCACGCAAAGATGCAAGTGGCGATATAGAGAGGATGAACAAAAAAAATTCGCGATTGTGTGTATGAAAGTATATATATATATATATATAGATTATATATATAACCTATCTGTTGCGTTAGACCTTCCTTGTTCACACTCTTTCCTTTCGATATGTGGTAACAGCATAATCGCAAGTACGCACCGGGGTCGTCACACTATATAGACAATTGGGTGCGCACGAAAAAATTTATCTTGAACAAGGAATCCGTGAGTGCAACGTAAATCAATTAGAAAAAAAATCTCCAACGTTCTTTCAATTATTTGTCTTGCGGTTTTTATTATTATATAGCCGTCGCGGACGGCTCTGATTAGTTTAAATATTGCAAATTATATATATACACATACGCAGGCAAGATCACTGTGTACTATGTTTCAGTTTCATGTTTCAGTCATTGTCATCATTATCTTGGAACTAAACGAATTATTCGATCGAGTGAAGATAAAAAAAAACAAACACGATATTCCATGTGTACAAATATAGCTTCCTTCTCTCACAGGCTCGCTTCCATTCTACGTTTTTGCTTTCCGGTGAAAAAAAACAATCACCATCTTTTTTTTATCAATAATAATAATATAACAGAGTAACATGGAAATAACAAAACTCATACATGCATTATTGTAACCAGGTGCAGCAGCGTTGTCTCCCCTTAATTACCCACGTGGGAGAAAAAGGATAAGACGACACCGCGAGCTTATAAGCGCGTTAGATTTTAATAATAGGTATTTTTTTTTTGTTTCAATCTCTCTGCGGATTATATTCTTGCACAATTTTCTTAGGTGACAATTATCGTTTCATTTATGGAGAAGCAACAAAAAAAAAAAAGTGCGAAGAAAGAGGTTTTATAAAATATAATACAAACATATATTGTTTTTTCGAGCGCGCGTATCCATAGTCACCGATCTATTAAACAGAAAAAGTGGAATCTTGTTACGATATGCATCCGATAAACGTATCAATTTTCTTCGTTTTGTATATGTACAATATATAAAATATATATTCGTAAATCTCGACGTAGTTTGTGCAAAACTGTTCGATCTCTGACCCCGCGGTAACAACAACAATATGTTATTAATACAATTTCAAGACGGCGCGCTGGTCTGACCGGATGTAGGTGGAAGCACTCGTGAAATGATGCGCGATAGTGCAGCAGCTGCGCGTGTATTTATTCGGAAGTAGGTGGAAGCACACAAGAATTGCGCGATCATTCATCGCGCAGCTGATTCTACTTGCCACCGACTTCCTGTACAAGCGTATCGTCCATTTTTCTTGACACGCGCAATGGAGAAGGAGCCATCTTGCTTGGTTGGCCGTCGTCGTCACCGGCTTACGAGTTACTTGTTCCTCTATAATGAACGCCGAAAATCGCCAGATCGTGTCGTCAAATTCGCGTCAACGAGCAACTAACGTGATTCTTGTAAGAGAGAGAAGAAAAAGAACGAATTTCGGTAAGTATTGTCTTTGGAAATACATAATTTTAAGTCTTTTCCGCACCAAAGGGACTTGGTGTGTCCCGGTGGCATACAGCGATTTCGTAATTCTTGAATCTTCGCTCCGGTCTCCATCAGTACCGTAAATAAACTACTTTTTTTTTCCTCAATATAATTGTAGTCCCGTTACTATTGAAACTCGATGTATAATTTGCAACTGACCTCGGGGCGTCCCCAAATCTCTCCTGGTCGCCGCTACTTTTCGACGTTTCACAAGCCGTGCATTTACCGTTTATCGTCGAAAATAATTGGACCAAAATCGATAATATCCCACTGAGATCTTAATAATTATTAATAATCCTTGATTATAAATTAAACTTACTATCTATTTCTGCCCTTACTTATTCTATATATAACCTCTCCGGGAGTGGAGGTTATACATTGACCTCGTGCTCCGAGCGTCTCGTACCGATATCGTATTGCTTGTCTTCTCGCTGCAACTACATCGATATTGTTATTTATTCATTGGATAAATAAGATAGAACCGTTTTACATTATTTGTATATGTCAGAGTAAAAAAAGTAATTTAAATATAAACATACGCAAAAGGGTATTGTTATGTTCTATAGATTATCACAGAAAAATGTATGTGTATTGCAGCCAACTTGTGGCCATGGATCGCCGGACTTGCGGTGATACACGTTGTTCTATCAGCACCCGATCCTCCGATAGGACCAACCTCAACGAGTTCTTACCTGACCGATTCTGATAAGCTACGTTTCAAAAACGTTATTGAACCAGGTTTCGCCTTGACCGACGCTGCGTCTACTTATTTTGCGGTATCCGGCTATACACTACTCCAAGAGGCCATCCCTAAATCGGCGGTGAGCCAACAAATTTTTCAACATATTACTAGTAATTTTTGTACTTGTAAAGATTGCCAAAGGATGCAAATTGCAAATGTTGACCGACTGTGATTCATTGATTAGTCTTACTGATGGACGATCGTCGATTATCATTTAACAAGAATGGAGCATCGAATGAATACAATGAAAAAAAATTCCCAACTTTTTTTTTATAGGTAATCTGTGATTACCTCGTGCGACTAGCTGACAAGAGCATCGATGACAGTCCCGAAAATATTTATTATATAGTTTCAGCATGGAAAACTCTCGGATCTTGTAAAACTTTGCCAACAGACGCTTTGAGCAAGGTATGAATCTTTCATACCTTACCCATTTTGTTTTTTTTATATGAAAATAAAGATTATACATTATATATCTTTATTGTAACCATAGACGCTGATGCGGGTGATCGTAGAAGACTCTTCGACGATTCCAGAACTTTATCACGCTGTCTTTGCTCTCACATCGTTGTCCCAGAAATTGTCGGAAACGACAACGAGCAAACTCGTGAAAGCTGTACAAAGCGCATTAAAAAAAGATGACAGCTTGTCAAAGTAAAGTCTCGATTTTTAGATATAAATATCTCATTCGTGTGCACTTGTCGAACGGTAAAATGTAACTTTTCGTTGTAACTTCGTACAGTCTTGGATACACGTTTCACATTGCTTCGCTATTGGGACCAGCGGGCAACTTTGCTCTTGAGAAGATCGAAGACGCGATCGTTCAGGCCGACGAGATTGACGGACGATTTTTGCAATTCGAGGGCGGACTTCCGGTTACGAGTACGTATTTTTCGAACCGGTCTTTCTTTTCCTCCTCCCGATTGACCCAAAGCTCGAATGATGTTGCACAAAACTTTCGTTCTTCTGGATGACCAGTGTAGAAATTAGTTTATTAACACTGACTATTTTGGGAAAACTCTGGGATAAAAATCGTTCCTTTAACGTGAAATAAATCATATTTTTCGATGTTTCGTCGAAGGTCTCGTGATCGATGGTGTTGCCAAACTGTCGGCTTCCTTGAAGAAAAATCCGCCGGTAACGGGACAACAAATCGTTAAATTGGCGAATTATCTTCTGTCCCGTCGTTCCGTTCAAACGCCGCGAGGCGTTGTCAAATTACTCTCGGCTCTGACGACTCTCGCCAACAATCAGTTGAACAAACCGATCTGCATTACTCTGGCCGAAGGTGGACTGATAGTGTCGCCTCAGCAACCGCTCGTTAGCGTTAAAGTTTGCGACATTCTCGGCAGACCTCTGCCGACAAATCCGCCTATTGTCGCAAACTCGGCAACTAGAGCCGACGACGATGTCGTTGTAATCAGTAAACGGAGCTTCAAAGCTTCGCCAAAGGACAAGTAAAGAATAATATTTTTATATTTGTTTTTTTTTTTTTGTAAATTCGTAAATTCCCAATTATTTGCTGATATCATACCATCGCTGTGACTTCAGTTATACGCTTGGGGTACATCAATCGTCCAACTCAATATCGCAATCTCGTCCATCTTTCGAAGGGATTTAAGCGTTGAAGTTTTGCGAACATCCCCTTCCCCCCCCACGTCTTTTCTGATTACGTTATCGATTACGACATATGACATATTTTTTACTGAATACGCAGAACTCTGTTCACGATGGATCTCATGGAAATAAAGCCGTCCCGTGGCTTTTACAAAATTGCTATATCGGCCGGCAGCGTTTCTAACGTTGTGACGGTAAAGGTTCTTTCCGAGGTACGCGTGAATTATCTGGAGATCGGAACTGGCGATGCCGATCAAACTACTCAACCAAAGCTGGTCAAGTGAGTCCTTCGAATTTATATTCAAGAGAATCTATGTGATTATGAGTTGTATTTAGATAAAGTACTTGTTTTATCCAAATAATTAGATTCATTGAAACAAGAGTTCGTTAAAATTAAATATATTATTCGTTTTTTTTTCTGGGGAATCGTTATTGACGATTTAAAAAAAATATCCTACTAGTATATTCTTGTGTGTGTATATATATATATATATTAGGGTGGCCCATTTTACAAACATTTTCAAATTTTCGTGTTCACATATTTTTAAATAATAGTTGACTATAAAAAAAGACGTTATGATTTTTTTTAGATTTCTAAACTCAAATATGAGTCTGCGCTAATCATCCAAAGTTTAAGCGAAATATTTGACCTACTGGCAATTCTAAGCAGCAAACATTGGTCAGAAGTCAAATGGTTTTATTGCAGTCCCTTTCAGGTAGAAAAATATCGTATGGACACATTGAACATTTCTGTAGTCATGAGTAATACCTGCCCGTGTACGAATATTGCAAATACTAGCAGCAAGCAGCAAAAGTAGTGGAGGTACCGCTCACAAGGACAAGTTATGTCGGTGTGATCTCTGTGCTTGACCCTCTCACTTTCATTGTTTATGATACTTGTAAATGCACCTGATAATCCCAACACCTGATTCTTCTAAAAAATTCAAGAACTTTTCATCGCCTTTTTTTAATGATGTAATGAAGCCAGATATTTCTTTTTTTGTGTAATGATAGTTCGATAGTTAAATAATCACTCAATGTTTATTGAATAAGATCCGTCCATTTTAAGTGGTCCGTAGAAGCCTTCAAAAACCCTTGATTTTCACCAAAATCGGGTTTTTTATTTCAATAACAAATGGAAAATATAATATAACCAAAAGTTCATTATGTTCATTGATGTTTTATCAACAACTTCCAGAAGAAAAACATAAATAATCTCAATGATTATATCACCAAATTTTTATTTTAAAATTCATTACCCTCATCGTGGGCTAAAGTTCATAAAAAATTAAAATTATTAGCGCAGACTCATATATGAGTTTAAAAATCTGAAAAAAATCATAACGTCTTTTTTTATAGTAAACTATTATTTGAAAATATGTGAACACGAAAATTTGAATTTTTTTCAAAATGGACCACCCTAGTGTATATATATATATATATATATTTCTTTATATCAGGGTCGAATATCCGAAGAAATTGGCCGATAAAATCGAAGCCGATTCGCAGCAAAAGCTCGTTATGAGATTCTTATTGCTCGACTCTGCTAGCGAGAAGCCCATGCGAGTTCATCAAGCTTTCGTGCGTTTGTATTCAGTTTCGAAAAGTGCGGATGCTAAACAGGGCCGTGAGATAGTATTCGTGGCTGAGCCAGATGCTTCGCAAGTGTATAAATTTGACATGGTACGTTGATAAATTTATTTACTTATCGATTATTTTGTTTTAATCGTTTTTATAATTGTCTAACAACAAATGTGATTGTAGCCCGTCGGAAGCGCGGCTCAATCGTTCGGATATCAGAGCGGTGATTACAACGTCGAGGTGATTGTGGGCGATGCGACACTCAGTAATTCATACGCTTGGACCGTCGCGACCGTTAGTCTCAAATTTCCCGAAGCATCGGGCTCGGAAATTACCGCAGCGAATAAATCTTGGGCTTACAAACAAAAGCCAAACGTCTACACGCCCAAACCCGAAATCGAGGTAATAAAACCGTACAATCGAAGACAGCAAAGCCAGTGCTCGTTAGCGACAGAAAGCCAATTAATGCATCTGTCACCTCCAAAACACTGGCAAATCAATGACGACACAATCGTTTGACGGATTGTCATCGGGTTACTCGATAAAGTCATTCGCGAAGGGTGTCCGACATAGAAGGGATGTACGAGTAATTATTTGTTTTTTTTTTAATTCTTAAATATTCTTTTTCCAGCACATGTTCCGCGAGCCCGAGAAGAGGCCACCGGTCTTCGTCTCAAATCTCTTTACCGCTCTGTGTCTCGCGCCGGTTCTGTTATTAGTGATTCTCTGGGCCAAGCTTAGAGTCAACATATCCAAATTTCCATTTTCCTTGAGCGCCATTGTCTTTCATCTGGGCTTGGCGAGTGAGTATACGAATAATAATAATAATTGTAAGTCATTATTTGCCCGATGCTTGACGGACGTATCGATCAAAGTCGAACGATTCGTTTTCAATCGGGCGAACAGAAAAAATTGTGAATTTTTCACAAATGTGACGCATCATCTCGTTATGTTTGCAGCCCAATTTTCACGACAATTACCGGCTTAATAAAAATCACGATTAAGCAGATTAAAATAGCATTCTGCTCGTTTGTTCGCAGGTATCTTTGTTCTCTTTGGAATCTTCTGGCTGAGACTGGACATGTTCGTAACTCTGCGATATCTTCTTGGCCTTGGTGTCATAACGTTCCTAGCGGGCAGCAAATTACTATCGCAAATAGCGCACAGTCACAAGCTATCGCGTTAATCACGGCCGAATTCGTTTGGACTTTTTTTTTTTTACATATAACGCGCGTGTCAACACGCTAATCTGCCGTCTGACGGGTATTATATCCCAACTGATAGTTTGTATATGAAGAGATAGAAAAAAAAAGAGGACATAACTTTTAAGATTGATACACATACGATATAGCGGTAGATTTATGTACCTATCGAGCTCGTGAAGGAATAAAAGTCGTAAAATTCGGTATATACATATTTTACTTGCAGCTTTATCCTCAAAGGATTTCGTCGAATCGTTAACGGTCATTACCTTGGTCGGATAGATATTGGCCCAAGGATTCACGCAATAATCGCAATTCTTGGACGAGTCTTGACTTCTCGAGCTTAAGTTCCGTCGTGATAATCGTCGCGGCTCCGGTGCGTCGCCAAAACGTAGTTTCCAAGCTTCGCAGCTCATCTGCGAGAATCTTTAGTTTTTAAACATTCGCGCGACTCAACGATTGCTCTAGCGAACGGATGACATTATTAAGGTATTTGTGTATTCAATACCTCGTCGTCGTTGTTGTTATCCGATAAACTATCGGGAATAAACGATGGTTGCAATATTTTCTCATCCTCGGTCTCGTATTTGGCGCAATCGTGCACGGAAACCAATATTTTCTCGGCTTTTCGAACGAGTTTCTTCAAACGAATTTCCGTTCGATAATACTCCTTGGTGAGAACGACCAGACGTGCCTCATCTTTTTTGTGCTCTATCGCGAAATCATTATACGGTAATCGATAGTGTACGGAGTTGTTGATGGCGAATGAAGAAAAATAATTGTACCCGAGAGAAATCGTTCCTTGGCCGTTCGATAAGCGTCATGAAAGAATTTGTGCTCCGCCGTTATTTCGGATACTCTTCCATCGGCTACTGTCCCGAATTGCTCAATTTTAATCTTCAACTTACGGATGGACTCAAAGAGAAACCCGGTCTTTGATACCTGACGCTCTATGATAATTCGCTCCCGATCGTCCTTGGTTCTGATTATATCGTAAGCTCGTCGACGTTCTTTCGTTCCTGCTTGTGACAATGCCCTCACACGTGAAATAACATTTTACAATAATGAAAGTGCTCGACGGACAAACCGTTTTCGTAATCGTTTAGAATCCCTCGTAACTCGCTCCAACGATCGTTCAACTCGGTCTCGAGAATCGCTGCGATAATACGTCGCGAGTTGTCATTTTCCTCTCTCAAAATGTCCACCTTAGCTTTATAAAAGAGACTAAATGTGAAACTGAATTTTTGTACATATCCCATTGATATTTTGTTCTTTCACGGATAGAGATTTTAAATGTGATAAAAGTTTCGACCATTTTCGGAATAATGATGCAACAGCCATATAATTTCCTACAAACGTGGCTATTACCAATTGTCCCGCTTCGAAGATCGACCAATGAGTCCTCGAGATGTTGTTTGGTGTTGAATATCGTAGATCGGATTGCCACGTCGTTTTCGTTTTCTCGTTCGTTTATACGTCCTCGCTCTTTCTCATACGTCATCACAAGTTCCTCAAGATTATCACGGTAACGATCCTCGTTGTCGCGAAGTCTCGTTCGGTAGATTCGTACAAAATGATCTATTGCTTCCGTATGTGAAATGAAATTTTCCTCATATCGGTGCTTTGCATTTTCCACAGCGGCTATCATCAGGCTTGCTCTGTGAGCATCGTCCGTTACAATCAAAGAGAACATTCGAACAAACAGTTTGTTAGCGGTACATGATGTGGAAAAAGAAATAACGAAGATTCGAAAGAATACCCGTGGTCCTTGACGTCGAGAGAACGATTAAAAGTATGCCAGGCAACCTCGACTTCTTCCTCGTGAATTGGCATCTTCACCCTCATCATCGTGTCTCTCCAGGAGCGATGACCGCGACTCGTGTTCAGAGTACCGAAATTAATTTCTCGGAGCATTTCTTCCTTCTTCAATGAAATCCGCCGTTTCTTCGATTCCTCGGCATCGGCGTCCCGTCGGTTCGTTGACTGATTTTTTTTTTTTTTTTTTTTTTTTTTTTTAACAGAAATAAAATAGAACGGCATTTATATACGTTATTTCACGGCAATAGCTACATAACTGACATTTCACGATTTTACAATCTACATCCGCGAACGGTATTATCATTATTATTTCGATAATTCTTCGTTCGGACGTGGCTAAAACGCGCGTATATAATTATGTAAATGGTATTATATCCAAATAACGGATACCGATTGAATCCCAATTAGTTTCCATAATTAATGACTCACCTGCTTTAATGCCATATCGCCGAAACGATTGACAAATTCCACGTCAAGTCTCGCGGTGTAGCGAAGCGGCGACTTTATCCGTATAGTGACGGCGGATATTTTTCTTGTTTTTTTCTTCTGTTTTCCTTCAATTTCATGTGTTTTTTCGGCAGATCTATGTATATATGTATATTTTCATAATCAGGAAATTTAGCTCCTTTACTTACGGATTTTCCTTCTGGAGATAAAAAAATCATGTCAAGTCAGTTTTGCGAATAATATTAATTACAGTCACTGCTATTATTATTCGTTAAATTAAATTGACGACATTTTGTCAATATAAGATGGACCATCATTTTTACGTTATTTATCGGGTCATAGGAAATGTTGCCCTCGCTGGTTTCGTGCTCGACGTTGAAACACGTGCAGCAGAGGCGTGGCAGTGGTCAAACGTATTTACACGCTAGATAATCATAATTATTACCTGGATATTTCACGGGCTTGGTGTAATATTAAGGTAACAGTCTGGTAACTTAAGCGGATTTTCATGTCTTTTTTGGAGGGCGTTTTTTTGTAGGAAAATAAAAATGAATCGTTTTGGATATTCAGGATGTTTTTATTTACATATTAAAGATACAAAAAAAAAAATTTTCGAAAAAATTTAATAGTTTATTATTATTATTATTATTGATCGAAGTTGGCACCTCGAAAAAAAAGCGCGTGGGTGGCCCCGGTGACTTTGGCTCTTGATGTTATCTGAAATCGAAAATTCTTGATAATTCTTAATCTGTAGACATATAGACTTTTTTTCCAAGCCCGCCATTTTGTTATTTATCCATGAAATTTAACTTCAGTAGTTCCGACCAGAATGACATGTCTATAGATTAAGAATTATCAAGAATTTTTTATTTCAGATAACATCAAGAGCCAAAATCACCGGGGCCACCCACGCGCTTTTTTTTTCGAGCTGCCAACTTCGATCAATAATAATAATAATAATAAACTATTAAATTTTTTCAAAAAATTTTTTTTTCGTATCTTTAATATGTAAATAAAAACATCCTAAATATCCAAAACGATTCATTTTTATTTTCCTACAAAAAAACGCCCTCCAAAAAAGACAGGAAAATCGGCTAAAGTAACCAGACTACTATCTTAATATACGGGACATTCGATGACTACTCATTTTACATTAGACGATGAAGAAATGATTCGTCAATTTAGGCAAAAGGACGAAAAATCTGATGGGTTGATTCAGTCAATGTTATTGTCTTTCTCATGGATCAGATGGCTAGAGTTTGTAATATTTTCTTCAGTTGCGTAACTGTTTAATAATTTTTTAAGAAAATAGATGAGGATAAAAACATGAAAAATTCACAGGTGCTGTGGAGGCATGGAATATCTCATATACTATTTATTATACGTATGCTTATGTACACAGACTGAAAGCTGCTACGAGAAGACATATACCCAAAATAAAAAATATACCTATAAGCGAGCATCGTTCGTCGCGGATACGCGTCATGTAACTCGCGTCCGAGTTGTTTTCAATATGTCCTTGACCAGAACCGGAGATTCCGTCGTTCAGCAGCAAGCCACATACCTACAAAATACACCGGCTCTGTTTAATTCATTTCTCTTGCTCATGCCTATTTTATATTAATCCGAAAATTAATTAATTTTTTCGTCACAGCTCGAGTGATAATTCGAACGAAAAAAAATTTGTGGGTGCGGTTAAATCGTGGCACAACTTTCTTTCCCGATAGAGTCAAGACTTTTAATCCGAGCTCATTCTCTCTGTAACCGTTGAAACTTTACCACGAACGTTCGATTCATCGAGCTCCAACGTATTTTCGATTTTTACCACATCTTTAAGATACTAGTCTGGTAACTTAAGCCGATTTTTCATGTCTTTTTTGGAGGGCGTTTTTTTGTAGGAAAATAAAAATGAATCCTTTTTGGATATTTAGGATATTTTTATTTACATATTGAAGATACGAAAAAAAAATTTGTTGAAAAAATTTAATAGTTCATTATTATTATTATTATTGATCGAAGTTGGCACCACGAAAAAAAAGCGCTTGGGTGGCCCCGGTGATTTTGGCTCTTGATGTTATCCGAAATCAAAAATTCTTGATAATTCTTAATCTATAGACATGTCATTCTCGTCGGAACTACTGAAGTTAAATTTCATGGATAAATAACAAAATGGAAAAGGACGTTTTTTTCCAAAGTCCGCCATTTTGTTATTTATCCATGAAATTTAACTTCAGTAGTTCCGACCAGAATGACATGTCTATAGATTGAGAATTATCAAGAATTTTTGATTTCAGATAACATCAAGAGCCAAAATCCCCGGGGCCACCCACGCGCCTTTTTTCTAGTTGCCAAATTCGATCAATAATAATAACAATAATGAACTATTAAATTTTTTCAAAAAATTTTTTTTTTGTATCCTTAATATGTAAATAAAAACATCCTAAATATTCAAAACGATTCATTTTTATTTTCCTACAAAAAAACGCCCTCGAAAAAAGACATGAAAATCGGCTCAAGTTACCAGACTACTACCTTAGAGTAGCGCCACAGATTTGTGGATTATGAAAATGAACGAAACACGATTTCGTGCTCGGTCCCTCTGTTGCTGGATGGCGGTTAACCTTCGAGTTCAAGGTCGGTTACAGACGGTTACCAAGCACATCTATATATATCTTATTGCTTCAGAATTCATTTCACTGACAACGTGGTCGCCGTCATTGAGCGCGAAAGCGGGAGATTCCCGGCGGGGCTCGATCAGCATCTTTCCCGTGGATACACGATGGCACACGTCGACATATACCATCTCGTGGCTGTATGCAAGGATCGAGCGGCGACCTCGGGATCTTCCAAATTATATAGGTGTGGCTGTGCCGTTGGGGGGTTTGCGTAAAACTCGAATTCTATAAAAGTCATTTACATCCTCGAGATTCCATCATTTGTGCTCACCGCGTGGTACCTTATAGTCAAGTGTGAGTTTCGTTGGGTTTTTTTTTTTTTCCCCCCAATTCCAAGCGGCGCTAGACATTATATTTTAATTATATTTTACTCAACTTTTACTCAACGATCGATGTGCACTATATTAACAATAGAACTTCTTTATTAATGTAAAAAAAAAAATTCAACTTACGCGCGCTCGCGAACAATTATTTTGGAGAATATAAATTACGTATGGAATACACACGCGTACGTACTACTTAAAGTTGGTGTCTCCTATCGGTACGAATTTTTGACGAAATTTCCTAACTTTCGAAACCGTGTATGTACGCCCAAAGTGCGCGGAGACACCCGTATTACGTGCGAGCAATTCCAAATAATTATACGCGGTAACTCGAGTTTTAGTAAAGTGGGCCGCGCCCCGATAGTATTTGAACGAAAATCAAATATACCTTTAAGAGACGCAATAATGTTTTAACATATAAAAAAATTAAAAAATAAATTTAATCTCCCTCAGACGATGCAGCTCCGAAACGCATTGTTTATCGTTGTTCTGGCCGTCGTTGCGGTTCTGGCCCTCGGTTCACCGACCGAAAGCGGGGATGCAAAGCCTCACGTTCGCGAGAAGCGGGGTCTTCTACTCGCAAAAAAAGCACTGCTGTTGGGCGTCGGTGGAGCTCTTCTAGGCAAAAAAGCACTGCTTTTGGGAGGTGCGACTGCTCTCGGTACTGGTCTCATTGGTGCCGGTCTCTACAGCGCTAAATCGTGAGTTTTCATTATTTATCAAAAGCGACATTGATTGAAAAGAAGTTTTAGAAGAATATTATTACTGGGGTAGTTTATTGGCCCCTCGGGAATTTTCCGCAAAGCGTCAAAGTAATGACTAATCTGTTGGTCGTTCAAGTTTTCACATCACAGTTTTAACATTTCGACAAAGATTCATTGTGTTTTGTAATCGGTAGAAAATTTCTGGCTTACTTTTGTCATTCGTACTTGTGGTTCGTTGTAATATCGATTATTATTATTATTATCATTGTAAGTTTCAATTAAATGATTTCTGACAACCGATGATTTGATAATTAGTAAATTCGGCGGCGGTCACGGTGGAGGCTACAGTGGATACGGCGGAGGCTACAACAACGGTCACGGTGGATACGGCGGAGGCTACAACAACGGTCACGGTGGATACGGCGGAGGCTACAACAAAGGTCACGGTGGATACGGCGGAGGGTACAACACCGGTCACGGTGGATACGGCGGAGGCTACATCAGCGGCCAGATTGGATACGGCGCGGGCTATAACGCTGACCACAGTGGAAACGACGTAGGCTGCAACCACGGTGACAATGGATACGGTACAGGCTACAACACTGGTCACAGTGGATACGGCGGAAGCTATGGCTACAACACTGGAAACGGTGGAAGCTATGGCGGTGGCTACAACGGCGGAGACGTTGCTAACGAGGGAGGCTACGGTGGAAATTTCTATAATCATCGACTCACCGGTGGAGAGTATTATTCCACCAAACCGTCGTCGCATTATTCGTCAGGATGGTCCGGCCAATGGTATATATATCATCCCACGTCACAAAATATCTTCACAAATAAATAAATAAAATATCTTCATTCGTTTTACGTTTCAGAGCTTATCGATAAATTTATCTTGTAACAACGGGGAAATCAACGAGATCAACATTCAGCGCCGTCATCGACATTGACCGACTCGCAAACGCGCTAATTCATATGTACTCGTTGAGATTGAAATATATTTATTATTAAAATTAAAAAAAAATCTTGTATCATTTTGTTGTCGACCTACAGTGGGTCAAAAAAGTATTCATACACCTTGTTTTTTTGCGATAACTTTATAGACATAAGCGACACGCAAAGAAAGCCAATTTTATTTAACAGTACATCAGGTACGGAGATAAACGGCAAATGGAGAATTTTTTCCCAGGATTAATAGAAGAATTATGCAAAAAAAAACGAAAATTTTCGGGCCAAAAAAGTATTCGTACACTTACGATTGAGCTGCTAAACCTCGATATTCACTCACGGACGGTCTGACCTCTGCGTACAATGTAAACGAGTCTTCGTTTACACAATGGTTTTGACCTACTCCATGCGGTAGTAGATCTTCAAGCTCTGAACAGACACGCTGGCAAAGAAAAGCGAAATATCAATATCCATGCGAGATAGTGTGATTTTTCTTCGGAAACGCGGTGAATGTTATCGAAAAATTAGTAAAGAACTAAATCTAAGTTTCGCAACGGTGCAATATATAATAAAAAAAATACGAAAGAACAAACAGCAGAGAAAATAAGCCACGAACCGGTCGACCGGGAATACTAACGGTACGAGAGCGTCGGAGTATCGTTACAGTGGTTACAAAAAAACCGTTCACACGTGCTCGCAGTTTAGCGAATGACGTCGCGTCAACATCGGGGAAGAGCGTGTGTCCCCGGACTATTCGAAACGTTTTGCATTCTGCCCGAAATATACGGCAGAACTGTCCGCAAAAAACCATTAATTAATAATACAAATCGAGAAAAACGTTTAGGTTTCGGAAAAATCTACGTATGAAAATCTATAGAATTTTGGAAACGTGTCGTATTCTCGGATGAATCGACGTTTAACATCTTCGGGTCCGATGGAAAAAAATTCGTCTGGCGGAAACCAAATATCAAGCTCCAGCAGAAAAATTTAAGGCGTCTGGTCTAGAGCGAGATTTTTGACGTCATTTCTAATGTGCAATAACGTTTATACCGTTGAAGTTGTCTTGATGAAAATTTACACGTGCATTTATTGATCCTTAGAGAATACTTGTACATTAAAAAAAAATTCTCTTCTCGAGGTAATCAGGAAGAGTTTTTTTTTTTTTTTTCTATTTTTTGCAGCACTTGGAGGTGAAAAACGCAATTTTAGTTAAAAAAATCGCGCTCAATTTGTTATAAAAAAATTGAAAAAATTGAAAAAAAAACTCCTGATTACCTGTTGATTTATGTGAAGAAGTAATGTTTAAATTTTCAAAAGGATCGGTTCAGTAGATTTTGAGTTCTAATGTTCACAAACTTCAAAAATGACGTTTTCGGGAAAATCGATTTAAAGTTCTTTATACGTGAAAATCAGGTATCACGGCCGGTCGTTTGAAACGCTGTAACTCCGTTAGTTTTACTCCGATTGACTTAAAATTTATACACAATATTCTCGACATATTGTTCATTCAGAAAAAAAAATTAAAAAAAATGCAAAAAATTAATTTTAAAACCCTACCCTCCCTTAATACCGACTGTAATGCATGGCGGAGGAAGCGTCATGGTCTCGGGCTGTATGGGATATTATCGCGTTGGTAATCTGGCTTTTATAGATGGTACAATGAGTGCCCAGAAGTATATCGACGTGTTGAGCAGCAATTTGAAAGCGAGTGTAGATAAAATGGGCCTGGATGGAAATTTCTACTTCCAACAAGATAACGACCCGAAACATACTGCCATGAAAACGAGGGAATTGTTACTCTATAATATCCGCAAACAATTGATTACACCACCACAATCTCCGGACATGAATCCTATTGAAAATTTATGGCACTTGGTGGATGTAGAAATTAGAAAAAGAAAAATAACAAACAAATCCGATCTCCAAAGAGTGCTTTTAGCAGTATGGACGAAAATAGCAAAAGAAAGAACGCAAAAGCTAGTAGAATCCATGGCTAAGAGACTCGAAGCGATAATTGAAGCAAAAGGGATGCACACCAAATATTAGTTATAATTAACAACTATGATGATGTACGTTTTCACTATAATCGTAAGTGTATGAAAACTTTTTTTGCCCGAAAATGTTCGTTTTTTTGGCATAATTCTTCTATTATTCCTGGGAAAAAAATTCTCCATTTGCAGTATATCACTGCACCTGATGTACTATTAAATAAAATTTGCTTTCTTTGCGTATCGCTTATGTCCATAAAGTTATCGCAAAAAAACAAAGTGTATGAATACTTTTTTGATCCACTGTATATTCGGTATTCGAGGGTTTATCGACATGCCTTTTTACTCGGCAGCCAACATTATATTCCTATTCCCAAATGCCGGCTTTTCGCAGACGTCATTTGACGCTTCGTATTTCTTCAACGTTTTCCTTTCGACTACAGCCCTCCGGAGCCTTCCGCTTCTCGTATATATGGCACCCGTAGAATCCGTACTTTCGCACTTTATATTTACTCTCAATTTTTAACATCCTTGGAGTCTCGAGAATGTCGAGAGCGCTTTCGTGGAACGAAAGGGAACCTCGAGTGACCGCTGCTCATTCATTATCGAGTCTTACGACTCGATGACAAAACCCTGTTAGAACGACACTCTTCGTACGGTCTCTCGCTATCGTACTTTTTATTTCACACACGCGTGTGATATGTACACCGTCGCAAAAGAAGCACGAACGCTTTCCCCGTACAGGCGTGCCTCGGTCACACGATATCCCTATACGCACCTTTATAGATGCGAGCAACGCGCGCGGTTGCTCTTACGAAATATCACACTTTCATCGGTCATGCGTTTGATCTCCCCTCCCCGTCGACTGTGTTCCTCATCTTTTTGGTTAATGGAAAAATAAAGTTTGCCCGTTTGACCTGTTTTTTCCTACGTTCTTTTTTTTTTTCTACGAATATACCGGACGAGTTGTAACGTTGTTCGGTGGCTGGGGGTATTCGTTGTCGGGGCGCCGAGACCAGTCTCTGTTTGTGACAATTGAATTACATGCTCGTATACCATACGTGTTTGACATAAAATATTTGGGTGATTACACGCGCTCGGTAAAATGAAAAAAAGAAAAAAAAAGGTCGCTTTCGTAATTACATTGAAGTATATGTAGGAACGACCGGACCGAACGTGGGAAATTAATTCGATGATTTTTTTGGCCGAGTATTCGTGAATTTATGGAGAATTTTTTGCCATTTTTGCGATTTGGAGAAATTGATAGAGAATACGGATACATTTTATGAGAATAGTAGCTTTGTCCCGCGGTTTTACCCGCGTTAAATTTCCTTTCTCCGATTCACGACGTCACTCCTTAGGGCCATAGTATAAAGTTATATAGCGCAAAGCCTTCCCGAATAAACGGGCTATCCAATGCAAAAAGAATTTTTTAAATCGAATAAGTATTAACTGAGATTAGCGCGTTCAAACAAACTATCCCTCCAGCTTTGTTATGGCGAAGTATAAATACAGTACGATAGTAAAATTATGGTCTTAGCATGAAGATATATGGCCTAGGACCTTCCCGAATAAACGGACTATCCGATGCAAAAAGAATTTTTCAAATCGGTTGAGTATTTCCTGAGATTAGCGCGTTCGAACAAACAGACGAACAAACTCTTCAGCTTTATTATATCAGTAAGATAGCGATTAAAAATTCGTTAAAACGGAAAAAAACGTAAAATTATCCGTTGAAGCTTTGCGCGTAGTATATTCTTGAAGAATTTGTAAATAAATTATAATCAAGTGTCCGTTCTTGCATTGAAATTTCGATAAAACCGGAAAATACAACTTTCGTCACCGGTCTCCATCCCCTACAAATATAACACGCGTAACAAGGCCTATGATCCGCTTTCGGCCGTGATGGCATCGAAGAAGATTCGCACAATCGATTTGTTACGTATATCAAATAAAATTTCACTAATGCGCTCGCGAGTTGCATCCGTAATTTGTCACCACATTAGTCGTGTGTCATCGTTAATTCTTCCTGTGGCCTCTTGGCTCGGCCGCGCGTGTTTAACAATCTATACACGAGGTCCGTTCAAAAAGTATCGCGAATTTTGAATTTCCGCGGGCTGCGTATATTCGATTATCGGTTTTTTTGTGGCGTTAGGTTGGTACTCGTGTCCCTCACTAATGCTGAGAAAATCGGCCATTTTGAATGTTTAGTTCATTGTTGACAGCTGTTTTGGTTAGACGTGTTTTGGCTTGTCTTCGATTTTTGCCCATTCCGAAAAAGTAGTTTCCATTGCGATGATTGAGCTTTTTCACGTCATAACCATAAACCCATGATTCGTCACCAGTGATAACCCTCTGGAGCAAATTTGGGTCGTCGCTGACCGAGTTCAACAGCTCCTTAGCGACGTTAACGCGACACTGTTTTTCTTCGAAATTGAGCAATTTTGGCACGAATTTCGCGGCGACCCGTCTCATGCCCAAATCATTGGTAAAAATCGAATAGCACGAGCCAATCGATATGTTTAGTTCCTCGGCAACTTCTCTAACGGTGATTCGACGATTGGCCAATATTATTTTCTTCGCTTCATCAATGTTTTCGTCTGTTGTTGATGTGCTCGGGCGTCCGGAACGCATTTCGTCGTTCGCATCTTCTCGGCCCTCTGAGAACATTTTGCACCACCGATAAACGTTGCTTTGGTCCAAGGTAGCTTCACCATATGCCACAGTCAACATTCGGAATGCGTCCGCGCACTTAATTTTCTTTTTCACACAAAATTTCATACGGATTCTTTGATCCATTTGTTGGAATAGGCAAAAAATCGAAGACAAGCCAAAACGCGTCTAACCAAAACAGTTTTCAACAATTAAGGGAGGTGTAAAGGTTTCAGCGTAAAAAAAACACTTTTTTTGCGATTTTTTTTCTTAAATATGGATTCAGCAATTTTATTCGAACCTTTTGTACATTATTGAGCATACTTTTGACAATGTTGTGTAATTTTTTCATGCAGAAATATTGAAGCATAAGCCCGTAACAGAGCTTCCCCCAGGACGTCTTGGAAAAAAAAAACAATTTGCGGTGTTCACTATAACTCGGCCGGAAATTATCTGAAAATGAAAAACCATGAAAATTTAGTCAAATTATAATCAAATCTTCCCCCCAACGTTCTCTGATAATTTTTTTTTTCATTTAAAAATTTTTGGCGGCCATCCAAAGTGTGAACTGTTATTTTCCACGAAAAATTCCGCCATTTTGTGGGTGGGAAACACCCTTAATGTAAAAAAAAAAAATTTAACTAAACGTTGGGGGGAGGTATTTTATATGTAGAAAATGTGTACAAAGTTTGAAATGAATCGTTTAAGTAGTTTTTAAATGGCAGTGAACACGGACTTTGATAAAGTAGTTTTGAAAAAAATGCGTCTAAAGTTTATGAAGTAAAAAAGTGAAGAAATTTTTTTTTTTTTCCAACTTACACAGAATCATCGATTCCAGCTCGTTTCTTCTTTTAAAATATTGTAGTGTATAGTATACACTATATACTATATACACAATAGCAATGAATAAACTGTATACCTGTTCGACAGCTGCACTGCTAGCCCGACCGCCCGCAGCTGTTAGAGGTATAGCGTTAAAGACCAGGAGATTAATAAGACAATAACTTCAAGAATATTGCTCAGATCGGTTTAAAATTTTAAGGGCATATTCTTGAAATGTTAAACAATAAGATAAAACAAAAAAAATCGATTTTTCGAAAGTGAAAACCCTTACCCCACCCTTAACGCGGTAGTCTGGTCTAGAGCGAGATTTTTGACGTAATTTCTAATGTACAATAATTTTTAAACCGTTGACGTTGTCTTGATGAAAATTTACACGTGCATTTATTGATCATTAGAGAATACTTGTACATAAAAAAAAAAAATTATTTTAAATATTTTCATGTAGTTTTTTGCCTTCTTGGAACATGGTGCGCCGAAAGCCGCCTCAATCGGCGCCCACTCTGGACGATGTTGTATGCATCTGAAAAAAAAAATATATATATATTCTCAATCTGTATGAGTATTCTGAGCACTGGTAGCAGAATTGGTACGTAAAAAAATTTTTTGACAAAACGGTGCCCTGTTGAACTTTCATTAATGATATTTCATACATTTTCAGGTATTCGACGAGTTATAAAATGTCGGCAAAATTATTGTTCGACTCAATTCTGCTACCAGTCCTCAGAAACAGGCTACCTAAGGTACGTGCAAAATTTGAGCTCGATCGGTCGATTAGTTATCGCGATATCGTGGGCGCCGATTTGCTTAGAATTTTGATTTTTCGGCTAATTTTTGAAATATCAATAAACGGTTTTCATGAGCGTATGAAGAAAGGTCTAAGGAATAAGAAAATGAAAAAAAAAAAAATCGATTTTCTCAAATTTCTAGACCAGACTACCGCCTAAGTGAGGGACACGAGTACCAACCTAACGCGACAAAAAAAATCGAAAATCGAATATACGTAGTCCGCGGAAATTCAAAATTCGCGATACTTTTTGAACAGACCTCGTAGATTTGGATCGGCGGGACACGGATTATATACGTTTCCATCATTTCATTTATTCGCGAGGTGAATGCGCGACGCGTGCGAGAATCCCCCTCCGATGAATGGTCGATGGTGCGTGAAGCGCACACGGTAGGGTTAAAACAAAAAAAAAACCTGTGATCCGCGATATCTACTCCCGCCCCGGTTTTGCTATATAAAATCGAAAGAACGCTCTATCGATGTCACAAAGTATCTCAGTGTCTCAGCGAGCAGTACCGGTTGTAATCCTCAATTGTTAATCAGATAGACTCATTTTTCCAAGGTGAGCGCGACAAGACGTATGTTTAGCGCGATCGCGCATTAAAATTTAGCCCGAAAGAAGAGATCTTCGATTCGTAACGATGCGATTTGTATCTTTGTATTAAATTGTCCTTCATTTTTTTTCTCCACCCTCCAAAAGTCTCGGCTCTCGATATTTCTACTTCCCGAAGGGTAATCACGGGCAATTTATTCCCGTTGGTGACATCTCGTACTCTTTTTACAATTGCCAGGATTTTTTACGATTCTCTATAGAATTTACTTCCTCTTTATCATTTATAAACTGTCTCCCACATAGTGAAAATACCGTAACTAAAAATTTTACGTATTCAATTAATACTTACCGTAGGAATTTTTTGTTTTCTTACGATTGCGCCATTAATATACACTTATTTCCACGCAGATGAATCGCTGTACGATCTTGATGGTCGGTGTTGTCCTCTGTTGCTCGGTCCTCTGTGCGAGAGGCTCGACGGAAAATAATCGGTATGCCGAGGGAGGATCAGAGCCGTCGGTGTTCGCGGCGACAGAAGCTGAAGAACAGTCGAGGCCCAAAAGAACTTTGTTTCTAAAGAAAAAATTGCTGGGTGCGGGTCTTCTTGGTTTTGGTCTTGGCATTGCCAAAGGGTACGTGTACTTTGCATATTTCTTAATCTTTCCGAAAAATCCACGGCAATCAAGAAATATAGACGGAAGTAAATGTGCTGACCGAGAAAAAACGTAAACTTTCTCCGAACGCGGAGAGTCGTCGGATGGTTTGCAAGTTTTTTTTTTTTTTCCTTTATCCTCGTTTCTCTTCCCGTTCATCACGAGTATACATATATAGATTTCTTATTATTCTTCGTACTCGGCAGATACAAAGCGGGATATTACCACGGTGGACCGGAAGTTCATCACGTGTACGTAGCACCACCGCCATCGGCGGTCAAGTACGTCGAGTACGTGGAAAAACCAGTCTACATCGAGAGAATCGTCGACAGACCGGTATTCAAGAGTCATCCACCGGCGGAGTACGATCCATCATGGTCCCAATCAGCCGAACCATCCTCCACCTACGGGTATATATAATAACGAATAAAATACGCTTTTAGTTAAGGGAAGGGTAAGAGTTTCAGCGTAAAAAAAACACTTTTTTTCGCGATTTTTTTTCTCAAATATGGATTGAGCAATTTTATTCGAACCTTCGTACATTATTGAGCATACTTTTGACAATGTTGCGTAATTTTTTCATGTAGAAATATTGAAGCATAAGCCCGTAACAGAGCTTCCCTCAGAACGTCTTGGAAAAAAAAGAATTTGCGGTGTTCACTATAACTCGGCCGGAAATTATCTGAAAATGAAAAACCATGAAAATTTAGTCAAATTATAATCAAATCTTCCCCCCAACGTTCTCTGATAATTTTCTTTTTCATTTAAAAATTTTTGGCGGCCACCTAAAGTGTGAACTGTTATTTTTCAAGAAAAATTCCGCCATTTTGTGGGTGGGAAACACCCTTAATGAAAAAAAAAAAAATTTAACTAAACGTTGGGGGGAGGTATTTTATATGTAGAAAATGTGTACAAAGTTTGAAATGAATCGGTCAAGTAGTTTTTAAATGGCAGTGAACACGGACTTTGAAAAAGTAGTTTTGAGAAAAACGCGTCTAAAGTTTATGAAGTAAAAGAGTGAAGAAAAACATTTTTTTTTCCAACTTACACAGAATCATCGATTCCAGCTCCTTTCTTCGCTCGTTTCTTCTTTTAAAATATTGTAGTGTATATTATACACTATATACTATATACACAATTGCAATGAATAAATTGTATACCTGTTCGACAGCTGCACTGCTAGCCCGACCGCCCGCAGCTGTTAGAGGTATAGCGTTAAAGGCCAGGAGATTAATAAGACAATAACTTCAATAATATTGCTTAGATCGGTTTAAAATTTTAAGGACATTTTCTTGAAATGTTAAACAATAAGATAAGACAAAAAAAAATCGATTTTTCGAAAGTGAAAACCCTTAACCCGCCCTTAAATGATTTGTTTGAAGAAAGAAATAAAATGTGATTGCAATTTTCGTTTGTTTTCAGGAGCAGCTGGTAAATAGAATCGTTGATTATTTCGTTACCGTAACGAGAATATGCTGATGACTGTGGTCATCGAGTAGCTCATTGCGAAACGATTCTTCAAGTCTGACTCGACCACATTGTTCGTTACCTCGTCATAATAATGCTTATAGAAATTCATTCTTTGTTATCAATAATTGTTTTTCCATAGTCAAAGAATATTTTGTACAACAAAATCGTGTGCTCAAATGTTTATTTCTCCCTCTCGCATATCCCTCCGTTACGCTTCTCGATTGTGTTTCGTATTACGTGCGACAAGCCGCCTTCCTCTTCTTATTCTTCTCGTACCATGGAACTTTTCTAGCTAGACTTGGAATGTAAAAAATAAATCGTCAGAGAATTAGTATTCCTATCTCGTATGATTGTCGATGAGATGGGGAAAAGAAAGGCCCGTCTAACGCGTACTATTGTGACATATCCCTAAAAAAAGAAATGACGATATGTCGCTAACACGTACTATCAACAATATACACGCAAACTTTCCGGTTGCTCGATGAAAAAGTATCGATGGAAAAATGGAAAAATCGAATAAAGTTTTACGTTTCATTAGTATTGTAAAAATTTGAGATTGCAAAGTGCGCGAGCGATGACCCTCTTGTAGAAACTAAAAGGACGGAAGGACAACTGGAGAAAATTTTGACATTTACGAGGGGGGACGCAAAAAAAAAACGGGAATTTCGTCATAATTCCTTTATTTTTTAATATTTTTACACCAAATATTGATCACCTTCAAAGTATTCTCCTTTGACTAAAACGCACCTCTGCAAACGATCCTTCCAATGTTCAAAACATTTTTTAAATTCACTTATCGGGATATTCTTTAGGCCTTTTACCTCCTCCACAGTGGCAAAACGCTTTTCTCTCATGTCCCTTTTGAGTCTGGGGAACAAAAAAAACTCACAGGGGGCTAGATCCGTTGAGTAGGGGGGGGGGGGGTGGACAATTGGTGTCATGCATTTTTTGCTCAATAACTGCTTTATGAAGAGAGCGGCGTGGGCCGGCGCGTTGTCATGATGGAGGACTCACTTGGGCGCCAAAGATCTGCCCTTTTCTTCCGGATACTCTCACTCAATCTTTTCAAAACCTCCAAGTAGAACTTCCGGTTGACAGTTTGACCCGGGGGAACGAACTTCGCGTGCACAACACCTCTGGAATCGAAGAAACAAATGAGCATTGTCTTGATGTTTCACCTCACTTGGCGAGCTTTTTTCGGACGAGAAGAGCGAGGTGTCTTCCACTGGCTTGATTGCTGCTTCGTTTCGGGGTCGTATCCATAGCACCACGATTCATCACCGGTAATCACCTTGGAAAAAAGTTCAGGATCCTCTTCGAGCTGATTTTGAAGTTCAAAACGTGCCTGAAGTCGACGTTCCCTTTGCTCGTCTGTGAGAAGGCGAGGGACAAATTTGGCTGCAACTCTGCTCACGTGCAAATCTTTGAATAAAATCCTCTGAATTGAACTCCATGATATCCCAGAAATCTCACAGAGTTGACCAATGGTTCGGCGACGGTCTTCACGAATGAGAGCATTGATTTTCTCGACGTTTTCGTCTCGATGAAAAAATATCGATGGAAAAATGGAAAAATCGAATAAAGTTTTACGTTTCATTGGTATTGTAAAAATTCGAGATTGCAAAGTGCGTGAGCGATGAACCTCTTGTAAAAACTAAAAGGATGGAAAGACAACTGGAGAAGATCTTGACATTTATATCCAAATAACGATTTCAAAATTATGGATATGAATAATGTCACGTTTTTAACACGTCGTACAACTCCACATAGGGGTTCGTCGATCGCTTCTACTTTTTTTTCACTCAATGTACACGTGTATATTTCGTTTAGCGAGAGAAGCAGGTGCGAATGAATATTAAATTCGAATCGTGCAGAATTGAGTGATCGTCCAGAAAAAAAAAATTTATCCGTCGGTCGGACGCAAGTGTTAATACGGATCCGAAGAATTTTCCCATATTTTCCAGACGGTCAATATTTTCAATAGGATTTTTATTGCTGACGTTGCGTCGTCGTACTAATAAATATTTTTCATTATAATATAACAGAGCGTCTAGAATATAGAAATACCCAAGTTTCCGGAGAATATACAATATTCTACATTAATGTGTTTCAACATTTAACATCCATCCGTCAAATTACCCGAGTGCTTAGTAACGGAAACACGAGTTTCTTTTCTTCTCTTTCTTTTCGTGTAAATAGTGACGTTAATTATAAATGTCTCAACAACAGTTTTCCGCGTGATTATAATTATTGTAACAATGACGCTCCTTTATTACGATGAATATTAACGATTCGATCGCGATCTCGTAAACATTTACAATGATCATATATCATATGAAATTATTTGTTGAATTAATGTAAAATATAAATGCATTTGAAGCGGTAAGACATGAGAAGCACGTATCGGATCTTCAGTTTTTGTATTATGCGCGAATACCGCTGATCGTGTTGCTTAATTGACATGATTGATGTGTCCCGCATGTATTATCGTGCGTACAAAAATGAATTCGTCATGGCTTAAGGTCGGAGTCTGGTAACTTGAGCCGATTTTCATGTATTTTTTGGAGGGCGTTTTTTTGTAGGAAAATAAAAATGAATCGTTTTGAATATTCAAGATGTTTTTACTTACATATTAAAGATACAAAAAAAAATTTTTTTGAAAAAATTTAATAATGTATTATTATTATTATTGATCGAAGTTGGCACCTCGAAAAAAAAGCCCGCGGGTGGCCCCGGTGATTTTGGCTCTTGATGTTATCTGAAATAAAAAATTCTTGATAATTCTTAATCTATAGACATGTCATTCTGGTCGGAACTACTGAAGTTAAATTTCATGGATAAATAACAAAATGGCGGACTTTGGAAAAAGATGTCCTTTTCCATTTTGTTATTTATCCATGAAATTTAACTTCAGTAGTTCCGACCAGAATGACATGTCTATAGATTAAGAATTATCAAGATTTTTTTATTCCAGATAACATCAAGAGCCAAAATCATCGGGGCCACCCACGCGCTTTTTTTTCGAGGTGCCAACTTCGATCAATAATAATAATAATAATAAACTATTACATTTTTTCAAACGAATTTTTTTTGTATCTTTAATATGTAAATAAAAACATCCTAAATATCCAAAACGATTCATTTTTATTTTCCTACAAAAAAACGCCCTCCAAAAAAGAGATGAAAATCGGCTTAAGTTACCAGAATACTACCTTAAATATTGATGAAACCAAGGATACAAAAGTGAACTTGTATTCGAAATAATGGACCGTTTGGTCGATCAATAAACTAATATACAATATTGCAACGATAAACGATGAGTTGCGGAGGAGCTTTTGTCATTCTATATACTCGTGTTCCTCACGAGGGAAAGATTTTTTTTTTCTTCGTTTCAGAAAATACATCGGCGATATTGGTTTTGTTTTTTTATGCGACGTGCGCGCATACCTACGTATCGGTAACAGCACAATTTTTCTTTGAATCTCTAAACATTGACCATTCAACAACGAGTAAATATTTATAAATATATCTTGTCCGCTGTGATCGTTCCATTTAACGAGAACGAGTGAATGCAACAATTTAACGCTTATATTTTGTTATTTTTTTAAATGTTGAACGCGCCCACTCGCGATAACTACCGCGCTCCGCACTATATTGTCAAATCAGTGCTTTTTGAGTAGTGAATTTTCCAATTATATATAAATGGAGGCAATTTTTTTTTTTTTTTTTACAATTCCATCATAATTCACGATTATTTAAATGTTTAAAAAAATTTTGCACCGATTCGACTCGCACTATTGATAATCGCTAATACACGTGCTACGTCGAATTCGCCAGCGTTAAGATTAAAACACTTTTTATATACACACGCGTTCACGTTAACTAATGAGATACAATATACATATTTATCTAGCGCCAATAAGGGGCGCGGGTAAACAGTCTTATAGTACAAATTTATAGATTTATTCTATACAAACTAGAGGTAATTATACTTGCTACACCATACATGACATTGTTTAGGCCGATAGAAAAGGTATTCACAATTTTATGATTATAATTGCATTCATATCACACCTGCATGTATATGTATATAGATTATATATATATATATGCATATTAGGGTGGTTCTTAATTTGGTGATGTTGGAAATTCTTTGGTATTGTTCCTTGAAAGTAATCAACATATCCAGAAAAAAAAATTGGGCGCAAGCGGAACTTTGTCCAATAATTCTAACCCACCGCAACGAGCTGTCGAATTTTTATATGAAAAAATGCATGCATTCAAAATTTTGTTAAGAAAATTGTTTATTATTTCAAAACTATTCGTGATAAAAAAATGTTATATTGTGTTTTATAGGAAATGTAATGCTCTACAAAAAAGGTATCTTGTTAAATTCTTGTGAATCTAATATTTATCACGTTATTAGCAAAAAACTGTCATCATTTATTCCAAAAGTCCATCATTACGGCCAAAACAGGAGTTTGACGTCGAAAAACTGCAATGTATTCTTCATATGCAATTAGAAATATAAAGAGATACGTAGTGCACTCAATAACAGTATATGAACGATATTTAAATTTTCAATTTTATCAGTTTTATTATCATTCATGATAAATTTTTCTTCTTTGATCCATGAGGACATTGATTTCTTTATCAGTTCCAAATCGATGGCTTTTCTCGAAAGATTTGGAATCAACTCCTCATTTTCTGATATCGATGTGAGCGAGTGGATTTCTAATGAAAATTATTTACAAGGCTTAAAAATAGTTAAAGGAATTAAAGTGGTTAACGATGTTGCAGAAAGAGGAGTGAAACTTATTACAGAGTACAATGATCGTCTCACTTATGATGAAGATCAGAAACAATTCATTGTACAAATAATTGAAGAATATAAAAAAAATATCCTGATATTAACAAAGCAACTTTGCACCAACCGATGTAATTCATTATTGTAAGTTGATTTTTAAAATATATGACATCATTCATTATAATTCACAATAAAATTGATAAAATTGAAAATTTGAATATTGTTTACATTTCATTGTTGAGTGCGCTACGTATTTCGTCATAATCTTATATACATACGAAAAATAAATTGCAGCTATTCGACGTCAAACTCCTGTTTTGACCATAATGATCGACTTTTGGAAAAAATGATCACAGTTTTTTACTAATTACGTGATAAATATTAGATTCACGAGAATTTCACAAGATACCTTTTTTGTAGAGCATTATATTTCTTACAAAAACGTTATATAACATTATTTTATCATGAATAGTTTTGAAATGATAAACAATTTTCTTAACAAAATTTTGAATGCATGCATTTTTTCATATAAAAATTCGACAGCTCGGTGGGGTGGGTTAGAATTATTGGACAAAGTTCCGCTTGCGCCCAATTTTTTTTCTGGATATGTTGATTACTTTCAAGGAACAATACCAAAGAATTTCCAACATCACCAAATTAAGAACCACCCTAATGCATATGTATATATATACATGCGTGAGACTGACTCGGAAATTTTTGTTTCATAATAATAATATATAACAATAAATATATAAACAAAATCTCATAATCTCCCAAGTATAATAATTACTATACGCAGGTACGCCATGATAATTATTGATTGACGAATCATTGCGAAGTATTTCTTTTTGTTTTCAGAGTTGAAATAGATACAACTGGCCAGCAGTGTATGTATTTATTATGTTTTATATCGCATAATTTTCGTCGACGACTCGCCGGGCGGAGGGAATTTACTCTATTACAGATACAATGAGAGAATTTTGCGGGTGTTTGCTCGCCATCATCCCTCTTATATGTAATATATATATATATATATATATATAGACTCTATATACTGCTGATATATATATATATATATATATATATATATATATATATATATTTATTTATTAGGGTGGCCCATTTTATAAAAATTTTCAAATTTTCGTGTGGGCATGTTTTCAGATAATAGTTGACTATAAAATACAGACGTTATGATTTCTTTTAGATTTCTAAACTCAAATATAAGGCTGCGCCAATCATCCAAAGTTTAAGTGCGATATTTGACCTACTGGCAATTTTAAACAGTAAACATTGGTCAGAAGTCTAATGGTTTTATCGCAGGCCCGTTCAGATAAAAAGATATTGCATGGACCCATTGAACATTTCTGTAGTCATGAGTAATACCTGCCAATGTACGAATATTGTAAATGCTTGCAGCAAGCAGCAAAATTAGTGGCGGTACCGCTCACAAGAACAAGTTATGTCCGTGTGATCTCTGTGCTTCGGCTTTCGGTTAAGATAATAAAGGAACGAAACTCTTCGTGTATACTCGATTTTCTACCTGATGACGGGATGACCATTTGCCTACTGAGTGCTGACTAATGTTTGAATGAATTTTCTTTTGAAAGTAATATTCATCGGTGTTTACTAGTAAAATGTTCCTATCCAATTGTATAAAGTAGCAAAATTTTGCTTTCTATAATTTTAGCGAAATATCTTATGAAATATCACTTATCAGTGAAAAATAGTCATTTACGTCAAAGTATCTTACTTCCGTAGGATTTTTTTAGGAATAACAATTTGTGTTTACACCGACATACCAAGCGCTTGTGCGAGGTAAGCCCCACTACTTTTGCTGATTGTTGCTAGCAACTGCAATATCCGTACACTTACTATGATAATAATTATACCCGCACTAATGTTCCTACTTTTCTATTTGAGGTACGACATCGAAAAGTACTCTCAACTATGTCAAAGTAATCTGATAAAATCTGTCAAAATTTTATTTTTTCATTAACAAGAGTTTAGCTTTCCAGAGATGTATTTTTTTAAATTTCATTGCTTTATATGACTCGAAAAAATTGAATAAATAAATTTCCAATAATTAACTCATCTAAGTGAGAATTAGTTATTATAATTAATGATTAAGATTCAAAATCATATAGTGGAATCGTGCGTCTCGTTACCTCTCTTCACCGATACCTGAGAACCCTACCCGAGAGGAATATTTTTTTCAGAAAAGGGCTACCCAGCCAGTTGACCCTCTCACTTTCACTGTTTATAATACTTGTAAATACACCTGATAATCCCAACACCCGATTCTTCTAAAAAATTCAAGAATTTTTCATCGCCTTTCTTTTAATAATGTAACGAAGCCAGATATTTCTTTTTTTTTTCAATGATAGTTCGATAGTTAAATAATCACTTAACGTATTTTGAATAAGATCCGTCCATTTTAAGCGGTCCGTAGAAGCCTTACAAAACCCTTGATCTTCACCAAAATCGGATTTTTTATTTCAATAACGAATGGAAAAATAAAAATAAA
This sequence comes from Oxytorus armatus, assembly GCA_958009045.1. Lineage (NCBI taxonomy): Eukaryota > Metazoa > Arthropoda > Insecta > Hymenoptera > Ichneumonidae > Oxytorus > Oxytorus armatus. The sequence goes on from OY253748.1 coordinate 27,278,124, forward strand.
CAAAACTTCATTATGTTCATTGATGTTTTATAAGCAACTTCCAGAAAAAAAACATAAATAATCTCAATAATTATATCACGAAAATTTTAATTAAAAAATTCTCTTCCCTCATCGTGAGCTAAAGTTCGTAAGGAATTAAAATCATTCGCGCAGCCTTAAATTTGCGTTTAGAAATCTAAAAAAAATCATAACGTCTGTTTTTTATAATTAACTATTATCTGAAAACAAGCCCACACGGAAATTTGAAAATTTTTATAAAATGGGCCACCCTAATATATATATATATATATATATATATATATATATATATATATATATATATATATATATATATATGTAATATATAATAATACTTAGGGAGGTAGTTTGGCATCGTTAAAGTTTATGATATTTTAACTTTGATTGAATCTTTGGCGAGGTCATATTATTTTTCATCGTCTAGAAGGTACGTCGTAGAGGATTTTTTTTCTTCTTTGTTTTTTTTTTTTTTTCTCAAAGAAAAGGAACCGTTTGGATATACGTATATACCGTCAATCACCGATACTATACCGCGTATATAATGTATATTTTCATATTTATCGTGGAATTATTCTCAACGCAGAGTGAGCGATTCGACCGATAGGGACATTGACGCGGCGTGCCGATAGCCCGCTTGCTGATCTCGATGGCGCAATAATTGCTGAGGAGCGGGCCCTACGGGCGATGGGCTTGGTATCTCTTCGATTCTCTCCAAGTCGTTTGCCGCACCGGCGCTATTCTGCTTGTACAATCGGGGACCGCCACGGTTGCTAGGTGACTGATGCGCCTCGGATATTGTCGATGATATAACCGATGGCTCGTCGGCACGATCGAGACTAAATTGCCTCTTTAGCAATCGGCCACTCGATGACCCTTTTCCTGTATATAATACATTTTAATAAAATATGTATCGTTGCTATTTAAGGTAGTACTCTGGTAACTTAAGCCGATTTCCATGTCTTTTTTGGAGGGCGTTTTTTTGTAGGAAAATAAAAATGAATCGTTTTGGATATTTAGGATGTTTTTATTTACATATTAAAAATACAAAAAAAAATTTGTTTGAAAAAATTTAATAGTTTATTATTATTATTATTATCGATCGAAGTTGGCACCTCGAAGTTGGCTCCTCGAAGTTGGCAGCCCGGGTCCTAACTTTTTTTCTACTTAACCGATTGCTTTCAAATTTTAACAGGCTACTCTACGCACTTATAGTTCTCGTCGGAACTACCGAGAAATTTTTTCACCCCTAACTTTTTATTTTACAATCCCTTCTTTGCTAAAATAAAAGGACTTTTTTTCCAAAGTCCGCCATTTTGTTATTTATCCATGAAATTTAACTTCAGTAGTTCCGATCAGAATGACATGTCTATAGATTAAGAATTATCAAGAATTTTTTATTTCAGATAACATCAAGAGCCAAAATCACCGGGGCCACCCACGCGCTTTTTTTTCGAGGTGCCAACTTCGATCAATAATAATAATAGTAATAACCATTAAATTTTTTCAACAAAATTTTTTTTTGTATCTTCAATATGTAAATAAAAACATCCTAAATATTCAAAACGATTCATTTTTATTTTCCTACAAAAAAAAAAACGCCCTCCAAAAAAGACATGAAAATCGGCTTAAGTTACCAGACTAGTACCTTAACGAAGGCTATCCAGGTTTAGCTCGCGAAGATGGCTCGATGGTAACGATAACAAGAAATCCCGATACGATAAATAAATTAAACATTCGTTGTTACTGGGGGGAGTAACGGCGAACACCGTAACCGATTTCTTCGATTAATAAATAAATTCATCTCAAGTCGTAATTTTCCGCTATTAAGAACATTCGCACGGTTGAATTGCATACGTAAAATTTAACTTTACACCTGAATAATCGCCATTCCTCTCGTTAATTCTGTCGCAAGATGACAGAGAAGAGACGAGCTTACCAGCGACCGTTGCGTTATGCTCATTGGGCGAGAGACACCGGTAATGATTGTACGGTGTGCTAAGATCGTCTTCATCGATGCAGCTTCCACCGCCAGCAGCGGCGAGCCGTCTGTGCCTGTTTCGAAAGGCGGATGAGCTCTGAACGGATGTGAGGGAAGCCGTCGATGTTGCGGCACCGAGAAGCGCAGCGGCAACCTCGCTCGCCGAAACCGGAGTACCCAGTGACATTTGATTGTCGGAGCAAGTGCTTCTCTGTGAACTGCCGGTACCGCCGTAATGCTGAGGCGGGCTCTTGACGATATCGCGAAGAATTTCCATCGCAGCGGAATGCGCGTCGTTCGACTTTGACGCGGCCGATCTCGCTAAATTTGCCTCATCGTGAACCGACACCGCTACCTCCTGTTTTTTCATACATTTTCCCGTTTTTTCAGCGACAGGAACGATCGGTTGGGCGACAGTGAGGCTCGAACAAGAGGGTGAATCCTGCTCGGAGGGACCATCCGCCGAATTTGTTATCGCTATCGAGTGGTTACACTCGCCTGAACTTTCGTCCTGCTCGAGCGATAATGCCCGTTGATCCACCGGTTGTTCTTGCAGTTGCTGCGGGACATTGCCATCAGCCTCCTGGGTACCCGGCAAATTTCCGAGTATCAGGCTCTCCTCGAGTCTTTAAATTGTAATGTAATTTTTTTCATTTAATAACTTTTTCCGTTAATCTCTTTGTTTTCGAATCACTTTATACATATATATATATATATCATAATTCTATGTCGGAATTACCCGTGATCCTCGCTGTAAATTGTGCGTGTGTGTGCAGCGTACAACGAACAATACTCATGAGCCACACCTGATACACGGAGAAAAAAGAGTAGTCGCGGTCGTTTGACTAGTTTAGTTGGGACAACGAAATCAATTTTTCGTCAGGAAAAATGAGAATTTCGTTGTCCTAACGAAAAATTTATTTGACAGTCTCCCGCCAGATTTAGTCAAAACCACTCTACTTAATTTTCTCAGGGATAAAAACGATAATATAGTACAAAGCGATAAATGTCGTATCATCTTGTAAAAAATATACATACGAGGGGGGGACCCAAAAAAAACGGGAATTGCGGTGCGGCAGGAAGGGAGAGTGGGGGAACCCATTGCTCGACCAGGTGTCCGTTGGGGACACGTCTCCCGAGTTAGTGTGCGAAGTTCTGTCGCCGTGAGTGCAACGGTTCGCCCGTGGGAATTTTTGTAGTGAAACAACTTTTTCCATTTCGGCGAAAACGTGATGGCCGATTGTCGAGAGCAAAGCGCGGCTGTGAAATTTTGTTTCCTGTTGGGGAAATCGGCCGCGGAAACTACTGCAATGCTTGAGACTGCTTATGGAGATGCTGCCCCAAGTAAAACCAGAGTCTACGAGTGGTTTTCACGTTTTTAAAATGGAGAAATGTCAATTGAAGACCAACCCCGTTCAGGACGCCATTCAACGTCAAGAAGTGACGAAAACGTCGACAAAATCAATGCTCTCATTCGTGAAGACCGTCGCCGAACCATTGATCAACTCTGTGAGATGTCTGGGATATCATGGAGTTCAATTCAGAGGATTTTATCCGAAGATTTGCACATGAGCAGAGTTGCAGGCCAAATTTGTCCCTCGCCTTCTCACAGACGAGCAAAGGGAGCGTCGACTTCAGGCATGTTTTGAACTTCAAAATCAGCTCGAAGAGGACCCTGAACTTTTTTCCAAGGTGATTACCGGTGATGAATCGTGATGCTATGGATACGACCCCGAAACAAAGCAGCGATCAAGCCAGTGGAAGACACCTCGCTCTCCTAGTCCGAAAAAAAGCTCGCCAAGTGAAGTCAAACATCAAGACAATGCTCATTTCTTTCTTCGATTGCAGAGGTGTTGTGCACGCGGAGTTCGTTCCCCCGGGGTCAAACTGTCAACCAGAAGTTCCACTTGGAGGTTTTGAAAAGATCGAGGGAAAGTATCCGGAAGAAAAGGGCAGATCTTTGGCGCACAAGTGAGTCCTCCATCATGACAACGCGCCGGCCCACGCCGCTCTCTCCGTAAAGCAGTTTTTGATCAAAAACTGCATGACACCAATTGTCCACCCCCCCCCCCCCCCCCTACTCACCGGATCTAGCCTCCTGTGATTTTTTTTTGTTCCCCAGACTCAAAAGGGACACGAGAGGAAAGCGTTTTGCCACTGTGGAGGAGGTAAAACAAAAATCGCTGGGAGGCCCAAAGAACATCCCGATAAGTGAATTTCAAAAATGTTTTAACATTGGAAGGATCGTTTGCAGAGGTGCGTTGCGGTCAAAGGAGAATACTTTGAAGGTGATCAAAATTTGGTGTAAAAATATTAAAAAATAAAGAAATTATGACGAAATTCCCGTTTTTTTTTTGGGTCCCCCCCTCGTATACGAGGTCTGTTCAAAAAGTATGGCGACTTTGAATTTCCGCGGGCTACGTATATTCGATTTTTTCGAAATCGAATATACGTAGCCTCAAAATCGAAAATCGAAGACAAGCCAAAACACGTCTAAGCAAAACAGCTGTCAACAATTAACTAAACATTCAAAATAGCCGATTTTTTCAGCATAAGTGAGGGACACGAGTATCAACCTAACGCCACAAAAAAATCGAAAATCGAATATCCGTAGCCCGCGGAAATTCAAAATTCGCGATACTTTTTGAACAGACCTCGTATGTATTGTGAGCTGTTGTATATGCCGGCGAGGGGTCGATCGATCGTGGCAATAAAGGCCTATGTACGACAATACGCGAGTTTAACGAGGCGCGTGCGATTATCACGCAAAATGCACACAAGGCAAAAGGATGAAACTCACCCGAGCGACGGAGGGGTCGGCAAGTCTTTGTCGAAGCCCTGCTTTCCGAGTAGCCAGTAGGTTGGCATTTTTCCTTTGCCCTTGACATCGGTTGTGCCGCGATACTCGATATGATAGCCACCCACTTCGTTCAAACGATCCCAAGTCGCTTGGCTCAGATGTATCCTCCATGGAGCACCCGTTGACTCCATTCTCGATGCCGTGTTCACCGTGTCACCGAAGAGGCAATATCTCGGCATCGTAAGTCCAACGACACCCGCGCAGCACGGACCTGCGATTATAAAATTACGTGGTAAACGTATTACGAACCGAAGTTCCTCCGAACGGCGAGTAAGGAAAAGTTTTCTTTTTTGTTAATTGTCCCTATGAGGGGACTTTGTATTTGAGATAAAAAATTCTCACCCGTATGAAGTCCTATTCTCAGTCTCAATTGTGTCTTTGGCAAATGTTTTAGCTTGAATTTTCCGCTCTGATGCAATAAATCGAGCGCCATCGTTGCAATTTGTGACGCATGATCGGGTATTCTGACGGGACAACCACCGACAACCATGTAAGCATCGCCGATCGTCTCGACCTTGTAAACAGTATAAGCGTTTATCGTAGCATCGAAACAGGTATAAAGATCGTTAAGAAGATCAACGACCTGAAACGGCGTAGAGTACGCGGATATCGTCGTGAAGCCAACAATGTCCGAGAAATAAATCGTAACCTCGGCAAATTCTTCGGGATCCACGGGCATTCCAAGTTTGAGTTTCTCCGCGACCGAGCTGATTAATATTCATTGATTAGTTTATTGTCACGATTGTTCAAGCATTAACGAATAATAATTATGTGAAAGCTTGCCTCGGTAGCATACGGTTCAGTAGCTGCTCGGTCTTCTTCTTTTCCATGTCGAGCTGCTCGGTGCGCTCGCGTATGAGTTCTTCCAAATTGTTTGAATACTTCTCGAGCATTTGAAACATGGTATCGACAAAATTGACCTTCCTGAAAAATCGTTACAGCCAATTTGAATGCGGCAAACCACGAGTATACGATATATGTAAATATATAATCGAGCGTACCTGCCGTGATTCAATTTTTTGAAAAGATCATGAACGTCATTGAAATCAGGCCTCATGTCAGCCGCTTCCGCCCAACACTGACGCATTATATTTATAGCTTCCGGTGGCGCTGCTCCTTTGCTAACCGATGGCCTGATCAGAGGCGGTGGTTTCTTCACTTTTTCGATGATATCTGTCGTGCGACGAACGGGTCGTTGTTATATGTATGACAAACGCGATAAAATATGTATACAGGCGTGTTTACCTTCGGGTGAGAGAGCCAGCATGCAAAAGGGTTCGCCCCGAACCACGACTTCTTGCATTATAATGCCGAAACTGTAAACGTCCGCGGGCTGGGTACCTCTCTTTCGAAGATTAGGATGCCTCAGAAGCTCCGGGGCGGTCCACAAAAGATCTGCACGACCAGAAATGAGCGTATTCCGATACGTTATTTTTTTTTTTTTTCGCGTTTTCGTAACGCAAAAAAAAATTATGCAAATACCAAATCGAAATGAGGAAAACAATGAATGCGGAATGGAGTGTCAATACAATCGGGAAGCGACATTACAGCGATTTTAATGTATCCGATTTTTTTAGCGAAATGCTGAAAAAAAATTCATTGAAAAAATGTCTCCTTACGACTAATACGTCCATGTATTTTACCCCGCTCGTTACTAATGACCTAGTCATTTCCTCGAAAAACTCATAACTCCATTACAAATCATCAAAATTGTGTTTTCTTTTCCTTAAGGTAGTAGTCTGGTAACTTAAGCCGAATTTCATGTCTTTTTTGGAGGGGGTTTTTTTGTAGGAAAATAAAAATGAATCGTTTTGAATATTTAGGATGTTTTTATTTACATCTTAAAGAAACAAAAAAATTTTTTTTTTTAATTTAATATTTTATTATTATTATTATTGATCGAAGTTGGCACCTCGAAAAAAAAGCGCATAGGTGGCCCCGGTGATTTTGGCTCTTGATGTTATCTGAAATAAAAAATTCTCGATAATTCTTAATCTATAGACATGTCATTCTGGTCGGAACTACTGAAGTTAAATTTCATGGATAAACAACAAAATGGCGGACTTTGGAAAAGAACGTCCTTTTCCATTTTGTTATTTATCCATGAAATTTAACTTTAGCAGTTCCGACCAGAATGACATGTCTATAGATTAAGAATTATCAAGAATTTTTGATTTCAGATAACATCAATAGCTAAAATCACCGGGGCCACCCACGCGCTTTTTTTTCGAGGTGCCAACTTCGATCAATAATAATAACAATAATAAACTATTAAATTTTTTCAAACAAATTTTTTTTTGTATCTTTAATATGTAAATAAAAACATCCTAAATATCCAAAACGATTCATTTTTATTTTCCTTAAAAAAAACGCCCTCCAAAAAAGACATGAAAATCGGCTCAAGTTACCAGACTACTACCTTGATGTATCCGATTTTTTTAGCGAAATGCTGAAAAAAATTTCATTGAAAAAATTTCTCCTTACGACTAATACGTCCGTGTATTTTGCCCCGCTCGTTACTAATGGCCTAGTCATTTCCTCGAAAAACTCATAACTCCATTACAAATCATTAAAATTGTGTTTTCTTTTCCTTAAAAAAAAAAAAAAAACTCAAATATAATTTACACCGGACTCTATTGAATTCAAGCAAATAGAAAAATCTCGCCAACTCCATTTGCACAGCGAAGACACGCAATACGAGTAGACTGTTCGACGATACTGGAGTGCTTACCGCGAGCGGTCTTGGACGGTGGCAAGAGATTCTGTGCCTCGTAAAAAGCTGGCAATCCGTAATCGGTGACTTTGAGGACCCATCGGGCGTCAATGACGCAATTTCTCGAAGTCAAGTATCCGTGAACGCGAATGGGACTGCTGTGAAGATACTTGATGCCCTGTGGTATATACACATTTACATCCGCGTGTTCGGTTAATTTAAAAAAATAAATAAAAAAATAAAATAAAAAAAAAGCGTGATTGATAGCAACCAAAACGCTAACCCTCACGAGGTCCGTGAGGAGTGAGAGTCTAAAGGACCAATCGAGCTTGATCTCATCCTGGACCAGCACATCCTCGAGAGATCCCCTCGAGCAATAATCGGAAACCAAACACGGTCTGGTTGGCTCGGTCAGGCAACCGATCAGAGGATTTAGATTCTCGTGTCTCAGACCGTGTACCTGTAAATAATAAGGACGAGAAGATACGTTATACGAAGAATGTGCCGTCGAGTGATAAAGCGTCCTCTCACCGTGACCAACACGTCCATGGCTTTGCTTTTGAGCTCAAAAGTACCCTGGGACGGTAATTCCTTGAGCTGAACAAGATCACCCTGCGAATCAACATTCACGTTTACATACCATCGCGCTAACAAATTATATTTTGATTTTTCTTCATTTACGAAAAGCTTTGTCGCGCGTAACGCTCACGTTGTATCTAGCCCGAGGATCCTTGAGTATCGTGTGTCTAACGAGACTACCGGTGCTAGCCCGATGCCCGTGATGTGGCTTCAGAGAACCCACGCTACCTTGCAAAAGATCCGGTTTCTCAACTTCCGGCCCACCAAACTCTTGAAACTGATGTAGCCAACAGCACAGCATCGCTTCGATGCCCTCGTCAACCTGATCGTCACCGGAGTACACGCCGGACATAAAACAACGAGAAATCGTATTATATCGGGGTAATTGAAAAATATGTTATTGTAATCTCTCGTGCTTACCCTTCGGGAATCGGGCATTTGAGGGAATACAAAGTCCGACGCGGTGAGTATTATTTTGTAGGGACCTTTCGACATTCGTTTGTTCATAAGGTGTCTCCTGGAACGCGCAATCACACACGACGCTTATGATCTAATGATAGTCAACGGAAAGTAAATTGAATGAAAATTAAATGTTAAAAAAAAACAAGTAATTTACCGAATTAGAGCGACAGTGACGAGGGTCATGAGAGCAAAGAGCAGAGAACCCAGAACGATCGTGACTATGTGCGCCGCTCTTAGCGGTATCAAGTCCGCTGTAATAATAATAGAAAAATAATAGACAAATAAAAGAAGTAGTCTGGTAATTTAAGCCGATTTTCATGTCTTTTTTGGAGGGCGTTTTTTTGTAGAAAAATAAAAATGAATCGTTTTGGATATTTAGGATGTTTTTATTTACATATTAAAGATACAAAAAAAAAAGTTTGAAAAAATTTAATAGTTTATTATTATTATTATTGTTGATCGAAGTTGGTACCTCGAAAAAAAAAGCGCGTGGGTGGCCCCGGTGATTTTGGCTCTTGATGTTATCTGAAATCAAAAATTCTTGATAATTCTGATTTCAGATAACATCAAGAGCCAAAATCACCGGGGTCACCCACGCGCTTTTTTTTCGAGTTGCCAACTTCGATCAATAATAATGATAATAATAAAATATTAAATTTTTTCAGACAAATTTTTTTTTGTATCTTTAATATGGAAACAAAAACATCCTAAATATCCAAAACGATTCATTTTTATTTTATTATCAAAAATTCTTGATAACTCTTAATCTATAGACATGTCATTCTGGTCGGAACTACTAAAGTTAAATTTCATGGATAAATAACAAAATGGCGGACTTTGGAAAAAAAAACTTTTTTCCAAAGTTCGCCATTTTGTTATTTATCCATGAAATTTAACTTCAGTAGTTCCGACCAGAATAGCATGTCTATAGATTAAGAATTATCAAGAATTTTTGATTTCAGATAACATCAAGAGCCAAAATCACCGAGGCCACCCACGCGCTTTTTTTGCGCGTGGACTTTGGAAAAAAAAACTTTTTTCCAAAGTCCGCCATTTTGTTATTTATCCATGAAATTTAACTTTAGTAGTTCCGACCAGAATGACATGTCTATAGATTAAGAATTATCAAGAATTTTTGATTTCAGATAACATCAAGAGCCAAAATCACCGGGGCCACCCACGCGCTTTTTTTTCGAGGTGCCAACTTCGATCAATAATAATAATAATAATAAACCATTAAATTAAAAAAAAATTTTTTTTTTGTATCTTTAATATGTTAATAGAAACATCCTAAATATCCAAAACGATTCATTTTTATTTTATTATAAAAAATTCTTGATAATTCTTAATCTATAGACATGTCATTCTGGTCGGAACTACTAAAGTTGAATTTCATGGATAAATAACAAAATGGCGGACTTTGGAAAAAAAAACTTTTTTCCAAAGTCCGCCATTTTGTTATTTATCCATGAAATTCAACTTTAGTAGTTCCGACCAGAATGACATGTCTATAGATTAAGAATTATCAAGAATTTTTGATTTCAGATAACATCAAGAGCCAAAATCACCGGGGCCACCCACGCGCTTTTTTTTCGAGGTGCCAACTTCGATCAATAATAATAATAATAATAAACTATTAAATTTTTTCAAAAAAAAATTTTTTCGTATCTTTAATATGTAAATAAAAACATCATAAATATCTAAAACGATTCATTTGTATTTTCCTACAAAAAAACGCCCTCCAAAAAAAAAATGAAAATCGGCTTAAGTTACCGGACTACTATCTTAAGCGGCCGGCGTCAAGTATAATCGAGAGATAAGCTTTACACTGTACCGTTACAATCGTCATTCTCGCACGGTACTTCGGGACTCTTCTCATCAGTCAAATTATTATTGTCCACGAGTTGACGAAGTAACAATCGTTCCTCGTGCTCGATCACTTGGAGTATCGGTTTCCAACCGGTCAATCGCCAAGCGAGTATCCCGTAAGTGTACATCTTGTTGTTGTTCGTGTCGAGAGACGAATTGTCGCGCGTTAAAATGTTCAACGATTCGTTTAGACGCTCGAGTACGTTCGGTTCCGTGTAAACCTGTGTTCCGTTGTAGATCCTCTCGAGATCGTACCTTTAATTTGATAATTTAATAAAAAGTTACCGTACGACACGCTTGAGGGTTTTTACGCGAGTATTCCGGCGCGGTTAAATTGAAATATTACCGTTGATCGAAGGGCACGAGAGCGAGAAGATTTCTCGGCAGAGCCAATTCCGGACTCTTTGACGTTGGAAAACGCTTATTATTGAGCTGTTTGTCGGACGCTCCAACGGTCGTATAATTATTGAGCAAGGAAGATCTTGATTGTACGATTGTCGCGAAGGGGATGACGGAAGCGGGTAAAAAGAGATTTGGTGCTTCCGGATGAACGAGAAGGATTATTGAATTTTTTGTGTTAACTTGGGAGATCGCGCGTTTCACGAATTCCTCATCATCCACCGGTAAACAGAGGACGATCACTGCATAGACGTTTTGAAAGATCGTAAGAGATTGACGAATTAAATTTTCCATCGATATTTTCGACACGACCTCTCCAATTCGCTGTTATTTACCTCTGCAAGGAGCCGCTTGCAAAAGCCTCAAAGTTCCTTGAATTTGCTTGCTAGTTCCCCGATTTGGAATTACAGCGTGATGCCTCGGGACTATTCCGATACTACGTAGTGCACCGACCACCGATCGGTCCAGACTCGACCACGGCTCGTGATCTGCGAATCAAACAATCATTACGTTTTTCTTTTCGTTTGTGAACAACATTTTGACTGTTTTTTATTTATTTTTGCTTCTTTTGTATCTACCGGTACCGACGATAGCGACGGTTTTCCATCTAAAGTGAAGAAATATTTCGGCGAGTGCCTGGGCAACCGCCGGTACTGATGGCGAAAGTCTGATTGTCGATGATAGTTTGCTCTCTTGAATAATTCTCTGCAATGAACGAGAATCGCTTGTGTGTATATATTACATGTATATTTCGAGTAGGGCTGTTACTTTTATCCGGGTTAGCCGGATACCCGAATGTATCCGGGTATCCGGGAAATCGGATCCAACACTTCAGATTCGAATACCCGGAATATCCGGGTATCCGGGTATTCGAGTACCCACGGATCCGGGTAACCGGGTAATAACGAATACTGTCGGGCAATTACCCGAATTTTTCGCGTACAGGCTCAAATAGGACCGCCGGCGTAAACAAAAATAATGATATCGTATTAGTCTGGTCATAAAATAAGCCGAAATATAGGGCGTTAATAGTTACCATTGAAAAAAATTGGAAAATAACTTGTATCAAATTTGCTCTGTTCAAAGAAATTGTGCAAAACTACGGTAAAAACGAAAACTTAGTGTTGACGAATCAGACGTCACGGTTTTCCAATTTATAATAATTGTGTATTTAATCGGGAAAACATTTTACATGTGACACCCACAATTTTTTAGAATCTGCTGGTTACGATCACAATTTCTTGCCTGCGCATATTAAGAATAGCCGAGATCCGCTTCTTCACATTCTATATTTTCTCTCCAACTCTAAAGTTCATAAAAACTGCACACACGCCCATAAAGCAAATATACATTTCAGAAACTAAGGATATTTATTAAATAATAATAAATCGTGATGAAAAAATAATATTAAAGATGCAAATAGTGCAGGTCAACGTTGATTAAGTTCTTATGAAATGATCCAATGTGTTTCCCTAACATTGTATAGAAGATTATGTCATTGCTCTTTTAATCTACACAAGAATGTTTTATTGAAATTGTAGTTTTTGTCGGATGTGAATTGCAGTAAAGAAATAGTTTGGTAATAATAGTAAATACGCCTGCAAGATTCTTTCCAAGAATCTTCGTTATAATGATGATCTAATTTGTTTAATATTGATATCAGTCGGTAAAAATAAAAAGTGTAATTTTTCGCGTACAGGCTCAAATAGGACCGCCGGCGTAAAAAAAATAATGATATCGTATTAGTCTGGTCATCAAATAAGCCGAAATATAGGGCGTTAATAGTTACCATTGAAAAAAATTGGAAAATAACTTGTATCAAATTTGCTCTGTTCAAAGAAATTGTGCAAAACTACGGTAAAAACGAAAACTTAGTGTTGACGAATCAGACGTCACGGTTTTCCAATTTATAATAATTGTGTATTTAATCGGGAAAACATTTTACATGTGACACCCACAATTTTTTAGAATCTGCTGGTTACGATCACAATTTCTTGCCTGCGCATATTAAGAATAGCCGAGATCCGCTTCTTCACATTCTATATTTTCTCTCCAACTCTAAAGTTCATAAAAACTGCACACACGCCCATAAAGCAAATATACATTTCAGAAATTAAGGATATTTATTAAATAATGATAAATCGTGATGAAAAAATAATATTAAAGATGCAAATAGTGCAGGTCAATGTTGATTGAGTTCTTATGAAATGATTATGTGTTTCCCTAACATTGTATAGAAGATTATGTCATTGCTTTTTTAATCTACACAAAAATGTTTTATTGAAATTGTAGTTTTTGTCGGATGTGAATTGCAGTAAAGAAATAGTTTGGTAATAATAGTAAATACGCTTGCAAGATTCTTTCCAAGAATCTTCGTTATAATGATAATCTAATTTGTTTAATATTGATATCAGTCGGTAAAAATAAAAAATGGTCGGTAAAAATAAAAAGTGTAATTTTTCGCGTACAGGCTCAAATAGGACCGCCGGCGTAAAAAAAATAATGATATCGTATTAGTCTGGTCATCAAATAAGCCGAAATATAGGGCTTTAATAGTTACCATTGAAAAAAATTGGAAAATAACTTGTATCAAATTTGCTCTGTTCAAAGAAATTGTGCAAAACTACGGTAAAAACGAAAACTTAGTGTTGACGAATCAGACGTCACGGTTTTCCAATTTATAATAATTGTGTATTTAATCGGGAAAACATTTTACATGTGACACCCACAATTTTTTAGAATCTGCTGGTTACGATCACAATTTCTTGCCTGCGCATATTAAGAATAGCCGAGATCCGCTTCTTCACATTCTATATTTTCTCTCCAACTCTAAAGTTCATAAAAACTGCACACACGCCCATAAAGCAAATATACATTTCAGAAACTAAGGATATTTATTAAATAATAATAAATCGTGATGAAAAAATAATATTAAAGATGCAAATAGTGCAGGTCAACGTTGATTAAGTTCTTATGAAATGATCCAATGTGTTTCCCTAACATTGTATAGAAGATTATGTCATTGCTCTTTTAATCTACACAAGAATGTTTTATTGAAATTGTAGTTTTTGTCGGATGTGAATTGCAGTAAAGAAATAGTTTGGTAATAATAGTAAATACGCCTGCAAGATTCTTTCCAAGAATCTTCGTTATAATGATGATCTAATTTGTTTAATATTGATATCAGTCGGTAAAAATAAAAAGTGTAATTTTTCGCGTACAGGCTCAAATAGGACCGCCGGCGTAAAAAAAATAATGATATCGTATTAGTCTGGTCATCAAATAAGCCGAAATATAGGGCGTTAATAGTTACCATTGAAAAAAATTGGAAAATAACTTGTATCAAATTTGCTCTGTTCAAAGAAATTGTGCAAAACTACGGTAAAAACGAAAACTTAGTGTTGACGAATCAGACGTCACGGTTTTCCAATTTATAATAATTGTGTATTTAATCGGGAAAACATTTTACATGTGACACCCACAATTTTTTAGAATCTGCTGGTTACGATCACAATTTCTTGCCTGCGCATATTAAGAATAGCCGAGATCCGCTTCTTCACATTCTATATTTTCTCTCCAACTCTAAAGTTCATAAAAACTGCACACACGCCCATAAAGCAAATATACATTTCAGAAATTAAGGATATTTATTAAATAATGATAAATCGTGATGAAAAAATAATATTAAAGATGCAAATAGTGCAGGTCAATGTTGATTGAGTTCTTATGAAATGATTATGTGTTTCCCTAACATTGTATAGAAGATTATGTCATTGCTTTTTTAATCTACACAAAAATGTTTTATTGAAATTGTAGTTTTTGTCGGATGTGAATTGCAGTAAAGAAATAGTTTGGTAATAATAGTAAATACGCTTGCAAGATTCTTTCCAAGAATCTTCGTTATAATGATAATCTAATTTGTTTAATATTGATATCAGTCGGTAAAAATAAAAAATGGTCGGTAAAAATAAAAAGTGGAATTTTTCGCGGACAGGCTTAAATAGGACCGCCGGCGTAAACAAAAATAATGATATCGTATTAGTCTGGTCATCAAATAAGCCGAAATATAGGGCGTTAATAGTTACCATTGAAAAAAATTGGAAAATAACTTGTATCAAATTTGCTCTGTTCAAAGAAATTGTGCAAAACTATGGTCAAAATGAAAACTTAGTGTTGACGAATCAGACGTCACGGTTTTCCAATTTATAATAATTGTGTATTTAATCGGGAAAACATTTTACATGTGACAACCACAAATTTTTAGAATCTGCTGGTTACGATCACAATTTCTTGCCTGCGCATATTAAGAATAGCCGAGATCCGCTTCTTCACATTCTATATTTTCTCTCCAACTCTAAAGTTCATAAAAACTGCACACACGCCCATAAAGCAAATATACATTTCAGAAACTAAGGATATTTATTAAATAATAATAAATCGTGATGAAAAAATAATATTAAAGATGCAAATAGTGCAGGTCAACGTTGATTAAGTTCTTATGAAATGATCCAATGTGTTTCCCTAACATTGTATAGAAGATTATGTCATTGCTCTTTTAATCTACACAAGAATGTTTTATTGAAATTGTAGTTTTTGTCGGATGTGAATTGCAGTAAAGAAATAGTTTGGTAATAATAGTAAATACGCCTGCAAGATTCTTTCCAAGAATCTTCGTTATAATGATGATCTAATTTGTTTAATATTGATATCAGTCGGTAAAAATAAAAAGTGGAATTTTTCGCGTACAGGCTCAAATAGGACCGCCGGCGTAAAAAAAATTATATCGTATTAGTCTGGTCATCAAATAAGCCGAAATATAGGGCGTTAATAGTTACCATTGAAAAAAATTGGAAAATAACTTGTATCAAATTTGCTCTGTTCAAAGAAATTGTGCAAAACTACGGTAAAAATGAAAACTTAGTGTTGACGGATCAGACGTCACGGTTTTCCAATTTATAATAATTGTGTATTTAATCGGGAAAACATTTTACATGTGACACCCACAAACTTTTAGAATCTGCTGGTTACGATCACAATTTCTTGCCTGCGCATTTTAAGAATAGCCGAGATCCGCTTCTTCACATTCTATATTTTCTCTCCAACTCTAAAGTTCATAAAAACTGCACACACGCCCATAAAGCAAATATACATTTCAGAAACTAAGGATATTTATTAAATAATGATAAATCGCGATGAAAAGATAATATTAAAGATGCAAATAGCACAGGTCAATGTTGATTAAGTTCTTATGAAATGATCATGTGTTTCCCTAACATTGTACAGAAGATTATGTCATTGCTTTTTTAATGTACACAAGAATGTTTTATTGAAATTGTAGTTTTTGTCGGATGTGAATTGCAGTAGAGAAATAGTTTGGTAATAATAGTAAATACGCCTGCAAGATCCTTTCCAAGAATCTTCGTTATAACGATAATCTAATTTGTTTAATATTGATATCAGTCGGTAAAAATAAAAAATGGTCAACCAAATGATCGGACATGAACAGCGATATAATCCCGGTTTCTCAATCTTCCGGTAATAATTTATTATTCGTCTTACTAGCTGACCCGGCGAACTTCGTACCGCCTAACAGTCAATGAATGTCGTGTTAACTTTTAGCTAAACTTAATTTAGGATTTTATTAACGTAATAAAATGAATACTAAAAATTTATTAAGTTCAATAGTTTATTAGGATAATATATATAAAGAAAATAAAAGTTCAATAAAAGTACAAAAATCAAGTATTTCAATGGCGTCAGCAAGACGTTTGCTTTATTGAAGCTATGTATTTTGCTGCATGGTTTGCACTCGGGTTGATTCTCTTCAGTGAAGCACCTTGTGATATATGACATTTTTCGTTTTGTTATCAGGCGCAAGAACAAATAAAGCGGATGGCCAACCCTAAGACCCCCGCCCCCTACGTTAGATGCCAAATCTAATTTATTTAAAAACTCATTTTATTCATAATTTTTTTCCGTGAAGTTTTCAGATATTTTAATAGTTATTCTGCTATTCGGAGCGGAGACGAATCCAACAAATCAGGGATCATTAAAATCGGTCCAGCCGTTCTTGAGTTATAAGTGGTGTAACTAACCCGGCTTCGTTTTATATATAAAGATAAATGTACTTCGCAAACATTGTTCTTGGCAACATCAACGCGTGCCTCACAAATTGTGTAAATTGAACAATTATTTTCAGCATTTTCGGCATCAATTATCGGCGATAATAGCCCGATGTTATCCGTTATTATCCGAGTACCCGGTTACCCGGATACCCCGAAACTATTCGCATACCCGAATCCGTTATAACCCGGATATTATCGAGTTATCGAGATATAAGGATTTGAAGCGTCGGATCCGTGAAACCCGAATTACTCGGGTATCCGGATACCCGGAAAAGTTCAAGCTCCAGTGTGCAACAGCATCATCTTCCGCTCGAATGCCGCATAACAATAGGGGACTTTACGCTGCTCGGCACTGATAACGAAGCATCGTTATATCCTCGATTCGAGAAACAAAAGAAATTGAAATTTGCGGAAGATTTCGACGAGCAGTCAATCCGATATAACGCGATTCGCCGTTTTTGTTCCTTTCGTCAAACTCTGAATTTTAAACATTTTTTTTTTCTTCTTATTAATCTATCCGGTAATGCGCGATTTATCGTTTATTCGTATCACGAGGAGAATTTTTTATTTTTTCTTCTAATTACCAAAGGGCAGGTCCAGGTGAGAAGAGGTTTGTCCCAGAGATGAGCTAGTCTCGCAGCGACCTCGCAGGTATTTGGATCGAGTGCGGCAATGAGGGCTTTAGTCGTAGATTGTCCGAGAGCCTGTACGAGAATCCCCAGACCCCAGGATTTGCTCTCGCACGTAACTGCGATGGTAAACGTGAAATTGTATAAAAAAAATAAATATCAATTCCCGTGCCAACGGAGAAATTGGACCTATCCGCGTAAACGCGGGTTAAATATCGAAAGATCCGGGACAACAAAATTGTTTTTTTTTTCAATTGAATATGAATAGAGCCGAGCGTATATATCCTCCGAGGCAAAAGTCTCGCAAGCTAAAGTATATACGACGAAAAGATATTTAAAATCGTAGTATAATTTGTACGAAATTAAATTATAAAGACAATTTATATCTGAGAGAAAGTTATACATATCTTTGCATATCATTTTTATCATTGAAAACGTATGCTATATCGAACCAACTGAAAATCCAAGGAGAACGGAATCTTCGCGGGAAACGGGACAACACGAGCGCGTAGATGCTATGAGAAAGAAGAGAGAAGAGAGAAAAAAAAGGACACACGCGATATCGATCGTAAATGAAACCGAAAGCTCCGCGAGCAAGATAGAGGTAGCGTTATTTAGATTGATATTTATGAATATTAATTAGCGCGTGACTCACGGGATCTTTGTAGCATGACGATTGATATTTTGGCACTGTAAGTAGCGAGAAATTCTTGTATCTCCGTTGTGTCCGACTGATCGTCGCAATTATCGCCGAGAAAAACAACAACGTCAGCCCCGGTCGTATCGGACGACGAGAATGAAAACGAGGGAGATGATCGTCTCAAAGCCCGTCCTGGTGGCGGCGAATAACGTTCGGCGACGGCAATAACGTTCACACAACGTTCGTATACAATGACGAAAACAATCAGGAGCCACCACCAATTATGGTGAAACCGGGCTCGGGCCATGGGCCCTTCCCGCTTTCCTTCTCTCTCTTCTTCTTCTTCTTCTTATTGTTGTCGTTTACCCGTTCATTGTGATCCTCGTTAACGCGCCGAGTCTCCGTTTCTTCATTATTATTTTCTGCGCGTCGAGCACTCCCGAAGTTGGCGTTCGACCGTCCAATGACAACGATGAAAACACGATATGAGCGTTACGAGCGTTATTCATCACTGACCTAACTCTCTTCTCACGGCACGTTTAAACGCGACGCTTTATCTTAATGACGTTTTAAATTCTACACGATAAATCATGTCTCATTGGTAAAACATGTAGTAGAGATATGGGAAATTAATTTTACTTGCAATTCATTGGGGCGCGCGCGCGCGTTTCACTTTGACATCCGCGGTATCGAACTGAAGGGTAGAGAGTAGCGAGAAGCGGCAGCATCCGCGAAAACGCGCGAGCAAACGTCCCGGGGATAGCAAATCTCACCCTGCTCTCGTTGTTATATACACGTATAACTATTGCGCATCGTCAGCAGCGTCGCATCATGTATATATTGAAACCGCCGTGTTATTGTGGTTCGAGGGATGAAATGGATTTGCAATTATTTTTCTGTAATCGTGATTTTACTTTTTTCTATATACTTGCGCTAAAACGTATTGTTGAGTTTAAAAACGAAGAAACGAATAGTTTATCATTTCTGTTACTCGTTAAAAAGTAAACAATCCAATTCGGTAAGAGACACATTTTTTGACTCGTATTTGTTCCGCGTGAATCGGTATACTGAGCGGCATTGATTTTTATATTTCAATAAGTAATCATCAATTTTGTATAGTTGCACAAACTAATATATCAAACAATGAATTCTGATTGAAGAATATATACCATAATATTTATTATTGCGTGTTCCAACTTATACCATTTCGGGTTTTTACTCATGACCCATCCCAATTCCATTTTTTCCATTTTTCCCCCTATCACTCCCTACCCGCACTTCGCTAAGCTAATCTAACTTCCATTGCGTCCGCAGACGTCTTAGGCTAGACTGTATCGCATTTGCCATTGACACAAGGGAAACTGCGGAAAACCTGTGCCGATACAGACGGCTTTTTGTTTTGAATGAGTTTCAGTTGTATTACCATCAGAACCTCGGAAAAACTGCCTCCCGCTCAGTATATTTTATTTTTATTTTTCAATAAGTAATCATCAATTTTGTATAGTTGCACAAACTAATATATCAAACAATGAATTCTGATTGAAGAATATATACCATAATATTTATTATTATGTGTTCCAACGTATACCCTTTCGGGATTTTACGCATGACCTTTCCCAATTCTATTTTTTCCATTTTTCCATTTTCCCCCTATCACTATCTACCCGCACTTCACTAAGCTAATCTAACTTCCATTGCGTCCGCAGACGTCTTAGGCTACAATGTATCGCATTTGCCATGGACCCAGGGAAATCGCGGAAAACCTGTGCGGATACAGACGGCTTTTTGTTTTGAATGAGTTTCAGTTGTATTACCATCAGAAGATCAGAAAAACTGCCTTCCGGCCAGTAGTCGGCGTGCAAGCCAGTGCACGGCTAAGCGGTCACCCATCCCAGTACTGACCGCGGCCAATACTGCTTAACATGGGAGATCGCCGAAGCCGCGCACCGACCGCGCGTCCAATGCTCTCGGCTATATACCATAATCATTTTTAACTGAATAAATGTGACTAATTACTCCAAATTATTTTTAAATTATTTGGAAAAACGTTACAATCGAACATTTCTTCCATTCAATAATTATTGATAATAGTTTTGTTGAAGAACAGCAGTATTGAAAACAGTTGTCAAATATACAAATTTGACAAAAAGTTTGTACGTTTAAACTAGAGTTTTTGAATCCGTAGAGCGACCCGATGAACGCCAAAACATTCAGAAAAGAGTTTATTTTATGTTAAGAAATCACTGAATAACATTTGGCCAATGAACTGTTTAGTTATTAATACCGAATCTTGGCTGAATCGAAATTTAGTAATAATAACTAAGTATTTATTTCATCATATGCAACTAAAAAAAATAGTTGGTATTAACAATCAACTTTTTTTCTCACAGTAGATAGATGGTAAACAATGAGTACGAAGCATCGGACCATTGGGAAAGACGCGAGGATCGATGGAAAAGAAGAAATCAGACGTTATAAGAAAAATAATTTTTATAATTCAATTTTTCTCTTCCTCCCTGTTCAATGAATTTCGAGCGACATGAACATGCTCGATTGCGACTATGCCTTTTTCATTATAAAATAGTTTACGCAACACAATAAGACTTCCGACGAATGATTAAAAAGTAAAAATGAACATATTCCTGTAGACGATTATCGCAAGCAATCAATATTCGATTATGTCGTAGATAAATACATTTTCATACGGTTTGACGTACAAGAAATTCAATTTTTTTTCACATTACCAATAGAGAGAATAGCGTTTGTTCCATTTTTTTTTTTTTATCTCTCTCTCGATACTCATAATCGATGATTCAGAAGATCAGGAACAAAGTGACCCGATGGGAATGTCTTTGTAGATTTCAAATATTTTAAAAGTCGATAGCCTTTGGACGTGTCTTGACGTATACGTAAGCCGCGATGAGAACAAATATCGCGGCTATAGTCGGTAGAACAACGCTGAAAACACGCTGTTTGTTCTCCATGAACTCCTTTTTACGCTCCTTCTTCTGCTTGTTTGTCTCTTTCGTTTTTCCCTTTAGCTGACGCATGGCCAATATCTGTGCGATACAAAAATTCAATTAACCTCAATAATCAGATAATTCGGTGATACTCCGGTGTATGATTCTAGGTTTAATTCAAAGACATCTGTGACTTTTTGCGAGTGCAACATGGAATCGATGCTGCCGAAGGGGGTTATTAATCAATATGCGAAAATCTGTTCTATCAGTGTTGACTTTTTCACTCTGTTATAACATTGAGGCAAATATGTACTTTGAGATTGTCGTAACTCTTCGATCAATCGTTCATTAGTAATTCAACTGTTATATTATTTACCTTGTTTTGTGATTCAGGCGATCCAAAGAAAAATCGTTAAATATTGCGCTTTCGTGAAACGGATCACCGACCGGACGTGCGATCCAGAACAAAATTGTGACACGTAAGCCCGAGACGTCACCTGTGGAAGAAGAGAAACCACCTCCTCGCCGCAACAAGGCACAACAGCAGCAGCAACCAACCCGCTACTTTCCACAATCGAGATATCTCGAATTCCTTTCGAGATTAATCGCACAGTAACTCGTGGGGTATTACGGGTCACTCATTTTGTTATCCGCAATAGAAATAATCAGTTTCCCGCTCATCATTCTCTATTATTTTTCTCTCTTTCGTTGTGGTTTATAATAGTTGAGTGGAGCCAAAGAAATACACATTTATATATGTACATATCGGTATATATATTTTTTGTTTTTTTTTTCGTTCAAATGATATTTTGCTAATGTGCAAGATTTCAGATTGCACAGAGGTATATCGCGAATATACACAGATACCGGACAGCACATACATCATTCTGGATATACATTATTATTTAAAAGGTAACAATCAATATATAATAAAATAAACATAAGCTGACTTGTCCCGCGGTTATTGTTCAATCGTTGTTTTTATATAATAATATATACCTCTTTATACTTTTGTTCCATTTGAACATACCGCGAAGACTGTTGGTCGTGTTGCTGATATTTTATGGAGCAACGCACGACGCGCATACGTCTCTACAAGTTTCATAGATATAACATAAATAATAAACATATGTTGTTTTAATGAGGATCATATCACAGTTGGAAGGCTTGAAATATCATATTCTTTCGATCCGATTTACCTTTTATTTACCTTGTTTTCGGACTCGGATGAGCAGCAAAAACAACATCCCGAGGCTGTCGCTCATAACTCGTTAAAAGTACCGTTCAGTAACGCAATGTACATTTTTCCTCGCAACCTCTTTTTTTTCTCGTTTTTCGTAACTTTCAAAAAGTTTTGAAATGGCGTTCGTCGTTCGTTCGTTCGTTCGTTCATTCGTCTATTTTTTTTTGTTTCGTCATCGTCTTTAAAGCCCCAATAAATTTTTTTGAAGCTTCAGCCAGTCGTTTAGCTTTTGCGTCGCGTTTCTTTTCTCGACGAGAGCAATTGCGGCGTGTTGAAATTTGTCCTCATTTTTTCGTATATACATCATCGCGTCCTGTTCCAACTGAGTTATTTTATCCGGACGAATTTCCTCCATCGGAAGCATTTCCGTGAGGTAAGGATTAAATCGATAGTAGACATGATCGGGCAGTAAGTCGTTCAGCATTGTGTGCACGGCTGTAAAAAAGAATTCAAGGGTTTCACGTGACTGGTAAGGGAAAAAAAAAGGATTTTTCTTTTGCGCGTTAAGTACTACCTTCGGTATCGGTCGCGCTGGCCAAGATTTTATGAAATTTCTCCTTCCAACTTGATATCGTTATTTCCTTGATATCTTCATCGCTGTCAGCGATTTTCGTCGGTGTTCGTCCAGTGCCGAACGAAACAACACACTGAATCGGATTGTTCGGCCAGAGTTGCTTAGCTTCGTGAATCGCTACGGCGCACGGGTTGTTAACCATCAAACCTTGAATGCGATCACATGATATTATGCATTACATGAATTATTAATTGTTAAATCTCCTTGGTGACTACGAGACAAAGTGTATTATTTCAAAAACCGTACCACCGTCGGCGAACAAGTATTCTCCGCGTTTAAATTCCTCGAAATACGTCGGTGCAGCGGCTGAAGCTCTCACCGCTTCCCAAAGCTTGTGTCTATGGGATCCCATATACTGGCTCTCAACTCTGTGCGGCAGTGTGTAGTTTCGAAATATATAGGCCATCATGTGAGCGTGATTTATCACCGTTGACACTGCAGCGAACTGTGCAAAAAGTGTAGTTATGGATATTAAATTTTACCTCTGTATAAACGAAATAACGGCGCGACGTCGAGAGAGCTTTAATTTTTTTTTACCTTTGGTGTATTGTGATCGCGAGCCGTTTTTATGAGATCTTTATCGCCCAATTGCTCCTGCAATATTTCCTCCCATAATTCCGTATCGTAGTAGGCGTGACTCCAAACCAAATTGCTCGCCCCTCGAATCGTACCACGGTTAAATATCTTCGCGCTCAAAACCTTGTAGAGTTCGGAAATATCGTGCAAAGTTTTCCTCTTTTGTCCACCTGAAGGGGAGACGAAGAGAGAGGTTGTTGTTTATTGGTTTTTTTAAATGTACGATTAACAAATTATACGCCGATGTATCCGAGCGGCCGAGTAATAATCTTTATCGATAATACGCTGCGCGTACGATATGAGATCGTACGTGTAAATACCTAAGGTAACGGTGAGCATGGCACCCGTGCTAACGCCGCACATGTAATCGAACATCTCGTGTACCCTTTGACCCGTTAACTCTTCCAATTTCTTCAACATCTCTATAACGACGAGACCTCGCATCCCGCCACCATCGATAGCTAAAATTCTGATGCCCCGACCGGGCAGTGGTTCCACGTGTCCCATAACAGCCAAAGCTTCTCTGATGGAACCTAGACAGATTAAAACTCCCTCAATAATGATAAACATTTTGTCTTCTTAAATACAATCGAAAAAAAAGATGAAAAAGTAAAGAGACCATTTATCTGCGGGTCGTCGGTCCTTCTTCGGGCTCTTAGAAGTACACCAATGGCTCCTTCCTTAATGGCGTAATGTCGTGCCTCCGGATATTGTTCTATGTGATTTATCAAATCCTCGACTCTTCGCCACTTTGACCCTGCCGATTCGGCAGTCGCGATACTGTTCAAAACGTGTCTCGTTCTCGACGCGATACTCTGTTTCGATATATTCGTTGGCTTGTTTATCTTCCACTTCGGTACCGCCGCGTCGTTAACGATCGCCGCCGCTGTTCCTTGTGTCGCACTTTTATTGCCTCGAGCGACATTGAATTGCGGCAAGAGAGCGGATAGAACCTGTGGAAAGGCGTATATCTGATCCCTAATGGTCTGTTCCGTAACTCCTTCCTTGAGTTTCTGGACATCCTGAACTTTGGTCTCCTCTTCGGGCACCGTAATTGCCACTGCTTTCTCCGTTGAGCTGCCCGTCTCAACGTTCGATGTTGCGTCATCTTTGTTGTTTGGCTTTTCACTGAGACTCTCGGATACGGAAAATTTTCTCATATTGTCGATCTGAGCGTACGTCACCTTCTTGAAAATTTCGATCCATTGCTTGCTGAGAATAAACTGTAGATTCTTGTTATATTCCGAGGCATTGGGAGTTATTCCGCCAAATTGATTGAAGAGCTTCCAGCGATTTTGCAGAGACATCTTTGTTCTCTGTACGACGCTCAACGAACCTGAGATTTTTGAGGCCATCGTCGTTGCGTTAACAGTCGCATCTCTGCTGTTTGCCGTTTCAGTCAGTTGTCTGAAAAAATGTACGAACAAATACGATGATATTACACACCGGTCTATTTTATTATAAAAAATAATTGGCGCATGTCTCTCGCACATGGACCGCAATCGTTTTGTATCAAGGCGTATAATATACCTTCTTACGTATATACTTCGCGTACTATAACCTATAGATAACATCGAGCAATTCAATTTTGGCTATTCCAATGTATTTATGTAAATATAGGAAAATATACACCACTAAAATAAGAAGAATATAGTGTACGCGCAAGTATACCTGCAAATATGTCAACATGTTTTCCATCGAAGAGTTAATGCTCTGACGGATATCATATTGCAACGGATACACCAACTGATATGAAAAATATGTTTACCAGTAGAATGCGCATAAAAAAAAAACGCTGTTTACACCTCAAGAGTGCTCAGGGAGCTGCTTGAAACGATTTAATGTATACTGTTGAACGCGTATCTTTAATCCCGAGCTTGTATTGATCAGATATTAATTAAGAAATGACGCAAAAAAATATGGAGAACTCGCTCTTTGTTATTACTCATCGACGCACGCACATTCATCAGGTATTCTTTTCTGCATCAGCTGTCATGATCAGCCGTTGCCACTCATTGATTATATATATAGATATATTTTTTTTCCTAATCGATATTTTTGGGCATGTACTCTACGTATATTATCGCAGTATAACAAAAGCGTGCTCGTGTGTAATTACGTAATGAAACGTATAGTATACCGATGAGCATTTATCGATAGGATACTCTTGCTCTTTTATCCTATTTTAATAAAATATAATGTCTTTATAAGGGTTTGAATACGGAGATATAAAACGAAAAGCAAAATATTATACCTGGTAACGGCTGAGACGCATCTGCTTCGGCAATGTCGTACGTGCTTGCTGAGAACCATGTTAATAAAATAATTAACGCAGCAGCGATCACCGAATATATATATCTATAACGCACACCACAAAATAACACAGGATTTGAACAAGCCCTCAGAGATTTAGTATTTATTGGAATACACCGTAGTATGTATATTGAGTTATACGACAGTCGGTGTATTTTTTGTTTTCTTATATTTTTAAAAATTGTTTGTGATATACGTATATCTAGTATGTGATTAGAAGCTTTCTCGCATGCGTCGTTCTTCTTGTTTCACCGTCGGGATTTTGTTTAAGACGCAATAACTATATTTTTGTTCACTTAAGCTTTTTATGTCGTTTTATCACGTATGTAAAAACTCGTAGATAATAAAAACACTATCGAAGTATATTTTTATAAAAGGCACGAGTTTTAAATTCGTTTTCAAATTCGTAGTGATTCGCAGTAATTTCTTTATATTAATTATGCTCGTATTTTCTTTGTATTACTACTATATCTACTATATATAGTTGTATCGTTCTATTAAACTAATGTAATATATATATAATGTCAGATTGAATGATTTTTGGTTTACTGAAGCAGGAAGAGAGAGATCGGCCTTTTTATAGCGACAATCGGCGGCGATACGTTACGTATGCAACGTGCACTGGGCACGACGCCACCGCACCGGAGCAGTTGTAAATACGCGCGATCGCGCGATATCACGGGCTTTGTTGTTTTGGCACTAGTTAGCGCAGAGTATCCCGGACCGGCGCGTTTCCGCGATACTCTCTCGCTCTCTCCTTTGCCCTTCTACAATCTATGCTGTCCGGTACATAGGTGCAACAATTGAAACAATATTTTTGTTTATAAGGCACATGCTGTTATGATTCTGCGTATACCAGAGAGAGGATTCTCGGATGAATTTCGTACGGTCGCGCGCGCGACTCGTCTGGTCAACACGTGAGCCATATTGTTATTTACTTGTTTGTTTGTCGTCGATGCATTTTTCTCAATATATTAATATTAATGCGATTTAAAAAAAGGAACGAATAAACGAACGCCGACAACGTTTGAACTTCCGGGAAAATGGCTACGGCGGATTTACGATCACGGTAAGAAACGTAAGGTGAAAAGCTTCACTTTTTCCAAAACGAGCCATGTTGAAAATCTCGAGCGAAAAAGTATAAAAATTCTCCATCGTTAAAACAGTTTTAATTATATACAGTTTTTGTTACCTACTGTGGGAGTTTACTTCGTCGTTTAGAGTTTTTGCACGCAGAGGACTGAACCGACCAAGTCCGTCAGTGACGCGCGCAGATGCGTTGCTACATCCGGCTGTTTTCGTCACATTTTTCGCGGCGTTGCGCCCCGAAGAAGTCAATGTTTACAACGATCGTATCGTGTCCTCGAAATTCACAACTTGCGACATGACTGATCAGGATCAAGACAGCGGTGATCGTGGCGACGGTGATAATTTAAAATCGGACAAGCTGTTTACTCTGAAGAAATGGAATGCGGTGGCCATGTGGAGCTGGGACGTAGAGTGTGATACCTGCGCGATATGCCGTGTTCAAGTGATGGGTAAGTCGTTCACAACCTATAATATTATATATATATCTTGATATTACAATAATATTGTTGTTCCGACGAATATGTGGCGCAATTGTCGACCGTCTGAAAAAAACATTCTTCTCGGCAGCCTATTTTATCCCCTTCTGTGTGCACCATCGCAAGTTGAACATAGCGAATAAGCAAAAGAATCATTTCTAACGACGCGATGACGAACGAGAGCTCTCTCAAATTTGTCGTCCTTTTTTTTTTCACAGATTCTTTGTTTATGTCGTACTAATGTATTTAATCACTTTTATTTGGTAAAAGTGTCAGTATTTAAATTTTCTAAAATAATGCATTACAAAGAAAAAATACGACAAAGAATAACTTTGTGGAAACTAACTGGTGGCACTAGTAATTTTATTATGCATAATAAGGAATGTGTAAAAATAAATTAGCCTCCACTCGAAGGGTACGTAAATATATACAATTTTTTTTATTATCCGTTGTTCATTCAAAATAGAGCTAATTTTGGAAAATGCTTGTGGCACCTATAGATACAAAAAAAAGAAAAAAAAATCGTGATAACGCCTGGAGCTTTGAAGATTTTGGACTCTGGCAATACCAATGATAATCTCATTCCTTCTCAATTAACTATTCATCTTTTTTTACCGCTCGTACAATATCTCATTCATCTTTTTTTTCTTTCTCAAATACAAGTACGATTATTCGATACGTATACAAATTATTATTACAAATTTTTGCTCGGTTATGTACACGTGTGTTATACCTACATCTAAAAAAACAGGACGTATAAGATATTAGTAATAAACTATCCAAAACTCTGACTATATACACAAAGATATTACGTCCAGCGTATCCACGTTTGAAAATATATGTACACATACGAATTAAATATTTCCTTTTCTTTTATAGAGCATTAGTAACGCCACTATGAACTTTTTGTAATCGTCCGAGGTAGAGTTCGGCGGACTCTGTACATAAAGGGACGAGGGGAGGAAAAAAAAATCGTTTGCATCTAGCGAACGGCGATGCTTGATGAAAGCGAGACAAAAGCGTTCAACGTACCGTGTTGTCAGTAGCTATTGACAATGTGAAACATCTACGAGCATCGTTGAGTATACGATTACGTTATACACGTGCAACAGAGTTTCGTACGATTTTTTTTTTCGTTGAGCAATACAATACTCCATACAAGTAACATTATTTATACCTGCGCAATGAGCTTTGCAATTCGGGGGAAGAAAAAATGTAATTTCAGCGAATGAGTGATACGTTGCAAAATCTCTGCATGAAAAATGAAACGTCAATGACGCGCACTAACAAATTTGCAAGTTACAACTGGAAAAACATCTTATTCAATGTTAAACATATTTTGATTTTGACACGGCACAACGAAACTTTATTCATAAACATAAACAACTATAAATTCGGCAATAACCGTAATTTCATAAAGTTTGTTAATAATTATGAAATTTGATCTTGCTAACGTTTGAAAGAAATTTCGTAATAATTATTGTACGCATATTTCGTTTTGTCAAAATGAAAATTTGTTAACATCAAATAAATTGTTTACCAAAGAAATACGTCGGACTCTATTAAATTCAAATAAATGAATTTTTCTCAATATCGTCCGTAAATTGAACAATAAAATTGCTAACAAAAAAACCATATATATATACATTAGGAAACGTTATCCGGAGAATTGCATCTGTAGGACGAAACTTTTTTTTTCTCCCCGGTCAGCGATATGCGTTATAACGTATAAAAAAACAAAAAAATTTTCTAAACAATGAGAAATATAGATGTGTACCTAACACGCCGTTGGCATAGGTTTCATATTGGCAACCGCGCTCATTCTTCTCACCGGTCCGGTGAGTCTCTTTTCAATTTCCTCGAGCGAACGTCCCCTCGTTTCCGGCACGAAAAATACGACAAAACCAAGACCAGCGAGGCAAACGACGCAGAACATCCAAAACGTTTCACCCTGTCCTATCGAGCGGATAATGCCCTTGAATGACTTTGTAACGATAAACGTGCACAGCCAGTTGAACGCGGTGGCTACACTGGCCGCGGGTCCGCGAATTTTCACCGGCAATATTTCGCCCATCATGAGCCACGGTATCGGCCCAAAACCGAGTGAAAATCCAATAACGTAAATGACAAAACTGACGAGCGGCAAAAAGCCCAATCCCGACATGTCGATATCGCTGTCCTTCGCGTAGAAGAAACAACCGAGGGTGAATAGCGTAACGATCATCGATACGCTGCTGATGTAGAGCAGTATCTTACGACCAAGACGATCGATCAGGGCGGTTGCGACAAAAGTCGAGGCAAAATTAACTATGCCGACGATAATCGTGCACAGATTACCGTTTATATCGCTGCCAGCATCCTGCAAACGAATCACAACGATTTTAGATCATGACGATATTACAAAAAGGAAAAAAAACAAAAACAACAACGAATAACAATTACCTCGAAAATCTGCACGGTGTAGAATATAACGGCGTTTATACCGGACATTTGTTGAAAGAACATTAGTCCCAGGGATATAGACAATGGTTTTACGTTGTTCCATTTGATAAGCTCGAAAAGCGGACTCTGCGAGGCGTGTCTCTCGCTATCGACGTGAGTCTTTTCCACGGCGGCGAGCTCGTCGCTAACGTCAGCGCTTTTACCGCGAAGCCATTCGAGAGATTTACGTGCCCGCTTCGTTTTACCCTTGGATATGTACCATCTCGGTGTTTCCGGTATTAGAAACATCAGAAGGAGAAATGGTATCGGTAGACAAGCGCCTAAAAGCGCCAGATTCGACCAATTGAGGTACATACCCGCGATGAAACACAGTAGTATTCCTGTTGGAGGAGATTTTTTTTTTTTCCGCGAATTAAAGACACAGGAACTTGGGAGAAGATGAAGGCAATGCGTGAAAGTTAACCGTAAAACACTGACCTACGTTGCCAAGAGCGGTCGGTAAAAGGCCCAGAGTACCGCGAACTTCCGGCTGTATAGTCTCACCGAGATAAACCGGCAACGACAGTGACGCTATGCCCACGCAGAAACCGGACAATGCCCGACCGGCCAAAATCATACCGACGTCGTTGGCAAGAGCGATCAGTAGCCAAGCTTTGAATCAAATAATCATTCTTTCATTTATTACAATTGTTATTTGAAAAAAACTTGACAATTTTTCGTTGCATTGAAAAAAGTGTTTATTTTATAAGAACGACAGATACTCCGTTCGGCCTCTCGTCTCTCTGAACAGCAATGATCTCAATAGACACGCAAGGCCATTTCTTCACGGTATATATTATCGTTAATAAAAAATATCGACTAGTATATTGTGGTTTTCGCCTTGAGAAAAAAATTATTTTTATCCAACGACTACGGAATTGAGTACTGGCGGAAGTAATTTTTCTCCCACTTTATCCTCTCTCTCTCTCTCTCGCTCAAGAACTCACAAGATTTTTGTATTCGTATATACGCGTTTGCAAAATAAACAGAGTGTCTTGATAATCGTCTTGAATTGTCTTGAAAATTCAACAAGAGCGAATATAATTTAATTCTTCTCGTTTGTTTCTTAAGTAAAATTAAAAGTTTTTATCTGTCGCTTACCTCCGATGAACGGAAAGGCCGTGCCGAGTATCGTATTCCTTCTTCCCAAATATTCGATGCACGGACCACCGAAAATTCCGCCAAACAGTGCGCTCAGCGGCATAATTGACCCAATCCAGGATTCCTGTGACGATAGAAGAAAACAAAAAAAAATGAAGAACGAAACGCGACTGGATTACGAACGGCACGAGGCGTCCGAGGATTGTGTTTTCTCTTGAGATACGCGACACCGCGAAAGAAACGTGATTTTCGTGAAAACATGACGCGATTATTCGCGCGCATGGACGAATTTACATAACAACTTGTTTATCGGTGCATACATAAAAAAAAAAACAAACAACAAACATTTGTAGCGCGGTGAGCATTGGAGCAATTATATTCCTCCCGGTGGGAATTTACCTTTACAAAAGTAAGTTAAGGTAGTAGTCTGGTAACTTGGGTTAAAAAAATCGGAAAAATTTTTTTTTTCTTAATTTGAAAGTACAATGTCTTGAGAATATACTGTGAAAATTTCGGACCGAAATTCGAAATACTTCCGGAAGTTATAATGAGCTTTCGAGAGCGCCTCGAAGCCGCACTATTGTTTACGCACATCCTTTATACCTGGGTTGACTCTGTTGTAGTATTACATTGTATTTTATAATACTTAGAATCTGTACCAACATAATATGTATTTATTTTAAAGTATATTGACGTTAAAATTCATAGATGGTGCATGGTATATTGACGCGTAAACATCTAAGATGGATAGGAAAGGAAAAAAACGTGGTACGAAAAGTCCTGGAGATCCAGGTA
Source organism: Oxytorus armatus (assembly GCA_958009045.1). Lineage (NCBI taxonomy): Eukaryota > Metazoa > Arthropoda > Insecta > Hymenoptera > Ichneumonidae > Oxytorus > Oxytorus armatus. Next base: position 27,310,004 of record OY253748.1, read on the forward strand.
CTGAGCGAAAATTTCATGGTAATAGATACACTGCTGAAGAAGATGTCACGTTCGTGAGCAAATCTGCTAAAAAATAAAAAAAAATAAAGAAGATATTGAACCAGCCATTGATGAGAGCTCAACGTACGGCTCTTTTGAGTTTTACTTTAGTTTTCGGTGCTTTAGAAAGTGTTCTGATTTGCAAAGCTTGCAAGAGTGATATGAAATTTCTTGAAAAATCTCAAGTAGGATTGGGATTTACCAATAACAACGAGGCTTTCAACCATTGTGTATGGAATTTTGCACCAAAGCATATTTTTGTAGGCCAAAAAACGTTAGAAATTGCTGCATTCACTGCAGCATGCATATTTAACGAAGGGTTTTTCCCAATACTAAAAATATTGGAAGTCGTTACTCTCGGCCCGTACGCTTTCGCGTTTGCAAAATCCTACAATAAATCTCGGTTCGCAAAAGCGAAAAATGCCACAGCGATGTCATCGAAAGAAGCCCGAAAGAGTCGCAGAGCGGACAAAGTTGCGGAAAATGATGCCTATGAAGAGGATGAAGGCATATTATACGCTCCAGGCATAGACGATTAAGGCCGTAGTCTGGTCTAGAGCGAGATTTTTGACGTCGTTTCTAATGTGCAATAACGTTTAAACCGTTGAAGTTGTCTTGATGAAAATTTACACGTGCATTTATTGATCCTTAGAGAATACTTGTACATAAAAAAAAAAAAATATTTTAAATATTTTCATGTAGTTTTTTGCCTTGTTGCAACATGGTGCGCCGAAATCGGCGCCCACTCTGGACGATGTTGTATGCATCTGAAAAAAAAAATATATATATATTCTCAATCTGTATGAGTATTCTGAGCACTGGTAGCAGAATTGGTACTTAAAAAAATTTTTTGATAAAATGGCGGCCTGTTGAACTTTCATTAATGATATTTCATTATTCGACGAGTTATAAAATGTCGGCAAAATTATTGTTCGACTCAATAAAAAATTTTTTTAAGTACCAATTCTGCTACCAATGCTCAAAATACTCATACAGATTGAGATTATATATGTTTTTTTTTCAGATGCATACAACATCGCCCAGAGTGGGCGCCGATTTCGGCGCACCATGTTGCAACAAGGCAAAAAACTACATGGAAATATTTAAAATAATTTTTTTTAAAAATGTACAAGTATTCTCTAAGGATCAATAAATGCACGTGTAAATTTTCATCAAGACAACTTCAACGGTTTAAACGTTATTGCACATTAGAAATGACATAAAAAATCTCGCTCTAGACCAGGGGACTGCCTTAGGTAGTAGTCTGGTAATTTAAGCCGATTTTCATGTCTTTTTTAGAGGGCGTTTTTTTGTAGGAAAATAAAAATGAATCGTTTTGGATATTTAGGATGTTTTTATTTACATATTAAAGATACAGAAAAAAAAAAAAAAATTTTAATTTATGAGTTTATTATTATTATTATTATTATTGATCGAAGTTGGCACCTCGAAGTTGGCAGCCCGGGTCCTAACTTTTTTTCTACCGAACCGATTGCTTTCAAATTTTAACAGGCTACTCTACACACTTCTAGTTCTCGTCGGAACTACCGAGAAATTTTTTCACCCCTAACTTTTTATTTTACAACCCCTTCTTTGCTAAAATAAAAGGACTTTTTTTTCCAAAGTCCGCCATTTTGTTATTTATCCATGAAATTTAACTTCGGTAGTTCCGACCAGAATGACATGTCTATACATTAAGAATTATCAAGAATTTTTGATCTCAGATAACATCGAGAGCCAAAATCACCGGAGCCACCCACGCGCTTTTTTTTCAAGGTGCCAACTTCGATCAATAATAATAATAATAATAAACTATTAAATTTTTTCAAACTAATTTTTTTTTGTATCTTTAATATGTAAATAAAAACATCCTAAATATCCAAAACGATTCATTGTTATTTTCCTACAAAAAAACGCCCTCCAAATTGACAAGAAAATCGGCTTAAGTTACCAGACTACTACCTTGAATTTAAAAAAAATCAGCCAAGAGCAAAATGACCATTCCTCCACAGAACGGGAATACCTCGGGGTATTGCGTCGAAAGTAATTTGACGAAAAACGTCTAATATACTCGTTTGATCGGCACAAATGGATGACGCACTTAAGGTTAAATTTCCAGCCTCCATATTGTTAACCTCTGCTCTGTTTAGTCGATAAAAGAATGAGAGCCTGCGGCAAAACAAAATGATACCATTGCCGCATCATTGAACGTTCCCGGCGGGCATACAAGTTGTACGCGATCAAACTTATTTATCGTACTATTATTGGCCCACTTTTCATCGTCAGGTTTATCACTCGCGCCACATTCATAAATACGATACTTACAATTTCCGGTGTGACGGGAAAGGTGGCCGTTGCATTATTTTTCATTGACACGAGTGCCGGTGAGGTGTAGGAACACGAAAATCCGACCACCATTGAGCCGAGTGACACGGACAGGGCGGCAACGACCTGCAACAAAAATCAATCAATAGTTTTTTTTTTTTTTTTTACAAACATCCGACAGTCGGCCTTTGATATCGTTAGTTTTCCCACATTTTGTTGTCGTTGTTTGGCTTTTTTTTTAACAACTATTTTCCATATGTACCTGCGAAAAAGTACATTTTGCGACAGGTAAATTACCCGGCACTTCGATGTTCACATGAGTATCGGCTCTCATGAGAATCTTCATTTTGACTTTAGAGCGATTGACGATTAACGAGAAATACGCGGATCACTTCTTGCACCAGAGAAAGAAAGAAAGAGAGAGAGAGGATAAAGAAGGGAGTTAGAAAATTATTGTCCTCGGTTTCAATCGTAGCACTCTGGAATCGCGAGATCACCGCTATAGCTGAGAAAGCGAGGGATCAAAAGTTGAGGTCCGGCGTAAGTGACGGTCGAGCGAACAATAAGAAAATGATGAGGGGACTGATCGCGAACGAAAGAGGAAACGATTATTATATGCCCATGGAGAAGGAGTAGAAAAATTAAGAGACTAGACGCGAGAGGAAAGATTGACGAAGACGACACCTCCCTCCGCACGCTTCTCAATTGATCAGCGATCAGTTATCTCGCTCTTTATTTATTTTCTCTCTAATCCTCTCATCGATTGGCGCGGAGATGAAATTTGTCCTCGTCGCGGTTTGGATATTATCCACTCGAACGATTTAGATATTCACGCGATTTGAGTTTGCGATCGAATTCAAAATTGATACACGCGCGTTATCGGCTACGAAAAATTTTCGCGATTTTCACAGCGAAACAATATTGCGACGAGCTGTTGAGGCTCGGTGAAACGGTAGCTCCTCTTATATAGGAAACTGCTCGAGATATACGCTCCGGTGTGGGGGCTTTACCAAAGGCCAATATCCCTTCCAACCCCCCGCACCGTGACGATTCTCCAATTTGCTTCACTGTTCTATTTTTCTTCTTCTTTCCTCCGTATAATAGAGTCTCGCGACGAGCATGTCGCGTGTACGTTTCACCCGCACTGTCGCTCGCGCCTTACCGATTCTCGTTGCTCGGCATACTCATCATCTCGCTGTTATTGTCTCATCCCACAAGTACAAATTAAGTGTGCAAATTAAGTAACCGAGAAATGGGGTACGAAGGTATATATTTATACAATAGATATACACGAGTGGTCGTAGTCTCTGATGCCCGTCTTCGTTCCCGGCGCGCATCTGCTGTTTCATTGTTCGCCAAGATACCGCGTAATGTGTTGCACACACATTACGTATACTTTAGTTCGAGCCTTCCGGCGAATATCGTGCCGGAAATCGTGTGAGGACCGAAAGTTTGAAATGCGGAAAAAAACGTGTTTTTTAATTTTTACGCCAAGTTCAATAGGACCTTGGGGTAATGACTCTTTCTCTCACACTCCGATTGGCTCGTTTGAGTTCTCGAGCTTGCGAATATTTTTTCCATCCCTTGCCACTGTTACGCCTTGTAACTGCGTCTGTCTGTTACAATATATAACAATTATGCGGAGTATACAGCTGGGATAAAACGATCGTTGGAGGTACAATTCATGATCGCAAAGTCGTCGCGACAAGCGCCCGTTTTAATCGCACATCCACGATTGCACAATGTATCAGCTGTTTTTCGGTGCGCAAATGTAACTTCTTCGTTCCCCTTGATCTTTTCATTTTGTTATTTAGCATCGATGGAAAGATCGGTGAAAATCGAGTAAAATTCCCTATCAGTCGATATACGCGCCGTTAACGGATGGGGTTTTTGTACGAAAAGCTGAGTTATCATAAAATTCCTAGTGATAACGCAATCGTTACTCATGAGGTTACGAATAAGCTTGAAAATCGCAATATGAATTCCGACGGGGATCCCGGACTGGATTTCTGACTTTGTCCAGGCATTGGAAACAAAAAAAAAAATTTCATTTTTTGCCCACCTTTTCGGAAATCTAAAAATGTCGAAATTTCAAATGGTCATAACTTGGCTTCCGTTTCATCGATTTTGGGCGCTGACGAGCGTTTTCAAGACGTCTCGAGTAGACTTAGAGAATGCATTTTGGATCACCCCGATATCTCAATTATTGTAGCCGTGGGAGCGGGTTGAAAATCGGCGAAAAAAATGAGAAGGGGTATGTATGGAGAAATTCGCAAAAATTGATGGTCCGACTTTAAAAATCTGTGAAAAATCGAAAAATAATCATAGCACAATGATTCAAGCGCCATTTTAAAGGGTTTTCGATCAAGAAAAGAATGAGCACAGAGTGGGGTTCCAACTCCATTGGGAAGCAACGTTACAGCGATTTTAGTGAAGCCACTTCTTTTTCGCCAAAATGCAAAAAAATGTTGAATTCTTTAAATTCTTTTTTAGGACACTATATCGATGTATTTTGACTCGCTGATTACTAATTCAGTAGCCATTTTTTTTTTAAACTCGAAATTTCGTTGAAAATCGTCCAAAAAGTGATTTTTTCTCGTGTTTCGCCTTTTTCACATTGATCTTTTGAGTTTTCGACAAAAACTCGGTGTTAATCGTAATCAGCGGAAAATTTCCGATACGTAATATACAGTGGGTCAAAAAAGTATTCGTACACCTTGTTTTTTTTCGATAACTTCATAGACATAAGTGATACGCAAAGAAAGCCAATTTTATTTAATAGTACATCAGGTGCAGAGATAAACTGCAAATGGTGAATTTTTTCCCAGGAATAATAGAAGAATTATGCCAAAAAAACGAAAATTTTCGGGCAAAAAAGTATTCATACACTTACGATTATAGCGAAAACCTACATCATCATAGTTGTTAATTATAACTAATATTTGGTGTGCATCCCTTTTGCTTCAATTATCGCCTCGAGTCTCTTAGGCATGGATTCTACTAGCTTTTGCGTTGTTTCTTTTGCTATTTTCGTCCATTATTCTAAAAGCACTCTTTGGAGATCGGATTTGTTTGTTATTTTTCTTTTTTCTAATTTCTACATCCACCAAGTGCCATAAATTTTCAATAGGATTGATGTCCGGAGATTGTGGTGGTGTAATCAATTGTTTGCGGACATTATAGAGTACCAATTCCCTCGTTTTCATTGCAGTATGTTTCGGGTCGTTATCTTGTTGGAAGTAGAAATTTCCATCCAGGCCCATTTTATCTACACTTGCTTTGAAATTGCTGCGCAACACGTCGATATACTTCTGGGCATTCATTGTACCATCTATAAAAGCCAGATTACCAACGCCATAATATCCCATACAGCCCCAAACCATAACGCTTCCTCCGTCGTGCTTTACAGTCGGTATTAAATTTTTCTGCCGGAGCTCGGTATTTGGTTTCCGCCAGACGAATTTTTTTCCATCGGACCCGAAGATGTTAAACTTCGATTCATCCGAGAATACGACACCTTTCCAAAATTCTATAGATTTTTTTACGTAGGTTTTTGCGAAACCTAAACGTTTTTCTGGATTTACATTATTAATTAACAGTTTTTTGCGGGCAGTTCTGCCGTATATTTGGACAGAATGCAAAACGTTTCGAATAGTCCGGGGACACACGCTCTTCCCCGATGTTGACGCGACATCATTCGCTAAACTGCGAGCACTTGTAAACGGTTTTTTTTGTAGCCTCTGTAACAATACTCCGACGCTCTCGTACCGTTAGTATTCTCGGTCGACCGGTTCGTGGCTTATTCTCTGTGCTGTTTGTTTTTTCGTATTTTTTTATTATATATTGCACTGTTGCGAAACTTAGATTTAGTTCTTTACTAATTTTTCGATAACTTTCACCGCGTTTCCGAAGAAAAATCACTCTATCTCGCATGGATATTGATATTTCGCTTTTCTTTGCCGTCATGTCTGTTCGGAGCTTGAAGATCTACTACCGCATGGAGTAGGTCAAAACCATTGTGTAAACGAAGACTTGTTTACATTGTACGCAGAGGTCAGACCGTCCATGAGTGAATATCGAGGTTTAGCAGCTCAATCGTAAGTGTGCGAATACTTTTTTGGCCCGAAGATTTTCGTTTTTTTTGCATAATTCTTCTATTATTTCTGGGAAAAAATTCTCCATTTGCAGTTTATCTCTGTACCTGATGTACCATTAAATAAAATTGGCTTTTTTTGCGTATCGCTTATGTCTATAAAGTTATCGCAAAAAAACAAGGTGTATGAATACTTTTTTGACCCACTGTATATCCTAACCTAGTATGTAAATATAATAGAAGTGCCATACGGTGCTGGTGGCCGACCAAACGCTGACTCGCATCACTGAAAAAGCAACCGCGGTTATCTCCCCCCCCCACCGCTGTCTCTCGACCAACATATCAATCTCGTTGGCCTCATAGAAAACTGTACACACATTTATTGTATTCCATTTGAAATTTCATTTAGTTTTATGGTACGTAAAGCGACGTGGCAGCGTCTTGACGCCAACTTGTTAAAACGGGATTTATAAGGGTGCAATCGTTGCCATAAGATTTTTCAAGTTTGAACAATATACAGGTCCAGTAGTAATGTGTAATATCGGTGAATAAAAAAAAGCGACTGACCTGCGAGGCGTATTGAAATTTGGGACGAGCGAATCGCTTTTGTCGCTGACGCTTGACGGTAATCTCGGAATTAATGCTGGGATCGTGCATCTGAAGAAATTTATGAGCCTCCGTCGTCGAGTCCGGTTGTTCACCGGTCGACGATTCGTGATTTACCATTTCCGTCATATCTTTGCTCATTGACGAGGCGCTGAATTGTTTATAATCGGCGAAATCTTCGCTCAACGGATCGTAGATACGACGGTCTTGTTCCCCGTGATGCCGATGATTGTTAATCTCTTGCCGCTGTGTATGCCTCAGATTTTCCGCATAATAATGATTGTTATTATTGTTTTGAGCGTCCCGCAACTGTTTTGTCGTTGACGTCGACGATTCCCTCGCAATTTTATTATTTTCGACGGTGCTTACGTCGAGGGCCTGCTGACTGTTGAAGGGACTCACGGTCGTGGCAATTGTCGCACTCGATGCGCAATCCAATGCCAGACTCGAGCTCGTCGACGAGATCGACGAAACGCCGTCGATCGGCGGTACCCTCGTGTAATATCTTGGCAATATCGATCGTTCTTGCTGGAATTAAAACAAATAACGACAATCCATTATTATTCGTTGCTATTATCATCACACGTATATTTTTAATAATCATAACCGGTTAAGAATTAATAACTGGGGTTTAAAAAAAAATGCCATATTTATCAATCGTCCCGATATCTCAATTTTTTGTACCGTAAAAAGCAACGTAAAAATCGTCGAAATTCATCGCCCCGCGGCGATCGGATCAATTAACGTCCGTTGTGCCGCACCGTTAGAGTATAGTAACGAACGAACGAACTCGGAACCGCGTTGAACTCGCGATTGTACTTACACTATTGGAGGGATGAAATGACAATTTCGTCTATTTATATGGAGAGACGACTATCAGTATTGCCACGAGCTAAATTTATTTGTGTGCGTGTTAAAGAAAAAAACGAACGATAGCAGAAAGGGGAGCAGTAGATTCGTAAAGATTTCAACAACTGACCAATCATTTAAAAGTTTACAAACGAGAGAGCGAGTGAGAAATATCGTTGCGATACGAATTTGTTTTGGTGGTCGCGCTGACTTTTACCCTCATCACGTTGCCGATAACCTATTATGAACTAAGTGATTGTGTGCCGCGATTGCGCCCAAACCGAAGCTTTGCTTTCCGCAAAGTTTGCTCTTGCCATTGGACTTTTCGACCGCGAACGCTCCGTCTCGGCGCGCCCGGAATACTCGCACGCTTTTTCTCGACAATGCCGATGATTTCGAGCCCCGTACAAATAAATACGAGGAATAATTGGAATCGGAGAAAAAAAAAAGAAGCTTTCAATTGCGCATTCCTCGGTGCGATATTATAGGGAAGAAAATCTTGTACCAAATGCACAAATAAATCTGCACTTTTTGAAGCTAAATATATTGTTTCGTTGAGCCACGACTGTTCGTTATTCAGCGGATAAATGAAAAATGCAAAACATAGACGAATTGACCAAAGATTTTGGTCGTACGGGAAATTTATTGAAGAACCAAAATGGCGTACCCCTCGTTGCAGCCATCGGCATTGCATTGCTCTAAAAAGATTGATATTATTTTGATCGGAGCGTGGAAGTAGTTGATTATCGCGACCTCTGGCATCGCGTTTTCATTCCAAGAGTTCATCGGTTCACTCGCCGATGCTCTCTCTTATCTCCCCTTTGTCCCTGAGAAAATAGTTCTTTTGACCGAGCGGTCCGCGCCGCTCGTTCCAATATCACGTGCAATTGCGTGCCCGCGCGCGGTTGTACAGGGTGACTTTTTCTTTAGCGTTGCGGACAGTAACGCGATCATTTAGCTTGGCGGATGGTAACACGATCAAACCGCAAAGATCCGGCTCTTGCGAGATAACTGTATTTTCGCACGGTACACACGAAGATACACATATATGAATATACTTGGGGCATTCAACGTCGAAAGATCCACATGTTAATCAATGCTCGTTTCATCTTCCGGTAAATATGGAGCTAAGGGGACCCACTTCCGATTGACTTGCCTATATGTTGTGTAGGGACCCTTCCTGAACAACTTTTTCCTCTGACACCAATTGGGGGTCGTTATTTATTAAAAAGTTATTAACAAATAAAGTTAATAATTCATATAGCTATTTTCCTTATACCAGCCAGTCCTAATCATCTTGTCGTTCACATTTGTTGTTACGAATACACCCCTGAGTAGCATACAAAAAGTTTTAACCGTCACTTATTGTTTGTTAAAAAGTTATTAACAAAAAAAGTTTCATAAATCAAACATGAACTACTTGTTCTAGTGTACGGTGAAAGCACACGCGCACGAAGGGGGGCTGCGCCTCCCTGCAATCCTCCACTCACCAGCCCAAAGACAAACCAAAAACAACCAAACAACAGCCCAAAAACAACCCAAAAACAACGCAAACAAACATATAAACAAACAATTATTTGTTTTATTCATTATTTATATTATGAAGCGGATACATGGTACTCATAATGTCGAAGAAACTGTCGATACGCTGGTCGACAGTTTTGGATTTGTTTGTTTATTGGGTTTGGGTTTTTTGGTTTGGGTTTGTTTTGGATTTGTTTGTTTATTGGGTTTGGGTTTTTTGGTTTGAATTTGTTTTGGATTTGTTTCTTTATTGGGTTTGGGTTTTTGGTTTGGGTTTGTTTTGGATTTGTTTGTTGGGTTTGGTTGGGGTTGGGTTGTTTGTTCATTGGGTTTGGGTTTGTTTTGGATTTGTTTGTTTATTGGGTTTCGGTTTTTGGTTTGGGTTTGTTTTGGATTTGGTTGTTGGGTTTGTTCGTTTGGGTTTTGGGTTTGTTTGTTTGTTTGTTTGTTGGGTTTGTCTGTTTGTTTCTTTAGGTTACTGGGGTTGCTTATTGGGTTTGTTTATTGGGTTTGGGTTTTTTTTGGATTTGTTTGTTGGGTTTGGTTAGGGTTGGATTGTTTGTTTATTGGGTTTGGGTTTGTTTTGGATTTGTTTGTTTATTGGGTTTGGGTTTTGGGTTTGTTTGTTTGTTTGTTTGTTTGTTGGGTTTGTCTGTTTGTTTCTTTAGGTTACTGGGGTTGTTTTGGGTTGTTTTTGGTTTGTTTATGGGCTGGTATGCGGTGGGGGCAGGGGGTCGCAGCGCCTCCGGTCATACGTATACTGGCCACCATGCAAGTATTTCACATTCTATTTATGAATTTTCTTTTGTTAATAACTTTTTAACAAACAATGAGGACGGATAAAACTTTTGGTATGTTACTCAGGGGGGTATTCTTAACAACACATGTGAAGGACAAGATGATTGGGACTGGCTGCCATAAGGAAAATAGCCATATGAATTATTAACTTTATTTGTTAATAACTTTTTGATAAATAACGAGCCCCGATTGTGTCAGAGGAAAAAAGTTGTTCGGAAAGGGTCCCTAGACAACATATATTAAAGGCAAGTCAATCGAAAGTGGGTCCCCTTTGCTCCATATTTACCCTAGGATATCGACGACTCTTTTCATCTTAGAGTTCATGTTTCAAATCGAAAAAAAAAATCTTATAAATAAGAACGATTAAAAGTAATATTCGGGATTCGCAAAATAGGAGAGGCTATCGTTTATTCACAAGTTCGTTCAACGAAAAGTATTTCTTTAAAGAAAAGCACAAATAAGTTTCAAATAACGGATGGATCATTTGACGTGAAATGCCCCATCTATATCTCTGTTTATATATATATATATTCTATTGTTTATCACGTCGCGATGGAAGAAGCATCATCGCTCGGTTTTTTCCTCGTGTATAACTCGAGAGTAACACGAAGTGATCACGAAACCAGGAACAAAATAGCATTTACTATCGGCACGTGTCGAGCGTGTTATAATTACGCAATTTGTCATAAAATACCGTCGCACATTGTTTATTGCCCATTTTTAACGAATCTTCTTCTCCCTCGCGCGCTATAACGCTTTCACGCTTTCGTGAAACCGAAAAAATGTCAACCTTTTTTTTTGTCTCATTTAAAAGGTTCGAGACTCGAAATTATTCTCTTTCCGGGAGCATGAATAATCAAGAATTTTCGTTATCTTCCGCTAATTCAAAACCGCATTCGGGATCGTCGAGATATCGTCGTTCAGATATAATTTAAAAACGAAAACCAACAGCATTTATCTGCAATCGCGCGAGTTCGTGAAATTCAGTACGCTTGTTGTAGACAGATCTCAATCTCGTATATCCATTTATTTACATAATATTTCGGACGACCTCGGAAATAACATCAAATATATATAAAATAAGTTTTTTTTTCTTTTTTTTGTTTTTCGAGAGCATCTTCTCCGCGTCCCTCGCACACGAATTGCAATAATTATTCGAATATTACGAATTCGCCTTCCGCCGTTATTTCCTCACTTCTCGCGATATATATCTATATATATATATATATGTCTTTACAGTGCGCGAGTGTCGTAATTATCGCGAATTCTTGCATCATATATCTTATGTCCCACACGCGCGGGCATATTCATATTCGCAATGTTGCGTCTACTTGTATCGGCAAGATTCGTCGGTGCGATCAAACTGCGAAAGAAAAGAAGCAAAAAAAAAACGAGAGTCGAAAGGTGTTTGAATTTTTGACGGCATAACTCGCGGTGTGATATTTCGTCGCGATACACCAGTTATATATATATATATATATGAGAAAATTAATACAAGTATACAGTTCGATTCGCAAGGGGGGTCGGGACTCGTATCCAAGCTGCAATTTTATCGGCCCCGCGGCGAAACAGGATAATTTATATTCCGAAAAAAAAAGCCCCCCCCCCCCACGTCGATTATATCGATCAACGCGCCTCGCACGCTCCATATCGACATTGTAAAAGTGCCATTTCATGGGCAGTGAGCAGCGGCAGTCGCTGTTTTTTTTTATCATTAGGAAATTACAAGAAAAAAATTGCATATATCATTATTGTTATTCGATAATTTCGCCCGATCATCTGACCAGTTTATAATAATCTTACCTCCTGCTGATTCGACGAATTTGGCATTACCGTTCTTTCTTTACAATAAATATGATCCCCAACGAGTCTATGTCGCGTTTTATGAACGTTATTTCTCGAAATATACTGTTTGAAATTGCGCGAAAAAAACAACAAAAAAAAAAACAAAAGCAGGATACCCGCGAGATTAAGATAGTAGTCTGGTAACTTAAGACGATTTTCATTCCTTTTTTGGAGGGCGTTTTTTTGTAGGAAAATAAAAATGAATCGTTTTGGATATTTAGGATGTTTTTATTTACATATTAAAGATACAAAAAAAAATTTGTTCGAAAAAATTTAATAGTTTATTATTATTATTATTATTGATCGAAGTTGGCACCTCGAAAAAAAGCGGCGTGGGTGGCCCCGGTGATTTTGGCTCTTGATGTTATCTGAAATCAAAAATTCTTGATAATTCTCAATCTGTAGACATGTCATTCTGGTCGGAACTACTGAAGTTAAATTTCATGGATAAATAACAAAATGGCGGACTTTGGGAAAAAAAACTTTTTTTCCAAAAAATTATTTATTATTCAGTTATTTATCCATGAAATTTAACTTCGGTAGTTCCGACCAGAATGACATGTCTATAGATTAAGAATTATCAAGAATTTTTGATTTCAGACAACATCAAGAGCCAAAATCACCGGGGCCACCCACGCGCTTTTTTTTCGAGGTGCCAACTTCGATCAATAATAATAATAATAATAAATTATAAAGTTTGTTCAAAAAAATTTTTTTTGTATCTTCAATATGTAAATAAAAACATCCTAAATATCCAAAACGATTCATTTTTATTTTTCTACAAAAAAGCGCCCTCCAAAAAAGACATGAAAATCGGCTTAAGTTACCAGACTACTACCTCAAATGAACCGGGGAGAAACTAGTGTCTCTCGAAAGTTGCCAGATTGCGACTGTTGCGATTCCTCATTCTCGCAGGAATTCACATATAATTCCTCATAATAACGTCGCATTGTGTTTATTGCACGAAAATTTTACCAATAAATTCTCTCGGCTCGTCCCGTTATCGCATTATTGCGCTAACGCCGCTGCATACATAACGACGGACAAATCCTCTTCCTCGACACTATCGTTTTTCCGCGCGTCTTGCCGAGGGAATTCGTACGCGAAATACGATATACGTAACGTAGAGATTTGGCGCGTGCGCGATTCCTAAGAAATCTCTCGTATTCCTCAAGCATTATTCGACACATTAGCATTATTCGCCGCGTTTCGTATCGCTCATCGTTGCGGTTAGTTAGTTTTTTTTCTTTTTCTCAAGATTATCATACACAATACGTATCATTTTGTTATTTCTTCTTTCGTAAATAGTAACGATATCGACAGAGCCCGTTAATATATTTTTCGCAGCTGATGCGACAGTATCGTTATACGGTGCGTGAAGGCGACAACGATTAAGCGATAATGGTCGGAGTACGAGCGTAAAGAGGCTCGATCGACACTCGAGACACGATAATAACCGTCGCGTGTCTCGCTCTTGTTTTTATTTTTTTCTTCTTTTTTTACAAAAACTTCAGAACATCGAAATTTCAAATGGTCACGACTTCGGCCCATGTTGCGGTAGAATTAAACGCGCAACGAAAAATGAATATTTTAGGAATTGAACAATTATGATTTCAAGTTGTGCGTGCACCCGGTGCCCGACGATACGGACGAAATCTGCTGAAATTCGGGGACCTCTTGTTTGTACGTGCAGAGATTTATGTGTCCATCGATCCTCGGTCGGAGCAAAGGAAACTGCCGGCAGCAAACGAAGAAAGAAAAAAAAGAAGAAAAAAGAAAACAGTCAGCCAGCAGCGCAAACGGCGAATGGAACTTTCCAGAAACCCGCGTCCGCGCGTACGACGCAGAGAACGCGAGAGCCAAGCCGCCAAGTGTATTATATCAATGGGCTCGAAATCATAGAGGCGTATCTAAACGTGTGCAAGCATAACATTTTCACGTCTTCCTTGGCGTTGAAACATCGATATTGTGAGGGTTCGGTGATATCCCCTTTACCGCTTGTTCACGGGGCCGAGAAAGGCAAAACTTAAGTGCGGCAACGCGATCGGGATTCGCGATGACCTCCCGTTCATCAGGATTCATCGTAAATCGCTATAGTTCTCGGTCGTCTCGGCGTAAAATTATTAAATTCCATCATTTCCGGATTCGGCGATCGTCACATTGCCAAAGTTGGACGGCAATGTACGAATTAACGGAGAACACCACTGTGACCCCCTGTTTTTTTTTCACATTTTTCAAGAATTTTTTTTTGTGGGAAAAAAAAGAGATATTCGAAAATTTTTTTTGGGTTTTGTTCCTTGTTTATTAATGTATCAAAAAACATTTTTCATGCCGCATGGTGGCGCTGGGGAAGCTCTCGCGTCAGCTCCGCAGTGGTTGGCGGCACGCAGCAGAACTCTCTTCAACGTCGATCTGATAAAAAATACCGAGTGTTTTCGTTAATAATATGATATTTTGAAGAGAAGTACACAGGGATTTGGAAAAATATTGTTTAAAAAAAAATAGGCACGACTTTGAAATTAAAGTTAATTTCAAAGGCGTACCTATTTTTTTTAAAACAATATTTTTCCAAATCCCTGTGTACTTCTCTTCAAAATATCATATTATTAACGAAAACACTCGGTATTTTTTATCAGATCGACGTTGAAGAGAGTTCTGCTGCGTGCCGCGAAAATGACAGCACCTGACGCGAGAGCTTTCCCAGCGCCACCATGCGGCGTGAAAAATGTGAAAAAAATGTTTTTTGATACATTAATAAACAAGGAACAAAACCCAAAAAAATTTTTCGAGAATCTTTTTTTTTTCCCACAAAAAAAAATTCTTGAAAAATGTGAAAAAAAAAACAGGGGGTCACAGTGGTGTTCTCCGTTAATTCGATCATTACCGGATTCGGTGATCGTCACATTGCCAAAGTTGGACGGCAATGTACGAATTAATAAACCAAACCAAACCAAACCAAACAAACCATTGTTACAGTCAATGTTAAATAACATGATAACCGATTATATCCAATATAGTATCTGTATAAGGTGGAAAAAAAAAATCAACTCACCTTGCTTTTGTAAAACGTCATGAGGCAGACCGGCCATGGTTGAAGCATTTGTCTTCTGTGATGCTGCGAGGATGAGTTATTGCTCGGGGCGGACGACATTATTGCGGTTGGATCTTCCGATAAACCAAGTAAATACGTATCGCCCGGAGCGGCCGAGCTCCTTCGGTCTTTATTGCCAAAAAATTATATATACTATCCGGAGTTCGCACGCGTACAGTGAAGATCGAATGATTCCTTGAATTTTGTTTTTATCTTTTTCACCCTATTAATGAACTCGCGGGAGATCGGTAGACGTTCGTGAGAGAGAGGGAGAGAGACCGTTTTACCGGACACGTGGCTCTGTTGTGACAGCAGACAGTGTTCTGGTAGCGGTTGCTCCGGTGTAAGACTCACCGCGTCAACCGCTCTCGCCCGTTTCGATTTCTTCAACGGCCGAGACTCAAGCGCCACCTATCGTTTAATCGCGATCCCCTCAATTTTTATCTTATTTTAGCTTCTTTCATTACTATTATTATCATTATTATATGTCACTAAGAGCCGCTTTTTTGTTTTTTTTTTTTTTTGTTATATCGATCACACCTCGCCGATCCGCTGCCTGTAATCGGCCTCGTAAGATCAATTTCTATCGAGAGTATCGTTGATCGTCCCGATCGTGTCGACTGTTGCGAAATGAATATACGGGTATCGAATAGTCGGGACGTTCTCGAGCCTCCACGAATTTTTATTTTTATTTCCCTAATCGCGAACCGAACGATAACACCTTTTCCATGAATTTATTCACGCGAATTTCCCTCGTTATTTTGCCCCCCCCCCTCTGTATTTATCGTTTGTACGAGAACGCTGTATCGAGGCGAGCGTAAAAAACGAATAATCGCTTCTCGCGTTTCTCTTTAAAAAGCTTGTACAAATGATGAGATCGCGAGGTTTGTCTCGTGTATATATACACAACCCGGGACAGTTTAAGTTTTGTAGCCTCGGCTAGTCTCGGAACACCTCGGTGATGACGACGAAGGTGCCCCGTTGCTGAACCGGCGACATCGTCGGCTCCAAATGTAGAGAGGGGGGGACGCGCCCCGGGTTCCTTGTATCGAAGAACGACGGGCGGCGATTTTACTTTTTTTTTTTTTTTTTCGTACGAATTTAACGCGCTTGTTTAATCGGCAGAGAGCGAAACCACTCAATTGTCATCGTGTGCCTTCGTAAAATATCTACAATGGTATTCACGGTTCGAGCGGTTATTGTTATTTAATATTTACTGTATACGATAGCGGTTCGTTATACCGTTCGGGATGTAAAATCTTTTTAAAACAAAAACTCTTAATTGCGATCGAAAAAATTTACTAACGGCGGAAGGATACCTTCGCGAGGTAGATATTGAAATTTTAAAACAATTCGACGTCTAGTATTTCAGGTACCACGAGTGAAAGGAAGAGTTTCAGAGAAGTTTGCGAAGATCCTGGCACCTCGCGATCTCTCGGTATTTACAGTGGGTCAAAAAAGTATTCGTACACCTTGTTTCTTTGCGATAACTTTATAGACATAAGCGATACGCAAAGAGAGCCAATTTTATTTAATAGTACATCAGGTACAGAGACAAACTGCAAATGGAAAATTTTTTCACAGGAATAATAGAAGAATTATGCGAAAAAAACGAAAATTTTCGGGGAAAAAAAGTATTCGTACACTTACGATTATAGTGAAAACCTACATCATCATAGTTGTTAATTATAACGAATATTTGGTGTGCATCCCTTTTGCTTTTCAATTATCGCCTCGAGTCTCTCAGGCATGGATTCTACTAGCTTTTGCGTTGTTTCTTTTGCTAGTTTGAGGAAAAAGTTGAAAGACGAACAGGATCGATGCGTACAGAGGCATCAGTATATTCGACAATAGATTACGGATGCGATTAGAGCCGTTATCGTTTATCCATATGCCGCAAACTTTGAGCCTCCAACGATTCATACCGATCGCCCATTCCAGATCTGAAATATCGTTTTCCGTATACATACACACACGCACGAAATAATAACGGAATCGTGGATTGTCTTATATACACTTAATATTTCGTAATATTACATCAGGTCCAGAGATAAACTGCAAATGGAGCAAAAGAAACAACGCAAAAGCTAGAAGAAGCTTTTGCGTTGTTTCTTTTGCTATTTTCGTCCATTCTTCTAAAAGCACTCTTTGGAGATCGGATTTGTTTGTTATTTTTCTTTTTCTGATTTCTACATCCACCAAGTGCCATAAATTTTCAATAGGATTCATGTCCGGAGATTGTGGTGGTGTGATCAATTGTTTGCGGACATTATAGAGTAACCATTCCCTCGTTTTCATGGCAGTATGTTTCGGGTCGTTATCTCGTTGGAAGTAGAAATTTCCATCCAGGCCCATTTTATCTACACTCGCTTTCAAATTGCTGCGCAACACGTCGATATACTTCTGGGCATTCATTGTACCATCTATAAAAGCCAGATTACCAACGCCATAATATCCCATACAGCCCCAAACCATGACGCTTCCTTCGCCGTGCTTTACAGTCGGTATTAAGGGGGGGGGTAGGGTTTTAAAATTATTTTTTTTGCATTTTTTTAAATTTTTTTTCTGAATGAACAATATGTCGAGAATATTGTGTATAAATGTTAAGTCAATCGGAGTAAAACTAACGGAGTTACAGCGTTTCAAACGACCGACCGTGATACCTGATTTTCACGTATAAAAAACTTTAAACCGATTTTTCCGAAAACGTCAGTTTTGAAGTTTGTGAACATTAGAACTCAAAATCTACTGAACCGATCCTTTTGAAAATTTAAACATTACTTCTTCACATAAATCAACAGGTAATCAGCGGAGTTTTTTTTTTCAATTTTTTCAATTTTTTTAATAACAAATTAAGCGCGATTTTTTGAGCTAAAAATTGCGTTTTTCACTTCCAAGTGCTGCAAAAAATAGAAAAAAAAAAAAAAAAAAAACTCTTCCGGACTACCTCGAGAAATACATCACCTTTAAAATGCATATCGATTTTTTTGTTTGAGATGATCCGGTAACGAGTTATAATGTTCACCGCAAAACCACTTTTTTTCAAGGCGCCTCTGGAGATTCAACGTCACCGGCTTATTTATCAATATTTTTCATTGAAATTTTTTTCTGAGATACTTCAATAGTTGTACAATAATATGTAATTCTATTTAATACAATTATATGACTCATGCCGCCGCAAAAAAATCATAAAAATATGCTTTTTTTTCGCCTTTAAAACCCTACCCCCCCGTTAAATTTTTCTGCCGGAGCTCGGTATTTGGTTTCCGCCAGACGAATTTTTGTTCCATCGGACCCGAAGATGTTGAACCTCGATTCATCCGAGAATACGACACGTTTCCAAAATTCTATAGATTTTTTTACGTAGGTTTTTGCGAAACCTAAACGTTTCTTCTCAATTTATATTATTAATTAATGGTTTTTTTGCGGGCAGTTCTGCCGTATATTTGGGCAGAATGCAAAACGTTTCGAATAGTCCGGGGACACAGGCTCTTCCCCGATGTTGACCCGACATCATTCGCTAAACTGCGAGCACTTGTGAACGGATTTTTTTTGTAGCCTCTGTAACGATACTCCGACGCTCTCGTACCGTTGGTATTCTCGGTCGACCGGTTCGTGGCTTATTTTCTGTGCTGTTTCTTCTTTCGTATTTTTTTTATTATACATTGCACCGTTGCGAAACTTAGATTTAGTTCTTTACTAATTTTTCGATAACTTTCGACGCGTTTCCGAAGAAAAATCACTCTATCTCGCATGGATATTGATGTTTCGCTTTTCTTTGCCATCGTGTCTGTTCAGAGCTTGAAGATCTACTACCGCATGGAGTAGGTCAAAACCATTGTGTAAACGAATACTTGTTTACATTGTACGCAGAGGTCAGACCGTCCGTGAGTGAATATCGAGGTTTAGCAGCTCAATCGTAACTGTACGAATACTTTTTTTGCCCGAAAATTTTCGTTTTTTTGGCATAATTCTTCTATTATTCCTGGGAAAAAATTCTCCATTTGCAGTTTATCTCCGCACCTGATGTACTATTAAATAAAATTGGCTTTCTTTGCGTATCGCTTATGCCTATAAAGTTATCGCAAAAAAACAAGGTGTATGAATACTTTTTTGACCCACTGTATATCTCTCTCTCTCTCTCTCTCTGAATATAATCTCTGTACACACAAATGGCAGCGGCCAAACATGTACGCCAATTATTTAGTACATAACATATATTATTAGGTCGCGAAGTCGAGCGATAAAGCGTAAAAAAAAAAAAAAACACGGTCGAGCCTCCGGCCGACTTTTTGCGCGACGATGACGCCGATATACGAGTGTCTGCCCGGTATGAACGCGCAACCACGCTATTATTATAATATATATCGACGTACAGTCGTGATGTATCACCGCTGAACCGGATAATTCACCGTGGTCCGTGCCGATAGTCTCGATCATTGTTTTTACCGATTAAAAAATAATTACCGCAAATCATAATCTCTCGATTAACTTTTTTTTTCAACGTCTTACCGATACGACATATCTACGTTTCAACTTATGTATAAATATATATATATATGGGGAAAAAAAATTGAAATATTAGTATATAGGTTATAAAGAAAATTGCCATACGTAGAAGCGTCTACAACGTCCGTTATGTCGTTGTAAAAAAAAAAAAAATAAAAGAACAATCATGCATACACATATAAACTACGTCGTCGATGGGGGTTAATCTATTGGGTTAACACGGGGGGTCTGTTCTGCTCGAACCTATCAATTCCCGATTCCGTCTATCGGTATTGGAAAATAATACGAATGAAAATATCTAACTGATAAATGTTGTATCACCGACCGTACGCGCTTCTTCGATAGTTCAATATAAATCGTGTTCTCCCTCTTCATGTATCGCTCGCCGATGACCGACCCCACTGCGAGATTTCAAACGATATCACGTTTTTCTTTCTCTTTGTTATCCATTGATTGGCGCACTATATACGCGACAGGAAGATTTGGAATATTCCTAAACCGTTAATTCAGGATGATAAAGTGCATAGGGAATTTTTCTACTCTCTCTCTCTCTCTCTCCTGCACTTTGATTTACATATATTCCCATCTTTCTTGTTACGAGCTCAACTCCTCAATTCGATGCGTTATTAGTGCGATTGGAAAACTTCCACTCGCTGCTTGCCTCGTCGATATAGCAACATTACATCTCGATCCTTTCTCTCCCTCTCTCTCTCTCTCAGTCACATCCTTAATCGCGAATGAATCTCTCTGTTCTCGCAATTTATTGTCCGACGATTCTCCACGCCCTCGTGATCGTCGTTGGATCGTCCAATTGTTGGCGTCCAAACGCGGCACAAGTAAAACGCGACACGAAAGATACTTGAGGTAGTAGTCTGGTAACTTAAGCCGATTTTCATGTCTTTTTTGGAGGGCGTTTTTTCGGAGGAAAATAAAAATGAATCGTTTTGGATATTTAGGATGTTTTTATTTACATATTGAAGATACAAAAAAAAAATTTTTTGACAAAATTTAATAGTTTATCATTATTATTATTATTATTGATCGAAGTTGGCACCTCGAAAAAAAAAGCGCGTGGGTGGCCCCGGTGATTTTGGCTCATGATGTTATCGGAAATCGAAAATTCTTGATAATTCTTAATCTATAGACATGTCATTCTGGTCGGAACTACTTAAGTTAAATTTCATGGATAAATAACAAAATGGCGGACTTTGGAAAAAAAGCTTTTTTTTCCAAAGTCCGCCGTTTTGTTATTTATCCAGAATGTTATTTTGTTAGAATGACATGTCTATAGATTAAGAATTATCAAGAATTTTCGATTTCAGATAACATCAAGAGCCAAAATCTGACTTTGGAAAAAAAAGTTTTTTTTTCCAAAGTCCGCCATTTTGTTATTTATCGAGAATGTTATTTTGTTAGAATGACATGTCTATAGATTGAGAATTATCAAGAATTTTCGATTTCAGATAACATCAAGAGCCAAAATCTGACTTTGGAAAAAAAACTTTTTTTTTCCAAAGTCCGCCATTTTGTTATTTGTCCATGAAATTTAACTTCAGTAGTTCCGACCAGAATGACATGTCTATAGATTAAGAATTATCAAGAATTTTTGATTTCAGATAACATCAAGAGTCAAAATCACCGGGGCCACCCACGCACTTTTTTTTGAGGTGCCAACTTCGATCAATAATAACAATAATAATAAACTAATAAATTTTTTCAAACAAATTTTTTTTTGTATCTTTAATATGTAAATGAAAACATCCTAAATATCCAAAACGATTCACTCTTATTTTTCTACAAAAAAACGCCCTCCAAAAAAGACATGAAATTCGGTTTAAGTTACCAGACTACTACCTTAAACGCTGCGTCACGAGTACTACGTCATCGTGGATGGCGCAGGGCCGTTAAAATGTTACGTGTATGAAGCGCGTACGAGTGCGTGTGCACGTACGCATCTTCAAATACCGCGCTACTCTCTAAATCATCTTAGTCTCAATCGAGCGCTGTATTATACTTTTGGGGGTGGTCAACTTGATTTTATAATAATAATGATTTATCGTTCGAAAATCCCCGAAATAAGTCAGCTAGTGTCGTATAAGCTTCGTAATTAACGGACAAGAGGGTGGGGGCGGTATAAAAAAGGGTTTACATGAAATTGTACGATCATCGTTTCCGTCACGGCAATAAATAATACAACAGATATGTATTAATATGCGATAGTTGCGTGCGAGTTAAATGTTATCAGTCGTCGGGGGGTGACGGGCAAGTTCGCGTTTATACACCGAACGAACTACCCTTGGCATTAATAATAATAAAACGCTGCAGTCGAGCCGTGCATTTCCTCCGATACCCCAGTTATACAATTCAATTTTCTCGCATACTCCGGATCTGATCTCGTCGTTTTTATACTCGTACTCGTTTTAAGGTTGTAGTCTGGTAACTTGAGCCGATTTTCATGTCTCTTTTGGAGGGCGTTTTTTTGTAGGAAAATAAATATGAATCGTTTTGGATATTTAGGATGTTTTTATTTACATATTAAAGATACGTGAAAAAATTTTTTTGAAAAAATTTAATAGTTTATTATTATTATTATTATTATTATTATTGATCGAAGTTGGCACCTCGAAAAAAAGCGCGTGGGTGGCCCCGGTGATTTTGTCTCTTGATGTTATCTGAAATGAAAAATTCTTGATAATTCTTAGTCTATAGACATGTCATTCTGATCGGAACTACTGAAGTTAAATTTCATGGATAAATAACAAAATGGCGGACTTTGGAAAAAAAAGTCCTTTTATTTTAGCAAGGAAGGGGTTGTAAAATAAAAAGTTAGGGGTGAAAAAATTTCTCGGTAGTTCCGACGAGAACTATAAGTGTGTAGAGTAGCCTGTTAAAATTTGAAAGCAATCGGTTCGGTAGAAAAAAAGTTAGGACCCGGGCTGTCAACTTCGAGGTGCCAACTTCGATCAATAATAATAATAATAATAATAAACTATTAAATTTTTTCAAAAACATTTTTTTTGTATCTTTAATATGTAAATAAAAACATCCTAAATATCCAAAACGATTCATTTTTATTTTCCTACAAAAAAACGTCCTCCAAAAAAGACATGAAAATCGGCTTAAGTTACCAGACTACTACCTTAACGAGAAAATCTCAAACGAACGAAGACCTCAAAATATAAGATAATTGCGCCAACTAATTTTTGGGCAAAACGCGACGAAATGTTGATATTTGTTAAATATTCTTTTAGGAATGTATATGGATGTATTTTACCTCTCTCATTACTAATTACTAATTTTTCAGACATTTTCTTAAAATACACAAAATTCCATTAGAAATGGTCAAGAACGTATTTTTATCCGTGAAAAAAAAAAAGAATATTCTCCTTTTTTTTTTCTTCAAAAAACATTTTTGAAAAAAAAATGTCTACATAATAATAATTTGTCGTGTCTCTTTTCTCTTTTGTTCGCAGACGCGTGTCTTCGTTGCCAGGCCGAAAGTAAGAAGGACTTTTACGGTCGTCAGGATTGCGTTGTCGTATGGGGCGAGTGCAATCATTCTTTTCACTATTGCTGTATGTCACTCTGGGTGAAGCAAAACAATCGTTGTCCCCTCTGCCAACAAGAGTGGTCGATTCAACGTATGGGCAAGTAGGGAGTCCGGCGACTCAAACGCAACGAGTCATTGAGAAAAGTGGAAAAATAAAATATAACGCTTTTGTACGTGCATTTAATATATCCAAAATCCGTTTCCATGATATATATATTTCATTTTTCAATGTCGGACGATTCGCTGAGATATCATATTTTCAACTAACGACGCGCCGCGATATTGCACGATAAATCGACGATCCAATTTATCTGCGTGACCGTGCGGTTAAGGGAGAACACCGCTGTGACCCTCCTGTTTTTTTCACATTTTTCAAGAATTTTTTTTTGTGGGAAAAAAAAGAGATATTTGAAAAATTTGTTTGGGTTTTGTTCCTTGTTTATTAATGTATCAAAAAACATTTTTTTCACATTTTTCACGCCGCATGGTGGCGTTGGGGAAGCTCTCGCGTCAGGTGCTGTCATTTCCGCGGCACGCAGCAGAACTCTCTTCAACGTCGATCTGAAAAAAAATACCGAGTGTTTTCGTTAATAATATGATATTTTGAAGAGAAGTACATAGTGATTTGGAAAAATATTGTTTTAAAAAAAAATAGGCACGCCTTTGAAATTAACTTTAATTTCAAAGGCGTGCCTATTTTTTTGAAGAGAAGTACATAGGGATTTGGAAAGATATTGTTTTAAAAAAAATAGGCACGCCTTTGAAATTAACTTTAATTTCAAAGGCGTGCCTATTTTTTTTAAAACAATATTTTTCCAAATCCCTATGTACTTCTCTTCAAAATATCATATTATTAACGAAAACCCTCGGTATTTTTTTTCAGATCGACGTTGAAGAGAGTTCTGCTGCGTGCCGCGGAAATGACAGCACCTGACGCGAGAGTTTCCCCAGCGCCACGATGCGGCGTGAAAAATGTGAAAAAAATGTTTTTTTATACATTAATAAACAAGGAACAAAACCCAAAAAAATTTTTCGAATATCTCTTTTTTTCCCACAAAAAAAAATTCTTGAAAAATGTGAAAAAAAAAACAGGGGGTCACAGTGGTGTTCTCCCTTAAGGAAATCAGCGACGTGTAATCGCGTATCTATTGTAAATTCGTCATCGCTCCCAGGCATTGACCATTGGACCGTTTGAAACGACGACGCTCGGTATATCCGTTCTTATCCGTTAAACAGAGGAGAAAGTGAACATTTGGACCAGATGACAATCAATTACGCACCTTCTTCCTGTATATTATCGCCTTTGCGATTATCAGCTTTAAGTGTGTCCCGTGATAAAGATTAACATTAAATTTATCCCGACAACTACACGTCAGTAATAAATGATTAAAATATATCGCACGTGTGGAACGTCCATTGATATAATATCGGTCAATTTGTTTGCTGATCCCCGATGACGAAGCGTCGCGTCTGACGTAGCCGTTAAACGATCAGAGGTCGCAATATCGGCAGCGCGTTTCATCGGAATGATGCAAAATCCGTACAAAGTTTTACGATCCCCGGAGATCTCACCCTGAATTTCATTGGCTGGGACGCGGTGTCGTGCCTCCAACCCGCCATTTATATCTATATACTCGATTTCTTTATGACAAACGTACTCAAACGCGTTTCATATTCGTACGCACCCACACGCACGTACGCGGAGCGAAGGTCGTTTCTACTTTTTTTCCAATCACGCGCCGCTTCTGTTTTTTTTTTCCGCGCTGCTCTACCCGCTCCAACCTCCGCCGTTCGCCAACGTGTTTGTTCCGCGATGACGTCACAAATTCTCGACTCGGAGGCTCGATCCAACAGCCAATCGTATCGTAGAAAGGAATCTCGTGTTTGCTTCGCCCCGTTCGCGTCTCTCGTCTCGCATCGCTTCTCTCAATTACTATACTATTACCGTGTCGATTATTATCAACCGACGTCGGAGAATCGACGAGCCCACCGCCAAGAGCATCGTCCATAGGGCATACTTTTTCCTTTCCTCCTCCTCCTCCTCTTCCTCTCCCCATTCCCGCCTTCAAATTCTTCGTAATCAACGGGTCAACAGCTGCTTCGCGAACGACGAGTCTCGGCGTCAGCAGCCACGCAGCACACATATAAGCATCGTTACCCGTATCAGCGATTGCTGAAATGTCGAAATCTTTTACGACGAAAGAGCAATTCCCAGCAACGCGAGGTAGCACTTTTTCTTTATCGCTCTATTATATACAAGACGTTCCACATCGTTTTTAACAAAAAAAATCCATCTTTCCTTTTTCTGATTCCGACGCAAAATTTTTTCTTGCATTTCGTGGAATTTAATGAGCATTCACGGATTTTTTCAGATTTTTTCAGATTTTTTTCCTCTTACAGATTATGAGATGTTATTTTTTGTTTGTTTTTTGTACTCATTTCGCTGACCAGCATTATATAGCTTTTCGGTTGCCAACACGGAAAATGTTACTTAGCGAATCTTGATGCAAAAAATTACTTTTTGAACCGTACACCATACTTTTAAATTACTTTTTGAACAGTACCGGGTACTTTTATTTATTTATATTTTTCATCGAATTTTTAGATTTCTAAATTTCTGCATCAGTGGGATCGTTGAATAATACGCTCTCATTTACAATCGCGTGTAGAGCCATGTATTATTGTTATTATCATCATCATCATCATCATAATTGACAGCCGAGCCTCTGTAGTGAACCAATGGCTTCGTACGGGACCGACGGGCGGCGCCTGTCGCACACGGAAAGTGCACTCGTACGCTCGATCGCGCGGAATGCGAAGGTCGTTGCGGTCAAACAAGAGGCTCGTCGGCGAGTAGCCAATCGGAGCCCGTTCACGTCGCGCCACATGGATTTTTTTTAATTCCCCGACAGGCGTCTTTGCCTGGTAACAGAAAGCGCGAGACGGGACAGTCGTGGGGATCGCCCTGTCGGTTAACCCAGGCCGGCTGACGTCCTCGGAAGAGAGCGCTTTCGGTCGAATATAATGATAATGTCGATGATGAATTTGCTAGTCAGCAAGAAAATCAAATCGTGTCACGTACAATTCAGCGAGGCGTTTTTTTTTTTTCTCCTCTTTGCTCAACTCTTCTCGCCTATGTGTCAAACGATTAATGATCATTTAAAGTTTATTGGCTATATCAACTATTAAGATGCTTTTCGATGATAGAATCATAAAAAAGCGTTGAATAATTTGATACACGTGGTGTTATTAATATTCAACGTTACATTTTATTTACACGCTCATTTCGAGAGTTTCGCATTGTACTTGTAATCAATATCGTACTATTAAGTCTATTCTTTAAATTCATAAACGACGTGCTATGCGCAGAAGAACGTAGATCGCGAACGACAAAGATTATACTTTTCACCGTATTAGCGGATCCAGAAAAAGATTTCTTGGTGCAACATGCGCTCCCTACCATCTAACTTAAAAACAATTGCTTAAAGATATACTAGATCTAGTCATGTACAACGTGTAGTAAATGGTTAAAAATTTTTTCAGCATTTTTTCCATAACAAGCTAGAATGATTTTTCAAAATACACTACTATCTGAACTATCGAAGATGAAAGAACAGCGTTCGGTGAAAACATTTGCCGTTTCGGTTGATTACCAAAAATATCGTACATCTTTATTTTGTTTTTATGTTCAAATATTATAATATGTTCAAAGATTCATCCGAATATCATGTCTAACCGTGATATTCGATATGTATTCGGTAGTTTCATTGTAAAATATATCACATCTCGAAGTTCTGGTGGGGCAGGGTATAACAATTTTTGTCGAAAAATTCGAACGGTACAGGCAGCGCCACCTCTCGCTGTTTGTATCGTCGTTGCGCAACGATCCTCGCGAATGGGATTTAAAAGTTGCACTGTGATTTGAATTACTTTAGTAATAATTATTACCGCATAATAAGGATTCATTGATCAATAATTCGTATCTCAACATTTCGTTTTTCCTCGATATAATCGCCAGAGAACCGTTGATACACGTAACCTACGTAAATTATAATACTACAATATATATATATATATCTACTGGTTAATTCTACATAGGCCGACCGGTAAAGAAGGTCGTGGCAAGTAGCCCCTAATTCATAATTTTCGTCGTTTAACCCACCAAAGTGAAACGTCGAATTTTCAATATGGAATAAGACGCTGATGTCAATTTCTATGTGATATAATTGTCGTTGATGATAAGACACGCGGTCAAGTCCAGTTAAATTTCGATTCTGTAAAGAAAGTACTTCCGGTGTTTCATCACCTTTTATCAACGGCTGTCGAATCGTGGCACACATCGAACAGCCGCATTGAATTACCGACGAGCACACACACGATAGCTCCACTGTTAAAGGCACTTGGGTTTACATCTAGCTGCCAACTGCGTCAATCTTATATTATAGTATTATCCTCCCATCTTGATTAATTACAAGGAGATAAAGAGTAGAAGAAAAAAACTATATATATATATATATATTTATATATCCATCGCAACGTTCGATATATCACATATCCCACATTCAAGTTTGATATGTAGCCTCGAGACGATGATTCGAACGTCAAGATTCCAATAATATACTGGAAATCGTTGAAAGTAAATAAGCTCACGACGACGCGCGAATATGATAGTAATATCGTCAGCCTCTCGATACGTAAGGGGAAAAAAAGATGGGCTTTTCTCACCTCTCTTTCCGCTGTATCTAACCCGGGATTGTTGTTCAAAAACGTCCAGGATTACCTTTTACTCGATCAAATCAACAATTTGTATGTCTGGCGCCTCTCATCAGCGGTATAAGAATACTCGGACTCTGAGCTTGTCTGAGAAACGGATGCTGCAAAAGTTCAGCGGCGGTAGCTCTCTGCGCTGGATCACGAACGAGCATTCTCTCCAGGAAACCCTGAAGTCTCGGACTCACCTGTTTCACAAAACAATGATAAACCAATCCCGTACAATCACGCGTGGCGTTGTCGCCTCCTGGGGGGGGGGTAAGGTTAATTTGTACAAAAAAAGGCATTTTTTTGGTGATTTTTTTGTGACGACGCAGTTAAAATCTCTTTATTAAAAGTAATGGTACAGTAAAATATGACATTCGAAGAATATTATATAAAATTTTCACGAAGAAATATTAAAAAATACGGCAATGGCAGCAATTATTCGGACGTGTCTCGGAAAAAAGTAGAATTGCGGTGTCCCTCATAACTTGGTGCTGGATCATCTGAAGTGAAAAAATGAAAGTTCATTTGTTAGATAATAGTTTTCCCCAGGTAACGCTGGGAGGGTTTTTCGAAATTTCAATTTTTCAATTTTTTGGAACATTTTGAAGGGAAAAAACGCGATTTTTACGAAAAAAAAAATCGCGTTTTTCCCTTTAAAATGTTCCAAAAAATTGAAAAATTGAATATTTGAAAAACCCTCCCAGCGTTTCCTGGGGAAAACTATTATCTAACAAATGAACTTTCATTTTTTCATTCAATTCTCAATTTCAATTTTTCAATTTTTTGGAACATTTTGAAGGGAAAAACGCGATTTTTACGAAAAAAAAAAAATCGCGTTTTTCCCTTCAGAATGTTCCAAAAAATTGAAAAATTGAAATTTCGAAAAACCCTCCCAGCGTTACCTGGGGAAAACTATTATCTAACAAATGAACTTTCATTTTTTCACTTCAGATGATCCAGCACCAAGTTATGAGGGACACCGCAATTCTACTTTTTTTCGAGACACGTCCGAATAATTGCTGCCATTGCCGTATTTTTTAATATTTCTTCGTGAAAATTTTATATAATATTCATCGAATGTCATATTTCACTGTACCATTAGTTTTAATAAAGAGATTTTAACTGCGTCGTCACAAAAAAATCACAAAAACATGCCTTTTTTGTACGAATTAACCTTACCCCCCCCCCCCTAAAATCTAATCGCTCACCTTGTGAGAATTTTTTAATTTCGGCGGTGGCATATCTCTGATTCGTCGCATAGCTTGAAGGGGTGGTTCGTTGAAGAACGGAGGCTCTCCATCGACCATTTCGATAATCATTATACCGAGGGACCAGATGTCGACCTCCGGTCCGTACGGTAACCTGGTGAAAAGCATTTATAGTATTTTTCGAGTGGCGAGAAGGGGAGAAATGTTTGATGAGATATTTACCTGGAAATAACTTCTGGACTCATCCAATAAGGAGTACCGACGAGGGATTTTCTCCTTGGCAACTCTTGAGATACTTGAGCGCAAAAACCAAAGTCCGATAGTTTGACCCTACCGTCGGCGGTCAGAAGTATCGAGTCAGATTTTATGTCCCGATGAATAACACCTTGGGTGTGAAGATAGGAGAGAGGCTTCAGGCACTGCGAGCACACCGTGGCTATCTGGCTCTCGTCCATACGCGAGTGCGTCACAATATCCGTTAGCGCACCACCCTCGAGATATTCCATAACGACCCAGAGCTCGTCGTCAACGAGAAAACTGTCGTACATCTCGACGATATTTGGATGATGATAATCCCTCATTATTACCACCTCGTTGAACAGTAATTCTCGTCTCTGTTGCTTTCTGAGATCCATTTTTTTCACAGCGACTTGACGAGTGGTGCTCTTGTCGGTCGCTATGCACACGGTACCGGTACTACCTTCGCCGATCTTGACGAAATTTTTCAAATTTTCCCGTGGATCTCCGCGGCTCACCTGCCACAAAAATAACATAAAAAATAATTCAATTACAATTGTTTCGTCATTCGCGACGAGGCGATGTACTCACCACCATCTGCAAAGCTGCTCGAAATTGTTCGTGCGTCAGCCTCTGTTCGGCGCTCTGCTTGTTCGAATTGTTTTGCTGTCCGATAGCCAGATTTCCCGAAGATATCGAACCTTTAAGATTCTGACTTTGATCGGGGGGTACACCCGCACCCGTCGTTATCGTCGTTGTCAACGTCGTCGTCGTTGCCGTCGATATAACGCTCGGAGGTTTTGACAAATTGTGCATCGACTGCGAACTCTCCAGTGGCTTGTTGAAAATGTGACCGTGAATCGTTGCCGCACCTTCCGTGACTACGTAATTTTGCGAATGTTTGTTCACGTTATGCGAACTTAACTGGCTAAGAGGACGTTGGGATGCGATCGAACCAACCGGTGATATCTTTGGTTGTAGTTTGTGGACCATCATATTTGGTGGTAGTTGCTGATGTTCTCTGCACGGTCCTTGCTCGTTCATCTTGAAAAAAAGTAAAAAATAAATATCTCATTCAAAATTGCCCAATCGTTTGTTCGATCGACGAGCGTGCGGTACCTGCGTGTTTCCATTGTATTGACCAGCCACTGTACACGATGAATTTGTTCGTGGCAGGTCCTGATCCAAAATTGGCGGAACGCTGGGATTCGCGCTCGGATTTTGAAGATTTGGAATGGGACTCAAGTTTTGAAAGTTTAACGATAAATTGGTCGCATTAGCACCTACATGAGTAAGATTCGGCGATGATTGCATGTTTGGATTGAGATTTTGGAGGTTTGGGACGAGGTTCTGAAGATTGGTGTTAATTCCCGGAATGACGTTTGGTGAATTTTGCCGCAACTTCTCCGGATAACCTTGGGGCTTTGGAAAACTCGGATATGGCTGTATCTGACTCGGACTCGAAGACATTTCTTGACCCTCGGGGACGGATGGTGGGAGATTGGCATTGTTTCTGTAAACAAATAATCGTTGTATAATTAGTCTTAAGTTCGTTCCATAGATAATTATTGCTGTTACTTCGACGTGTAAAGAATGGTTTTTATTTTCATGAAAAAACAATTGTTTAAATTTTCGTTTCTCAAATAGTCTAGTCTTTAGAGGATGTTTAATGCTGAATTTATTTACTCAATTATTTATTCACGGGAATAACAAATTCGACGTTTTTCAACAGAAAATATCAATGGAAAAATGCAAAAATTCAAGCGCGCAAAACGTGCGACCTATGATAAACCGCGAGCATTTAATAATTTCAAACGGCGACAGAAAACAGATGAAAATGGAACGATTGTGGCGTCGTATAATTAATAAAAAGGGAAATTTTCATTTCAACATAAACAATGGCCCGTTACAAACCTGTAGTCCCTTCGAAGTCTCGGCGGACTCGAAGATCTCAGCGAATTTGATCTAGCAACGGTGCTCGTTTTGGGCAAACAACTATCGGCATTTTTGTCACCGGCCACGAGCCTGACCAGTCGAGGATCATTGTGACCTCGAACTATAGTCTTTAAGTCGAGTATCTCGGTCGGAGTAATCTCACTGGGATCGACAAGGGGCAATGGACGATTAGACGATTTTAAAATTTGATTATTGCCGACTATGGAGGCCCATTGCAAAGGTAGACCAACAAATTTCCCCTCTCTTTTGTCAAAACCCGTGTGTACCCTGTGCTCAAAGTTCGTAGGGGTAGATATCTGCGGTTTCTTCTTTTTCTTGGCAAACATTTTTTTCGATAATAACGATCGATTACAACAGCGAGTTTTTGAGAATGAAGTTATAACGCGAATATTGCAAAACTCGCTCGGTGGACGTTGAAACCCGCACGGAACGATGATGGGAAAATATATATTTTTTTTCTCATCGACGATGAACGATGCGTCAAATACGGCCGGTCAGACGAGTCTCTCTACATTGGGCTAATCGAGCACGGTGTATCCGTTGTGACATGGCCGACCTCGATAATTCAATACATCTGTGGACAACACGATAAATCGTAAATATTGCGGAACGGTCTCGGGGGCAAAAAAATAGAGCCAAGTGACAGCAGCAACGCCTACCGATCGCGAGCTTGCTCGAAGAGAGCGTTACCGAAATGAAAACGTATAAACGCTACAAACTCGGCACCAATTTTGGAGTAACTCGATCGTTCCTGTTGTTATCATTCACCACGAGCGGTACTGGCTCATACGGAGAAAATCTGGAAGAGGCGGTAAACAATTGATACGGCAGATTCACACGACATTATTCATCATCGTGATTCGTAAATAAACGTATATTGTTGTCGTTATCGCGCTTGTACACTGTTCCGCGAGATTATATCCGTCGACAGGTTGTTTCGACAGTAGCGCTCCCCGTGGACGGTACTGAAACTGCGCGTGGAATTTGGGTTATCGACATCGCGGAAGTCCTCCTATGTGAAGTTGGCCGAGCAAACTTTTTTCGTAGTTTCGTCCGGCTAACTTCATCGTTGTTTACAATCCACATGGCGGGCAATGTCTCGTTTTGAAAATTCAAATTCATTTTACGAGAATGCCCGTTTGTCCGGACCGATACAATTGATTTTACGGAGCCAAACTAGCAGTTGGGAATTCGATTTAAAGAAAAAAAAATAAACGAAAAGGAGTAAATATGGAGCAAAGGGGACCCACTTCCGATTGACTTGTCTTTAATATATGTTGTCTAGGGACCCTTTCTGAACAACTTTTTCCTCTGACACAATTGGGGGGTCGTTATTTATAAAAAAGTTATTAACAAATAAAGTTAGTAATTCATATAGCTATTTTCCTTATAGCAGCCAGTCCCAATCATCATGTCCTTCACATGTGTTGTTAAGAATACCCCCCTGAGTAACATACCAAAAGTTTTATCCGTTCTCATTGTTTGTTAAAAAGTTGTTAACAAAAGAAAATTCATAAATGGAATATGAAGTACTTGCATGGTGGCCAGTACACGTATGACCGGAGGGACTGCGGCCCCCCTGCCCCCGCCGCATACCAGCCCATAGACAAACCAAAAACAACCCAAAACAACCCCAGTAACCTAAAGAAACAAACAGACAAACCCAACAAACAAACAAACCCAACAAACGAACAAACCCAAAACAAACCCAACAAACAAATCCAAAACAAACCCAAACCAAAAACCCAAACCCAATAAACAAACAAATTCAAAACAAACCCAAACCAAAAAACCCAAACCCAATAATCATACAAATCCAAAACAAACAAAAAACCCAAATGACTTAAACAAACCAAAAACAACTGAAATAATCCAAACAAACAACCCAACTAAACAACCTAATCTAACAACCTAAACGAACAAACCCAAAAAATCCAAAATAAACCCAAACCAAAAACCCAAACCAAAAACCCAAACCCAATACCCAAACCTAGCGTATCGACAGTTTCTTCGACATTATGAATACCATGTATCCGCTTCATAATATAAATAATGAATAAAACAAATAATTGTTTGTTTATATGTTTGTTTGCGTTGTTTTTGGGCTGTCTTTGGGTTGTTTTTTAGTTGTTTTTGGTTTGTCTTTGGGCTAGTGAGTGGAGGATTGCAGGGGGGCGCAGCAGCCCCCCCCCCCTCTCATGCGTGTGCTGTTCACCATACACTAGAACAAATAGTTCATGTTTGATTTATGAAACTTTGTTTGTTAATAACTTTTTAACAAACAATGAGCGACGGATAAAACTTTTTGTACGCTACTCAGGGATGTATTCGTAACAACAAATGTGAAGGACAAGATGATTACAAGTGGCTGGTATAAGGAAAATAGCTATATAAATTATTAAATTTATTTGTTAATAACTTTTTAATAAATAACGACCCCCAATTGTGTCAGAGGAAAAAGTTGTTCAGGAAGGGTCCCTACACAACATATATTAAAGGCAAGTCAATCGGAAGTGGATCCCCCCTTTGCTCCATATTTACTTTAAAGTCTTCATAAGCAAAAGTTTATAATTCACGCACTGTTAGATCTTTAAATTTGTATAGTTTACGATGTGCGCGTGACGAAGAACTTTAAACTGTGTAAAAACTACCGTTCACGCGTGGATGGAATTTTTTTCACAAAAAAAAAAAGAGTATATCGTGTGAAAAAAAACAGTCTCCCAACGTTTTTGTCAATCCACCATAACTAAACAGGTGCAGTCTCTTGAAATTAAAGAAAAATTACAGATGCAGCGATGTTTAAGATCATGGAGCAGGGACATCTCTGCCCCACGATGTTCACATGATCGCGGTGTATGTTAGACTAATCCCTACCGTCTCGTAATTTCGCGTCTTTTTTTTTTGCGTTCAACCGCATCGAGGCCTTTTTATCATTTTTTTTTCGCACATGACTCTCCCGCGACGGACAAAATTATGGTCTATTACGCTCGTATTATTTCGTCGCTTCAGTCACGTATTCTGTATTACAAAAGTTTCACCACTCCATACCATGGATAATTTTTTTTATTCAACCAATCCGCGGATTATACCGCTCGCGCTCGTTCGTGCAACTAATGCGATCGGCGTGCAAAAACAAAAAGAAACTTGGAAAACTTCGTCGAGCCGAATTATTCGCAACGAGTCAGCGAGCTTTTATTCCCATGCATCGAGACGCGACTTTCTTTGGGGCAATTATTGCGCGAATACAGCGAGAGTACATGGATTCGGCATCCGATAATGTCTCATCGACATGAATATTGGAAAGAGCGTATGGTACGGCTACCTATTTCGAATCGATTTTCTCAAACCAACCAACCATAATACGTAATAATAATAATATACTCGGTATTACGGTTGCGCATATGTACAAGCAGGACTTTGCATGAAAAAATTCCATTTTTCATCGACATTGTACGGAAATATTTATTTAAAAAAAAATTAATAATTCCCGACGCGCGCGTTGTTGTAAAGATTATAGAGCACAATGTGAAAAACGATATGATGCCTTACCTTGCTGGCGGAATAACGGTAGTTCCTAGCGCGCGTGTAGATAAAAAAAAAAGAGAGCCCGATCATTTTAGTAGAATAGAGAGTGGCGCGAGGAGATCCGAAAGCTTATCCGGGTCTACATTATAGCAATCGTCGCAGAAAATTTTCTTACATCTACGTCGTTGGTCGGTGCTCGATTCTCAACGTCATGAGCGATTTATCTATATTGCAGCGGGATCAAGGTATCCGAACTGTACGAACGGGAGTAGCGATTTACGCGATTATTCTTATTTTCTTTCAAGGTAGTAGTCTGGTAACTTAAGGGAGAACACCACTGTGACCCCCTGTTTTTTTTCACATTTTTCAAGAATTTTTATTTGTGGGAAAAAAAAGAGATATTCGAAAAATTTTTTTGGGTTTTGTTCCTTGTTTATTAATGTATCAAAAAACATTTTTTTCACATTTTTCACGCCGCATGGTGGCGCTGGGGATGCTCTCGCGTCAGGTGCTGTCATTTCCGCGGCACGCAGCAGAACTCTCTTCAAGGTCGATCTGAAAAAAAATACCGAGTGTTTTCGTTAATAATATGATATTTTGAAGAGGAGTACACAGGGATTTGGAAAAATATTGTTTAAAAAAAATAGGCACGCCTTTGAAATTAAAGTTAATTTCAAAGGCGTGCCAATTTTTTTTAAAACAATATTTTTCCAAATCCCTGTGTACTTCTCTTCAAAATATCATATTATTAACGAAAACACAAAAAATACCGAGTGTTTTAGTTAATAATATGATATTTCGAAGAGAAGTACATAAAAAAAATAGGCACGCCTTTGAAATTAAAGTTAATTTCAAAGGCGTGCCTATTTTTTTTAAAACAATATTTTTCCAAATCTCTATGTACTTCTCTTCAAAATATCATATTATTAACGAAAACAGTCGGTATTTTTTTTCAGATCGACGTTGAAGAGAGTTCTGCTGCGTGCCGCGGAAATGACAGCACCTGACGCGAGAGCTTCCCCAGCACCACCATGCAGCGTGAAAAATGTAAAAAAAATGTTTTTTGATACATTAATAAACAAGGAACAAAACCCAAAAAATTTTTTCGAATATCTCTTTTTTTTCCCACAAAAAAAAATTCTTGCAAAATGTGAAAAAAAACAGGGGGTCACAGTGGTGTTCTCCCTTAAGCCGATTTTCATGTCGTTTTGGAGGGCGTTTTTTTTGTAGGAAAATAAAAATCAATCGTTTTGGATATTTAGGATGTTTTTATTTACATATTAAAAATACAAAAAAAAAATTTTTGAACAAATTCAATAGTTTATTATTATTATTATTATTATTGATCGAAGTTGGCACCTCGAAAAAAAAGCGCGTGGGTGGCCCCGGTGACTTTGGCTCTTGACGTTATCTGAAATAAAAAATTCTTGATAATTCTTAATCTATAGACATGTCATTCTGGTCGGAACTACTGAAGTTAAATTTCATGGATAAATAACAAAATGGCGGGCAAAATAAAAGGACTTTTTTTTTCCAAAGTCCGCCATTTAGTTATTTATCCATGAAATTTAACTTCAGTAGTTCCGACCAGAATGACATGTCTATAGATTGAGAATTATCAAGAATTTTTGATTTCAGATACCATCAAGAGCCAACTTCGATCAATAATAATAACAATAATAAACTATCAAATTTTTTCAAAAAAATTTTTTTTGGTATCTTTAATATGTAAATAAAAACATCCTAAATATCGAAAACGATTCATTTTTATTTTCCTACAAAAAAACGCCCTCCAAAAAACACATGAAAATCGGCTTAAGTTACCAGACTACTACCTTAATTCAGCAGTTGATACGTCGTAACGGCGACTGATGCCTAAGGAGAATTATCAAGTGTAATATAAGACTCTATAGAAAAACACCGATAGATTTTACAGGATCACGTAGATGCAATGAGGAATACGTATCTATGAAGTTACCACGGAATGCAATAAACATTTGTCATTGGATCTATTACGATCGTGCAAGTTTAATCGATCATTTTCATCAGGGTGCGTTCTTCATTATTTCACGCGTGTGTATATCCAGAAACGACGATATTTCAGATTTGAAATGGGCCATCAGCACGAATCGTTGGGGTCTGAAAATTTGCGGTCTATGGAGAAACGAGAATGGCACTATTTACAACGCATTGTCAAATATGTTGGTACCATTGTACGCACTGATAATGTCTATCTTTGGCCTGATCCCTCAGACTTTGGCACTGTTGAAAGTTTGGGGAGATTTGACACTTGTCGTTGAAAACCTCATAACGTATCTGCCGTTCCTCGTGGCACTGTGCAAAGTCATCACTATGTGGTGCAAGAAGGAAGGTACATTGTTTTTTCTAACTATTCCCCGTAGCTCACTCGCTCGTTAATCTCTCATCGAATACGCCCTTCACCGTACATAACAATAATAAAAATCACACGCATTCCGTAACAAAAACAATCGAATCGTTACGCTACCGCGGTTATAAATTTTTATTATTATCATTATCATTTCAAGTAATAGTGACGATGATGAATTTCATCAAGGACGATTGGTCGAAATTGAGGAGTAAAAGGGAGCGACAAGTTATGATTAAGTACGCTCAAACATCGAGAATAATAACGATCGGCGGTTACACGGTGATTGTCGCGACGATTATCGTTTATTATCCTCCTGTATTGTTCGGAATTGTGCTGAGAACTATGACGAATCTCACCGACATTGGCGATCGACCGTTGGCCCTCCCATCGATCTATCCGTTCGACGTTTATCACACGCCGATTTACGAATTGACGCTCATGAGCCAAGCGATTAGTTGTTCACTCGCTGATTTTTCTTACGCGACGGTAGGCGCTCTTTTCGGTATGGTAGTCCTTCACGTGTGCTCCCAGTTGGAGAATCTAAAGATTCGGATCGAGGATATGGTGAGGGAAATGAGAGTAACGGAATTATGTTGCGCCGATGCTGCAAGAGAGTTTCGAAACTCTTTGAGCTCCAACGTCAAGGAGCATCAGCGTCTCATAAGGTCTTTTTATTTATTCATTAAACCAACAAAACCCGACACGCACACACTTATGTGCCTATATACGAGGGGGGACCCAAAAAAAAACGGGAATTTCGTCATCATTTTTTTATGTTTTAAGGCGGTAGTCTGGTCTAGAGCGAGATTTTTGACGTCATTTCTAATGTGCAATAATTTTTTAACCGTTGAAGTTGTCTTCATGAAAATTTACACATGCATTTATTGATCCTTAGAGAATACTTGTACGTTAAAAAAAAAAATTATTTTAAATATTTTCATGTAGTTTTTTGCCTTGTTGCAACATGGTGCGCCGGAAGTCCGCCTCAATCGGCGCCCACTCTGGACGATGTTGTATGCATTTGAAAAAAAAAAAAAAAAAAATATTCTCAATCTGTATGAGTATTCTGAGCACTGGTAGCAGAATTGGTACTTAAAAAAAAATTTTGACAAAATGGCGGCCCGTTGAACTTTCATTAATGATATTTCATACATTTTCGGGTATTCGACGAGTTATAAAATGTCGGCAAAATTATTGTTCGACTCAATAAAAAATTTTTTTAAGTACCAATTCTGCTACCAGTGCTAATTTGCAATAACGTTTAAACCGTTGAAGTTGTCTTGATGAAAATTTACACGTGCATTTATTGATACTTAGAGAATACTTGTACATTAAAAAAAAAAATTATTTTGAATATTTTCATGTAGTTTTTTGCCTTGTTGCATCATGGTGCGCCGAAATCGGCGCCCACTCTGGACGATGTTGTATGCATCTGAAAAAAAAAATATATATATATTCTCAATCTGTATCAGTATTCTGAGCACTGGTAGCAGAATTGGTACTTAAAAAAATTTTTTGACAAAATGGCGGCCTGTTGAACTTTCATTAATGATATTTCATATATTTTCGGGTGTTCGACGAGTTATAAAATGTCGACAAAATTATTGTTCGATTCAATAAAAAAAATGTTTAAGTACCAATTCTGCTACCAGTGCTAATGTGCAATAACGTTTAAACCGTTGAAGTTGTCTTGATGAAAATTTACACGTGCATTTATTGATCCTTAGAGAATAGTTGTACGTAAAAAAAAAAAAATTATTTTAAATATTTTCATGTAGTTTTTTGCCTTGTTGCAACATGGTGCGCCGAAAGTCCGCCTCAATCGGCGCCCACTCTGGACGATGTTGTATGAGTCTGAAAAAAAAAATATATATATATTCTCAATCTGTATGAGTATTCTGAGCACTGGTAGCAGAATTGGTACTTAAAAAAATTTGTTGACAAAATGGCGGCCCGTTGAACTTTCATTAATGATATTTCATACATTTTCGGGTATTCGACGAGTTATAAAATGTCGACAAAATTATTGTTCGACTCAATTCTGCTACCAGTCCTCGGAAACAGGCTACCTAAGGTACGTGCAAAATTTGAGCTCGATCGGTCCATTAGTTATCGAGATATCGTGGGCGCCGATTTGAAAAACATAGTTCTGAGATAAACGCGTTCAAAGTTTTGACACCGTCCGCGCAGCTGCTTCCCGACCGCGCTATCTGAGCGCGCGGCTTGTTTAGAATTTTTATTTCTCGGCTAATTTTTGAAATATCAATAAACGGTCTTCAGGAGCGTATGAAGAAAGGTCTAAGGAATAAGAAAATGAAAAAAAAAAAAAAAAAAATAAATCAATTTTTTCAAATTTCTAGACCAGACTACCGCGTTAATATTTTTACACCAAATTTTGATCACCTTCAAAGTATTCTCCTTTGACCACAACGCACCTCTGCAAACGATCCTCCCAATGTTCAAAACATTTTTTAAATTCACTTATCGGGATGTTCTTTAGGCCTCGCCAGCGATTTTTGTTTTACCTCCTCCACAGTCGCAAAACGCTTGATTGCCGCTTTGTTTCGGGGTCGTATCCATAGCACCACGATTCATCACCGGTAATCACCTTGGAAAAAAGTTCAGGGTCCTCTTCGAGCTGATTTTGAAGTTCAAAACATGCCCGAAGTCGACGCTCTCTTTGCTCGTCTGTGAGAAGGCGAGGGACAAATTTGGCTGCAACTCTGCTCGTGTGCAAAACTTTGGATAAAATCCTCTGAATTGAACTCCATGATATCCCAGACATCTCGCAGAGTTGATCAATGGTTCGGCGACGGTCTTCACGAATGAGAGCATTGATTTTGTCGACGTTTTCGTCACTTCTTGACGTTGAGGGACGTCCTGAAAGGGGTTGGTCCTCAATTGACATTTCTTCATTTTTAAAACGTGAAAACCACTCGTAGACTCTGGTTTTACTTAGGGCAGCATCTCCATAATCAGTCTCAAGCATTACAGTAGTTTCCGCGTCCGATTTCCCAAGCAGGAAACAAAATTGCACAGCCGCGCGTTGCTCTCGACAATCGGTCATCGCGTTTTCGCCGAAATGGAAAAAGTTGTTTCACTACAAAAATTCCCACGGGCGAACCGACGCACTTACGGCAACAGAACTTCGCACGCTAACTCAGGAGACGTGTCCCCAACGGACACCTGGTCGAGCAATGGGTTCCCCCACTCTCCCTCCCCGCCGCAGCGCAATTCCCGTTTTTTTTGGGTCCCCTCTCGTATGTATATATACACGTGTTAATTGTAAAATTCATCTCCGGTCAGATTTGTGGACATGATTGAGAGTACCTTTAGTGTAATGCTGATGATGATCGTGCCAGCGTTCACGTTAACATTTTGCGTACAAGGCTTTCAACTGATAAGCGTGAGTTGTGATATTTTCATAAATTTTTGGAGAATCAAAAGATATATGTATATGAGAGAGACGAAAATTTACGCTCCGATTGCAATATACATGTTGAGACCCTCGGGGACGAAGTCAAAAAACCCGTGGTCCTGATTATCTTCTGCGTCGTGTACATGGGCTTCATAGGATTCACCATGTTCATGTATTCGTCCGTCGGTCAAGTTCTAGTCATACAGGTGAGTTATCGTTGATCGATAAGAGAAATATCGTGAATCGAGCGAGTATACAGTTGTGCTGTTTTTAATTATACAGAGCGAGGAGATACAGTACGCGGCGTACAACTGCGAATGGTACAATTTGAGACCAAAAGAAGCCGCACAATTAATCGTCATATCGATACGGGCTCAACGGCCCCTTCAAATAACAGCGGGAAAGTTTGTGCCCATTACGCTCACAACTTTTGCCACCGTGAGTCAATAATGCGCTTCGTTATTATCCAATATCGTACGCACTGTTAAAGTGGGAAAAATGAACTTGAAAAAAAAAAAAAAACAGAACAAAACACGCACTTTGTCGCAATTTTTATTTCAGTTGCTCAAGACAACGGCCGGTTACTTGTCCTGCCTACTTGCAGTTCGCGAGTAGCGAGCATACGTCAACCCGAAAATGTACATTCAACGCGACGATATTATTGTGCTAAGCAGAAAACGCCAAGTTATTGTGAAGCATTTCAAGTAGATTTCTGTGTGGCACGTACATTAATACTTGACTGACATATAAAGCGATGTAAATTGTTTTTTTACTTTTACGTTTTTGCTGTCCATTAAAATTTTTTTTTTCAAAGTGTTTAATGCGGAAAAAATGAGCATGGAATAGGATCGTTCAGTGAGATTTTTCTTTAAAGACAAAATCCTTAAGGGAGGGGTAAGGGTTTCAGCGTTAAAAAAAAATACTTTTTTTGCGATTTTTTTTCTCAAATATGGATTGAGCAATTTTATTCGAACCTTTTGTACATTATTGAGCATACTTTTGACAATGTTGTG
Organism: Oxytorus armatus; assembly: GCA_958009045.1. Taxonomy (NCBI): domain Eukaryota; kingdom Metazoa; phylum Arthropoda; class Insecta; order Hymenoptera; family Ichneumonidae; genus Oxytorus; species Oxytorus armatus. The sequence goes on from OY253748.1 coordinate 27,351,737, forward strand.
TAATTTTTTCATGCAGAAATATTGAAGCATAAGCCCGTAACAGAGCTTCCCCCGGAACGTCTTGGAAAAAAAAACAATTTGCGGTGTTCACTATAACTCGGCCGGGAATTATCTGAAAATGAAAAACCATGAAAATTTAGTCAAATTATAATCAAATCTTCCCCCCAACGTTCTCTGATAATTTTTTTTTTCATTTAAAAATTTTTGCCGGTCACCCAAAGTGTGAACTGTTATTTTCCACGAAAAATTCCGCCATTTTGTGGGTGGGAAACACCCTTAATGTAAAAAAAAAAAAAATTTTACTAAACGTTGGGGGGAGGTATTTTATATGTAGAAAATGTGTACAAAGTTTGAAATGAATCGGTCAAGTAGTTTTTAAATGGCAGTGAACACGGACTTTGAAAAAGTAGTTTTGAGAAAAACGCGTCTAAAGTTTATGAAGTAAAAAAGTGAAGAAAATTTTTTTTTTTTCCAACTTACAGAGAATCATCGATTCCAGCTCGTTTCTTCTTTTAAAACATTGTAGTGTATAGTATACACTATATACTATATACACAATAGCAATGAATAAACTGTATACCTGTTCGACAGCTGCACTGCTAGCCCGACCGCCCGCAGCTGTTAGAGGTATAGCGTTAAAGGCCAGGAGATTAATAAGACAATAACTTCAAGAATATTGCTTAGATCGGTTTAAAATTTTAAGGACATATTCTTGAAATGTTAAACAATGAGATAAGACAAAAAAAAAATTCGATTTTTCGAAAGTGAAAACCCTTACCCCGCCCTTAATTAAAGTAAAAATATACCTCGGTGAAGTTGAAAATTTGCAGAATTCCGCAGAGACTTTGATCCTTACTTCTTGCAAAGAGATTCTGGCTTGATCACCGATGCCCACAATCTCCCAATGTATATTACACTCAGTCGTATACCAACAACTTCCGCAGTTCCACGTATTTTTTTTTCTTTAATGATCGACTTGTCCGAACGATGAGAGTATACACCACCTCGACGGGTTTTTTGCCCATTTTTTCTTCTAATTCCTTGTCTATGATAAAGAAAGTTACGCTCTATAAACGCTCTTGTTTCATCGCTTCCTATTCTGAATTCCAAAAGTTTCAACACTGTACGAAGGATAATTTTTCCAATTCAGCCATTGCGGCTTCTATGCTCGGTGATCCGAGCGATTAACGATAGTCGTAAAAACGAGACGGAAAAACTTGGAAAGCTCGTTGGAACTGAAATATTCGCAACAAGTTCGCGATCGTTTATTCCATCGGGACGCGAGTTTCTTTGTCGCGGCAATTATATTCCCGTGGATACAGCGAGTATACAAATTTCGCTTCTCCTAATGTCCGATCGACATAAATATTCGATAGGAACGATGCGCGGTTGCCTATCTTGAATCGATTTTCTCAACTCCGTCAAACACGTAACGATAAGGCCTCTATACTCGTTAATCGGTGCACTTGTACGGTAGAACTCTGTATGAAAAAGAAAAAAAACATTTTTTTATGAATATCATACGTACGGAAATTTTAATTTTTTAAAAATTCATATTTCATATCGCGCTATTGGAGTGAGGATTGGCGGAGTGTAGTTAAAGAAACGACGCGGGACATTTTGCTGCTGCGATAACATTGGTTGCAAAAGCATTCGTGTATAAAGAATTGGAATTTACCGTGGTGCTTGTAGATTTTATCCGGTTTATATTGCGACCAACTACACGCAAAATCTTATATATACAATACTAGTGCTCAATTCCCATTGCCATGAGCAATTTATCTGTATTGCAGAGCGATCGAGGTATTTTAACGATAGCCAAGAAAAGCAACAATTTTACGACGTTGCGCTTAATTTTTTTCAATAATTTGCATCGGTCCTAAATCGGTCGTAACGGAGGCTGATGCCAAAAGAATACAATCCATAAGTTCGATCGATCATTTTCAGCAGAGGGGCTTATTATTCCGAGCGTGTTACATACAGTGGGTCAAAAAAGTATTCGTACACCTTGTTTTTTTTGCGATAACTTTATAGACATAAGCGATACGCAAAGAAAGCCAATTTTATTTAATAGTACATCAGGTACAGAGATAAACTGCAAATGGAGAATTTTTTCCCAGCAATAATAAAAGAACTATGCAAAAAAAAACGATAATTGAAGCAAAAAGGATGCACACCAAATATTAGTTATAATTAACAACTATGATGATGTAGGTTTTCACTATAATCGTAAGTGTATGAATAATTTTTTTGCCCGAAAATTTTCGTTTTTTTGGCATAATTCTTCTATTATTCCTGGGAAAAAATTCTCCATATGCAGTTTATCTATGCACCTGATGTACTATTAAATAAAATTGGCTCTCTTTGCATATCGCTTATGTCTATAAAGTTATCGCAAAAAAACAAGGTGTATGAATACTTTTTTGACCCACTGTATATTAAAAAAAAACGATATTTCAGATCTGGAATGGGCGATCGGTACGAATCGTTGGAGCCTCAAAGTTTGTGGTATATGGGGCAACGAGAATGACACGAGTCGTATGCACAATGCATTGTCGAATATACTGGTCCCTGTGTATGCACTGATAATAACTACGTTTTGCCTTTTTCCTCTAACTTTTGGTCTCGTCAAAGTTTGGGGAGATTTAATTCTGATGGCTGAAAATCTCGAAACGTATTTGCCGTGCGTCGTAACGCTGTTCAAAATCTTTACTATGTGGTACAAGAAGGAAGGTACGGCATTTTTTTCGTTCTTGGTATCCGATAACGAGAGCTCGATGAATTTATGTCACGTCATCGTTATGATACTGTTATTATTATTTCAAGTAATCGTGACGATGATGAATTCCATCAGGGACGATTGGTCCAAAATGAAGAGTAAAGAGGAACGAGAAGTTATGATAAAATACGCTCAAACATCGAGGATAATAACGATCGGCGGTTACTCGGTGATTGTCGCGACGATTCTCGCTTATCATCCGCCCGTATTGTTCGGAGTCGTGATAAGGACCCGGACAAATCTCACCGACCGTGGCGATCGACCGTTCGCTCTTCCGGCGATATATCTGATCGATGTGTATCAAACACCGCTTTACGAATTGACGGTCATCAGCCAAGCAATTAGTTGTTCACTCGCTGGTTTTTGTTACGCGACGGTGGGTGCCCTTTTTGGCACGATAGTTCTTCACGTGTGTTCGCAGTTGGAAAATCTAAAAATACGGATAGAGGATATGGCGAGGGGATTGAGAGTAACGGACAATTATTACACTGAGGCTGGAAGACATTTTCAAAATTTACTGAGTTCCAACGTCAGGGAACATCAGCGTCTCATAAGGTCTCTTCATATTCTTTCCGCTTCAATTTCACCGCAAAGCAGATATCACTTGCATCACCCGTTAATTGTGAGATTGTTCTTTGGTCAGGTTCGTGGACATGATACAGAATGTCTTTAGTCTAATGCTTCTCATGATCGTACCAGCATTCACGATAACATTTTGCATACAAGGATTTGCACTGATAAGCGTGAGTAACGATATTTTCATAAATTTGTGACGCTTAAAAAAATATACATGTACAAAGACAAATGAATATTTATCCGAGCTATCCGATTGCAATACATGTTGAGACCCTCGGGGATGAAGTCAAGAGACCCGTGGTTTTGGTTGTCTTCTGCGTTATATACATGGGCTTTATAGCGTTCGTCATGTTCATGTATTCTTTGGTCGGTCAAGTTCTGGTGATACAGGTGAGTCATCGACGAACAATAAAATACGAGGTCTGTTCAAAGAGTATCGCGAATTTTGAATTTCCGCGGGCTACGTATATTCGATTTTTTTGTGGCGTTAGGTTGGTACTCGTGTCCCTCACTTGTGCTGAAAAAATCGGCCATTTTGAATGTTTAGTTAATTGTTGACAGCTATTTTGGTTAGACGTGTTTTGGCTCGTCTTCGATTTTTGCCTGTTCTAAAAAATGGATCAAAGAATCCGTATGAAATTTTGTGTGAAAAACAAAATTAAGTGCGCGGACGCATTCCGAATGTTGACTGTGGCATATGGTGAAGCTACCTTGGACCAGAGCAAAGTTTATCGGTGGTACAAAATGTTCTCAGAGGGTCGAGAAGATGCGAACAACGAAATTCGTTCCGGACGCCCGAGCACATCAACAACAGACGAAAACATTGATGAAGCGAGGAAAATAATATTGGCCAATCGTCGAATCACCGATAGAGAAGTTGCTGAAGAACTAAACATATCGATTGGCTCGTGCTATTCGATTTTTACCAATGATTTGGGCATGAGACGGGTCGCCGCGAGATTCGTGCCAAAATTGCTCAATTTCGAACAAAAACAGTGTCGCGTTAACATTGCTAAGGAGCTGTTGGACTCGGTCCGCGACGACCCAAATTTGCTCCATAGGGTCACAACTGGTGACGAATCGTGGGCTTACGGTTATGACGTGGAAACCATAGCTCAATCGTCGCAATGGAAGCTGCTTTTTTGGAATGGGCAAAAATCGAAGACAGGCCAAAACACGTCTAACCAAAACAGCTGTCAACAATTAACTAAACATTCAAAATGACCGATTTTTTTCAGCATAAGTGAGGAACATTAGTACCAAACTAACGCCACAAAAAAGTGCGAAGTTCTGTCGCCGTGAGTGCGTCGGTTCGCCCGTGGGAATTTTTGTAGCGAAACAACTTTTTCCATTTCGCGGCTGTGAAATTTTTTTTTCCCGTTGGGGAAATCGGTCGTGGAAACTACTGTAACGCTTAAGACTGTTTATGGAGATGCTGCCCTAAGTAAAACCAGAGTCTACGAGTGGTTTTCACGTTTTAAAAATGGAGAAATGTCAATTGAAGACCAACCCCGTTCAGGACGCCCCTCAACGTCAAGAAGTGACGAAAACGTCGACAAAATCAATGCTCTCATTCGTGAAGACCGTCGCCGAGCCACTGATCGACTCTGTGAGATGTCTGGGATATCATGGAGTTCAATTCAGAGGATTTTATCCGAAGATTTGCACATGAGCAGAGTTGCAGCCAAATGTGTCCCTCGCCTTCTCACAGACGAGCAAAGGGAGCGTCGACTTCAGGCATGTTTTGAACTTCAAAATCAGCTCGAAGAGGACCCTGAACTTTTTTCCAAGGTGATTACTGGTGATGAATCGCGGTGCTATGGATACGACCCGGAAACAAAGCAGCAATCAAGCGTTTTGCCACTGTGGAGGAGGTAAAACAAAAATCGCTGGAAGGCCTAAAGAACATCTCGATAAATGAATTTAAAAAATGTTTTGAACATTGGAAGGATTGTCTACAGAGGTGCGTTGTGGTCAAAGGAGAGTACTTTGAAAATGATCAAAATTTGGTGTAAAAATATTAAGGGAGGGGTAAGGGTTTCAGCGTAAAAAAAAACACTTTTTTTGCGATTTTTTTTCTCAAATATGGATTGTGCAATTTTATTCGAACCTTTTGTACATTATTGAGCATACTTTTGACAATGTTGTGTAATTTTTTCATGCAGAAATATCGAAGCATAAGCCCGTAACAGAGCTTCCCCCAGAACGTCTTGGAAAAAAAACAATTTGCGGTGTTCACTATAACTCGGCCGGAAATTATCTGAAAATGAAAAACCATGGAAATCTAGTCAAATTATAATCAAATCTTCCCCCCAACGTTCTCTGATAATTTTTTTTTTCATTTAAAAATTTTTGGCGGACATCTAAAGTGTGAACTGTTATTTTCCACGAAAAATTCCGCCATTTTGTGGGTGGGAAACACCCTTAATGTGAAGTAAAAAAAATTAACTAAACGTTGGGGGGAGGTATTTTATATGTAGAAAATATGCACAAAGTTTGAAATGAATCGGTCAAATAGTTTTTAAATGACAGTGAACATGGACTTTGAAAAAGTAGTTTTGAGAAAAACGCGTCTAAAGTTTATGAAGTAAAAAAGTGAAGAAAAAAATTTTTATTTCCAACTTACACAGGATCATCGATTCCAGCTCGTTTCTTCTTTTAAAATATTGTAGTGTATAGTATACACTATATACTATATACACAATAGCAATGAATAAACTGTATACCTGTTCGACAGCTGCACTGCTAACCCGACTGCCCGCAGCTGTTAGAGGTATAGCGTTAAAGGCCAGGAGATTAATAAGCCAATAACTTCAAGAATATTGCTTAGATCGGTTTAAAATTTTAAGGACATATTCTTGAAATGTTGAACAATAAGATCAGACAAAAAAAATTCGATTTTTCGAAAGTGAAAACCCTTACCTCGCCCTTAAAAAATAAAGAAATTATGACGAAATTCCCGTTTTTTTTTGGGTCCTCCCTCGTACGTAGCCCGCGGAAAGTTCAAAATTCGCGATACTTTTTGAACAGACCTCGTAATGCCGGTAATGTGGCACGCGAGGCCCGGTAAATAAAATATACTGTAAATCGCGGGAGTATTAAGTGTGATACCGATGGCAGAGCGAGAAGATACAATACGCGGCGTACAACTGCGAATGGTACAATTTGAGACCGAAAGAGGCGGCACAATTGATTGTGATATCTATCCGAGCTCAACGACCCCTTCAAATAACCGCGGGAAAATTTGTTCCCATTACTCTCAATACTTTTGCCACCGTGAGTCATAAATTACGTATATTTATTATCGAATACTCCACACACTCTTCAATGAGGGGATTAAATAAATAAATAAAACACGCACTTTTCTGCATGTTTTTACTCCAGTTGCTCAAAACAACGGCCGGTTACGTGTCCTGCCTCCTAGCCGTTCACGAGTAACAAAAACACAGGCATCGAAAATGTAGAACCCACACGAAGGTATTGTGGTACCAATGTGTCTTATTATCGTACAAGCCGGAAATAAAATGTATATTTTTAGCATTTCAATACACGTCAAATGAGAATGCTGAAATTTCCTGTCTGGAAGCCCTTTTTTTTTACTCCTTTTCATGTTTCAGTGATATTCGAGGTAATCCTTATCGCCAGAACTGTTAAGACATTGGAATGAATCAAACGGTACTCGCTCGGGCACATATATGCCGTTTTATAAATCCTTCGTTTAAGGGAGAACACCACTGTGACCCACTGTTTTTTTTCACATTTTTCAAGAATTTTTTTTTGTGGGAAAAGAAAGAGATATTCGAAAAATTTGTTTGGGTTTTGTTCCTTGTTTATTAATGTATTAAAAAACATTTTTTTCACATTTTTCACGCCGCATGGTGGCGCTGGGGAAGCTCTCGCGTCAGGTGTTGTCATTTCCGCGGCACGCAGCAGAACTCTGTTCAACGTCGATCTGAAAAAAAATACCGAGTGTTTTCGTTAATAATATGATATTTTGAAGAGAAGTACATAGGGATTTGGAAAAATATTGTTTTAAAAAAAATAGGCACGCCTTTGAAATTAACTTTAATTTCAAAGGCGTGCCTATTTTTTTTTAAACAATATTTTTCCAAATCCCTATTTACTTCTCTTCAAAATATCATATTATTAACGAAAACACTCGGTATGTTTTTTCAGATCGACGTTGAAGAGAGTTCTGCTGCGTGCCGCGGAAATGACAACACCTGACGCGAGAGCTTCCCCAGCGCCACCATGCGGCGTGAAAAATGTGAAAAAAATGTTTTTTGATACATTAATAAACAAGGAACAAAACCCAAAAAAATTTTTCGAATATCTCTTTTTTTTCCCACAAAAAAAAATTCTTGAAAAATTTGAAAAAAAACAGGGGGTCACAGTGGTGTACTCCCTTAACGTTGCTTGTGACATTTTTTTCATCACTCAATCTTTTACGAAATTCAGTACAAAAATAATTACTCGCCGATGACTGTAGAAATTGGACGGTCAGCTTCGACGAAACTGAAGTTGGCGCGAGTCTCACTCTGGTCCATCACTCCAGTAATGACGGTCACTTATCTCAGTCATGTGTAAAATGTCAATTATGTGAAAGGTAAAAAAAAACCTGCACAGATTAACGACGGAGTACACGACACGTGTGATACCGCACGAATCAGGGATTAGAGTTTGCTCTGGTCTCTGAACGCCGGAAACACTAATGCCGCGGTTATAAAGAAACAAAAGTTGCTGGCTTATCTTCCTCGATTGTTAAAAAACAAAAACAACATAAGATTGTTAATTATCTTGATAATTATATCATACGTAGAGTTGTTTGAAAAAAAAAAGTAAAGTTGGCTCTTTTCGTTCTTAAAACGCTCACATCGTCACTCCCAACTCCTGGAATGTCGCGTTCTTTTTTTTTTCGTGGCGTTGGACCGATCGAAGCGATCGAAAGATAGGGGTTTTCTTTTTTGCCAATTTTTTTACGTTTATTCCTCTTTCGTGACGAGAATAACGACACGCTCTGCGTGTTCGTGTTTAGTCGCGTCGAAGCGCCGTATTCCCATTTCGAAAAGTTTCGCCTCTATGCGGACCATAGATAATTTTGTTATTCGACTATTACGGCCGAACGCTTGCTCCTACGTCCGACAAACGATCGTCGCAAAAGCAAAAAAAATACTTCGAAAACTTGTTTCCAGCTGAAATATTCGCGACGAGTTCACGAACGTTTATTCCCATCGCGACGCGAGTCTTCTTGTCTCGCGGCAATTACTTTGCCTGGATGCAGCGGGTATGTTGGCGCCTTCTAATGCCTCATCGACATAAATATTCGATACATCCGATGTCCGAGCGCCTATCCCGGATCGATTTTCTCAAACCCGCCAACTACGTATTAATGAAGCTTCATCTCTGTACGTGCGTTATAACCGGTGCGCTTGTACAGCGGAACTCTGCACGAAACAAATAATACATTTTTCATAAACATTATATACGTACGTAAAATTAATTTAAATAAAATGTATCTCTCATATCGCGCTGTTTGGTGTAAAGATTGTGGAGAAAAGGCAACCACATCGTGTCGGCGCAATAACATCGCCGGGGACTATAAAATCTTCTTTATCGCGAGTACGCCTGTCTATGAAAGAGAGATCGATTATTTCATAACGTTCTTAACCGATCTATTTGGCGAACCAGCACGACATTCTTCTTATATATATATATATATAAATTATTAATCCATGCTTGATCTTCATCGCCATGAGCGGTTTATCTATATTGCAGAGCGACCGAGGTATTCAAACGACAACAACAGCCCGCGACTGCAATTTCACGAGATTACTCACATTTTCTTTTCTCTACGAGGTCTGTTCAAAAAGTATCGCGAATTTTGAATTTCCGCGGGCTACGTATATTCTATTTTCTTGTGGCGTTAGGTTGGTACTCGTGTCCCCCACTTGTGCTGAAAAAATCGGCCATTTTGAATGTTTAGTCAATCGTTGACAGCTGTTTTGGTTAGACGTGTTTTGGCTTGTCTTCGATTTTTTGCCTATTCCAAAAAATGGATTAAAGAATCTGTATGAAATTTTGTGTGAAAAAGAAAATTAAGTGAGCGGACGCATTCCGAATGTTGACGATGGCATATGGTGAAGCTACCTTGGACCAAAGCAACGTTTATCGGTGGTACAAAGTGTTCTCAGAGGGCCGAGAAGATGCGAACAACGAAATGCGTTCCGGACGCCCGAGCACATCAACAACAGACGAAAACATTGATGAAGCGAAGAAAATAATATTGGCCAATCGTCGAATCACCGTTAGAAAAGTTGCTGAGGAACTAAACATATCGATTGGCTCGTGCTATTCGATTTTTACCAATGATTTGGGCATGAGACGAGTCGCCGCGAAATTCGTGCCAAAATTGCTCAATTTCGAAGAAAAACAGTGTCGCGTTAACGTTGCTAAGGAGCTGTTGGGCTCGCGGTCCGCGACGACCCAAATTTGCTCCAGAGGTGACGAATCATTCAATCGGATCAGTTTGCTCATAACTGGTGACGAATCATGGGTTTATGGTTATGACATGGAAACCAAAGCTCAATAATAGCAATGGAAGCTGCTTTTTTGGAATAGGCAAAAATCGAAGACAAGCCAAAACGCGTCTAACCAAAACAGCTGTCAACAATTAACGCGGTAGTCTGGTCTAGAGCGAGATTTTTGACGTCATTTCTAATGTGCAATAATTTTTAAACCGTTGAAGTTGTCTTGATGAAAATTTACACGTGCATTTATTGATCCTTAGAGAATACTTGTACATTAAAGAAAAAAATTATTTTAAATATTTTCATGTAGTTTTTTGCCTTGTTGCAACATGGTGCGCCGAAAGCCGCCTAAATCGGCGCCCACTTTGGACGATGTTGTATGCGTCTGAAAAAAAAAATATACATATATTCTCAATCTGTATGAGTATTCTGAGCACTGGTAGCAGAATTGGTACTTAAAAAAATTTTTTGACAAAATCACGGCCTGTTGAACTTTCATTAATGATATTTCATACATTTTCCGGTATTCGACGAGTTATAAAATGTCGGCAAAATTATTGTTCGACTCAATTCTGCTACCAGTCCTCGGAAACAGGCTACCTTAGGTACGTGCAAAATTTGAGCTCGATCGGTCCATTAGTTATCGAGATATCGTGGGTCGCCGATTTGAAAAACATAGTTCTGAGATAAAAGCGTTCAAAGTTTTGACACCGTCCGCGCAGCTGCTTCCCGACCGCGCTACCTGAGCGCGCGGCTTGCTTAGAATTTTTATTTCTCGGCTAATTTTTGAAATATCAATAAACGATTTTCAGGAGCGTATGAAGAAAGGTCTAAGGAACAAAAAAATGAAAAAAAAAAATCGATTTTTTTCAAATTTCTAGACCAGACTACCGCCTTAACTAAACATTCAAAATGGCCGATTTTTTCAGCGCAAGTGAGGGACACGAGTACCAACCTAACGCCACAAGAAAATCGAAAAGCGAATATACGTAGCCCGCGAAAATTCAAAATTCGCGATACTTTTTGAGCGGACCTCGTATTTCGCGTCAGCACTTAATCCCTCGTAATGGCGGCTCAAAGAATTATATCTAGACGAAGTATTACATGAGAGACGAAATATTAAGTGTATATAAGACAATCCACGATTCCGTTATTATTTCGTGCGTGTGTGTGTGTGTGTGTGTGTATGTATACGGAAGACAATATTTCAGATCTGGAATGGGCGATCGGTATAAATCGTTGGAGGCTCAAACTTTGCGGCATATGGATAAACGATAACGGCTCTAATCGCATTCATAATCTATTGTCGAATATACTGATGCCTCTGTACGCATCGATCCTGTTCGTCTTTCAACTTTTTCCTCAAACTTGGGCCCTCCTCAAAGTTCGGGGTAATTTAACTCTGATGGTTGAAAACCTCATAATCGACATTCCACTGGCTGTCTCGCTGTTCAAAATCATTTCGATATGGCACAAGAAAGAAGGTAACGGCGTTATTGTAACTTTTTCTTTTCCTACGAACGTACACCAAAGTCCGTTAAATTTGATTCTCATTTAACATACCGATATGACAATGACGATTGTACGCATGCTGCATGAAAAGCAGCGAGATCACGTTATCACGTTGTCGCAATTGTGTGTTATTTTTATTTCAAGTAATCGTTACGATGATGAATTTCATCAGGGACGACTGGTCCAAATTGAAGAGTGAGGAGGAACGAGAGGTAATGCTGAGGTACGCTCAAACATCGAGATTGATAACGTTCGGTGGTTTCGTGATGACCGCCGGAACAATTCTCACTTATCATCTGCCCGTAATGTTCGGAGTCGTGCTGAGGACTCTGACGAATTTGACCGACACCGGCGAACGACCGTTCGCACTCCCATCGATATATCCGTTCGATGTTTATCAAACGCCTCTTTACGAATTAACGGTCATGAGCCAAGCGATTACTTGTTCGCTCTCTGGTTTTTGTTACACCTCGGTAGGCGCTGTTTTCGGAATGGTTGTTCTTCACGTTTGTTCCCAGTTGGAAAATCTAAAATTTCGGATCGAGGATATGGCGAGAGGGATAACGAAATATCGTTATATCGATGCTGGAGAGAAGTTTCAACATTCTCTGAGCTCAAACGTCCGGGAACATCAGCGTCTCATAAGGTCTTTTGTTATTATCTTCCGGTTAATATTCCCCAACGCATATACAGAGGCGTTAATTATTGGATTGATCTTCGGCCAGGTTCGTGGACATGATAGAAAATACCTTTAGCATAACGCTCCTAATGATCGTACCGGCGTTTACAATAACACTTTGCATACAAGGATTTGAACTGATAAGTGTGAGTAATAATATTTTTATAAATTTGCGATGCGCGTTCCAATGGAAAAGTATATTAGGGTGGGTCAAATAAAATGACTAATTTTTTTTTCCTCGATATAATGAAAAATATATTGTTTGGCATCTCAAAAAAACCCTGTGCAAGTATGAGCCCTTCATATTTAAATTAAGGCCGTAGTCTGGTCTAGAGCGAGATTTTTGACGTAATTTCTAATGTGCAATAACGTTTAAACCGTTGAAGTTGTCTTGATGAAAATTTACACGTGCATTTATTGATCCTTAGATAATACTTGTACATTAAAAAAAAAAATTATTTTAAATATTTTCATGTAGTTTTTTGCCTTGTTGCAACATGGTGCGCCGAAATCGGCGCCCACTCTGGACGATGTTGTATGCATCTGAAAAAAAAAAATATATATATTCTCAATCTGTATGAGTATTCTGAGCACTGGTAGCAGAATTGGTACTTAAAAAAAAAATTTTGACAAAATGGCGGCCTGTTGAACTTTCATTAATGATATTTCATTATTCGACGAGTTATAAAATGTCGGCAAAATTGTTGTTCGACTCAATAAAATTTTTTTTTAAGTACCAATTCTGCTACCAGTGCTCAGAATACTTATACAGGTTGAGAATATATATATATTTTTTTTTCAGATGCATACAACATCGTCCAGAGTGGGCGCCGATTTCGGCGCACCATGATGCAACAAGGCAAAAAACTACATGAAAATATTTAAAATAATTTTTTTTTTTAATGTTCAAGTATTCTCTAAGGATCAATAAATGCACGTGTGAATTTTCATCAAGACAACTTCAACGGTTTAAACGTTATTGCACATTAGAAATCACGTCAAAAATCTCGCGCTAGACCAGACTACGGCCTTGAGAGGTCCCTCATCGCGAATTTTCATTTCCCATTTAAATAACATGGAAACATTTTTTTTTTTTACTTTGGAATTTTATTAGACCGTTGATTTCAGGAGAGTCTTTTAGCACATTTTTGCAGAACATTTGATGCTCTACAAAAAAGCTCTCTTGTCTCTAATCGATAAAAGTAACCGTACAAAAAATAATCGGTGATATTTAGCTCTGGATTCTACTTATCTCGTTAATTAGTGCATAAATTTCAAATTAAAAAAAAATTTAATTATCAATATGAATAATATACTACTAAAATATACTACTAATATATTACTAATATACTACTAATATATTACTAATATACTACTAATATATTACTAATTGTTTTCAAACAAATATGAGAGAATCCAGAGTTAATTATCACCGATTATTTTTTGTGCGGTTACTTTTATCGATTAGACGCAAGAGAGCTTTTTTGTAGAGCATCAAATGTTCAACAAAAATGAGCTAAAAGGCTCTCGTGAAATCAACGGCTTAAGTCTAATAAAATTCTAAAGTTAAAAAAAAACGTTTCCATGTTATTTAAATGGAAAATGAAAATTCGCGATGAGGGACCTGTTAATTTAAATATGAAGGGCTCATACTTGTATAGGGTTTTTTCGAGATGCCAAACAATACATTTTTCATTATATCGAGGAAAAAAAAAATTAGTCATTTTATTTGACCCATCCTAATACACATATATATAAAGATAAACGAAAATTTATACGCGCGCTCCGATTAATAATGCATGTTGAGACCCTCGGGGATGACGTTAAGAGACCCACGGTTCTGGTTGTCTTCTGCATCGTATACATGGCCTTCGTGGTATTCGGCATGTTTATTTATTCCTCGGTCGGTGAAATTCTAGTCGTACAGGTGAGTAATGAACAAAAATGCCCGCATTACGAGGGGGAACCCATTGCTCGACCAGGTGTCCGTTGGGGACACGTCTCCTGAGTTAGTGTGCGAAGTTCCGTCGCCGTGAGTGCATCGGTTCGCCCGTGGGAATTTTTGTGGCGAAACAACTTTTTCCATTTCGGCGAAAACGTGATGGCCGATTGTCGAGAGCAACGCGCGGCTGTGAAATTTTGTTTCCTTTTGGGGAAATCGGCCGCGGAAACTACTGTAATGCTTGAGACTGCTTATGGAGATGCTGCCCTAAGTAAAACCAGAGTCTACGAGTGGTTTTCACGTTTTAAAAATGGAGAAATGTCAATTGAAGACCAACCCCGTTCGGGACGCCCCTCAACGTCAAGAAGTGACGAAAACGTCGACAAAATCAATGCTCTCATTCGTGAAGACCGTCGCCGAACCATTGATCAACTCTGTGAGATGTCGGGGATATCATGGAGTTCAATTCAGAGGATTTTATCCAAAGATTTGCACATGAGCAGAGTTGCAGCCAAATTTGTCCCTCGCCTTCTCACAGACGAGCAAAGGGAGCGTCGACTTCAGGCATGTTTTGAACTTCAAAATCAGCTCGAAGAGAATCCTGAACTTCTTTCCAAGGTCATTACTGGTGATGAATCGTGGTGCCATGGATACGACCCCGAAACAAAGCAGCAATCAAGCGTTTTGCCACTGTGGAGGAGGTAAAACAAAAATCGCGTGGAAGGCCTAAAGAACATCCCGATAAGTGAATTTAAAAAATGTTTTGAACATTGGAAGGATCGTTTGCAGAGGTGCGTTGTGGTCAAAGGAGAATACTTTGAAGGTGATCAAAATTTGGTGTAAAAATATTAAAAAATAAAGAAATTATGACGAAATTCCCGTTTTTTTTGGGCCCCCCTCGTATGCGCACGAGGCGTGATAAACGAAACACTGCTGAATCGATCAAATTGAGGGAATATAATATGATTATTATTGGATGGACAGAGCGCGGAGATACAATACGCGGCGTACAACTGTGAGTGGTACAATTTGAGACCAAAAGAGGCTGCTCAATTGATTGTTATATTGATCCGAGCTCAACGACCCCTTGAGTTAACTGCGGGAAAATTTGTTCCCATTAATCTCAGTACTTTTGCCACTGTGAGTCGACAATGCGTATATTTATTGTCTAATACTCCGCGCACTATTAGCGAGGAGAATAAATTGAAATAATAAAATACGCACTTCCCTCCATTGCCTTTATTTCAGTTGCTCAAGACAACGGCCGGTTACGTTTCCTGTCTCCTTGCGGTTCACGAGTAACACACAGACGCGAAAATATCGAATCAACAACGAAGGTATTCTTACGGAAGCAATGTGTTTCATTGCCGCGCAAGCGGGGAAAAAGGTGATGTATATTTTCAGCATGTATGTATATCTGTATAAACGAAAATCCTCTAATTTTCGATAAGAGTACCGGGTGTCGAAAATGTTTTTTGCATTTTTTTTCCTCTCATTCCTCCCTCATAAGAAATAAAATTACACCCCTCTTACACGCTCTTATCTCTTCGCTTCAGTCATATCCACAATTCCAAAAGTTTCGGCTCTGTATCATGGATATTTTTTTTATTGTGCCGCGTTTGTGGCTTCTATGATTGCTCGTACGTGCGATTAAGGATCGTCATAAAAAGAAGAAAAAAAAAAGCTCCGAACGTTCCGTTCTTAAGTATTCGCAACAAGCCTGCGATCGGTTATTCCCATCGCGACGCGAGTCTCTCTGTCCGCGGCGATTATCGTACGAATGCGGTAAGTATAATTGGGTTTCACGTAGTCTCTCATGGGCATACATTTTCGATAGGCCCGATTTGCTATTAAAAATCGGTTTTATGAAACCAGCCATCAGCGGAAAAACGTTTCATCTTTTTGCTCGTTCGTACCGTGCACTTTGTAGAACGGGACCGCAATAACATTGGTCGCGAACATAAAATCTTGTTGATCACAAACATGCGCGTCTAAAAAAGAGACTAATTATTCTTTGCAGAATTCACATAGTGGCGGGTGAAGGTCCGAAACGGTTCTTATCCGGTCTATCTACAGATTATGTGTCGGTGCTCGATCCTCATCGACATGAGCGATTTATCAATATCGCAGAGAGATCAAGGTATTCGTGAGACAGTAATGGCAACGGAAATTTCACGAGATCATACTTATCACGCGGCGACACTCAAAACGTCGCAATGATGACCGATGTCTAAAGAATAATATCGATATCTGTTATTATTTTGCGTGTCTCTGCTCTACGGTGAACGATATGTCTGATCTTCAATGGGCAATCAGTGCCAATCGTTGGAGTCGATTGACACCCTTCTCATTTTTTTCGCCGATTTTCAACCTGCTTTCAGGGCTACAATGATTGAGATATCGGGATGATCCAAAATGCATTCTCTAAGTCTACTCGGGACGTTTTGAAAACACTCGTTAAAACCGAAAATCGATGAAACGGGAGCCAAGTTATGACCATTTGAAATTTCGAGATTTTTAGGTTTTCGAAAAGATGGGCAAAAAATTACGAAAAATTTTTTTCTCTTTTTTCAATGTTTCGATACCCTATTCGATCGGAAACTTTCCGCTGATTACGAATAACAGCGAGTTTTAGTCGAAAACTCAAAATTTCAATGAGATAAAGGCGAAAAACGAAAAAAATCACTTTTTGGACGATTTTCAATGTAATTTCGAGTTTCTCAAGGAAACGGGTACTGAATTAGTAATTAGCGAGTCAAAATACATCGATGTACCGTCCTAAAAGAAAATGTAAAGAATTCAAAATTGTTTTGCATTTCGGCTTAAAAGAAGTGGCTTCACTAAAATCGCTGTAACGTTGCTTCACGTTGGAACCCCACTCTGTGCTCATTCTTTTCGTGATCGAAAACCCTTTAAAATGGCGCTTGAATTATTGTGCTATCATTATTTTTCGATTTTTCACGAAAATTTCCGATCGAATAGGGTACCGAAACATTGAAAAAAGAGAAAAAAAATTTTTTGTAATTTTTTGCCCACCTTTTCGAAAACCTAAAAATCTCGAAATTTCAAATGGTCATAACTTGGCTCCCGTATCATCGATTTTGGGTTCTGAGGAGCGTTTTCAAAACGTCTCGAGTAGACTTAGAGAATGCATTTTGGATCATCCCGATATCTCAATTATTGTAGCCGTGAGAGCAGGTTGAAAATCGGCGAAAAAAATGAGAAGGGGTATGTATGGCGAAATTCGCAAAAATCGATGGTCCGACTTTAAAAATCTGTGAAAAATCGAAAAATAATGATCGCATAATGACTCAAGCGTCATTTTAAAGGGTTTTCGACCGCGAAAAGAATGAGCACAGAGTGGGGTTCCAACTCCATCGGGAAGCAACGTTACAGCGATTTTAGTGAAGCCACTTCATTTTCGCCGAAATGCAAAAAAATGTTGAACTTTTAAATTTTCGTTCAGAACGCTATATCGATGTATTTTAACTTGCTGATTACTAAATCAGTACCCGTTTCCTTGAGAAACTCGAAATTTCATTGAAAATCGTCCAAAAAGTGATATTTTTCGTTTTTCGCCTTTTTCTCATTGAAATATTGAGATTTCGACTAAAAGCGGTGTTATTCGTGATCACCGAGATTTCATTGAAAATCGTTTTGATATTTTGAGATTTCGATTAACACTCAGTGTTATTCGTAATCAGCGGAAAATTTCCGATCGAATAGGGTACCGAAACATTGAAAAAAGAGAAAAAAAATTTTTTTTATTTTTTGCCCACCTTTTCGAAAACCTAAAAATCTCGAAATTTCAAATGGTAATAACTTGGCTCCCGTTTCATCGATTTTGGGTTTTGACGAGCGTTTTCAAAACGTCTCGAGTAGACTTAGAGAATACATTTTGGATCATCCCGATATTTCAATTATTGTAGCCGTGAGAGCAGGTTAAAAATCGGCGAAAAAAATGAGAAGGGGTATGTATGGCGAAATTCGCAAAAATCGATGGTCCGACTTTAAAAATCTGTGAAAAATCGAAAAATTATGATAGCATAATGACTCAAGCGCCATTTTAAAGGGTTTTCGACCGCGAAAAGAATGAGCACAGAGTGGGGTTCCAACTCCATCGGGAAGCAACGTTACAGCGATTTTAGTGAAGCCACTTTTTTTTCGCCGAAATGCAAAAAAATGTTGAACTTTTAAATTTTCATTCAGAACGCTATATCGATGTATTTTAACTTGCTGATTACTAATTCAGTACCCGTTTCCTTGAGAAACTCGAAATTTCATTGAAAATCGTCCAAAAAGTGATATTTTTCGTTTTTCGCCTTTTTCTCATTGAAATATTGAGATTTCGACTAAAAGCGGTGTTATTCGTGATCACCGAAATTTCATTGAAAATCGTTTCGATATTTTGGGATTTCGATTAAAACTCGGTGTTATTCGTAATCAGCGGAAAATTTCCGATCGAATAGGGTACCGAAACATTGAAAAAAGAGAAAAAAATTTTTTGTAATTTTTTGCCCACCTTTTCGAAAACCTAAAAATCTCGAAATTTCAAATGGTCATAACTTGGCTCCCGTATCATCGATTTTGGGTTCTGAGGAGCGTTTTCAAAACGTCTCGAGTAGACTTAGAGAATGCATTTTGGATCATCCCGATATCTCAATTATTGTAGCCGTGAGAGCAGGTTGAAAATCGGCGAAAAAAATGAGAAGGGGTATGTATGGCGAAATTCGCAAAAATCGATGGTCCGACTTTAAAAATCTGTGAAAAATCGAAAAATTATGATAGCATAATGATTCAAGCGCCATTTTAAAGGGTTTTCGATCACGAAAAGAATGAGCACAGAGTGGGGTTCCAACTCCATCGGAAAGCAACGTTACAGCGATTTTAGTGAAGCCACTTCATTTTCGCCGAAATGCAAAAAAATGTTGAACTTTTAAATTTTCGTTCAGAACGCTATATCTATGTATTTTAACTTGCTGATTACTAAATCAGTACCCGTTTCCTTGAGAAACTCGAAATTTCATTGAAAATCGTCCAAAAAGTGATATTTTTCGTTTTTCGCCTTTTTCTCATTGAAATATTGAGATTTCGACTAAAAGCGGTGTTATTCGTGATCACCGAGATTTCATTGAAAATCGTTTTGATATTTTGAGATTTCGATTAACACTCAGTGTTATTCGTAATCAGCGGAAAATTTCCGATCGAATAGGGTACCGAAACATTGAAAAAAGAGAAAAAAATTTTTTTTAATTTTTTGCCCACCTTTTCGAAAACCTAAAAATCTCGAAATTTCAAATGGTAATAACTTGGCTCCCGTTTCATCGATTTTGGGTTTTGACGAGCGTTTTCAAAACGTCTCGAGTAGACTTAGAGAATGCATTTTGGATCATCCCGATATCTCAATTATTGTAGCCGTGAGAGCAGGTTAAAAATCGGCGAAAAAAATGAGAAGGGGTATGTATGGCGAAATTCGCAAAAATCGATGGTCCGACTTTAAAAATCTGTGAAAAATCGAAAAATTATGATAGCATAATGATTCAAGCGCCATTTTAAAGGGTTTTCGATCACGAAAAGAATGAGCACAGAGTGGGGTTCCAACTCCATCGGAAAGCAACGTTACAGCGATTTTAGTGAAGCCACTTTTTTTTCGCCGAAATGCAAAAAAATGTTGAACTTTTAAATTTTCATTCAGAACGCTATATCGATGTATTTTAACTTGCTGATTACTAGATCAGTACCCGTTTCCTTGAGAAACTCGAAATTTCATTGAAAATCGTCCAAAAAGTGATATTTTTCGTTTTTCGCCTTTTTCTCATTGAAATATTGAGATTTCGACTAAAAGCGGTGTTATTCGTGATCACCGAAATTTCATTGAAAATCGTTTCGATATTTTGGGATTTCGATTAAAACTCGGTGTTATTCGTGATCAGCGGAAAATTTCCGATCGAATAGGGTACCGAAACATTGAAAAAAGAGAAAAAAAATTTTTTTTATTTTTTGCCCACCTTTTCGAAAACCTAAAAATCTCGAAATTTCAAATGGTAATAACTTGGCTCCCGTTTCATCGATTTTGGGTTTTGACGAGCGTTTTCAAAACGTCTCGAGTAGACTTAGAGAATGCATTTTGGATCATCCCGATATCTCAATTATTGTAGCCGTGAGAGCAGGTTGAAAATCGGCGAAAAAAATGAGAAGGGGTATGTATGGGGAAGTTCGCAAAAATCGATGGTCCGACTTTAAAAATCTGAGAAAAATCGAAAAATAATGATCGCATAATGACTCAAGCGCCATTTTAAAGGGTTTTCGACCGCGAAAAGAATGAGCACAGAGTGGGGTTCCAACTCCATCGGGAAGCAACGTTACAGCGATTTTAGTGAAGCCACTTCATTTTCGCCGAAATGCAAAAAAATGTTGAACTTTTAAATTTTCGTTCAGAACGCTATATCGATGTCTTTTAACTTGCTGATTACGAGATCAGTACCCGTTTCCTTGAGAAACTCGAAATTTCATTGAAAATCGTCCAAAAAGTGATATTTTTCGTTTTTCGCCTTTTTCTCATTGAAATATTGAGATTTCGACTAAAAGCGGTGTTATTCGTGATCACCGAAATTTCATTGAAAATCGTTTCGATATTTTGGGATTTCGATTAAAACTCGGTGTTATTCGTAATCAGCGGAAAATTTCCGATCGAATAGGGTACCGAAACATTGAAAAAAGAGAAAAAAATTTTTTGTAATTTTTTGCCCACCTTTTCGAAAACCTAAAAATCTCGAAATTTCAAATGGTCATAACTTGGCTCCCGTATCATCGATTTTGGGTTCCGAGGAGCGTTTTCGAAACGTCTCGAGTAGACTTAGAGAATGCATTTTGGATCATCCCGATATCTCAATTATTGTAGCCGTGAGAGCAGGTTGAAAATCGGCGAAAAAAATGAGAAGGGGTATGTATGGGGAAATTCGCAAAAATCGATGGTCCGACTTTAAAAATCTGAGAAAAATCGAAAAATAATGATCGCATAATGACTCAAGCGCCATTTTAAAGGGTTTTCGACCGCGAAAAGAATGAGCACAGAGTGGGGTTCCAACTCCATCGGGAAGCAACGTTACAGCGATTTTAGTGAAGCCACTTCATTTTCGCCGAAATGCAAAAAAATGTTGAACTTTTAAATTTTCGTTCAGAACGCTATATCGATGTATTTTAACTTGCTGATTACTAAATCAGTACCCGTTTCCTTGAGAAACTCGAAATTTCATTGAAAATCGTCCAAAAAGTGATATTTTTCGTTTTTCGCCTTTTTCTCATTGAAATATTGAGATTTCGACTAAAAGCGGTGTTATTCGTGATCACCGAGATTTCATTGAAAATCGTTTTGATATTTTGAGATTTCGATTAACACTCAGTGTTATTCGTAATCAGCGGAAAATTTCCGATCGAATAGGGTACCGAAACATTGAAAAAAGAGAAAAAAAAATTTTTTTATTTTTTGCCCACCTTTTCGAAAACCTAAAAATCTCGAAATTTCAAATGGTCATAACTTGGCTCCCGTATCATCGATTTTGGGTTCTGAGGAGCGTTTTCAAAACGTCTCGAGTAGACTTAGAGAATGCATTTTGGATCATCCCGATATCTCAATTATTGTAGCCGTGAGAGCAGGTTGAAAATCGGCGAAAAAAATGAGAAGGGGTATGTATGGGGAAATTCGCAAAAATCGATGGTCCGACTTTAAAAATCTGTGAAAAATCGAAAAATAATGATCGCATAATGACTCAAGCGCCATTTTAAAGGGTTTTCGACCGCGAAAAGAATGAGCACAGAGTGGGGTTCCAACTCCATCGGGAAGCAACGTTACAGCGATTTTAGTGAAGCCACTTCATTTTCGCCGAAATGCAAAAAAATGTTGAACTTTTAAATTTTCGTTCAGAACGCTATATCGATGTATTTTAACTTGCTGATTACTAAATCAGTACCCGTTTCCTTGAGAAACTCGAAATTTCATTGAAAATCGTCCAAAAAGTGATATTTTTCGTTTTTCGCCTTTTTCTCATTGAAATATTGAGATTTCGACTAAAAGCGGTGTTATTCGTGATCACCGAGATTTCATTGAAAATCGTTTTGATATTTTGAGATTTCGATTAACACTCAGTGTTATTCGTAATCAGCGGAAAATTTCCGATCGAATAGGGTACCGAAACATTGAAAAAAGAGAAAAAAATTTTTTTTTATTTTTTGCCCACCTTTTCGAAAACCTAAAAATCTCGAAATTTCAAATGGTAATAACTTGGCTCCCGTTTCATCGATTTTGGGTTTTGACGAGCGTTTTCAAAACGTCTCGAGTAGACTTAGAGAATGCATTTTGGATCATCCCGATATCTCAATTATTGTAGCCGTGAGAGCAGGTTGAAAATCGGCGAAAAAAATGAGAAGGGGTATGTATGGGGAAATTCGCAAAAATCGATGGTCCGACTTTAAAAATCTGAGAAAAATCGAAAAATAATGATCGCATAATCACTCAAGCGCCATTTTAAAGGGTTTTCGACCGCGAAAAGAATGAGCACAGAGTGGGGTTCCAACTCCATCGGGAAGCAACGTTACAGCGATTTTAGTGAAGCCACTTCATTTTCGCCGAAATGCAAAAAAATGTTGAACTTTTAAATTTTCGTTCAGAACGCTATATCTATGTATTTTAACTTGCTGATTACTAAATCAGTACCCGTTTCCTTGAGAAACTCGAAATTTCATTGAAAATCGTCCAAAAAGTGATATTTTTCGTTTTTCGCCTTTTTCTCATTGAAATATTGAGATTTCGACTAAAAGCGGTGTTATTCGTGATCACCGAGATTTCATTGAAAATCGTTTTGATATTTTGAGATTTCGATTAACACTCAGTGTTATTCGTAATCAGCGGAAAATTTCCGATCGAATAGGGTACCGAAACATTGAAAAAAGAGAAAAAAATTTTTATTTATTTTTTGCCCACCTTTTCGAAAACCTAAAAATCTCGAAATTTCAAATGGTAATAACTTGGCTCCCGTTTCATCGATTTTGGGTTTTGACGAGCGTTTTCAAAACGTCTCGAGTAGACTTAGAGAATGCATTTTGGATCATCCCGATATCTCAATTATTGTAGCCGTGAGAGCAGGTTGAAAATCGGCGAAAAAAATGAGAAGGGGTATGTATGGGGAAATTCGCAAAAATCGATGGTCCGACTTTAAAAATCTGAGAAAAATCGAAAAATAATTATCGCATAATGACTCAAGCGCCATTTTAAAGGGTTTTCGACCGCGAAAAGAATGAGCACAGAGTGGGGTTCCAACTCCATCGGGAAGCAACGTTACAGCGATTTTAGTGAAGCCACTTCATTTTCGCCGAAATGCAAAAAAATGTTGAACTTTTAAATTTTCGTTCACAACGCTATATCGATGTATTTTAACTTGCTGATTACTAAATCAGTACCCGTTTCCTTGAGAAACTCGAAATTTCATTGAAAATCGTCCAAAAAGTGATATTTTTCGTTTTTCGCCTTTTTCTCATTGAAATATTGAGATTTCGACTAAAAGCGGTGTTATTCGTGATCACCGAAATTTCATTGAAAATCGTTTCGATATTTTGGGATTTCGATTAAAACTCGGTGTTATTCGTAATCAGCGGAAAATTTCCGATCGAATAGGGTACCGAAACATTGAAAAAAGAGAAAAAAAATTTTTTGTAATTTTTTGCCCACCTTTTCGAAAACCTAAAAATCTCGAAATTTCAAATGGTCATAACTTGGCTCCCGTATCATCGATTTTGGGTTCTGAAGAGCGTTTTCAAAACGTCTCGAGTAGACTTAGAGAATGCATTTTGGATCATCCCGATATCTCAATTATTGTAGCCGTGAGAGCAGGTTGAAAATCGGCGAAAAAAATGAGAAGGGGTATGTATGGGGAAATTCGCAAAAATCGATGGTCCGACTTTAAAAATCTGTGAAAAATCGAAAAATAATGATCGCATAATGACTCAAGCGCCATTTTAAAGGGTTTTCGACCGCGAAAAGAATGAGCACAGAGTGGGGTTCCAACTCCATCGGGAAGCAACGTTACAGCGATTTTAGTGAAGCCACTTCATTTTCGCCGAAATGCAAAAAAATGTTGAACTTTTAAATTTTCGTTCAGAACGCTATATCTATGTATTTTAACTTGCTGATTACTAAATCAGTACCCGTTTCCTTGAGAAACTCGAATTTTCATTGAAAATCGTCCAAAAAGTGATATTTTTCGTTTTTCGCCTTTTTCTCATTGAAATATTGAGATTTCGACTAAAAGCGGTGTTATTCGTGATCACCGAAATTTCATTGAAAATCGTTTCGATATTTTGGGATTTCGATTAAAACTCGGTGTTATTCGTAATCAGCGGAAAATTTCCGATCGAATAGGGTACCGAAACATTGAAAAAAGAGAAAAAAATTTTTTGTAATTTTTTGCCCACCTTTTCGAAAACCTAAAAATCTCGAAATTTCAAATGGTCATAACTTGGCTCCCGTATCATCGATTTTGGGTTCTGAGGAGCGTTTTCAAAACGTCTCGAGTAGACTTAGAGAATGCATTTTGGATCATCCCGATATCTCAATTATTGTAGCCGTGAGAGCAGGTTGAAAATCGGCGAAAAAAATGAGAAGGGGTATGTATGGCGAAATTCGCAAAAATCGATGGTCCGACTTTAAAAATCTGTGAAAAATCGAAAAATTATGATAGCATAATGACTCAAGCGCCATTTTAAAGGGTTTTCGACCGCGAAAAGAATGAGCACAGAGTGGGGTTCCAACTCCATCGGGAAGCAACGTTACAGCGATTTTAGTGAAGCCACTTCATTTTCGCCGAAATGCAAAAAAATGTTGAACTTTTAAATTTTCGTTCAGAACGCTATATCTATGTATTTTAACTTGCTGATTACTAAATCAGTACCCGTTTCCTTGAGAAACTCGAATTTTCATTGAAAATCGTCCAAAAAGTGATATTTTTCGTTTTTCGCCTTTTTCTCATTGAAATATTGAGATTTCGACTAAAAGCGGTGTTATTCGTGATCACCGAAATTTCATTGAAAATCGTTTCGATATTTTGGGATTTCGATTAAAACTCGGTGTTATTCGTGATCAGCGGAAAATTTCCGATCGAATAGGGTACCGAAACATTGAAAAAAGAGAAAAAAATTTTTTTTTATTTTTTGCCCACCTTTTCGAAAACCTAAAAATCTCGAAATTTCAAATGGTCATAACTTGGCTCCCGTATCATCGATTTTGGGTTCTGAGGAGCGTTTTCAAAACGTCTCGAGTAGACTTAGAGAATGCATTTTGGATCATCCCGATATCTCAATTATTGTAGCCGTGAGAGCAGGTTAAAAATCGGCGAAAAAAATGAGAAGGGGTATGTATGGCGAAATTCGCAAAAATCGATGGTCCGACTTTAAAAATCTGTGAAAAATCGAAAAATAATGATCGCATAATGACTCAAGCGCCATTTTAAAGGGTTTTCGACCGCGAAAAGAATGAGCACAGAGTGGGGTTCCAACTCCATCGAGAAGCAACGTTACAGCGATTTTAGTGAAGCCACTTCATTTTCGCCGAAATGCAAAAAAATGTTGAACTTTTAAATTTTCGTTCAGAACGCTATATCTATGTATTTTAACTTGCTGATTACTAAATCAGTACCCGTTTCCTTGAGAAACTCGAAATTTCATTGAAAATCGTCCAAAAAGTGATATTTTTCGTTTTTCGCCTTTTTCTCATTGAAATATTGAGATTTCGACTAAAAGCGGTGTTATTCGTGATCACCGAGATTTCATTGAAAATCGTTTTGATATTTTGAGATTTCGATTAACACTCAGTGTTATTCGTAATCAGCGGAAAATTTCCGATCGAATAGGGTACCGAAACATTGAAAAAAGAGAAAAAAAATTTTTTTTATTTTTTGCCCACCTTTTCGAAAACCTAAAAATCTCGAAATTTCAAATGGTAATAACTTGGCTCCCGTTTCATCGATTTTGGGTTTTGACGAGCGTTTTCAAAACGTCTCGAGTAGACTTAGAGAATGCATTTTGGATCATCCCGATATCTCAATTATTGTAGCCGTGAGAGCAGGTTAAAAATCGGCGAAAAAAATGAGAAGGGGTATGTATGGCGAAATTCGCAAAAATCGATGGTCCGACTTTAAAAATCTGTGAAAAATCGAAAAATAATGATCGCATAATGACTCAAGCGTCATTTTAAAGGGTTTTCGACCGCGAAAAGAATGAGCACAGAGTGGGGTTCCAACTCCATCGGGAAGCAACGTTACAGCGATTTTAGTGAAGCCACTTCATTTTCGCCGAAATGCAAAAAAATGTTGAACTTTTAAATTTTCGTTCAGAACGCTATATCGATGTATTTTAACTTGCTGATTACTAAATCAGTACCCGTTTCCTTGAGAAACTCGAAATTTCATTGAAAATCGTCCAAAAAGTGATATTTTTCGTTTTTCGCCTTTTTCTCATTGAAATATTGAGATTTCGACTAAAAGCGGTGTTATTCGTGATCACCGAGATTTCATTGAAAATCGTTTTGATATTTTGAGATTTCGATTAACACTCAGTGTTATTCGTAATCAGCGGAAAATTTCCGATCGAATAGGGTACCGAAACATTGAAAAAAGAGAAAAAAAATTTTTTTTATTTTTTGCCCACCTTTTCGAAAACCTAAAAATCTCGAAATTTCAAATGGTAATAACTTGGCTCCCGTTTCATCGATTTTGGGTTTTGACGAGCGTTTTCAAAACGTCTCGAGTAGACTTAGAGAATGCATTTTGGATCATCCCGATATCTCAATTATTGTAGCCGTGAGAGCAGGTTAAAAATCGGCGAAAAAAATGAGAAGGGGTATGTATGGCGAAATTCGCAAAAATCGATGGTCCGACTTTAAAAATCTGTGAGAAATCGAAAAATTATGATAGCATAATGATTCAAGCGCCATTTTAAAGGGTTTTCGATCACGAAAAGAATGAGCACAGAGTGGGGTTCCAACTCCATCGGAAAGCAACGTTACAGCGATTTTAGTGAAGCCACTTTTTTTTCGCCGAAATACAAAAAAATGTTGAACTTTTCAATTTTCATTCAGAACGCTATATCGATGTATTTTAACTTGCTGATTACTAAATCAGTACCCGTTTCCTTGAGAAACTCGAAATTTCATTGAAAATCGTCCAAAAAGTGATATTTTTCGTTTTTCGCCTTTTTCTCATTGAAATATTGAGATTTCGACTAAAAGCGGTGTTATTCGTGATCACCGAAATTTCATTGAAAATCGTTTTGATATTTTGAGATTTCGATTAACACTCAGTGTTATTCGTAATCAGCGGAAAATTTCCGATCGAATAGGGTACCGAAACATTGAAAAAAGAGAAAAAAAATTTTTTTTATTTTTTGCCCACCTTTTCGAAAACCTAAAAATCTCGAAATTTCAAATGGTAATAACTTGGCTCCCGTTTCATCGATTTTGGGTTTTGACGAGCGTTTTCAAAACGTCTCGAGTAGACTTAGAGAATACATTTTGGATCATCCCGATATCTCAATTATTGTAGCCGTGAGAGCAGGTTAAAAATCGGCGAAAAAAATGAGAAGGGGTATGTATGGCGAAATTCGCAAAAATCGATGGTCCGACTTTAAAAATCTGTGAAAAATCGAAAAATTATGATAGCATAATGACTCAAGCGCCATTTTAAAGGGTTTTCGACCGCGAAAAGAATGAGCACAGAGTGGGGTTCCAACTCCATCGGGAAGCAACGTTACAGCGATTTTAGTGAAGCCACTTCATTTTCGCCGAAATGCAAAAAAATGTTGAACTTTTAAATTTTCGTTCAGAACGCTATATCGATGTATTTTAACTTGCTGATTACTAAATCAGTACCCGTTTCCTTGAGAAACTCGAAATTTCATTGAAAATCGTCCAAAAAGTGATATTTTTCGTTTTTCGCCTTTTTCTCATTGAAATATTGAGATTTCGACTAAAAGCGGTGTTATTCGTGATCACCGAGATTTCATTGAAAATCGTTTTGATATTTTGAGATTTCGATTAACACTCAGTGTTATTCGTAATCAGCGGAAAATTTCCGATCGAATAGGGTACCGAAACATTGAAAAAAGAGAAAAAAAATTTTTTTTATTTTTTGCCCACCTTTTCGAAAACCTAAAAATCTCGAAATTTCAAATGGTAATAACTTGGCTCCCGTTTCATCGATTTTGGGTTTTGACGAGCGTTTTCAAAACGTCTCGAGTAGACTTAGAGAATGCATTTTGGATCATCCCGATATCTCAATTATTGTAGCCGTGAGAGCAGGTTAAAAATCGGCGAAAAAAATGAGAAGGGGTATGTATGGCGAAATTCGCAAAAATCGATGGTCCGACTTTAAAAATCTGTGAAAAATCGAAAAATTATGATAGCATAATGATTCAAGCGCCATTTTAAAGGGTTTTCGATCACGAAAAGAATGAGCACAGAGTGGGGTTCCAACTCCATCGGAAAGCAACGTTACAGCGATTTTAGTGAAGCCACTTTTTTTTCGCCGAAATGCAAAAAAATGTTGAACTTTTAAATTTTCATTCAGAACGCTATATCGATGTATTTTAACTTGCTGATTACTAATTCAGTACCCGTTTCCTTGAGAAACTCGAAATTTCATTGAAAATCGTCCAAAAAGTGATATTTTTCGTTTTTCGCCTTTTTCTCATTGAAATATTGAGATTTCGACTAAAAGCGGTGTTATTCGTGATCACCGAAATTTCATTGAAAATCGTTTCGATATTTTGGGATTTCGATTAAAACTCGGTGTTATTCGTAATCAGCGGAAAATTTCCGATCGAATAGGGTACCGAAACATTGAAAAAAGAGAAAAAAATTTTTTGTAATTTTTTGCCCACCTTTTCGAAAACCTAAAAATCTCGAAATTTCAAATGGTCATAACTTGGCTCCCGTATCATCGATTTTGGGTTCTGAGGAGCGTTTTCAAAACGTCTCGAGTAGACTTAGAGAATGCATTTTGGATCATCCCGATATCTCAATTATTGTAGCCGTGAGAGCAGGTTGAAAATCGGCGAAAAAAATGAGAAGGGGTATGTATGGCGAAATTCGCAAAAATCGATGGTCCGACTTTAAAAATCTGTGAAAAATCGAAAAATTATGATAGCATAATGATTCAAGCGCCATTTTAAAGGGTTTTCGATCACGAAAAGAATGAGCACAGAGTGGGGTTCCAACTCCATCGGAAAGCAACGTTACAGCGATTTTAGTGAAGCCACTTCATTTTCGCCGAAATGCAAAAAAATGTTGAACTTTTAAATTTTCGTTCAGAACGCTATATCTATGTATTTTAACTTGCTGATTACTAAATCAGTACCCGTTTCCTTGAGAAACTCGAAATTTCATTGAAAATCGTCCAAAAAGTGATATTTTTCGTTTTTCGCCTTTTTCTCATTGAAATATTGAGATTTCGACTAAAAGGGGTGTTATTCGTGATCACCGAGATTTCATTGAAAATCGTTTTGATATTTTGAGATTTCGATTAACACTCAGTGTTATTCGTAATCAGCGGAAAATTTCCGATCGAATAGGGTACCGAAACATTGAAAAAAAAGAAAAAAATTTTTTTTAATTTTTTGCCCACCTTTTCGAAAACCTAAAAATCTCGAAATTTCAAATGGTAATAACTTGGCTCCCGTTTCATCGATTTTTGGTTTTGACGAGCGTTTTCAAAACGTCTCGAGTAGACTTAGAGAATGCATTTTGGATCATCCCGATATCTCAATTATTGTAGCCGTGAGAGCAGGTTAAAAATCGGCGAAAAAAATGAGAAGGGGTATGTATGGCGAAATTCGCAAAAATCGATGGTCCGACTTTAAAAATCTGTGAAAAATCGAAAAATTATGATAGCATAATGATTCAAGCGCCATTTTAAAGGGTTTTCGATCACGAAAAGAATGAGCACAGAGTGGGGTTCCAACTCCATCGGAAAGCAACGTTACAGCGATTTTAGTGAAGCCACTTTTTTTTCGCCGAAATGCAAAAAAATGTTGAACTTTTAAATTTTCATTCAGAACGCTATATCGATGTATTTTAACTTGCTGATTACTAGATCAGTACCCGTTTCCTTGAGAAACTCGAAATTTCATTGAAAATCGTCCAAAAAGTGATATTTTTCGTTTTTCGCCTTTTTCTCATTGAAATATTGAGATTTCGACTAAAAGCGGTGTTATTCGTGATCACCGAAATTTCATTGAAAATCGTTTCGATATTTTGGGATTTCGATTAAAACTCGGTGTTATTCGTGATCAGCGGAAAATTTCCGATCGAATAGGGTACCGAAACATTGAAAAAAGAGAAAAAAAAATTTTTTTATTTTTTGCCCACCTTTTCGAAAACCTAAAAATCTCGAAATTTCAAATGGTAATAACTTGGCTCCCGTTTCATCGATTTTGGGTTTTGACGAGCGTTTTCAAAACGTCTCGAGTAGACTTAGAGAATGCATTTTGGATCATCCCGATATTTCAATTATTGTAGCCGTGAGAGCAGGTTAAAAATCGGCGAAAAAAATGAGAAGGGGTATGTATGGCGAAATTCGCAAAAATCGATGGTCCGACTTTAAAAATCTGTGAAAAATCGAAAAATTATGATAGCATAATGACTCAAGCGCCATTTTAAAGGGTTTTCGACCGCGAAAAGAATGAGCACAGAGTGGGGTTCCAACTCCATCGGGAAGCAACGTTACAGCGATTTTAGTGAAGCCACTTCATTTTCGCCGAAATGCAAAAAAATGTTGAACTTTTAAATTTTCGTTCAGAACGCTATATCGATGTCTTTTAACTTGCTGATTACGAGATCAGTACCCGTTTCCTTGAGAAACTCGAAATTTCATTGAAAATCGTCCAAAAAGTGATATTTTTCGTTTTTCGCCTTTTTCTCATTGAAATATTGAGATTTCGACTAAAAGCGGTGTTATTCGTGATCACCGAGATTTCATTGAAAATCGTTTTGATATTTTGAGATTTCGATTAACACTCAGTGTTATTCGTAATCAGCGGAAAATTTCCGATCGAATAGGGTACCGAAACATTGAAAAAAGAGAAAAAAATTTTTTTTAATTTTTTGCCCACCTTTTCGAAAACCTAAAAATCTCGAAATTTCAAATGGTAATAACTTGGCTCCCGTTTCATCGATTTTGGGTTTTGACGAGCGTTTTCAAAACGTCTCGAGTAGACTTAGAGAATGCATTTTGGATCATCCCGATATCTCAATTATTGTAGCCGTGAGAGCAGGTTAAAAATCGGCGAAAAAAATGAGAAGGGGTATGTATGGCGAAATTCGCAAAAATCGATGGTCCGACTTTAAAAATCTGTGAAAAATCGAAAAATTATGATAGCATAATGATTCAAGCGCCATTTTAAAGGGTTTTCGATCACGAAAAGAATGAGCACAGAGTGGGGTTCCAACTCCATCGGAAAGCAACGTTACAGCGATTTTAGTGAAGCCACTTTTTTTTCGCCGAAATGCAAAAAAATGTTGAACTTTTAAATTTTCATTCAGAACGCTATATCGATGTATTTTAACTTGCTGATTACTAGATCAGTACCCGTTTCCTTGAGAAACTCGAAATTTCATTGAAAATCGTCCAAAAAGTTATATTTTTCGTTTTTCGCCTTTTTCTCATTGAAATATTGAGATTTCGACTAAAAGCGGTGTTATTCGTGATCACCGAAATTTCATTGAAAATCGTTTCGATATTTTGGGATTTCGATTAAAACTCGGTGTTATTCGTGATCAGCGGAAAATTTCCGATCGAATAGGGTACCGAAACATTGAAAAAAGAGAAAAAAAATTTTTTTTATTTTTTGCCCACCTTTTCGAAAACCTAAAAATCTCGAAATTTCAAATGGTAATAACTTGGCTCCCGTTTCATCGATTTTGGGTTTTGACGAGCGTTTTCAAAACGTCTCGAGTAGACTTAGAGAATGCATTTTGGATCATCCCGATATTTCAATTATTGTAGCCGTGAGAGCAGGTTAAAAATCGGCGAAAAAAATGAGAAGGGGTATGTATGGCGAAATTCGCAAAAATCGATGGTCCGACTTTAAAAATCTGTGAAAAATCGAAAAATTATGATAGCATAATGATTCAAGCGCCATTTTAAAGGGTTTTCGATCACGAAAAGAATGAGCACAGAGTGGGGTTCCAACTCCATCGGAAAGCAACGTTACAGCGATTTTAGTGAAGCCACTTTTTTTTCGCCGAAATGCAAAAAAATGTTGAACTTTTAAATTTTCATTCAGAACGCTATATCGATGTATTTTAACTTGCTGATTACTAATTCAGTACCCGTTTCCTTGAGAAACTCGAAATTTCATTGAAAATCGTCCAAAAAGTGATATTTTTCGTTTTTCGCCTTTTTCTCATTGAAATATTGAGATTTCGACTAAAAGCGGTGTTATTCGTGATCACCGAAATTTCATTGAAAATCGTTTCGATATTTTGGGATTTCGATTAAAACTCGGTGTTATTCGTAATCAGCGGAAAATTTCCGATCGAATAGGGTACCGAAACATTGAAAAAAGAGAAAAAAATTTTTTGTAATTTTTTGCCCACCTTTTCGAAAACCTAAAAATCTCGAAATTTCAAATGGTCATAACTTGGCTCCCGTATCATCGATTTTGGGTTCTGAGGAGCGTTTTCAAAACGTCTCGAGTAGACTTAGAGAATGCATTTTGGATCATCCCGATATCTCAATTATTGTAGCCGTGAGAGCAGGTTGAAAATCGGCGAAAAAAATGAGAAGGGGTATGTATGGCGAAATTCGCAAAAATCGATGGTCCGACTTTAAAAATCTGTGAAAAATCGAAAAATTATGATAGCATAATGATTCAAGCGCCATTTTAAAGGGTTTTCGATCACGAAAAGAATGAGCACAGAGTGGGGTTCCAACTCCATCGGAAAGCAACGTTACAGCGATTTTAGTGAAGCCACTTCATTTTCGCCGAAATGCAAAAAAATGTTGAACTTTTAAATTTTCGTTCAGAACGCTATATCTATGTATTTTAACTTGCTGATTACTAAATCAGTACCCGTTTCCTTGAGAAACTCGAAATTTCATTGAAAATCGTCCAAAAAGTGATATTTTTCGTTTTTCGCCTTTTTCTCATTGAAATATTGAGATTTCGACTAAAAGCGGTGTTATTCGTGATCACCGAGATTTCATTGAAAATCGTTTTGATATTTTGAGATTTCGATTAACACTCAGTGTTATTCGTAATCAGCGGAAAATTTCCGATCGAATAGGGTACCGAAACATTGAAAAAAGAGAAAAAAATTTTTTTTAATTTTTTGCCCACCTTTTCGAAAACCTAAAAATCTCGAAATTTCAAATGGTAATAACTTGGCTCCCGTTTCATCGATTTTGGGTTTTGACGAGCGTTTTCAAAACGTCTCGAGTAGACTTAGAGAATGCATTTTGGATCATCCCGATATCTCAATTATTGTAGCCGTGAGAGCAGGTTAAAAATCGGCGAAAAAAATGAGAAGGGGTATGTATGGCGAAATTCGCAAAAATCGATGGTCCGACTTTAAAAATCTGTGAAAAATCGAAAAATTATGATAGCATAATGATTCAAGCGCCATTTTAAAGGGTTTTCGATCACGAAAAGAATGAGCACAGAGTGGGGTTCCAACTCCATCGGAAAGCAACGTTACAGCGATTTTAGTGAAGCCACTTTTTTTTCGCCGAAATGCAAAAAAATGTTGAACTTTTAAATTTTCATTCAGAACGCTATATCGATGTATTTTAACTTGCTGATTACTAGATCAGTACCCGTTTCCTTGAGAAACTCGAAATTTCATTGAAAATCGTCCAAAAAGTGATATTTTTCGTTTTTCGCCTTTTTCTCATTGAAATATTGAGATTTCGACTAAAAGCGGTGTTATTCGTGATCACCGAAATTTCATTGAAAATCGTTTCGATATTTTGGGATTTCGATTAAAACTCGGTGTTATTCGTGATCAGCGGAAAATTTCCGATCGAATAGGGTACCGAAACATTGAAAAAAGAGAAAAAAAATTTTTTTTATTTTTTGCCCACCTTTTCGAAAACCTAAAAATCTCGAAATTTCAAATGGTCATAACTTGGCTCCCGTATCATCGATTTTGGGTTCTGAAGAGCGTTTTCAAAACGTCTCGAGTAGACTTAGAGAATGCATTTTGGATCATCCCGATATCTCAATTATTGTAGCCGTGAGAGCAGGTTGAAAATCGGCGAAAAAAATGAGAAGGGGTATGTATGGGGAAATTCGCAAAAATCGATGGTCCGACTTTAAAAATCTGTGAAAAATCGAAAAATAATGATCGCATAATGACTCAAGCGCCATTTTAAAGGGTTTTCGACCGCGAAAAGAATGAGCACAGAGTGGGGTTCCAACTCCATCGGGAAACAACGTTACAGCGATTTTAGTGAAGCCACTTCATTTTCGCCGAAATGCAAAAAAATGTTGAACTTTTAAATTTTCGTTCAGAACGCTATATCGATGTATTTTAACTTGCTGATTACTAAATCAGTACCCGTTTCCTTGAGAAACTCGAAATTTCATTGAAAATCGTCCAAAAAGTGATATTTTTCGTTTTTCGCCTTTTTCTCATTGAAATATTGAGATTTCGACTAAAAGCGGTGTTATTCGTGATCACCGAGATTTCATTGAAAATCGTTTTGATATTTTGAGATTTCGATTAACACTCAGTGTTATTCGTAATCAGCGGAAAATTTCCGATCGAATAGGGTACCGAAACATTGAAAAAAGAGAAAAAAATTTTTATTTATTTTTTGCCCACCTTTTCGAAAACCTAAAAATCTCGAAATTTCAAATGGTAATAACTTGGCTCCCGTTTCATCGATTTTGGGTTTTGACGAGCGTTTTCAAAACGTCTCGAGTAGACTTAGAGAATGCATTTTGGATCATCCCGATATCTCAATTATTGTAGCCGTGAGAGCAGGTTGAAAATCGGCGAAAAAAATGAGAAGGGGTATGTATGGGGAAATTCGCAAAAATCGATGGTCCGACTTTAAAAATCTGAGAAAAATCGAAAAATAATTATCGCATAATGACTCAAGCGCCATTTTAAAGGGTTTTCGACCGCGAAAAGAATGAGCACAGAGTGGGGTTCCAACTCCATCGGGAAGCAACGTTACAGCGATTTTAGTGAAGCCACTTCATTTTCGCCGAAATGCAAAAAAATGTTGAACTTTTAAATTTTCGTTCACAACGCTATATCGATGTATTTTAACTTGCTGATTACTAAATCAGTACCCGTTTCCTTGAGAAACTCGAAATTTCATTGAAAATCGTCCAAAAAGTGATATTTTTCGTTTTTCGCCTTTTTCTCATTGAAATATTGAGATTTCGACTAAAAGCGGTGTTATTCGTGATCACCGAAATTTCATTGAAAATCGTTTCGATATTTTGGGATTTCGATTAAAACTCGGTGTTATTCGTAATCAGCGGAAAATTTCCGATCGAATAGGGTACCGAAACATTGAAAAAAGAGAAAAAAAATTTTTTGTAATTTTTTGCCCACCTTTTCGAAAACCTAAAAATCTCGAAATTTCAAATGGTCATAACTTGGCTCCCGTATCATCGATTTTGGGTTCTGAAGAGCGTTTTCAAAACGTCTCGAGTAGACTTAGAGAATGCATTTTGGATCATCCCGATATCTCAATTATTGTAGCCGTGAGAGCAGGTTGAAAATCGGCGAAAAAAATGAGAAGGGGTATGTATGGGGAAATTCGCAAAAATCGATGGTCCGACTTTAAAAATCTGTGAAAAATCGAAAAATAATGATCGCATAATGACTCAAGCGCCATTTTAAAGGGTTTTCGACCGCGAAAAGAATGAGCACAGAGTGGGGTTCCAACTCCATCGGGAAGCAACGTTACAGCGATTTTAGTGAAGCCACTTCATTTTCGCCGAAATGCAAAAAAATGTTGAACTTTTAAATTTTCGTTCAGAACGCTATATCTATGTATTTTAACTTGCTGATTACTAAATCAGTACCCGTTTCCTTGAGAAACTCGAATTTCCATTGAAAATCGTCCAAAAAGTGATATTTTTCGTTTTTCGCCTTTTTCTCATTGAAATATTGAGATTTCGACTAAAAGCGGTGTTATTCGTGATCACCGAAATTTCATTGAAAATCGTTTCGATATTTTGGGATTTCGATTAAAACTCGGTGTTATTCGTAATCAGCGGAAAATTTCCGATCGAATAGGGTACCGAAACATTGAAAAAAGAGAAAAAAATTTTTTGTAATTTTTTGCCCACCTTTTCGAAAACCTAAAAATCTCGAAATTTCAAATGGTCATAACTTGGCTCCCGTATCATCGATTTTGGGTTCTGAGGAGCGTTTTCAAAACGTCTCGAGTAGACTTAGAGAATGCATTTTGGATCATCCCGATATCTCAATTATTGTAGCCGTGAGAGCAGGTTGAAAATCGGCGAAAAAAATGAGAAGGGGTATGTATGGCGAAATTCGCAAAAATCGATGGTCCGACTTTAAAAATCTGTGAAAAATCGAAAAATTATGATAGCATAATGACTCAAGCGCCATTTTAAA
This sequence comes from Oxytorus armatus, assembly GCA_958009045.1. Lineage (NCBI taxonomy): Eukaryota > Metazoa > Arthropoda > Insecta > Hymenoptera > Ichneumonidae > Oxytorus > Oxytorus armatus. The sequence continues at coordinate 27,388,400 of OY253748.1, forward strand.
GGGTTTTCGACCGCGAAAAGAATGAGCACAGAGTGGGGTTCCAACTCCATCGGGAAGCAACGTTACAGCGATTTTAGTGAAGCCACTTCATTTTCGCCGAAATGCAAAAAAATGTTGAACTTTTAAATTTTCGTTCAGAACGCTATATCTATGTATTTTAACTTGCTGATTACTAAATCAGTACCCGTTTCCTTGAGAAACTCGAATTTTCATTGAAAATCGTCCAAAAAGTGATATTTTTCGTTTTTCGCCTTTTTCTCATTGAAATATTGAGATTTCGACTAAAAGCGGTGTTATTCGTGATCACCGAAATTTCATTGAAAATCGTTTCGATATTTTGGGATTTCGATTAAAACTCGGTGTTATTCGTGATCAGCGGAAAATTTCCGATCGAATAGGGTACCGAAACATTGAAAAAAGAGAAAAAAATTTTTTTTTATTTTTTGCCCACCTTTTCGAAAACCTAAAAATCTCGAAATTTCAAATGGTCATAACTTGGCTCCCGTATCATCGATTTTGGGTTCTGAGGAGCGTTTTCAAAACGTCTCGAGTAGACTTAGAGAATGCATTTTGGATCATCCCGATATCTCAATTATTGTAGCCGTGAGAGCAGGTTAAAAATCGGCGAAAAAAATGAGAAGGGGTATGTATGGCGAAATTCGCAAAAATCGATGGTCCGACTTTAAAAATCTGTGAAAAATCGAAAAATAATGATCGCATAATGACTCAAGCGCCATTTTAAAGGGTTTTCGACCGCGAAAAGAATGAGCACAGAGTGGGGTTCCAACTCCATCGAGAAGCAACGTTACAGCGATTTTAGTGAAGCCACTTCATTTTCGCCGAAATGCAAAAAAATGTTGAACTTTTAAATTTTCGTTCAGAACGCTATATCTATGTATTTTAACTTGCTGATTACTAAATCAGTACCCGTTTCCTTGAGAAACTCGAAATTTCATTGAAAATCGTCCAAAAAGTGATATTTTTCGTTTTTCGCCTTTTTCTCATTGAAATATTGAGATTTCGACTAAAAGCGGTGTTATTCGTGATCACCGAGATTTCATTGAAAATCGTTTTGATATTTTGAGATTTCGATTAACACTCAGTGTTATTCGTAATCAGCGGAAAATTTCCGATCGAATAGGGTACCGAAACATTGAAAAAAGAGAAAAAAAATTTTTTTTATTTTTTGCCCACCTTTTCGAAAACCTAAAAATCTCGAAATTTCAAATGGTAATAACTTGGCTCCCGTTTCATCGATTTTGGGTTTTGACGAGCGTTTTCAAAACGTCTCGAGTAGACTTAGAGAATGCATTTTGGATCATCCCGATATCTCAATTATTGTAGCCGTGAGAGCAGGTTAAAAATCGGCGAAAAAAATGAGAAGGGGTATGTATGGCGAAATTCGCAAAAATCGATGGTCCGACTTTAAAAATCTGTGAAAAATCGAAAAATAATGATCGCATAATGACTCAAGCGTCATTTTAAAGGGTTTTCGACCGCGAAAAGAATGAGCACAGAGTGGGGTTCCAACTCCATCGGGAAGCAACGTTACAGCGATTTTAGTGAAGCCACTTCATTTTCGCCGAAATGCAAAAAAATGTTGAACTTTTAAATTTTCGTTCAGAACGCTATATCGATGTATTTTAACTTGCTGATTACTAAATCAGTACCCGTTTCCTTGAGAAACTCGAAATTTCATTGAAAATCGTCCAAAAAGTGATATTTTTCGTTTTTCGCCTTTTTCTCATTGAAATATTGAGATTTCGACTAAAAGCGGTGTTATTCGTGATCACCGAGATTTCATTGAAAATCGTTTTGATATTTTGAGATTTCGATTAACACTCAGTGTTATTCGTAATCAGCGGAAAATTTCCGATCGAATAGGGTACCGAAACATTGAAAAAAGAGAAAAAAAATTTTTTTTATTTTTTGCCCACCTTTTCGAAAACCTAAAAATCTCGAAATTTCAAATGGTAATAACTTGGCTCCCGTTTCATCGATTTTGGGTTTTGACGAGCGTTTTCAAAACGTCTCGAGTAGACTTAGAGAATGCATTTTGGATCATCCCGATATCTCAATTATTGTAGCCGTGAGAGCAGGTTAAAAATCGGCGAAAAAAATGAGAAGGGGTATGTATGGCGAAATTCGCAAAAATCGATGGTCCGACTTTAAAAATCTGTGAGAAATCGAAAAATTATGATAGCATAATGATTCAAGCGCCATTTTAAAGGGTTTTCGATCACGAAAAGAATGAGCACAGAGTGGGGTTCCAACTCCATCGGAAAGCAACGTTACAGCGATTTTAGTGAAGCCACTTTTTTTTCGCCGAAATACAAAAAAATGTTGAACTTTTCAATTTTCATTCAGAACGCTATATCGATGTATTTTAACTTGCTGATTACTAAATCAGTACCCGTTTCCTTGAGAAACTCGAAATTTCATTGAAAATCGTCCAAAAAGTGATATTTTTCGTTTTTCGCCTTTTTCTCATTGAAATATTGAGATTTCGACTAAAAGCGGTGTTATTCGTGATCACCGAAATTTCATTGAAAATCGTTTTGATATTTTGAGATTTCGATTAACACTCAGTGTTATTCGTAATCAGCGGAAAATTTCCGATCGAATAGGGTACCGAAACATTGAAAAAAGAGAAAAAAAATTTTTTTTATTTTTTGCCCACCTTTTCGAAAACCTAAAAATCTCGAAATTTCAAATGGTAATAACTTGGCTCCCGTTTCATCGATTTTGGGTTTTGACGAGCGTTTTCAAAACGTCTCGAGTAGACTTAGAGAATACATTTTGGATCATCCCGATATCTCAATTATTGTAGCCGTGAGAGCAGGTTAAAAATCGGCGAAAAAAATGAGAAGGGGTATGTATGGCGAAATTCGCAAAAATCGATGGTCCGACTTTAAAAATCTGTGAAAAATCGAAAAATTATGATAGCATAATGACTCAAGCGCCATTTTAAAGGGTTTTCGACCGCGAAAAGAATGAGCACAGAGTGGGGTTCCAACTCCATCGGGAAGCAACGTTACAGCGATTTTAGTGAAGCCACTTCATTTTCGCCGAAATGCAAAAAAATGTTGAACTTTTAAATTTTCGTTCAGAACGCTATATCGATGTATTTTAACTTGCTGATTACTAAATCAGTACCCGTTTCCTTGAGAAACTCGAAATTTCATTGAAAATCGTCCAAAAAGTGATATTTTTCGTTTTTCGCCTTTTTCTCATTGAAATATTGAGATTTCGACTAAAAGCGGTGTTATTCGTGATCACCGAGATTTCATTGAAAATCGTTTTGATATTTTGAGATTTCGATTAACACTCAGTGTTATTCGTAATCAGCGGAAAATTTCCGATCGAATAGGGTACCGAAACATTGAAAAAAGAGAAAAAAAATTTTTTTTATTTTTTGCCCACCTTTTCGAAAACCTAAAAATCTCGAAATTTCAAATGGTAATAACTTGGCTCCCGTTTCATCGATTTTGGGTTTTGACGAGCGTTTTCAAAACGTCTCGAGTAGACTTAGAGAATGCATTTTGGATCATCCCGATATCTCAATTATTGTAGCCGTGAGAGCAGGTTGAAAATCGGCGAAAAAAATGAGAAGGGGTATGTATGGGGAAATTCGCAAAAATCGATGGTCCGACTTTAAAAATCTGAGAAAAATCGAAAAATAATGATCGCATAATCACTCAAGCGCCATTTTAAAGGGTTTTCGACCGCGAAAAGAATGAGCACAGAGTGGGGTTCCAACTCCATCGGGAAGCAACGTTACAGCGATTTTAGTGAAGCCACTTCATTTTCGCCGAAATGCAAAAAAATGTTGAACTTTTAAATTTTCGTTCAGAACGCTATATCGATGTATTTTAACTTGCTGATTACTAAATCAGTACCCGTTTCCTTGAGAAACTCGAAATTTCATTGAAAATCGTCCAAAAAGTGATATTTTTCGTTTTTCGCCTTTTTCTCATTGAAATATTGAGATTTCGACTAAAAGCGGTGTTATTCGTGATCACCGAGATTTCATTGAAAATCGTTTTGATATTTTGAGATTTCGATTAACACTCAGTGTTATTCGTAATCAGCGGAAAATTTCCGATCGAATAGGGTACCGAAACATTGAAAAAAGAGAAAAAAAATTTTTTTTATTTTTTGCCCACCTTTTCGAAAACCTAAAAATCTCGAAATTTCAAATGGTAATAACTTGGCTCCCGTTTCATCGATTTTGGGTTTTGACGAGCGTTTTCAAAACGTCTCGAGTAGACTTAGAGAATGCATTTTGGATCATCCCGATATCTCAATTATTGTAGCCGTGAGAGCAGGTTAAAAATCGGCGAAAAAAATGAGAAGGGGTATGTATGGCGAAATTCGCAAAAATCGATGGTCCGACTTTAAAAATCTGTGAAAAATCGAAAAATTATGATAGCATAATGATTCAAGCGCCATTTTAAAGGGTTTTCGATCACGAAAAGAATGAGCACAGAGTGGGGTTCCAACTCCATCGGAAAGCAACGTTACAGCGATTTTAGTGAAGCCACTTCTTTTTCGCCGAAATGCAAAAAAATGTTGAACTTTTAAATTTTCATTCAGAACGCTATATCGATGTATTTTAACTTGCTGATTACTAGATCAGTACCCGTTTCCTTGAGAAACTCGAAATTTCATTGAAAATCGTCCAAAAAGTGATATTTTTCGTTTTTCGCCTTTTTCTCATTGAAATATTGAGATTTCGACTAAAAGCGGTGTTATTCGTGATCACCGAAATTTCATTGAAAATCGTTTCGATATTTTGGGATTTCGATTAAAACTCGGTGTTATTCGTGATCAGCGGAAAATTTCCGATCGAATAGGGTACCGAAACATTGAAAAAAGAGAAAAAAAATTTTTTTTATTTTTTGCCCACCTTTTCGAAAACCTAAAAATCTCGAAATTTCAAATGGTCATAACTTGGCTCCCGTATCATCGATTTTGGGTTCTGAGGAGCGTTTTCAAAACGTCTCGAGTAGACTTAGAGAATGCATTTTGGATCATCCCGATATCTCAATTATTGTAGCCGTGAGAGCAGGTTGAAAATCGGCGAAAAAAATGAGAAGGGGTATGTATGGGGAAGTTCGCAAAAATCGATGGTCCGACTTTAAAAATCTCAGAAAAATCGAAAAATAATGATCGCATAATGACTCAAGCGCCATTTTAAAGGGTTTTCGACCGCGAAAAGAATGAGCACAGAGTGGGGTTCCAACTCCATCGGGAAGCAACGTTACAGCGATTTTAGTGAAGCCACTTCATTTTCGCCGAAATGCAAAAAAATGTTGAACTTTTAAATTTTCGTTCAGAACGCTATATCTATGTATTTTAACTTGCTGATTACTAAATCAGTACCCGTTTCCTTGAGAAACTCGAAATTTCATTGAAAATCGTCCAAAAAGTGATATTTTTCGTTTTTCGCCTTTTTCTCATTGAAATATTGAGATTTCGACTAAAAGCGGTGTTATTCGTGATCACCGAGATTTCATTGAAAATCGTTTTGATATTTTGAGATTTCGATTAACACTCAGTGTTATTCGTAATCAGCGGAAAATTTCCGATCGAATAGGGTACCGAAACATTGAAAAAAGAGAAAAAAATTTTTTTTTATTTTTTGCCCACCTTTTCGAAAACCTAAAAATCTCGAAATTTCAAATGGTAATAACTTGGCTCCCGTTTCATCGATTTTGGGTTTTGACGAGCGTTTTCAAAACGTCTCGAGTAGACTTAGAGAATGCATTTTGGATCATCCCGATATCTCAATTATTGTAGCCGTGAGAGCAGGTTGAAAATCGGCGAAAAAAATGAGAAGGGGTATGTATGGGGAAATTCGCAAAAATCGATGGTCCGACTTTAAAAATCTGAGAAAAATCGAAAAATAATGATCGCATAATCACTCAAGCGCCATTTTAAAGGGTTTTCGACCGCGAAAAGAATGAGCACAGAGTGGGGTTCCAACTCCATCGGGAAGCAACGTTACAGCGATTTTAGTGAAGCCACTTCATTTTCGCCGAAATGCAAAAAAATGTTGAACTTTTAAATTTTCGTTCAGAACGCTATATCTATGTATTTTAACTTGCTGATTACTAAATCAGTACCCGTTTCCTTGAGAAACTCGAAATTTCATTGAAAATCGTCCAAAAAGTGATATTTTTCGTTTTTCGCCTTTTTCTCATTGAAATATTGAGATTTCGACTAAAAGCGGTGTTATTCGTGATCACCGAAATTTCATTGAAAATCGTTTCGATATTTTGGGATTTCGATTAAAACTCGGTGTTATTCGTAATCAGCGGAAAATTTCCGATCGAATAGGGTACCGAAACATTGAAAAAAGAGAAAAAAATTTTTTGTAATTTTTTGCCCACCTTTTCGAAAACCTAAAAATCTCGAAATTTTAAATGGTCATAACTTGACTCCCGTATCATCGATTTTGGGTTCTGAGGAGCGTTTTCAAAACGTCTCGAGTAGACTTAGAGAATGCATTTTGGATCATCCCGATATCTCAATTATTGTAGCCGTGAGAGCAGGTTGAAAATCGGCGAAAAAAATGAGAAGGGGTATGTATGGGGAAATTCGCAAAAATCGATGGTCCGACTTTAAAAATCTGTGAAAAATCGAAAAATAATGATCGCATAATGACTCAAGCGCCATTTTAAAGGGTTTTCGACCGCGAAAAGAATGAGCACAGAGTGGGGTTCCAACTCCATCGGGAAACAACGTTACAGCGATTTTAGTGAAGCCACTTCATTTTCGCCGAAATGCAAAAAAATGTTGAACTTTTAAATTTTCGTTCAGAACGCTATATCGATGTATTTTAACTTGCTGATTACTAAATCAGTACCCGTTTCCTTGAGAAACTCGAAATTTCATTGAAAATCGTCCAAAAAGTGATATTTTTCGTTTTTCGCCTTTTTCTCATTGAAATATTGAGATTTCGACTAAAAGCGGTGTTATTCGTGATCACCGAGATTTCATTGAAAATCGTTTTGATATTTTGAGATTTCGATTAACACTCAGTGTTATTCGTAATCAGCGGAAAATTTCCGATCGAATAGGGTACCGAAACATTGAAAAAAGAGAAAAAAATTTTTTTTTATTTTTTGCCCACCTTTTCGAAAACCTAAAAATCTCGAAATTTCAAATGGTAATAACTTGGCTCCCGTTTCATCGATTTTGGGTTTTGACGAGCGTTTTCAAAACGTCTCGAGTAGACTTAGAGAATGCATTTTGGATCATCCCGATATCTCAATTATTGTAGCCGTGAGAGCAGGTTGAAAATCGGCGAAAAAAATGAGAAGGGGTATGTATGGGGAAATTCGCAAAAATCGATGGTCCGACTTTAAAAATCTGAGAAAAATCGAAAAATAATTATCGCATAATGACTCAAGCGCCATTTTAAAGGGTTTTCGACCGCGAAAAGAATGAGCACAGAGTGGGGTTCCAACTCCATCGGGAAGCAACGTTACAGCGATTTTAGTGAAGCCACTTCATTTTCGCCGAAATGCAAAAAAATGTTGAACTTTTAAATTTTCGTTCACAACGCTATATCGATGTATTTTAACTTGCTGATTACTAAATCAGTACCCGTTTCCTTGAGAAACTCGAAATTTCATTGAAAATCGTCCAAAAAGTGATATTTTTCGTTTTTCGCCTTTTTCTCATTGAAATATTGAGATTTCGACTAAAAGCGGTGTTATTCGTGATCACCGAAATTTCATTGAAAATCGTTTCGATATTTTGGGATTTCGATTAAAACTCGGTGTTATTCGTAATCAGCGGAAAATTTCCGATCGAATAGGGTACCGAAACATTGAAAAAAGAGAAAAAAAATTTTTTGTAATTTTTTGCCCACCTTTTCGAAAACCTAAAAATCTCGAAATTTCAAATGGTCATAACTTGGCTCCCGTATCATCGATTTTGGGTTCTGAAGAGCGTTTTCAAAACGTCTCGAGTAGACTTAGAGAATGCATTTTGGATCATCCCGATATCTCAATTATTGTAGCCGTGAGAGCAGGTTGAAAATCGGCGAAAAAAATGAGAAGGGGTATGTATGGGGAAATTCGCAAAAATCGATGGTCCGACTTTAAAAATCTGTGAAAAATCGAAAAATAATGATCGCATAATGACTCAAGCGCCATTTTAAAGGGTTTTCGACCGCGAAAAGAATGAGCACAGAGTGGGGTTCCAACTCCATCGGGAAGCAACGTTACAGCGATTTTAGTGAAGCCACTTCATTTTCGCCGAAATGCAAAAAAATGTTGAACTTTTAAATTTTCGTTCAGAACGCTATATCTATGTATTTTAACTTGCTGATTACTAAATCAGTACCCGTTTCCTTGAGAAACTCGAATTTTCATTGAAAATCGTCCAAAAAGTGATATTTTTCGTTTTTCGCCTTTTTCTCATTGAAATATTGAGATTTCGACTAAAAGCGGTGTTATTCGTGATCACCGAAATTTCATTGAAAATCGTTTCGATATTTTGGGATTTCGATTAAAACTCGGTGTTATTCGTAATCAGCGGAAAATTTCCGATCGAATAGGGTACCGAAACATTGAAAAAAGAGAAAAAAATTTTTTGTAATTTTTTGCCCACCTTTTCGAAAACCTAAAAATCTCGAAATTTCAAATGGTCATAACTTGGCTCCCGTATCATCGATTTTGGGTTCTGAGGAGCGTTTTCAAAACGTCTCGAGTAGACTTAGAGAATGCATTTTGGATCATCCCGATATCTCAATTATTGTAGCCGTGAGAGCAGGTTGAAAATCGGCGAAAAAAATGAGAAGGGGTATGTATGGCGAAATTCGCAAAAATCGATGGTCCGACTTTAAAAATCTGTGAAAAATCGAAAAATTATGATAGCATAATGACTCAAGCGCCATTTTAAAGGGTTTTCGACCGCGAAAAGAATGAGCACAGAGTGGGGTTCCAACTCCATCGGGAAGCAACGTTACAGCGATTTTAGTGAAGCCACTTCATTTTCGCCGAAATGCAAAAAAATGTTGAACTTTTAAATTTTCGTTCAGAACGCTATATCTATGTATTTTAACTTGCTGATTACTAAATCAGTACCCGTTTCCTTGAGAAACTCGAATTTTCATTGAAAATCGTCCAAAAAGTGATATTTTTCGTTTTTCGCCTTTTTCTCATTGAAATATTGAGATTTCGACTAAAAGCGGTGTTATTCGTGATCACCGAAATTTCATTGAAAATCGTTTCGATATTTTGGGATTTCGATTAAAACTCGGTGTTATTCGTGATCAGCGGAAAATTTCCGATCGAATAGGGTACCGAAACATTGAAAAAAGAGAAAAAAATTTTTTTTTATTTTTTGCCCACCTTTTCGAAAACCTAAAAATCTCGAAATTTCAAATGGTAATAACTTGGCTCCCGTTTCATCGATTTTGGGTTTTGACGAGCGTTTTCAAAACGTCTCGAGTAGACTTAGAGAATGCATTTTGGATCATCCCGATATCTCAATTATTGTAGCCGTGAGAGCAGGTTAAAAATCGGCGAAAAAAATGAGAAGGGGTATGTATGGCGAAATTCGCAAAAATCGATGGTCCGACTTTAAAAATCTGTGAGAAATCGAAAAATTATGATAGCATAATGATTCAAGCGCCATTTTAAAGGGTTTTCGATCACGAAAAGAATGAGCACAGAGTGGGGTTCCAACTCCATCGGAAAGCAACGTTACAGCGATTTTAGTGAAGCCACTTTTTTTTCGCCGAAATACAAAAAAATGTTGAACTTTTCAATTTTCATTCAGAACGCTATATCGATGTATTTTAACTTGCTGATTACTAAATCAGTACCCGTTTCCTTGAGAAACTCGAAATTTCATTGAAAATCGTCCAAAAAGTGATATTTTTCGTTTTTCGCCTTTTTCTCATTGAAATATTGAGATTTCGACTAAAAGCGGTGTTATTCGTGATCACCGAAATTTCATTGAAAATCGTTTTGATATTTTGAGATTTCGATTAACACTCAGTGTTATTCGTAATCAGCGGAAAATTTCCGATCGAATAGGGTACCGAAACATTGAAAAAAGAGAAAAAAAATTTTTTTTATTTTTTGCCCACCTTTTCGAAAACCTAAAAATCTCGAAATTTCAAATGGTAATAACTTGGCTCCCGTTTCATCGATTTTGGGTTTTGACGAGCGTTTTCAAAACGTCTCGAGTAGACTTAGAGAATACATTTTGGATCATCCCGATATCTCAATTATTGTAGCCGTGAGAGCAGGTTAAAAATCGGCGAAAAAAATGAGAAGGGGTATGTATGGCGAAATTCGCAAAAATCGATGGTCCGACTTTAAAAATCTGTGAAAAATCGAAAAATTATGATAGCATAATGACTCAAGCGCCATTTTAAAGGGTTTTCGACCGCGAAAAGAATGAGCACAGAGTGGGGTTCCAACTCCATCGGGAAGCAACGTTACAGCGATTTTAGTGAAGCCACTTCATTTTCGCCGAAATGCAAAAAAATGTTGAACTTTTAAATTTTCGTTCAGAACGCTATATCGATGTATTTTAACTTGCTGATTACTAAATCAGTACCCGTTTCCTTGAGAAACTCGAAATTTCATTGAAAATCGTCCAAAAAGTGATATTTTTCGTTTTTCGCCTTTTTCTCATTGAAATATTGAGATTTCGACTAAAAGCGGTGTTATTCGTGATCACCGAGATTTCATTGAAAATCGTTTTGATATTTTGAGATTTCGATTAACACTCAGTGTTATTCGTAATCAGCGGAAAATTTCCGATCGAATAGGGTACCGAAACATTGAAAAAAGAGAAAAAAAATTTTTTTTATTTTTTGCCCACCTTTTCGAAAACCTAAAAATCTCGAAATTTCAAATGGTAATAACTTGGCTCCCGTTTCATCGATTTTGGGTTTTGACGAGCGTTTTCAAAACGTCTCGAGTAGACTTAGAGAATGCATTTTGGATCATCCCGATATCTCAATTATTGTAGCCGTGAGAGCAGGTTAAAAATCGGCGAAAAAAATGAGAAGGGGTATGTATGGCGAAATTCGCAAAAATCGATGGTCCGACTTTAAAAATCTGTGAAAAATCGAAAAATTATGATAGCATAATGATTCAAGCGCCATTTTAAAGGGTTTTCGATCACGAAAAGAATGAGCACAGAGTGGGGTTCCAACTCCATCGGAAAGCAACGTTACAGCGATTTTAGTGAAGCCACTTTTTTTTCGCCGAAATGCAAAAAAATGTTGAACTTTTAAATTTTCATTCAGAACGCTATATCGATGTATTTTAACTTGCTGATTACTAATTCAGTACCCGTTTCCTTGAGAAACTCGAAATTTCATTGAAAATCGTCCAAAAAGTGATATTTTTCGTTTTTCGCCTTTTTCTCATTGAAATATTGAGATTTCGACTAAAAGCGGTGTTATTCGTGATCACCGAAATTTCATTGAAAATCGTTTCGATATTTTGGGATTTCGATTAAAACTCGGTGTTATTCGTAATCAGCGGAAAATTTCCGATCGAATAGGGTACCGAAACATTGAAAAAAGAGAAAAAAATTTTTTGTAATTTTTTGCCCACCTTTTCGAAAACCTAAAAATCTCGAAATTTCAAATGGTCATAACTTGGCTCCCGTATCATCGATTTTGGGTTCTGAGGAGCGTTTTCAAAACGTCTCGAGTAGACTTAGAGAATGCATTTTGGATCATCCCGATATCTCAATTATTGTAGCCGTGAGAGCAGGTTGAAAATCGGCGAAAAAAATGAGAAGGGGTATGTATGGCGAAATTCGCAAAAATCGATGGTCCGACTTTAAAAATCTGTGAAAAATCGAAAAATTATGATAGCATAATGATTCAAGCGCCATTTTAAAGGGTTTTCGATCACGAAAAGAATGAGCACAGAGTGGGGTTCCAACTCCATCGGAAAGCAACGTTACAGCGATTTTAGTGAAGCCACTTCATTTTCGCCGAAATGCAAAAAAATGTTGAACTTTTAAATTTTCGTTCAGAACGCTATATCGATGTCTTTTAACTTGCTGATTACGAGATCAGTACCCGTTTCCTTGAGAAACTCGAAATTTCATTGAAAATCGTCCAAAAAGTGATATTTTTCGTTTTTCGCCTTTTTCTCATTGAAATATTGAGATTTCGACTAAAAGCGGTGTTATTCGTGATCACCGAGATTTCATTGAAAATCGTTTTGATATTTTGAGATTTCGATTAACACTCAGTGTTATTCGTAATCAGCGGAAAATTTCCGATCGAATAGGGTACCGAAACATTGAAAAAAGAGAAAAAAAATTTTTTTTATTTTTTGCCCACCTTTTCGAAAACCTAAAAATCTCGAAATTTCAAATGGTAATAACTTGGCTCCCGTTTCATCGATTTTGGGTTTTGACGAGCGTTTTCAAAACGTCTCGAGTAGACTTAGAGAATGCATTTTAGATCATCCCGATATCTCAATTATTGTAGCCGTGAGAGCAGGTTAAAAATCGGCGAAAAAAATGAGAAGGGGTATGTATGGCGAAATTCGCAAAAATCGATGGTCCGACTTTAAAAATCTGTGAAAAATCGAAAAATTATGATAGCATAATGATTCAAGCGCCATTTTAAAGGGTTTTCGATCACGAAAAGAATGAGCACAGAGTGGGGTTCCAACTCCATCGGAAAGCAACGTTACAGCGATTTTAGTGAAGCCACTTTTTTTTCGCCGAAATGCAAAAAAATGTTGAACTTTTAAATTTTCATTCAGAACGCTATATCGATGTATTTTAACTTGCTGATTACTAATTCAGTACCCGTTTCCTTGAGAAACTCGAAATTTCATTGAAAATCGTCCAAAAAGTGATATTTTTCGTTTTTCGCCTTTTTCTCATTGAAATATTGAGATTTCGACTAAAAGCGGTGTTATTCGTGATCACCGAAATTTCATTGAAAATCGTTTCGATATTTTGGGATTTCGATTAAAACTCGGTGTTATTCGTAATCAGCGGAAAATTTCCGATCGAATAGGGTACCGAAACATTGAAAAAAGAGAAAAAAATTTTTTGTAATTTTTTGCCCACCTTTTCGAAAACCTAAAAATCTCGAAATTTCAAATGGTCATAACTTGGCTCCCGTATCATCGATTTTGGGTTCTGAGGAGCGTTTTCAAAACGTCTCGAGTAGACTTAGAGAATGCATTTTGGATCATCCCGATATCTCAATTATTGTAGCCGTGAGAGCAGGTTGAAAATCGGCGAAAAAAATGAGAAGGGGTATGTATGGCGAAATTCGCAAAAATCGATGGTCCGACTTTAAAAATCTGTGAAAAATCGAAAAATTATGATAGCATAATGATTCAAGCGCCATTTTAAAGGGTTTTCGATCACGAAAAGAATGAGCACAGAGTGGGGTTCCAACTCCATCGGAAAGCAACGTTACAGCGATTTTAGTGAAGCCACTTCATTTTCGCCGAAATGCAAAAAAATGTTGAACTTTTAAATTTTCGTTCAGAACGCTATATCTATGTATTTTAACTTGCTGATTACTAAATCAGTACCCGTTTCCTTGAGAAACTCGAAATTTCATTGAAAATCGTCCAAAAAGTGATATTTTTCGTTTTTCGCCTTTTTCTCATTGAAATATTGAGATTTCGACTAAAAGGGGTGTTATTCGTGATCACCGAGATTTCATTGAAAATCGTTTTGATATTTTGAGATTTCGATTAACACTCAGTGTTATTCGTAATCAGCGGAAAATTTCCGATCGAATAGGGTACCGAAACATTGAAAAAAAAGAAAAAAATTTTTTTTAATTTTTTGCCCACCTTTTCGAAAACCTAAAAATCTCGAAATTTCAAATGGTAATAACTTGGCTCCCGTTTCATCGATTTTTGGTTTTGACGAGCGTTTTCAAAACGTCTCGAGTAGACTTAGAGAATGCATTTTGGATCATCCCGATATCTCAATTATTGTAGCCGTGAGAGCAGGTTAAAAATCGGCGAAAAAAATGAGAAGGGGTATGTATGGCGAAATTCGCAAAAATCGATGGTCCGACTTTAAAAATCTGTGAAAAATCGAAAAATTATGATAGCATAATGATTCAAGCGCCATTTTAAAGGGTTTTCGATCACGAAAAGAATGAGCACAGAGTGGGGTTCCAACTCCATCGGAAAGCAACGTTACAGCGATTTTAGTGAAGCCACTTTTTTTTCGCCGAAATGCAAAAAAATGTTGAACTTTTAAATTTTCATTCAGAACGCTATATCGATGTATTTTAACTTGCTGATTACTAGATCAGTACCCGTTTCCTTGAGAAACTCGAAATTTCATTGAAAATCGTCCAAAAAGTGATATTTTTCGTTTTTCGCCTTTTTCTCATTGAAATATTGAGATTTCGACTAAAAGCGGTGTTATTCGTGATCACCGAAATTTCATTGAAAATCGTTTCGATATTTTGGGATTTCGATTAAAACTCGGTGTTATTCGTGATCAGCGGAAAATTTCCGATCGAATAGGGTACCGAAACATTGAAAAAAGAGAAAAAAAAATTTTTTTATTTTTTGCCCACCTTTTCGAAAACCTAAAAATCTCGAAATTTCAAATGGTAATAACTTGGCTCCCGTTTCATCGATTTTGGGTTTTGACGAGCGTTTTCAAAACGTCTCGAGTAGACTTAGAGAATGCATTTTGGATCATCCCGATATTTCAATTATTGTAGCCGTGAGAGCAGGTTAAAAATCGGCGAAAAAAATGAGAAGGGGTATGTATGGCGAAATTCGCAAAAATCGATGGTCCGACTTTAAAAATCTGTGAAAAATCGAAAAATTATGATAGCATAATGACTCAAGCGCCATTTTAAAGGGTTTTCGACCGCGAAAAGAATGAGCACAGAGTGGGGTTCCAACTCCATCGGGAAGCAACGTTACAGCGATTTTAGTGAAGCCACTTCATTTTCGCCGAAATGCAAAAAAATGTTGAACTTTTAAATTTTCGTTCAGAACGCTATATCGATGTCTTTTAACTTGCTGATTACGAGATCAGTACCCGTTTCCTTGAGAAACTCGAAATTTCATTGAAAATCGTCCAAAAAGTGATATTTTTCGTTTTTCGCCTTTTTCTCATTGAAATATTGAGATTTCGACTAAAAGCGGTGTTATTCGTGATCACCGAGATTTCATTGAAAATCGTTTTGATATTTTGAGATTTCGATTAACACTCAGTGTTATTCGTAATCAGCGGAAAATTTCCGATCGAATAGGGTACCGAAACATTGAAAAAAGAGAAAAAAATTTTTTTTAATTTTTTGCCCACCTTTTCGAAAACCTAAAAATCTCGAAATTTCAAATGGTAATAACTTGGCTCCCGTTTCATCGATTTTGGGTTTTGACGAGCGTTTTCAAAACGTCTCGAGTAGACTTAGAGAATGCATTTTGGATCATCCCGATATCTCAATTATTGTAGCCGTGAGAGCAGGTTAAAAATCGGCGAAAAAAATGAGAAGGGGTATGTATGGCGAAATTCGCAAAAATCGATGGTCCGACTTTAAAAATCTGTGAAAAATCGAAAAATTATGATAGCATAATGATTCAAGCGCCATTTTAAAGGGTTTTCGATCACGAAAAGAATGAGCACAGAGTGGGGTTCCAACTCCATCGGAAAGCAACGTTACAGCGATTTTAGTGAAGCCACTTTTTTTTCGCCGAAATGCAAAAAAATGTTGAACTTTTAAATTTTCATTCAGAACGCTATATCGATGTATTTTAACTTGCTGATTACTAGATCAGTACCCGTTTCCTTGAGAAACTCGAAATTTCATTGAAAATCGTCCAAAAAGTTATATTTTTCGTTTTTCGCCTTTTTCTCATTGAAATATTGAGATTTCGACTAAAAGCGGTGTTATTCGTGATCACCGAAATTTCATTGAAAATCGTTTCGATATTTTGGGATTTCGATTAAAACTCGGTGTTATTCGTGATCAGCGGAAAATTTCCGATCGAATAGGGTACCGAAACATTGAAAAAAGAGAAAAAAAATTTTTTTTATTTTTTGCCCACCTTTTCGAAAACCTAAAAATCTCGAAATTTCAAATGGTAATAACTTGGCTCCCGTTTCATCGATTTTGGGTTTTGACGAGCGTTTTCAAAACGTCTCGAGTAGACTTAGAGAATGCATTTTGGATCATCCCGATATTTCAATTATTGTAGCCGTGAGAGCAGGTTAAAAATCGGCGAAAAAAATGAGAAGGGGTATGTATGGCGAAATTCGCAAAAATCGATGGTCCGACTTTAAAAATCTGTGAAAAATCGAAAAATTATGATAGCATAATGACTCAAGCGCCATTTTAAAGGGTTTTCGACCGCGAAAAGAATGAGCACAGAGTGGGGTTCCAACTCCATCGGGAAGCAACGTTACAGCGATTTTAGTGAAGCCACTTCATTTTCGCCGAAATGCAAAAAAATGTTGAACTTTTAAATTTTCGTTCAGAACGCTATATCGATGTCTTTTAACTTGCTGATTACGAGATCAGTACCCGTTTCCTTGAGAAACTCGAAATTTCATTGAAAATCGTCCAAAAAGTGATATTTTTCGTTTTTCGCCTTTTTCTCATTGAAATATTGAGATTTCGACTAAAAGCGGTGTTATTCGTGATCACCGAGATTTCATTGAAAATCGTTTTGATATTTTGAGATTTCGATTAACACTCAGTGTTATTCGTAATCAGCGGAAAATTTCCGATCGAATAGGGTACCGAAACATTGAAAAAAGAGAAAAAAATTTTTTTTTATTTTTTGCCCACCTTTTCGAAAACCTAAAAATCTCGAAATTTCAAATGGTAATAACTTGGCTCCCGTTTCATCGATTTTGGGTTTTGACGAGCGTTTTCAAAACGTCTCGAGTAGACTTAGAGAATGCATTGTAGATCATCCCGATATCTCAATTATTGTAGCCGTGAGAGCAGGTTAAAAATCGGCGAAAAAAATGAGAAGGGGTATGTATGGCGAAATTCGCAAAAATCGATGGTCCGACTTTAAAAATCTGTGAAAAATCGAAAAATTATGATAGCATAATGATTCAAGCGCCATTTTAAAGGGTTTTCGATCACGAAAAGAATGAGCACAGAGTGGGGTTCCAACTCCATCGGAAAGCAACGTTACAGCGATTTTAGTGAAGCCACTTTTTTTTCGCCGAAATGCAAAAAAATGTTGAACTTTTAAATTTTCATTCAGAACGCTATATCGATGTATTTTAACTTGCTGATTACTAATTCAGTACCCGTTTCCTTGAGAAACTCGAAATTTCATTGAAAATCGTCCAAAAAGTGATATTTTTCGTTTTTCGCCTTTTTCTCATTGAAATATTGAGATTTCGACTAAAAGCGGTGTTATTCGTGATCACCGAAATTTCATTGAAAATCGTTTCGATATTTTGGGATTTCGATTAAAACTCGGTGTTATTCGTAATCAGCGGAAAATTTCCGATCGAATAGGGTACCGAAACATTGAAAAAAGAGAAAAAAATTTTTTGTAATTTTTTGCCCACCTTTTCGAAAACCTAAAAATCTCGAAATTTCAAATGGTCATAACTTGGCTCCCGTATCATCGATTTTGGGTTCTGAGGAGCGTTTTCAAAACGTCTCGAGTAGACTTAGAGAATGCATTTTGGATCATCCCGATATCTCAATTATTGTAGCCGTGAGAGCAGGTTGAAAATCGGCGAAAAAAATGAGAAGGGGTATGTATGGGGAAATTCGCAAAAATCGATGGTCCGACTTTAAAAATCTGTGAAAAATCGAAAAATAATGATCGCATAATGACTCAAGCGCCATTTTAAAGGGTTTTCGACCGCGAAAAGAATGAGCACAGAGTGGGGTTCCAACTCCATCGGGAAGCAACGTTACAGCGATTTTAGTGAAGCCACTTCATTTTCGCCGAAATGCAAAAAAATGTTGAACTTTTAAATTTTCGTTCAGAACGCTATATCGATGTATTTTAACTTGCTGATTACTAAATCAGTACCCGTTTCCTTGAGAAACTCGAAATTTCATTGAAAATCGTCCAAAAAGTGATATTTTTCGTTTTTCGCCTTTTTCTCATTGAAATATTGAGATTTCGACTAAAAGCGGTGTTATTCGTGATCACCGAGATTTCATTGAAAATCGTTTTGATATTTTGAGATTTCGATTAACACTCAGTGTTATTCGTAATCAGCGGAAAATTTCCGATCGAATAGGGTACCGAAACATTGAAAAAAGAGAAAAAAAATTTTTTTTATTTTTTGCCCACCTTTTCGAAAACCTAAAAATCTCGAAATTTCAAATGGTAATAACTTGGCTCCCGTTTCATCGATTTTGGGTTTTGACGAGCGTTTTCAAAACGTCTCGAGTAGACTTAGAGAATACATTTTGGATCATCCCGATATCTCAATTATTGTAGCCGTGAGAGCAGGTTAAAAATCGGCGAAAAAAATGAGAAGGGGTATGTATGGCGAAATTCGCAAAAATCGATGGTCCGACTTTAAAAATCTGTGAAAAATCGAAAAATTATGATAGCATAATGATTCAAGCGCCATTTTAAAGGGTTTTCGATCACGAAAAGAATGAGCACAGAGTGGGGTTCCAACTCCATCGGAAAGCAACGTTACAGCGATTTTAGTGAAGCCACTTTTTTTTCGCCGAAATGCAAAAAAATGTTGAACTTTTAAATTTTCATTCAGAACGCTATATCGATGTATTTTAACTTGCTGATTACTAATTCAGTACCCGTTTCCTTGAGAAACTCGAAATTTCATTGAAAATCGTCCAAAAAGTGATATTTTTCGTTTTTCGCCTTTTTCTCATTGAAATATTGAGATTTCGACTAAAAGCGGTGTTATTCGTGATCACCGAAATTTCATTGAAAATCGTTTCGATATTTTGGGATTTCGATTAAAACTCGGTGTTATTCGTAATCAGCGGAAAATTTCCGATCGAATAGGGTACCGAAACATTGAAAAAAGAGAAAAAAATTTTTTGTAATTTTTTGCCCACCTTTTCGAAAACCTAAAAATCTCGAAATTTCAAATGGTCATAACTTGGCTCCCGTATCATCGATTTTGGGTTCTGAGGAGCGTTTTCAAAACGTCTCGAGTAGACTTAGAGAATGCATTTTGGATCATCCCGATATCTCAATTATTGTAGCCGTGAGAGCAGGTTGAAAATCGGCGAAAAAAATGAGAAGGGGTATGTATGGCGAAATTCGCAAAAATCGATGGTCCGACTTTAAAAATCTGTGAAAAATCGAAAAATTATGATAGCATAATGATTCAAGCGCCATTTTAAAGGGTTTTCGATCACGAAAAGAATGAGCACAGAGTGGGGTTCCAACTCCATCGGAAAGCAACGTTACAGCGATTTTAGTGAAGCCACTTCATTTTCGCCGAAATGCAAAAAAATGTTGAACTTTTAAATTTTCGTTCAGAACGCTATATCTATGTATTTTAACTTGCTGATTACTAAATCAGTACCCGTTTCCTTGAGAAACTCGAAATTTCATTGAAAATCGTCCAAAAAGTGATATTTTTCGTTTTTCGCCTTTTTCTCATTGAAATATTGAGATTTCGACTAAAAGCGGTGTTATTCGTGATCACCGAGATTTCATTGAAAATCGTTTTGATATTTTGAGATTTCGATTAACACTCAGTGTTATTCGTAATCAGCGGAAAATTTCCGATCGAATAGGGTACCGAAACATTGAAAAAAGAGAAAAAAATTTTTTTTAATTTTTTGCCCACCTTTTCGAAAACCTAAAAATCTCGAAATTTCAAATGGTAATAACTTGGCTCCCGTTTCATCGATTTTGGGTTTTGACGAGCGTTTTCAAAACGTCTCGAGTAGACTTAGAGAATGCATTTTGGATCATCCCGATATCTCAATTATTGTAGCCGTGAGAGCAGGTTAAAAATCGGCGAAAAAAATGAGAAGGGGTATGTATGGCGAAATTCGCAAAAATCGATGGTCCGACTTTAAAAATCTGTGAAAAATCGAAAAATTATGATAGCATAATGATTCAAGCGCCATTTTAAAGGGTTTTCGATCACGAAAAGAATGAGCACAGAGTGGGGTTCCAACTCCATCGGAAAGCAACGTTACAGCGATTTTAGTGAAGCCACTTCTTTTTCGCCGAAATGCAAAAAAATGTTGAACTTTTAAATTTTCATTCAGAACGCTATATCGATGTATTTTAACTTGCTGATTACTAGATCAGTACCCGTTTCCTTGAGAAACTCGAAATTTCATTGAAAATCGTCCAAAAAGTGATATTTTTCGTTTTTCGCCTTTTTCTCATTGAAATATTGAGATTTCGACTAAAAGCGGTGTTATTCGTGATCACCGAAATTTCATTGAAAATCGTTTCGATATTTTGGGATTTCGATTAAAACTCGGTGTTATTCGTGATCAGCGGAAAATTTCCGATCGAATAGGGTACCGAAACATTGAAAAAAGAGAAAGAAAATTTTTTTTATTTTTTGCCCACCTTTTCGAAAACCTAAAAATCTCGAAATTTCAAATGGTCATAACTTGGCTCCCGTATCATCGATTTTGGGTTCTGAGGAGCGTTTTCAAAACGTCTCGAGTAGACTTAGAGAATGCATTTTGGATCATCCCGATATCTCAATTATTGTAGCCGTGAGAGCAGGTTGAAAATCGGCGAAAAAAATGAGAAGGGGTATGTATGGGGAAGTTCGCAAAAATCGATGGTCCGACTTTAAAAATCTGAGAAAAATCGAAAAATAATGATCGCATAATGACTCAAGCGCCATTTTAAAGGGTTTTCGACCGCGAAAAGAATGAGCACAGAGTGGGGTTCCAACTCCATCGGGAAGCAACGTTACAGCGATTTTAGTGAAGCCACTTCATTTTCGCCGAAATGCAAAAAAATGTTGAACTTTTAAATTTTCGTTCAGAACGCTATATCGATGTCTTTTAACTTGCTGATTACGAGATCAGTACCCGTTTCCTTGAGAAACTCGAAATTTCATTGAAAATCGTCCAAAAAGTGATATTTTTCGTTTTTCGCCTTTTTCTCATTGAAATATTGAGATTTCGACTAAAAGCGGTGTTATTCGTGATCACCGAAATTTCATTGAAAATCGTTTCGATATTTTGGGATTTCGATTAAAACTCGGTGTTATTCGTAATCAGCGGAAAATTTCCGATCGAATAGGGTACCGAAACATTGAAAAAAGAGAAAAAAATTTTTTGTAATTTTTTGCCCACCTTTTCGAAAACCTAAAAATCTCGAAATTTTAAATGGTCATAACTTGACTCCCGTATCATCGATTTTGGGTTCTGAGGAGCGTTTTCAAAACGTCTCGAGTAGACTTAGAGAATGCATTTTGGATCATCCCGATATCTCAATTATTGTAGCCGTGAGAGCAGGTTGAAAATCGGCGAAAAAAATGAGAAGGGGTATGTATGGGGAAATTCGCAAAAATCGATGGTCCGACTTTAAAAATCTGTGAAAAATCGAAAAATAATGATCGCATAATGACTCAAGCGCCATTTTAAAGGGTTTTCGACCGCGAAAAGAATGAGCACAGAGTGGGGTTCCAACTCCATCGGGAAACAACGTTACAGCGATTTTAGTGAAGCCACTTCATTTTCGCCGAAATGCAAAAAAATGTTGAACTTTTAAATTTTCGTTCAGAACGCTATATCGATGTATTTTAACTTGCTGATTACTAAATCAGTACCCGTTTCCTTGAGAAACTCGAAATTTCATTGAAAATCGTCCAAAAAGTGATATTTTTCGTTTTTCGCCTTTTTCTCATTGAAATATTGAGATTTCGACTAAAAGCGGTGTTATTCGTGATCACCGAGATTTCATTGAAAATCGTTTTGATATTTTGAGATTTCGATTAACACTCAGTGTTATTCGTAATCAGCGGAAAATTTCCGATCGAATAGGGTACCGAAACATTGAAAAAAGAGAAAAAAATTTTTTGTAATTTTTTGCCCACCTTTTCGAAAACCTAAAAATCTCGAAATTTCAAATGGTAATAACTTGGCTCCCGTTTCATCGATTTTGGGTTTTGACGAGCGTTTTCAAAACGTCTCGAGTAGACTTAGAGAATGCATTTTGGATCATCCCGATATCTCAATTATTGTAGCCGTGAGAGCAGGTTGAAAATCGGCGAAAAAAATGAGAAGGGGTATGTATGGGGAAATTCGCAAAAATCGATGGTCCGACTTTAAAAATCTGAGAAAAATCGAAAAATAATTATCGCATAATGACTCAAGCGCCATTTTAAAGGGTTTTCGACCGCGAAAAGAATGAGCACAGAGTGGGGTTCCAACTCCATCGGGAAGCAACGTTACAGCGATTTTAGTGAAGCCACTTCATTTTCGCCGAAATGCAAAAAAATGTTGAACTTTTAAATTTTCGTTCACAACGCTATATCGATGTATTTTAACTTGCTGATTACTAAATCAGTACCCGTTTCCTTGAGAAACTCGAAATTTCATTGAAAATCGTCCAAAAAGTGATATTTTTCGTTTTTCGCCTTTTTCTCATTGAAATATTGAGATTTCGACTAAAAGCGGTGTTATTCGTGATCACCGAAATTTCATTGAAAATCGTTTCGATATTTTGGGATTTCGATTAAAACTCGGTGTTATTCGTAATCAGCGGAAAATTTCCGATCGAATAGGGTACCGAAACATTGAAAAAAGAGAAAAAAAATTTTTTGTAATTTTTTGCCCACCTTTTCGAAAACCTAAAAATCTCGAAATTTCAAATGGTCATAACTTGGCTCCCGTATCATCGATTTTGGGTTCTGAAGAGCGTTTTCAAAACGTCTCGAGTAGACTTAGAGAATGCATTTTGGATCATCCCGATATCTCAATTATTGTAGCCGTGAGAGCAGGTTGAAAATCGGCGAAAAAAATGAGAAGGGGTATGTATGGGGAAATTCGCAAAAATCGATGGTCCGACTTTAAAAATCTGTGAAAAATCGAAAAATAATGATCGCATAATGACTCAAGCGCCATTTTAAAGGGTTTTCGACCGCGAAAAGAATGAGCACAGAGTGGGGTTCCAACTCCATCGGGAAGCAACGTTACAGCGATTTTAGTGAAGCCACTTCATTTTCGCCGAAATGCAAAAAAATGTTGAACTTTTAAATTTTCGTTCAGAACGCTATATCGATGTATTTTAACTTGCTGATTACTAAATCAGTACCCGTTTCCTTGAGAAACTCGAAATTTCATTGAAAATCGTCCAAAAAGTGATATTTTTCGTTTTTCGCCTTTTTCTCATTGAAATATTGAGATTTCGACTAAAAGCGGTGTTATTCGTGATCACCGAGATTTCATTGAAAATCGTTTTGATATTTTGAGATTTCGATTAACACTCAGTGTTATTCGTAATCAGCGGAAAATTTCCGATCGAATAGGGTACCGAAACATTGAAAAAAGAGAAAAAAATTTTTTTTTATTTTTTGCCCACCTTTTCGAAAACCTAAAAATCTCGAAATTTCAAATGGTAATAACTTGGCTCCCGTTTCATCGATTTTGGGTTTTGACGAGCGTTTTCAAAACGTCTCGAGTAGACTTAGAGAATGCATTTTGGATCATCCCGATATCTCAATTATTGTAGCCGTGAGAGCAGGTTGAAAATCGGCGAAAAAAATGAGAAGGGGTATGTATGGGGAAATTCGCAAAAATCGATGGTCCGACTTTAAAAATCTGAGAAAAATCGAAAAATAATGATCGCATAATCACTCAAGCGCCATTTTAAAGGGTTTTCGACCGCGAAAAGAATGAGCACAGAGTGGGGTTCCAACTCCATCGGGAAGCAACGTTACAGCGATTTTAGTGAAGCCACTTCATTTTCGCCGAAATGCAAAAAAATGTTGAACTTTTAAATTTTCGTTCAGAACGCTATATCTATGTATTTTAACTTGCTGATTACTAAATCAGTACCCGTTTCCTTGAGAAACTCGAAATTTCATTGAAAATCGTCCAAAAAGTGATATTTTTCGTTTTTCGCCTTTTTCTCATTGAAATATTGAGATTTCGACTAAAAGCGGTGTTATTCGTGATCACCGAAATTTCATTGAAAATCGTTTCGATATTTTGGGATTTCGATTAAAACTCGGTGTTATTCGTAATCAGCGGAAAATTTCCGATCGAATAGGGTACCGAAACATTGAAAAAAGAGAAAAAAATTTTTTGTAATTTTTTGCCCACCTTTTCGAAAACCTAAAAATCTCGAAATTTTAAATGGTCATAACTTGACTCCCGTATCATCGATTTTGGGTTCTGAGGAGCGTTTTCAAAACGTCTCGAGTAGACTTAGAGAATGCATTTTGGATCATCCCGATATCTCAATTATTGTAGCCGTGAGAGCAGGTTGAAAATCGGCGAAAAAAATGAGAAGGGGTATGTATGGGGAAATTCGCAAAAATCGATGGTCCGACTTTAAAAATCTGTGAAAAATCGAAAAATAATGATCGCATAATGACTCAAGCGCCATTTTAAAGGGTTTTCGACCGCGAAAAGAATGAGCACAGAGTGGGGTTCCAACTCCATCGGGAAACAACGTTACAGCGATTTTAGTGAAGCCACTTCATTTTCGCCGAAATGCAAAAAAATGTTGAACTTTTAAATTTTCGTTCAGAACGCTATATCGATGTATTTTAACTTGCTGATTACTAAATCAGTACCCGTTTCCTTGAGAAACTCGAAATTTCATTGAAAATCGTCCAAAAAGTGATATTTTTCGTTTTTCGCCTTTTTCTCATTGAAATATTGAGATTTCGACTAAAAGCGGTGTTATTCGTGATCACCGAGATTTCATTGAAAATCGTTTTGATATTTTGAGATTTCGATTAACACTCAGTGTTATTCGTAATCAGCGGAAAATTTCCGATCGAATAGGGTACCGAAACATTGAAAAAAGAGAAAAAAATTTTTTTTTATTTTTTGCCCACCTTTTCGAAAACCTAAAAATCTCGAAATTTCAAATGGTAATAACTTGGCTCCCGTTTCATCGATTTTGGGTTTTGACGAGCGTTTTCAAAACGTCTCGAGTAGACTTAGAGAATGCATTTTGGATCATCCCGATATCTCAATTATTGTAGCCGTGAGAGCAGGTTGAAAATCGGCGAAAAAAATGAGAAGGGGTATGTATGGGGAAATTCGCAAAAATCGATGGTCCGACTTTAAAAATCTGAGAAAAATCGAAAAATAATTATCGCATAATGACTCAAGCGCCATTTTAAAGGGTTTTCGACCGCGAAAAGAATGAGCACAGAGTGGGGTTCCAACTCCATCGGGAAGCAACGTTACAGCGATTTTAGTGAAGCCACTTCATTTTCGCCGAAATGCAAAAAAATGTTGAACTTTTAAATTTTCGTTCACAACGCTATATCGATGTATTTTAACTTGCTGATTACTAAATCAGTACCCGTTTCCTTGAGAAACTCGAAATTTCATTGAAAATCGTCCAAAAAGTGATATTTTTCGTTTTTCGCCTTTTTCTCATTGAAATATTGAGATTTCGACTAAAAGCGGTGTTATTCGTGATCACCGAAATTTCATTGAAAATCGTTTCGATATTTTGGGATTTCGATTAAAACTCGGTGTTATTCGTAATCAGCGGAAAATTTCCGATCGAATAGGGTACCGAAACATTGAAAAAAGAGAAAAAAAATTTTTTGTAATTTTTTGCCCACCTTTTCGAAAACCTAAAAATCTCGAAATTTCAAATGGTCATAACTTGGCTCCCGTATCATCGATTTTGGGTTCTGAAGAGCGTTTTCAAAACGTCTCGAGTAGACTTAGAGAATGCATTTTGGATCATCCCGATATCTCAATTATTGTAGCCGTGAGAGCAGGTTGAAAATCGGCGAAAAAAATGAGAAGGGGTATGTATGGGGAAATTCGCAAAAATCGATGGTCCGACTTTAAAAATCTGTGAAAAATCGAAAAATAATGATCGCATAATGACTCAAGCGCCATTTTAAAGGGTTTTCGACCGCGAAAAGAATGAGCACAGAGTGGGGTTCCAACTCCATCGGGAAGCAACGTTACAGCGATTTTAGTGAAGCCACTTCATTTTCGCCGAAATGCAAAAAAATGTTGAACTTTTAAATTTTCGTTCAGAACGCTATATCTATGTATTTTAACTTGCTGATTACTAAATCAGTACCCGTTTCCTTGAGAAACTCGAATTTTCATTGAAAATCGTCCAAAAAGTGATATTTTTCGTTTTTCGCCTTTTTCTCATTGAAATATTGAGATTTCGACTAAAAGCGGTGTTATTCGTGATCACCGAAATTTCATTGAAAATCGTTTCGATATTTTGGGATTTCGATTAAAACTCGGTGTTATTCGTAATCAGCGGAAAATTTCCGATCGAATAGGGTACCGAAACATTGAAAAAAGAGAAAAAAATTTTTTGTAATTTTTTGCCCACCTTTTCGAAAACCTAAAAATCTCGAAATTTCAAATGGTCATAACTTGGCTCCCGTATCATCGATTTTGGGTTCTGAGGAGCGTTTTCAAAACGTCTCGAGTAGACTTAGAGAATGCATTTTGGATCATCCCGATATCTCAATTATTGTAGCCGTGAGAGCAGGTTGAAAATCGGCGAAAAAAATGAGAAGGGGTATGTATGGCGAAATTCGCAAAAATCGATGGTCCGACTTTAAAAATCTGTGAAAAATCGAAAAATTATGATAGCATAATGACTCAAGCGCCATTTTAAAGGGTTTTCGACCGCGAAAAGAATGAGCACAGAGTGGGGTTCCAACTCCATCGGGAAGCAACGTTACAGCGATTTTAGTGAAGCCACTTCATTTTCGCCGAAATGCAAAAAAATGTTGAACTTTTAAATTTTCGTTCAGAACGCTATATCTATGTATTTTAACTTGCTGATTACTAAATCAGTACCCGTTTCCTTGAGAAACTCGAATTTTCATTGAAAATCGTCCAAAAAGTGATATTTTTCGTTTTTCGCCTTTTTCTCATTGAAATATTGAGATTTCGACTAAAAGCGGTGTTATTCGTGATCACCGAAATTTCATTGAAAATCGTTTCGATATTTTGGGATTTCGATTAAAACTCGGTGTTATTCGTGATCAGCGGAAAATTTCCGATCGAATAGGGTACCGAAACATTGAAAAAAGAGAAAAAAATTTTTTTTTATTTTTTGCCCACCTTTTCGAAAACCTAAAAATCTCGAAATTTCAAATGGTCATAACTTGGCTCCCGTATCATCGATTTTGGGTTCTGAGGAGCGTTTTCAAAACGTCTCGAGTAGACTTAGAGAATGCATTTTGGATCATCCCGATATCTCAATTATTGTAGCCGTGAGAGCAGGTTAAAAATCGGCGAAAAAAATGAGAAGGGGTATGTATGGCGAAATTCGCAAAAATCGATGGTCCGACTTTAAAAATCTGTGAAAAATCGAAAAATAATGATCGCATAATGACTCAAGCGCCATTTTAAAGGGTTTTCGACCGCGAAAAGAATGAGCACAGAGTGGGGTTCCAACTCCATCGAGAAGCAACGTTACAGCGATTTTAGTGAAGCCACTTCATTTTCGCCGAAATGCAAAAAAATGTTGAACTTTTAAATTTTCGTTCAGAACGCTATATCTATGTATTTTAACTTGCTGATTACTAAATCAGTACCCGTTTCCTTGAGAAACTCGAAATTTCATTGAAAATCGTCCAAAAAGTGATATTTTTCGTTTTTCGCCTTTTTCTCATTGAAATATTGAGATTTCGACTAAAAGCGGTGTTATTCGTGATCACCGAGATTTCATTGAAAATCGTTTTGATATTTTGAGATTTCGATTAACACTCAGTGTTATTCGTAATCAGCGGAAAATTTCCGATCGAATAGGGTACCGAAACATTGAAAAAAGAGAAAAAAAATTTTTTTTATTTTTTGCCCACCTTTTCGAAAACCTAAAAATCTCGAAATTTCAAATGGTAATAACTTGGCTCCCGTTTCATCGATTTTGGGTTTTGACGAGCGTTTTCAAAACGTCTCGAGTAGACTTAGAGAATGCATTTTGGATCATCCCGATATCTCAATTATTGTAGCCGTGAGAGCAGGTTAAAAATCGGCGAAAAAAATGAGAAGGGGTATGTATGGCGAAATTCGCAAAAATCGATGGTCCGACTTTAAAAATCTGTGAAAAATCGAAAAATAATGATCGCATAATGACTCAAGCGTCATTTTAAAGGGTTTTCGACCGCGAAAAGAATGAGCACAGAGTGGGGTTCCAACTCCATCGGGAAGCAACGTTACAGCGATTTTAGTGAAGCCACTTCATTTTCGCCGAAATGCAAAAAAATGTTGAACTTTTAAATTTTCGTTCAGAACGCTATATCGATGTATTTTAACTTGCTGATTACTAAATCAGTACCCGTTTCCTTGAGAAACTCGAAATTTCATTGAAAATCGTCCAAAAAGTGATATTTTTCGTTTTTCGCCTTTTTCTCATTGAAATATTGAGATTTCGACTAAAAGCGGTGTTATTCGTGATCACCGAGATTTCATTGAAAATCGTTTTGATATTTTGAGATTTCGATTAACACTCAGTGTTATTCGTAATCAGCGGAAAATTTCCGATCGAATAGGGTACCGAAACATTGAAAAAAGAGAAAAAAAATTTTTTTTATTTTTTGCCCACCTTTTCGAAAACCTAAAAATCTCGAAATTTCAAATGGTAATAACTTGGCTCCCGTTTCATCGATTTTGGGTTTTGACGAGCGTTTTCAAAACGTCTCGAGTAGACTTAGAGAATGCATTTTGGATCATCCCGATATCTCAATTATTGTAGCCGTGAGAGCAGGTTAAAAATCGGCGAAAAAAATGAGAAGGGGTATGTATGGCGAAATTCGCAAAAATCGATGGTCCGACTTTAAAAATCTGTGAGAAATCGAAAAATTATGATAGCATAATGATTCGAGCGCCATTTTAAAGGGTTTTCGATCACGAAAAGAATGAGCACAGAGTGGGGTTCCAACTCCATCGGAAAGCAACGTTACAGCGATTTTAGTGAAGCCACTTTTTTTTCGCCGAAATACAAAAAAATGTTGAACTTTTCAATTTTCATTCAGAACGCTATATCGATGTATTTTAACTTGCTGATTACTAAATCAGTACCCGTTTCCTTGAGAAACTCGAAATTTCATTGAAAATCGTCCAAAAAGTGATATTTTTCGTTTTTCGCCTTTTTCTCATTGAAATATTGAGATTTCGACTAAAAGCGGTGTTATTCGTGATCACCGAAATTTCATTGAAAATCGTTTTGATATTTTGAGATTTCGATTAACACTCAGTGTTATTCGTAATCAGCGGAAAATTTCCGATCGAATAGGGTACCGAAACATTGAAAAAAGAGAAAAAAAATTTTTTTTATTTTTTGCCCACCTTTTCGAAAACCTAAAAATCTCGAAATTTCAAATGGTAATAACTTGGCTCCCGTTTCATCGATTTTGGGTTTTGACGAGCGTTTTCAAAACGTCTCGAGTAGACTTAGAGAATACATTTTGGATCATCCCGATATCTCAATTATTGTAGCCGTGAGAGCAGGTTAAAAATCGGCGAAAAAAATGAGAAGGGGTATGTATGGGGAAATTCGCAAAAATCGATGGTCCGACTTTAAAAATCTGAGAAAAATCGAAAAATAATTATCGCATAATGACTCAAGCGCCATTTTAAAGGGTTTTCGACCGCGAAAAGAATGAGCACAGAGTGGGGTTCCAACTCCATCGGGAAGCAACGTTACAGCGATTTTAGTGAAGCCACTTCATTTTCGCCGAAATGCAAAAAAATGTTGAACTTTTAAATTTTCGTTCACAACGCTATATCGATGTATTTTAACTTGCTGATTACTAAATCAGTACCCGTTTCCTTGAGAAACTCGAAATTTCATTGAAAATCGTCCAAAAAGTGATATTTTTCGTTTTTCGCCTTTTTCTCATTGAAATATTGAGATTTCGACTAAAAGCGGTGTTATTCGTGATCACCGAAATTTCATTGAAAATCGTTTCGATATTTTGGGATTTCGATTAAAACTCGGTGTTATTCGTAATCAGCGGAAAATTTCCGATCGAATAGGGTACCGAAACATTGAAAAAAGAGAAAAAAAATTTTTTGTAATTTTTTGCCCACCTTTTCGAAAACCTAAAAATCTCGAAATTTCAAATGGTCATAACTTGGCTCCCGTATCATCGATTTTGGGTTCTGAAGAGCGTTTTCAAAACGTCTCGAGTAGACTTAGAGAATGCATTTTGGATCATCCCGATATCTCAATTATTGTAGCCGTGAGAGCAGGTTGAAAATCGGCGAAAAAAATGAGAAGGGGTATGTATGGGGAAATTCGCAAAAATCGATGGTCCGACTTTAAAAATCTGTGAAAAATCGAAAAATAATGATCGCATAATGACTCAAGCGCCATTTTAAAGGGTTTTCGACCGCGAAAAGAATGAGCACAGAGTGGGGTTCCAACTCCATCGGGAAGCAACGTTACAGCGATTTTAGTGAAGCCACTTCATTTTCGCCGAAATGCAAAAAAATGTTGAACTTTTAAATTTTCGTTCAGAACGCTATATCGATGTATTTTAACTTGCTGATTACTAAATCAGTACCCGTTTCCTTGAGAAACTCGAAATTTCATTGAAAATCGTCCAAAAAGTGATATTTTTCGTTTTTCGCCTTTTTCTCATTGAAATATTGAGATTTCGACTAAAAGCGGTGTTATTCGTGATCACCGAGATTTCATTGAAAATCGTTTTGATATTTTGAGATTTCGATTAACACTCAGTGTTATTCGTAATCAGCGGAAAATTTCCGATCGAATAGGGTACCGAAACATTGAAAAAAGAGAAAAAAATTTTTTTTTATTTTTTGCCCACCTTTTCGAAAACCTAAAAATCTCGAAATTTCAAATGGTAATAACTTGGCTCCCGTTTCATCGATTTTGGGTTTTGACGAGCGTTTTCAAAACGTCTCGAGTAGACTTAGAGAATGCATTTTGGATCATCCCGATATCTCAATTATTGTAGCCGTGAGAGCAGGTTGAAAATCGGCG
Source organism: Oxytorus armatus (assembly GCA_958009045.1). Classification (NCBI taxonomy): domain Eukaryota; kingdom Metazoa; phylum Arthropoda; class Insecta; order Hymenoptera; family Ichneumonidae; genus Oxytorus; species Oxytorus armatus. The sequence continues at coordinate 27,419,494 of OY253748.1, forward strand.
AAAAAAATGAGAAGGGGTATGTATGGGGAAATTCGCAAAAATCGATGGTCCGACTTTAAAAATCTGAGAAAAATCGAAAAATAATTATCGCATAATGACTCAAGCGCCATTTTAAAGGGTTTTCGACCGCGAAAAGAATGAGCACAGAGTGGGGTTCCAACTCCATCGGGAAGCAACGTTACAGCGATTTTAGTGAAGCCACTTCATTTTCGCCGAAATGCAAAAAAATGTTGAACTTTTAAATTTTCGTTCACAACGCTATATCGATGTATTTTAACTTGCTGATTACTAAATCAGTACCCGTTTCCTTGAGAAACTCGAAATTTCATTGAAAATCGTCCAAAAAGTGATATTTTTCGTTTTTCGCCTTTTTCTCATTGAAATATTGAGATTTCGACTAAAAGCGGTGTTATTCGTGATCACCGAAATTTCATTGAAAATCGTTTCGATATTTTGGGATTTCGATTAAAACTCGGTGTTATTCGTAATCAGCGGAAAATTTCCGATCGAATAGGGTACCGAAACATTGAAAAAAGAGAAAAAAAATTTTTTGTAATTTTTTGCCCACCTTTTCGAAAACCTAAAAATCTCGAAATTTCAAATGGTCATAACTTGGCTCCCGTATCATCGATTTTGGGTTCTGAAGAGCGTTTTCAAAACGTCTCGAGTAGACTTAGAGAATGCATTTTGGATCATCCCGATATCTCAATTATTGTAGCCGTGAGAGCAGGTTGAAAATCGGCGAAAAAAATGAGAAGGGGTATGTATGGGGAAATTCGCAAAAATCGATGGTCCGACTTTAAAAATCTGTGAAAAATCGAAAAATAATGATCGCATAATGACTCAAGCGCCATTTTAAAGGGTTTTCGACCGCGAAAAGAATGAGCACAGAGTGGGGTTCCAACTCCATCGGGAAGCAACGTTACAGCGATTTTAGTGAAGCCACTTCATTTTCGCCGAAATGCAAAAAAATGTTGAACTTTTAAATTTTCGTTCAGAACGCTATATCTATGTATTTTAACTTGCTGATTACTAAATCAGTACCCGTTTCCTTGAGAAACTCGAATTTTCATTGAAAATCGTCCAAAAAGTGATATTTTTCGTTTTTCGCCTTTTTCTCATTGAAATATTGAGATTTCGACTAAAAGCGGTGTTATTCGTGATCACCGAAATTTCATTGAAAATCGTTTCGATATTTTGGGATTTCGATTAAAACTCGGTGTTATTCGTAATCAGCGGAAAATTTCCGATCGAATAGGGTACCGAAACATTGAAAAAAGAGAAAAAAATTTTTTGTAATTTTTTGCCCACCTTTTCGAAAACCTAAAAATCTCGAAATTTCAAATGGTCATAACTTGGCTCCCGTATCATCGATTTTGGGTTCTGAGGAGCGTTTTCAAAACGTCTCGAGTAGACTTAGAGAATGCATTTTGGATCATCCCGATATCTCAATTATTGTAGCCGTGAGAGCAGGTTGAAAATCGGCGAAAAAAATGAGAAGGGGTATGTATGGCGAAATTCGCAAAAATCGATGGTCCGACTTTAAAAATCTGTGAAAAATCGAAAAATTATGATAGCATAATGACTCAAGCGCCATTTTAAAGGGTTTTCGACCGCGAAAAGAATGAGCACAGAGTGGGGTTCCAACTCCATCGGGAAGCAACGTTACAGCGATTTTAGTGAAGCCACTTCATTTTCGCCGAAATGCAAAAAAATGTTGAACTTTTAAATTTTCGTTCAGAACGCTATATCTATGTATTTTAACTTGCTGATTACTAAATCAGTACCCGTTTCCTTGAGAAACTCGAATTTTCATTGAAAATCGTCCAAAAAGTGATATTTTTCGTTTTTCGCCTTTTTCTCATTGAAATATTGAGATTTCGACTAAAAGCGGTGTTATTCGTGATCACCGAGATTTCATTGAAAATCGTTTTGATATTTTGAGATTTCGATTAACACTCAGTGTTATTCGTAATCAGCGGAAAATTTCCGATCGAATAGGGTACCGAAACATTGAAAAAAGAGAAAAAAAATTTTTTTTATTTTTTGCCCACCTTTTCGAAAACCTAAAAATCTCGAAATTTCAAATGGTAATAACTTGGCTCCCGTTTCATCGATTTTGGGTTTTGACGAGCGTTTTCAAAACGTCTCGAGTAGACTTAGAGAATGCATTTTGGATCATCCCGATATCTCAATTATTGTAGCCGTGAGAGCAGGTTAAAAATCGGCGAAAAAAATGAGAAGGGGTATGTATGGCGAAATTCGCAAAAATCGATGGTCCGACTTTAAAAATCTGTGAAAAATCGAAAAATAATGATCGCATAATGACTCAAGCGTCATTTTAAAGGGTTTTCGACCGCGAAAAGAATGAGCACAGAGTGGGGTTCCAACTCCATCGGGAAGCAACGTTACAGCGATTTTAGTGAAGCCACTTCATTTTCGCCGAAATGCAAAAAAATGTTGAACTTTTAAATTTTCGTTCAGAACGCTATATCGATGTATTTTAACTTGCTGATTACTAAATCAGTACCCGTTTCCTTGAGAAACTCGAAATTTCATTGAAAATCGTCCAAAAAGTGATATTTTTCGTTTTTCGCCTTTTTCTCATTGAAATATTGAGATTTCGACTAAAAGCGGTGTTATTCGTGATCACCGAGATTTCATTGAAAATCGTTTTGATATTTTGAGATTTCGATTAACACTCAGTGTTATTCGTAATCAGCGGAAAATTTCCGATCGAATAGGGTACCGAAACATTGAAAAAAGAGAAAAAAAATTTTTTTTATTTTTTGCCCACCTTTTCGAAAACCTAAAAATCTCGAAATTTCAAATGGTAATAACTTGGCTCCCGTTTCATCGATTTTGGGTTTTGACGAGCGTTTTCAAAACGTCTCGAGTAGACTTAGAGAATGCATTTTGGATCATCCCGATATCTCAATTATTGTAGCCGTGAGAGCAGGTTAAAAATCGGCGAAAAAAATGAGAAGGGGTATGTATGGCGAAATTCGCAAAAATCGATGGTCCGACTTTAAAAATCTGTGAGAAATCGAAAAATTATGATAGCATAATGATTCGAGCGCCATTTTAAAGGGTTTTCGATCACGAAAAGAATGAGCACAGAGTGGGGTTCCAACTCCATCGGAAAGCAACGTTACAGCGATTTTAGTGAAGCCACTTTTTTTTCGCCGAAATACAAAAAAATGTTGAACTTTTCAATTTTCATTCAGAACGCTATATCGATGTATTTTAACTTGCTGATTACTAAATCAGTACCCGTTTCCTTGAGAAACTCGAAATTTCATTGAAAATCGTCCAAAAAGTGATATTTTTCGTTTTTCGCCTTTTTCTCATTGAAATATTGAGATTTCGACTAAAAGCGGTGTTATTCGTGATCACCGAAATTTCATTGAAAATCGTTTTGATATTTTGAGATTTCGATTAACACTCAGTGTTATTCGTAATCAGCGGAAAATTTCCGATCGAATAGGGTACCGAAACATTGAAAAAAGAGAAAAAAAATTTTTTTTATTTTTTGCCCACCTTTTCGAAAACCTAAAAATCTCGAAATTTCAAATGGTAATAACTTGGCTCCCGTTTCATCGATTTTGGGTTTTGACGAGCGTTTTCAAAACGTCTCGAGTAGACTTAGAGAATACATTTTGGATCATCCCGATATCTCAATTATTGTAGCCGTGAGAGCAGGTTAAAAATCGGCGAAAAAAATGAGAAGGGGTATGTATGGCGAAATTCGCAAAAATCGATGGTCCGACTTTAAAAATCTGTGAAAAATCGAAAAATTATGATAGCATAATGACTCAAGCGCCATTTTAAAGGGTTTTCGACCGCGAAAAGAATGAGCACAGAGTGGGGTTCCAACTCCATCGGGAAGCAACGTTACAGCGATTTTAGTGAAGCCACTTCATTTTCGCCGAAATGCAAAAAAATGTTGAACTTTTAAATTTTCGTTCAGAACGCTATATCGATGTATTTTAACTTGCTGATTACTAATTCAGTACCCGTTTCCTTGAGAAACTCGAAATTTCATTGAAAATCGTCCAAAAAGTGATATTTTTCGTTTTTCGCCTTTTTCTCATTGAAATATTGAGATTTCGACTAAAAGCGGTGTTATTCGTGATCACCGAAATTTCATTGAAAATCGTTTCGATATTTTGGGATTTCGATTAAAACTCGGTGTTATTCGTAATCAGCGGAAAATTTCCGATCGAATAGGGTACCGAAACATTGAAAAAAGAGAAAAAAATTTTTTGTAATTTTTTGCCCACCTTTTCGAAAACCTAAAAATCTCGAAATTTCAAATGGTCATAACTTGGCTCCCGTATCATCGATTTTGGGTTCTGAGGAGCGTTTTCAAAACGTCTCGAGTAGACTTAGAGAATGCATTTTGGATCATCCCGATATCTCAATTATTGTAGCCGTGAGAGCAGGTTGAAAATCGGCGAAAAAAATGAGAAGGGGTATGTATGGCGAAATTCGCAAAAATCGATGGTCCGACTTTAAAAATCTGTGAAAAATCGAAAAATTATGATAGCATAATGATTCAAGCGCCATTTTAAAGGGTTTTCGATCACGAAAAGAATGAGCACAGAGTGGGGTTCCAACTCCATCGGAAAGCAACGTTACAGCGATTTTAGTGAAGCCACTTCATTTTCGCCGAAATGCAAAAAAATGTTGAACTTTTAAATTTTCGTTCAGAACGCTATATCGATGTCTTTTAACTTGCTGATTACGAGATCAGTACCCGTTTCCTTGAGAAACTCGAAATTTCATTGAAAATCGTCCAAAAAGTGATATTTTTCGTTTTTCGCCTTTTTCTCATTGAAATATTGAGATTTCGACTAAAAGCGGTGTTATTCGTGATCACCGAGATTTCATTGAAAATCGTTTTGATATTTTGAGATTTCGATTAACACTCAGTGTTATTCGTAATCAGCGGAAAATTTCCGATCGAATAGGGTACCGAAACATTGAAAAAAGAGAAAAAAAATTTTTTTTATTTTTTGCCCACCTTTTCGAAAACCTAAAAATCTCGAAATTTCAAATGGTAATAACTTGGCTCCCGTTTCATCGATTTTGGGTTTTGACGAGCGTTTTCAAAACGTCTCGAGTAGACTTAGAGAATGCATTTTAGATCATCCCGATATCTCAATTATTGTAGCCGTGAGAGCAGGTTAAAAATCGGCGAAAAAAATGAGAAGGGGTATGTATGGCGAAATTCGCAAAAATCGATGGTCCGACTTTAAAAATCTGTGAAAAATCGAAAAATTATGATAGCATAATGATTCAAGCGCCATTTTAAAGGGTTTTCGATCACGAAAAGAATGAGCACAGAGTGGGGTTCCAACTCCATCGGAAAGCAACGTTACAGCGATTTTAGTGAAGCCACTTTTTTTTCGCCGAAATGCAAAAAAATGTTGAACTTTTAAATTTTCATTCAGAACGCTATATCGATGTATTTTAACTTGCTGATTACTAATTCAGTACCCGTTTCCTTGAGAAACTCGAAATTTCATTGAAAATCGTCCAAAAAGTGATATTTTTCGTTTTTCGCCTTTTTCTCATTGAAATATTGAGATTTCGACTAAAAGCGGTGTTATTCGTGATCACCGAAATTTCATTGAAAATCGTTTCGATATTTTGGGATTTCGATTAAAACTCGGTGTTATTCGTAATCAGCGGAAAATTTCCGATCGAATAGGGTACCGAAACATTGAAAAAAGAGAAAAAAATTTTTTGTAATTTTTTGCCCACCTTTTCGAAAACCTAAAAATCTCGAAATTTCAAATGGTCATAACTTGGCTCCCGTATCATCGATTTTGGGTTCTGAGGAGCGTTTTCAAAACGTCTCGAGTAGACTTAGAGAATGCATTTTGGATCATCCCGATATCTCAATTATTGTAGCCGTGAGAGCAGGTTGAAAATCGGCGAAAAAAATGAGAAGGGGTATGTATGGCGAAATTCGCAAAAATCGATGGTCCGACTTTAAAAATCTGTGAAAAATCGAAAAATTATGATAGCATAATGATTCAAGCGCCATTTTAAAGGGTTTTCGATCACGAAAAGAATGAGCACAGAGTGGGGTTCCAACTCCATCGGAAAGCAACGTTACAGCGATTTTAGTGAAGCCACTTTTTTTTCGCCGAAATGCAAAAAAATGTTGAACTTTTAAATTTTCATTCAGAACGCTATATCGATGTATTTTAACTTGCTGATTACTAGATCAGTACCCGTTTCCTTGAGAAACTCGAAATTTCATTGAAAATCGTCCAAAAAGTGATATTTTTCGTTTTTCGCCTTTTTCTCATTGAAATATTGAGATTTCGACTAAAAGCGGTGTTATTCGTGATCACCGAAATTTCATTGAAAATCGTTTCGATATTTTGGGATTTCGATTAAAACTCGGTGTTATTCGTGATCAGCGGAAAATTTCCGATCGAATAGGGTACCGAAACATTGAAAAAAGAGAAAAAAAAATTTTTTTATTTTTTGCCCACCTTTTCGAAAACCTAAAAATCTCGAAATTTCAAATGGTAATAACTTGGCTCCCGTTTCATCGATTTTGGGTTTTGACGAGCGTTTTCAAAACGTCTCGAGTAGACTTAGAGAATGCATTTTGGATCATCCCGATATTTCAATTATTGTAGCCGTGAGAGCAGGTTAAAAATCGGCGAAAAAAATGAGAAGGGGTATGTATGGCGAAATTCGCAAAAATCGATGGTCCGACTTTAAAAATCTGTGAAAAATCGAAAAATTATGATAGCATAATGACTCAAGCGCCATTTTAAAGGGTTTTCGACCGCGAAAAGAATGAGCACAGAGTGGGGTTCCAACTCCATCGGGAAGCAACGTTACAGCGATTTTAGTGAAGCCACTTCATTTTCGCCGAAATGCAAAAAAATGTTGAACTTTTAAATTTTCGTTCAGAACGCTATATCGATGTCTTTTAACTTGCTGATTACGAGATCAGTACCCGTTTCCTTGAGAAACTCGAAATTTCATTGAAAATCGTCCAAAAAGTGATATTTTTCGTTTTTCGCCTTTTTCTCATTGAAATATTGAGATTTCGACTAAAAGCGGTGTTATTCGTGATCACCGAGATTTCATTGAAAATCGTTTTGATATTTTGAGATTTCGATTAACACTCAGTGTTATTCGTAATCAGCGGAAAATTTCCGATCGAATAGGGTACCGAAACATTGAAAAAAGAGAAAAAAATTTTTTTTAATTTTTTGCCCACCTTTTCGAAAACCTAAAAATCTCGAAATTTCAAATGGTAATAACTTGGCTCCCGTTTCATCGATTTTGGGTTTTGACGAGCGTTTTCAAAACGTCTCGAGTAGACTTAGAGAATGCATTTTGGATCATCCCGATATCTCAATTATTGTAGCCGTGAGAGCAGGTTAAAAATCGGCGAAAAAAATGAGAAGGGGTATGTATGGCGAAATTCGCAAAAATCGATGGTCCGACTTTAAAAATCTGTGAAAAATCGAAAAATTATGATAGCATAATGATTCAAGCGCCATTTTAAAGGGTTTTCGATCACGAAAAGAATGAGCACAGAGTGGGGTTCCAACTCCATCGGAAAGCAACGTTACAGCGATTTTAGTGAAGCCACTTTTTTTTCGCCGAAATGCAAAAAAATGTTGAACTTTTAAATTTTCATTCAGAACGCTATATCGATGTATTTTAACTTGCTGATTACTAGATCAGTACCCGTTTCCTTGAGAAACTCGAAATTTCATTGAAAATCGTCCAAAAAGTTATATTTTTCGTTTTTCGCCTTTTTCTCATTGAAATATTGAGATTTCGACTAAAAGCGGTGTTATTCGTGATCACCGAAATTTCATTGAAAATCGTTTCGATATTTTGGGATTTCGATTAAAACTCGGTGTTATTCGTGATCAGCGGAAAATTTCCGATCGAATAGGGTACCGAAACATTGAAAAAAGAGAAAAAAAATTTTTTTTATTTTTTGCCCACCTTTTCGAAAACCTAAAAATCTCGAAATTTCAAATGGTAATAACTTGGCTCCCGTTTCATCGATTTTGGGTTTTGACGAGCGTTTTCAAAACGTCTCGAGTAGACTTAGAGAATGCATTTTGGATCATCCCGATATTTCAATTATTGTAGCCGTGAGAGCAGGTTAAAAATCGGCGAAAAAAATGAGAAGGGGTATGTATGGCGAAATTCGCAAAAATCGATGGTCCGACTTTAAAAATCTGTGAAAAATCGAAAAATTATGATAGCATAATGACTCAAGCGCCATTTTAAAGGGTTTTCGACCGCGAAAAGAATGAGCACAGAGTGGGGTTCCAACTCCATCGGGAAGCAACGTTACAGCGATTTTAGTGAAGCCACTTCATTTTCGCCGAAATGCAAAAAAATGTTGAACTTTTAAATTTTCGTTCAGAACGCTATATCGATGTCTTTTAACTTGCTGATTACGAGATCAGTACCCGTTTCCTTGAGAAACTCGAAATTTCATTGAAAATCGTCCAAAAAGTGATATTTTTCGTTTTTCGCCTTTTTCTCATTGAAATATTGAGATTTCGACTAAAAGCGGTGTTATTCGTGATCACCGAGATTTCATTGAAAATCGTTTTGATATTTTGAGATTTCGATTAACACTCAGTGTTATTCGTAATCAGCGGAAAATTTCCGATCGAATAGGGTACCGAAACATTGAAAAAAGAGAAAAAAAAATTTTTTTATTTTTTGCCCACCTTTTCGAAAACCTAAAAATCTCGAAATTTCAAATGGTAATAACTTGGCTCCCGTTTCATCGATTTTGGGTTTTGACGAGCGTTTTCAAAACGTCTCGAGTAGACTTAGAGAATGCATTTTAGATCATCCCGATATCTCAATTATTGTAGCCGTGAGAGCAGGTTAAAAATCGGCGAAAAAAATGAGAAGGGGTATGTATGGCGAAATTCGCAAAAATCGATGGTCCGACTTTAAAAATCTGTGAAAAATCGAAAAATTATGATAGCATAATGATTCAAGCGCCATTTTAAAGGGTTTTCGATCACGAAAAGAATGAGCACAGAGTGGGGTTCCAACTCCATCGGAAAGCAACGTTACAGCGATTTTAGTGAAGCCACTTTTTTTTCGCCGAAATGCAAAAAAATGTTGAACTTTTAAATTTTCATTCAGAACGCTATATCGATGTATTTTAACTTGCTGATTACTAATTCAGTACCCGTTTCCTTGAGAAACTCGAAATTTCATTGAAAATCGTCCAAAAAGTGATATTTTTCGTTTTTCGCCTTTTTCTCATTGAAATATTGAGATTTCGACTAAAAGCGGTGTTATTCGTGATCACCGAAATTTCATTGAAAATCGTTTCGATATTTTGGGATTTCGATTAAAACTCGGTGTTATTCGTAATCAGCGGAAAATTTCCGATCGAATAGGGTACCGAAACATTGAAAAAAGAGAAAAAAATTTTTTGTAATTTTTTGCCCACCTTTTCGAAAACCTAAAAATCTCGAAATTTCAAATGGTCATAACTTGGCTCCCGTATCATCGATTTTGGGTTCTGAGGAGCGTTTTCAAAACGTCTCGAGTAGACTTAGAGAATGCATTTTGGATCATCCCGATATCTCAATTATTGTAGCCGTGAGAGCAGGTTGAAAATCGGCGAAAAAAATGAGAAGGGGTATGTATGGCGAAATTCGCAAAAATCGATGGTCCGACTTTAAAAATCTGTGAAAAATCGAAAAATTATGATAGCATAATGATTCAAGCGCCATTTTAAAGGGTTTTCGATCACGAAAAGAATGAGCACAGAGTGGGGTTCCAACTCCATCGGAAAGCAACGTTACAGCGATTTTAGTGAAGCCACTTCATTTTCGCCGAAATGCAAAAAAATGTTGAACTTTTAAATTTTCGTTCAGAACGCTATATCTATGTATTTTAACTTGCTGATTACTAAATCAGTACCCGTTTCCTTGAGAAACTCGAAATTTCATTGAAAATCGTCCAAAAAGTGATATTTTTCGTTTTTCGCCTTTTTCTCATTGAAATATTGAGATTTCGACTAAAAGGGGTGTTATTCGTGATCACCGAGATTTCATTGAAAATCGTTTTGATATTTTGAGATTTCGATTAACACTCAGTGTTATTCGTAATCAGCGGAAAATTTCCGATCGAATAGGGTACCGAAACATTGAAAAAAGAGAAAAAAATTTTTTTTAATTTTTTGCCCACCTTTTCGAAAACCTAAAAATCTCGAAATTTCAAATGGTAATAACTTGGCTCCCGTTTCATCGATTTTTGGTTTTGACGAGCGTTTTCAAAACGTCTCGAGTAGACTTAGAGAATGCATTTTGGATCATCCCGATATCTCAATTATTGTAGCCGTGAGAGCAGGTTAAAAATCGGCGAAAAAAATGAGAAGGGGTATGTATGGCGAAATTCGCAAAAATCGATGGTCCGACTTTAAAAATCTGTGAAAAATCGAAAAATTATGATAGCATAATGATTCAAGCGCCATTTTAAAGGGTTTTCGATCACGAAAAGAATGAGCACAGAGTGGGGTTCCAACTCCATCGGAAAGCAACGTTACAGCGATTTTAGTGAAGCCACTTTTTTTTCGCCGAAATGCAAAAAAATGTTGAACTTTTAAATTTTCATTCAGAACGCTATATCGATGTATTTTAACTTGCTGATTACTAGATCAGTACCCGTTTCCTTGAGAAACTCGAAATTTCATTGAAAATCGTCCAAAAAGTGATATTTTTCGTTTTTCGCCTTTTTCTCATTGAAATATTGAGATTTCGACTAAAAGCGGTGTTATTCGTGATCACCGAAATTTCATTGAAAATCGTTTCGATATTTTGGGATTTCGATTAAAACTCGGTGTTATTCGTGATCAGCGGAAAATTTCCGATCGAATAGGGTACCGAAACATTGAAAAAAGAGAAAAAAAAATTTTTTTATTTTTTGCCCACCTTTTCGAAAACCTAAAAATCTCGAAATTTCAAATGGTAATAACTTGGCTCCCGTTTCATCGATTTTGGGTTTTGACGAGCGTTTTCGAAACGTCTCGAGTAGACTTAGAGAATGCATTTTGGATCATCCCGATATTTCAATTATTGTAGCCGTGAGAGCAGGTTAAAAATCGGCGAAAAAAATGAGAAGGGGTATGTATGGCGAAATTCGCAAAAATCGATGGTCCGACTTTAAAAATCTGTGAAAAATCGAAAAATTATGATAGCATAATGACTCAAGCGCCATTTTAAAGGGTTTTCGACCGCGAAAAGAATGAGCACAGAGTGGGGTTCCAACTCCATCGGGAAGCAACGTTACAGCGATTTTAGTGAAGCCACTTCATTTTCGCCGAAATGCAAAAAAATGTTGAACTTTTAAATTTTCGTTCAGAACGCTATATCGATGTCTTTTAACTTGCTGATTACGAGATCAGTACCCGTTTCCTTGAGAAACTCGAAATTTCATTGAAAATCGTCCAAAAAGTGATATTTTTCGTTTTTCGCCTTTTTCTCATTGAAATATTGAGATTTCGACTAAAAGCGGTGTTATTCGTGATCACCGAGATTTCATTGAAAATCGTTTTGATATTTTGAGATTTCGATTAACACTCAGTGTTATTCGTAATCAGCGGAAAATTTCCGATCGAATAGGGTACCGAAACATTGAAAAAAGAGAAAAAAATTTTTTTTTATTTTTTGCCCACCTTTTCGAAAACCTAAAAATCTCGAAATTTCAAATGGTAATAACTTGGCTCCCGTTTCATCGATTTTGGGTTTTGACGAGCGTTTTCAAAACGTCTCGAGTAGACTTAGAGAATGCATTTTAGATCATCCCGATATCTCAATTATTGTAGCCGTGAGAGCAGGTTAAAAATCGGCGAAAAAAATGAGAAGGGGTATGTATGGCGAAATTCGCAAAAATCGATGGTCCGACTTTAAAAATCTGTGAAAAATCGAAAAATTATGATAGCATAATGATTCAAGCGCCATTTTAAAGGGTTTTCGATCACGAAAAGAATGAGCACAGAGTGGGGTTCCAACTCCATCGGAAAGCAACGTTACAGCGATTTTAGTGAAGCCACTTTTTTTTCGCCGAAATGCAAAAAAATGTTGAACTTTTAAATTTTCATTCAGAACGCTATATCGATGTATTTTAACTTGCTGATTACTAATTCAGTACCCGTTTCCTTGAGAAACTCGAAATTTCATTGAAAATCGTCCAAAAAGTGATATTTTTCGTTTTTCGCCTTTTTCTCATTGAAATATTGAGATTTCGACTAAAAGCGGTGTTATTCGTGATCACCGAAATTTCATTGAAAATCGTTTCGATATTTTGGGATTTCGATTAAAACTCGGTGTTATTCGTAATCAGCGGAAAATTTCCGATCGAATAGGGTACCGAAACATTGAAAAAAGAGAAAAAAATTTTTTGTAATTTTTTGCCCACCTTTTCGAAAACCTAAAAATCTCGAAATTTCAAATGGTCATAACTTGGCTCCCGTATCATCGATTTTGGGTTCTGAGGAGCGTTTTCAAAACGTCTCGAGTAGACTTAGAGAATGCATTTTGGATCATCCCGATATCTCAATTATTGTAGCCGTGAGAGCAGGTTGAAAATCGGCGAAAAAAATGAGAAGGGGTATGTATGGCGAAATTCGCAAAAATCGATGGTCCGACTTTAAAAATCTGTGAAAAATCGAAAAATTATGATAGCATAATGATTCAAGCGCCATTTTAAAGGGTTTTCGATCACGAAAAGAATGAGCACAGAGTGGGGTTCCAACTCCATCGGAAAGCAACGTTACAGCGATTTTAGTGAAGCCACTTCATTTTCGCCGAAATGCAAAAAAATGTTGAACTTTTAAATTTTCGTTCAGAACGCTATATCTATGTATTTTAACTTGCTGATTACTAAATCAGTACCCGTTTCCTTGAGAAACTCGAAATTTCATTGAAAATCGTCCAAAAAGTGATATTTTTCGTTTTTCGCCTTTTTCTCATTGAAATATTGAGATTTCGACTAAAAGCGGTGTTATTCGTGATCACCGAAATTTCATTGAAAATCGTTTCGATATTTTGGGATTTCGATTAAAACTCGGTGTTATTCGTAATCAGCGGAAAATTTCCGATCGAATAGGGTACCGAAACATTGAAAAGAGAGAAAAAAAATTTTTTGTAATTTTTTGCCCACCTTTTCGAAAACCTAAAAATCTCGAAATTTCAAATGGTCATAACTTGGCTCCCGTATCATCGATTTTGGGTTCTGAGGAGCGTTTTCAAAACGTCTCGAGTAGACTTAGAGAATGCATTTTGGATCATCCCGATATCTCAATTATTGTAGCCGTGAGAGCAGGTTGAAAATCGGCGAAAAAAATGAGAAGGGGTATGTATGGGGAAATTCGCAAAAATCGATGGTCCGACTTTAAAAATCTGTGAAAAATCGAAAAATAATGATCGCATAATGACTCAAGCGCCATTTTAAAGGGTTTTCGACCGCGAAAAGAATGAGCACAGAGTGGGGTTCCAACTCCATCGGGAAGCAACGTTACAGCGATTTTAGTGAAGCCACTTCATTTTCGCCGAAATGCAAAAAAATGTTGAACTTTTAAATTTTCGTTCAGAACGCTATATCGATGTATTTTAACTTGCTGATTACTAAATCAGTACCCGTTTCCTTGAGAAACTCGAAATTTCATTGAAAATCGTCCAAAAAGTGATATTTTTCGTTTTTCGCCTTTTTCTCATTGAAATATTGAGATTTCGACTAAAAGCGGTGTTATTCGTGATCACCGAGATTTCATTGAAAATCGTTTTGATATTTTGAGATTTCGATTAACACTCAGTGTTATTCGTAATCAGCGGAAAATTTCCGATCGAATAGGGTACCGAAACATTGAAAAAAGAGAAAAAAATTTTTTTTAATTTTTTGCCCACCTTTTCGAAAACCTAAAAATCTCGAAATTTCAAATGGTAATAACTTGGCTCCCGTTTCATCGATTTTGGGTTTTGACGAGCGTTTTCAAAACGTCTCGAGTAGACTTAGAGAATGCATTTTGGATCATCCCGATATCTCAATTATTGTAGCCGTGAGAGCAGGTTGAAAATCGGCGAAAAAAATGAGAAGGGGTATGTATGGGGAAATTCGCAAAAATCGATGGTCCGACTTTAAAAATCTGAGAAAAATCGAAAAATAATGATCGCATAATCACTCAAGCGCCATTTTAAAGGGTTTTCGACCGCGAAAAGAATGAGCACAGAGTGGGGATCCAACTCCATCGGGAAGCAACGTTACAGCGATTTTAGTGAAGCCACTTCATTTTCGCCGAAATGCAAAAAAATGTTGAACTTTTAAATTTTCGTTCAGAACGCTATATCTATGTATTTTAACTTGCTGATTACTAAATCAGTACCCGTTTCCTTGAGAAACTCGAAATTTCATTGAAAATCGTCCAAAAAGTGATATTTTTCGTTTTTCGCCTTTTTCTCATTGAAATATTGAGATTTCGACTAAAAGCGGTGTTATTCGTGATCACCGAAATTTCATTGAAAATCGTTTCGATATTTTGGGATTTCGATTAAAACTCGGTGTTATTCGTAATCAGCGGAAAATTTCCGATCGAATAGGGTACCGAAACATTGAAAAAAGAGAAAAAAATTTTTTGTAATTTTTTGCCCACCTTTTCGAAAACCTAAAAATCTCGAAATTTTAAATGGTCATAACTTGACTCCCGTATCATCGATTTTGGGTTCTGAGGAGCGTTTTCAAAACGTCTCGAGTAGACTTAGAGAATGCATTTTGGATCATCCCGATATCTCAATTATTGTAGCCGTGAGAGCAGGTTGAAAATCGGCGAAAAAAATGAGAAGGGGTATGTATGGGGAAATTCGCAAAAATCGATGGTCCGACTTTAAAAATCTGTGAAAAATCGAAAAATAATGATCGCATAATGACTCAAGCGCCATTTTAAAGGGTTTTCGACCGCGAAAAGAATGAGCACAGAGTGGGGTTCCAACTCCATCGGGAAGCAACGTTACAGCGATTTTAGTGAAGCCACTTCATTTTCGCCGAAATGCAAAAAAATGTTGAACTTTTAAATTTTCGTTCAGAACGCTATATCTATGTATTTTAACTTGCTGATTACTAAATCAGTACCCGTTTCCTTGAGAAACTCGAATTTTCATTGAAAATCGTCCAAAAAGTGATATTTTTCGTTTTTCGCCTTTTTCTCATTGAAATATTGAGATTTCGACTAAAAGCGGTGTTATTCGTGATCACCGAAATTTCATTGAAAATCGTTTCGATATTTTGGGATTTCGATTAAAACTCGGTGTTATTCGTGATCAGCGGAAAATTTCCGATCGAATAGGGTACCGAAACATTGAAAAAAGAGAAAAAAATTTTTTTTTATTTTTTGCCCACCTTTTCGAAAACCTAAAAATCTCGAAATTTCAAATGGTCATAACTTGGCTCCCGTATCATCGATTTTGGGTTCTGAGGAGCGTTTTCAAAACGTCTCGAGTAGACTTAGAGAATGCATTTTGGATCATCCCGATATCTCAATTATTGTAGCCGTGAGAGCAGGTTAAAAATCGGCGAAAAAAATGAGAAGGGGTATGTATGGCGAAATTCGCAAAAATCGATGGTCCGACTTTAAAAATCTGTGAAAAATCGAAAAATAATGATCGCATAATGACTCAAGCGCCATTTTAAAGGGTTTTCGACCGCGAAAAGAATGAGCACAGAGTGGGGTTCCAACTCCATCGAGAAGCAACGTTACAGCGATTTTAGTGAAGCCACTTCATTTTCGCCGAAATGCAAAAAAATGTTGAACTTTTAAATTTTCGTTCAGAACGCTATATCTATGTATTTTAACTTGCTGATTACTAAATCAGTACCCGTTTCCTTGAGAAACTCGAAATTTCATTGAAAATCGTCCAAAAAGTGATATTTTTCGTTTTTCGCCTTTTTCTCATTGAAATATTGAGATTTCGACTAAAAGCGGTGTTATTCGTGATCACCGAAATTTCATTGAAAATCGTTTCGATATTTTGGGATTTCGATTAAAACTCGGTGTTATTCGTAATCAGCGGAAAATTTCCGATCGAATAGGGTACCGAAACATTGAAAAAAGAGAAAAAAATTTTTTGTAATTTTTTGCCCACCTTTTCGAAAACCTAAAAATCTCGAAATTTCAAATGGTCATAACTTGGCTCCCGTATCATCGATTTTGGGTTCTGAGGAGCGTTTTCAAAACGTCTCGAGTAGACTTAGAGAATGCATTTTGGATCATCCCGATATCTCAATTATTGTAGCCGTGAGAGCAGGTTGAAAATCGGCGAAAAAAATGAGAAGGGGTATGTATGGGGAAATTCGCAAAAATCGATGGTCCGACTTTAAAAATCTGTGAAAAATCGAAAAATAATGATCGCATAATGACTCAAGCGCCATTTTAAAGGGTTTTCGACCGCGAAAAGAATGAGCACAGAGTGGGGTTCCAACTCCATCGGGAAGCAACGTTACAGCGATTTTAGTGAAGCCACTTCATTTTCGCCGAAATGCAAAAAAATGTTGAACTTTTAAATTTTCGTTCAGAACGCTATATCGATGTATTTTAACTTGCTGATTACTAAATCAGTACCCGTTTCCTTGAGAAACTCGAAATTTCATTGAAAATCGTCCAAAAAGTGATATTTTTCGTTTTTCGCCTTTTTCTCATTGAAATATTGAGATTTCGACTAAAAGCGGTGTTATTCGTGATCACCGAGATTTCATTGAAAATCGTTTTGATATTTTGAGATTTCGATTAACACTCAGTGTTATTCGTAATCAGCGGAAAATTTCCGATCGAATAGGGTACCGAAACATTGAAAAAAGAGAAAAAAAATTTTTTTTATTTTTTGCCCACCTTTTCGAAAACCTAAAAATCTCGAAATTTCAAATGGTAATAACTTGGCTCCCGTTTCATCGATTTTGGGTTTTGACGAGCGTTTTCAAAACGTCTCGAGTAGACTTAGAGAATACATTTTGGATCATCCCGATATCTCAATTATTGTAGCCGTGAGAGCAGGTTAAAAATCGGCGAAAAAAATGAGAAGGGGTATGTATGGCGAAATTCGCAAAAATCGATGGTCCGACTTTAAAAATCTGTGAAAAATCGAAAAATTATGATAGCATAATGATTCAAGCGCCATTTTAAAGGGTTTTCGATCACGAAAAGAATGAGCACAGAGTGGGGTTCCAACTCCATCGGAAAGCAACGTTACAGCGATTTTAGTGAAGCCACTTTTTTTTCGCCGAAATGCAAAAAAATGTTGAACTTTTAAATTTTCATTCAGAACGCTATATCGATGTATTTTAACTTGCTGATTACTAATTCAGTACCCGTTTCCTTGAGAAACTCGAAATTTCATTGAAAATCGTCCAAAAAGTGATATTTTTCGTTTTTCGCCTTTTTCTCATTGAAATATTGAGATTTCGACTAAAAGCGGTGTTATTCGTGATCACCGAAATTTCATTGAAAATCGTTTCGATATTTTGGGATTTCGATTAAAACTCGGTGTTATTCGTAATCAGCGGAAAATTTCCGATCGAATAGGGTACCGAAACATTGAAAAAAGAGAAAAAAATTTTTTGTAATTTTTTGCCCACCTTTTCGAAAACCTAAAAATCTCGAAATTTCAAATGGTCATAACTTGGCTCCCGTATCATCGATTTTGGGTTCTGAGGAGCGTTTTCAAAACGTCTCGAGTAGACTTAGAGAATGCATTTTGGATCATCCCGATATCTCAATTATTGTAGCCGTGAGAGCAGGTTGAAAATCGGCGAAAAAAATGAGAAGGGGTATGTATGGCGAAATTCGCAAAAATCGATGGTC
Source organism: Oxytorus armatus (assembly GCA_958009045.1). NCBI lineage: Eukaryota > Metazoa > Arthropoda > Insecta > Hymenoptera > Ichneumonidae > Oxytorus > Oxytorus armatus. The sequence continues at coordinate 27,437,378 of OY253748.1, forward strand.
CGACTTTAAAAATCTGTGAAAAATCGAAAAATTATGATAGCATAATGATTCAAGCGCCATTTTAAAGGGTTTTCGATCACGAAAAGAATGAGCACAGAGTGGGGTTCCAACTCCATCGGAAAGCAACGTTACAGCGATTTTAGTGAAGCCACTTCATTTTCGCCGAAATGCAAAAAAATGTTGAACTTTTAAATTTTCGTTCAGAACGCTATATCTATGTATTTTAACTTGCTGATTACTAAATCAGTACCCGTTTCCTTGAGAAACTCGAAATTTCATTGAAAATCGTCCAAAAAGTGATATTTTTCGTTTTTCGCCTTTTTCTCATTGAAATATTGAGATTTCGACTAAAAGCGGTGTTATTCGTGATCACCGAGATTTCATTGAAAATCGTTTTGATATTTTGAGATTTCGATTAACACTCAGTGTTATTCGTAATCAGCGGAAAATTTCCGATCGAATAGGGTACCGAAACATTGAAAAAAGAGAAAAAAATTTTTTTTAATTTTTTGCCCACCTTTTCGAAAACCTAAAAATCTCGAAATTTCAAATGGTAATAACTTGGCTCCCGTTTCATCGATTTTGGGTTTTGACGAGCGTTTTCAAAACGTCTCGAGTAGACTTAGAGAATGCATTTTGGATCATCCCGATATCTCAATTATTGTAGCCGTGAGAGCAGGTTAAAAATCGGCGAAAAAAATGAGAAGGGGTATGTATGGCGAAATTCGCAAAAATCGATGGTCCGACTTTAAAAATCTGTGAAAAATCGAAAAATTATGATAGCATAATGACTCAAGCGCCATTTTAAAGGGTTTTCGACCGCGAAAAGAATGAGCACAGAGTGGGGTTCCAACTCCATCGGGAAGCAACGTTACAGCGATTTTAGTGAAGCCACTTCATTTTCGCCGAAATGCAAAAAAATGTTGAACTTCTAAATTTTCGTTCAGAACGCTATATCTATGTATTTTAACTTGCTGATTACTAAATCAGTACCCGTTTCCTTGAGAAACTCGAAATTTCATTGAAAATCGTCCAAAAAGTGATATTTTTCGTTTTTCGCCTTTTTCTCATTGAAATATTGAGATTTCGACTAAAAGCGGTGTTATTCGTGATCACCGAGATTTCATTGAAAATCGTTTTGATATTTTGAGATTTCGATTAACACTCAGTGTTATTCGTAATCAGCGGAAAATTTCCGATCGAATAGGGTACCGAAACATTGAAAAAAGAGAAAAAAATTTTTTTTAATTTTTTGCCCACCTTTTCGAAAACCTAAAAATCTCGAAATTTCAAATGGTAATAACTTGGCTCCCGTTTCATCGATTTTGGGTTTTGACGAGCGTTTTCAAAACGTCTCGAGTAGACTTAGAGAATGCATTTTGGATCATCCCGATATCTCAATTATTGTAGCCGTGAGAGCAGGTTAAAAATCGGCGAAAAAAATGAGAAGGGGTATGTATGGCGAAATTCGCAAAAATCGATGGTCCGACTTTAAAAATCTGTGAAAAATCGAAAAATTATGATAGCATAATGATTCAAGCGCCATTTTAAAGGGTTTTCGATCACGAAAAGAATGAGCACAGAGTGGGGTTCCAACTCCATCGGAAAGCAACGTTACAGCGATTTTAGTGAAGCCACTTTTTTTTCGCCGAAATGCAAAAAAATGTTGAACTTTTAAATTTTCATTCAGAACGCTATATCGATGTATTTTAACTTGCTGATTACTAGATCAGTACCCGTTTCCTTGAGAAACTCGAAATTTCATTGAAAATCGTCCAAAAAGTTATATTTTTCGTTTTTCGCCTTTTTCTCATTGAAATATTGAGATTTCGACTAAAAGCGGTGTTATTCGTGATCACCGAAATTTCATTGAAAATCGTTTCGATATTTTGGGATTTCGATTAAAACTCGGTGTTATTCGTGATCAGCGGAAAATTTCCGATCGAATAGGGTACCGAAACATTGAAAAAAGAGAAAAAAAATTTTTTTTATTTTTTGCCCACCTTTTCGAAAACCTAAAAATCTCGAAATTTCAAATGGTAATAACTTGGCTCCCGTTTCATCGATTTTGGGTTTTGACGAGCGTTTTCAAAACGTCTCGAGTAGACTTAGAGAATGCATTTTGGATCATCCCGATATTTCAATTATTGTAGCCGTGAGAGCAGGTTAAAAATCGGCGAAAAAAATGAGAAGGGGTATGTATGGCGAAATTCGCAAAAATCGATGGTCCGACTTTAAAAATCTGTGAAAAATCGAAAAATTATGATAGCATAATGACTCAAGCGCCATTTTAAAGGGTTTTCGACCGCGAAAAGAATGAGCACAGAGTGGGGTTCCAACTCCATCGGGAAGCAACGTTACAGCGATTTTAGTGAAGCCACTTCATTTTCGCCGAAATGCAAAAAAATGTTGAACTTTTAAATTTTCGTTCAGAACGCTATATCGATGTCTTTTAACTTGCTGATTACGAGATCAGTACCCGTTTCCTTGAGAAACTCGAAATTTCATTGAAAATCGTCCAAAAAGTGATATTTTTCGTTTTTCGCCTTTTTCTCATTGAAATATTGAGATTTCGACTAAAAGCGGTGTTATTCGTGATCACCGAGATTTCATTGAAAATCGTTTTGATATTTTGAGATTTCGATTAACACTCAGTGTTATTCGTAATCAGCGGAAAATTTCCGATCGAATAGGGTACCGAAACATTGAAAAAAGAGAAAAAAATTTTTTTTTATTTTTTGCCCACCTTTTCGAAAACCTAAAAATCTCGAAATTTCAAATGGTAATAACTTGGCTCCCGTTTCATCGATTTTGGGTTTTGACGAGCGTTTTCAAAACGTCTCGAGTAGACTTAGAGAATGCATTTTGGATCATCCCGATATCTCAATTATTGTAGCCGTGAGAGCAGGTTGAAAATCGGCGAAAAAAATGAGAAGGGGTATGTATGGGGAAATTCGCAAAAATCGATGGTCCGACTTTAAAAATCTGAGAAAAATCGAAAAATAATTATCGCATAATGACTCAAGCGCCATTTTAAAGGGTTTTCGACCGCGAAAAGAATGAGCACAGAGTGGGGTTCCAACTCCATCGGGAAGCAACGTTACAGCGATTTTAGTGAAGCCACTTCATTTTCGCCGAAATGCAAAAAAATGTTGAACTTTTAAATTTTCGTTCACAACGCTATATCGATGTATTTTAACTTGCTGATTACTAAATCAGTACCCGTTTCCTTGAGAAACTCGAAATTTCATTGAAAATCGTCCAAAAAGTGATATTTTTCGTTTTTCGCCTTTTTCTCATTGAAATATTGAGAAAACCTAAAAATCTCGAAATTTCAAATGGTCATAACTTGGCTCCCGTATCATCGATTTTGGGTTCTGAGGAGCGTTTTCAAAACGTCTCGAGTAGACTTAGAGAATGCATTTTGGATCATCCCGATATCTCAATTATTGTAGCCGTGAGAGCAGGTTGAACATCGGCGAAAAAAATGAGAAGGGAGAAATTCGCAAAAATCGATGGTCCGACTTTGAAAATCTGTGAAAAATCGAAAAATAATGATAGCACAATGATTCAAGCGCAATAGCTCCGATCGTACGCGCGATGCATTGTCGAATATATCGGTGCCTCTGTACGCATTGATAATACTTATCTCTGGCCCCGTTCCTCAAACTTTTGCTCTCGTAAGAGTTTGGTGGGATTTAACTCTGATGGTTGAAAACCTCATAACGTATTAGCCATTTGTCGTGAAACTTTGCAAAATCGTCACTATGTGGTACAACAACGAAGGTAACAGATTATTCTTTTTATCTCCCCAATCATTGTACGATGCATCGCGTAACAAAAGCAGTTAGACCGTATTGTTGCGTTATCGCAATTTTTATATCATTACTATTATTATTTCAAGCGATCATGACGATCATTCATTTCGTCAGGGACGATTGGTCCAAACTGAAGAGTAAGGAGGAGCCCGACGTTATGAGAAAGTACGCGCAAATATCGAGAATGATAACGTTCGGTGGTTACTTGGTGATTGTCGCGACGGTTCTCGTTTATTAACCATCCACCCGTAATATTCGTAATGGTCCTGAGAACTCTGACGATTCTCACCGACACTGGCGATCGACCGTTTGTTCTCCAAACGATATATCTAATTGATGTTTATCAAACACCGATTGACGAATTGACGGTCATGAGCCAAGCGCTTAGTTGTTCACTCGCTGGTTTTTGTTACACGACGGTAGGCGCACTTTCCGGAACGATAGTTCTGCACGTGTCTTCTCAATTGGAAAATCTAAAAATTCGTCAGGGAGCGTCAGCGTCTTATAAGGTCTATAGGGTTTCCGCTTCGTTATCTCCGACACATATGCGCGTATAACGCGGTTAATTGTAAAATTTGTATTACGCCAGATTTGTGAATATGATAGAGAGTACCTTTAGTATAATGCTCTTAATGATTGTACCGGCATTCACGATAACATTTTGCGTGCAGGGATTTCAAACGATAAGTGTGAGTAATAATTTTGTCAAAAATGTGTTGCTCGTTAGAAAAATAATGATAAACAAAACGGATATTTTTACGCGCGCTGCGATTGTAATGCATGTTGACACCCTCGGAGATGACGTCAAGAGACCCGTTTACCCTTTATAGTGTTCGTCATGTTTGGTATATTCCTCGGTCAGTCAAGTTCTAGTCACACGGGTCAGTCATCGATAATAAAAGAATATGATTGTAACATGCGTATGGTGTGCGATAAAGAAAATACTCGAAATCGAGCGAGAATATACAATACGCCGCGTACAACTGTGAATGGTACAATTTAAGATCCAAATAAGCTGCGCAGTTGATTGTCATATCAATTCGAGCCCAATGGCCCCATCAAATAACCGCGGGAAAATTTGTTCCCATTAATCTCACTACTTTTGCCACGGTGAGTCGATAATTCGTATATTTATTATCTAATAGTGTATGCAGCAATGATTAAAAAAATAAAAATGAAAAACAAACGATACGCGCGCCTCTTTCTATGTTCTGGATGTCAGTTGGTCAAGACAACGGCCGGTTACATCTCCTGGACTCCTTACGGTTCACGAGTAGAAAAGATCAGGTGGGTCGGAAAATGTCTATGAAAAAAAATATACGATTGATTTTTGTTCGATAGCAGAAATAAATGACTCTACCGATGACGACGAGAAGGACTTCTTGGCATCGACGATTATCGGCGGGTAAGTTATGGCCCCCGGAAACGCGCGTGTAACATTTACAGTGGGTCAAAAAAGTATTCATACACCTTGTTTTTTTGCGATAACTTTGTAGACATAGGCGATACGCAAAGAAAGCCAATTTTATTTAGTACATCAGGTACAGAGATAAACTGCGAATGGAGAATTTTTTCCCAGGAATAATGACGAGAACTTTTTCCCAGGAATAAAAACGAAAATTTTTTCCCAGGAATAAAAACGAAAATTTTCGGGCCACAAAAGTATTCGTACACTTACGATTGAGCTGCTAAACCTCGATATTCACTCACGGACGGTCTTACCTCTGCGTACAATGTAAACAAGTCTTCGTTTACACAATGGTTTTGACCTATTCCATGCGGTAGTAGATCTTCAAGCTCTGAACAGACACGATGGCAAAGAAAAGCGAAATATCAATATCCATGCGAGATAGAGTGATTTTTCTTCGGAAACGCGGTGAAAGTTATCGAAAAATTAGTAAAGAACCAAATCTAAGTTTCGCAACAGTGCAATATATAATAAAAAAATACGAAAGAAGAAACAGCACGGAAAATAAGCCACGAACCTCTCGGCCGAGAATACTAACGGTACGAGAGCGTCGGAGTATCGTTACAGAGGCTACAAAAAAAAACCGTTCACAAGCGCTCGCAGTTTAGCGAATGATGTCGCGTCAACATCGGAGAAGAGCGTGTGTCCCCGGACTATTCGAAACGTTTTGCATTCTGCCAAAATATACGGCAGAACTGCCCTCAAAAAACCATTAATTAATAATATAAATTGCGAAAAACATTTAGGTTTCGCAAAAACCTACGTAAAAAAATGTACAGAATTTTGGAAACGTGTCGTATTCTCGGATGAATCGAAGTTTAACATCTTCGGGTCCGATGGAAAAAAATTCGTCTGGCGGAAACCAAATACCGAGCTCCAGCAGAAAAATTTAATACCGACTGTAAAGCACGACGGAGGAAGCTTCATGGTTTAGGGCTGTATGGGATATTATGGCGTTGGTAATCTGGCTTTTATAGATGATACGATGAATGCCCAGAAGTATATCGACGTGTTGCGCAGCAATTTGAGAGCAAGTGTAGATAAAATGGGCCTGGATGGAAATTTCTACCTCCAACAAGATAACGACCCGAAAAATACTGCCATGAAAACGAGGGAATGGTTACTCTATAATGTCCGCAAACAATTCATTACACCACCACAATCTCCGGACATGGATCCTACTGAAAATTTATGGCACTTGGTAGATGTAGAAAAATAACAAACAAATCCGATCTCCAAAGAGTGCTTTTAGAAGAATGGACGAAAATAGGAAAAGAAACAACGCAAAAGCTAGTAGAATCCATGCCTAAGAGACTCGAGACGCTAATTGAAGCAAAAGGGATGCGCACCAAATATTAGTTATAATAAACAACTATGATGATGTAGGTTTTCACTATAATCGTAAGTGTATGAATACTTTTATTGTCCGAAAATTTTCGTTTTTTTGGCATAATTCTTCTATTATTCCTGGGAAAAAATTCTCCATTTGCAGTTTATCTCTGCACCTGATGTCCTATTAAATAAAATTGGCTTTCTTTGCGTATCGATTATGTCTATAAAGTTATCGCGAAAAAAAACAAGGTGTATGAATACTTTTTTGACCCACTGTATGTGACCCGAACTAAAAGAATAAAGATGAGAGACTTTAAAATATGTGATTTATTACTTTGCCATTGATACGACGTTCCGATACTGAGAGGATGTAAAGAAGTAGCTTGGATAGCCGTGGCAGGATATTTATATATAGAGATGACATATATCTCGGTAAAGTACTGGGATAATTTATATACAAATATCTCCTCCTATAGTATAATATATATAACATTACTTGTTCTTTGGTTACGGGATAATCACTTCTGGATAATCGCATAATAGAAATGTACAAAAAATAAAAAGGTCTGCCGTGCATGGAACGAGCAATGAAAATACTTGAAAGCCAAAGCTTATTTTTTCATTTCTTTTGAAACCAGTACGAATTACAATCGATTGTAGTTGCGGAGTGAAAAACTAAGTGGCCGCGAAACTTGTGAGCGGTCCTATACCGTGTGCACTTAACTTTTCTCAGTGTATAATATTAAAGGGTTGAAAAGCGAACGTTGGTTCCACCTGTGATGCAATGCATTCAGTCCTACCTGATTTTACCAACGACCGAGAATACTTGCGAGCACCCAACCTCTCGCTGGGTACTATATATATATATATATATATATATATATATATATATATATATATATACACACATACAGTATACAGTACGTACTACATTTTATAGTTTTCGTGTGCATAATTGTCGCGTGAAACAGGAAGATCGTAAGTTGGAAATGTCACTCACGAGGGTGCAAAAGATTATATATTTCGCTAAGAGCACGTGACCCAGTTTTCCCGCTGTACCATGCGTGCTTTGGTCGGAAACTATAATTCACTTTTCCGATAGGATTATTATCTAGTTGAAAATTGAACGTTCGGTAAGATAAGAATTTACATCTATTCGAAATTTCAACCGGAACGCTCCGAGAAAAATGCATTGCACACCGGTATTACTACCGAGCGCCGTATGTTGCACGTATACTCTTTAACGCGATCGTAACCGATAGAAATTCTCATTGCTACGGCAACTAATGTACTCACAACCGTCCTTCCTCACCTCCCTCTTGATAACACATGTATGCACGGCTTGACCGCAACATGACCATCGTATAACGACGTCCAGCATATATTTATACTGGCTCTGTTATGGATTATCCGTTGCAGTCACGATATAGAAGTATCGCAACGATAAACAGTAGGCCATTTATACAGTGTATTGTGTCGCACGTTCGTAGTCGGATGTTTAATATATTCATGCGGTTATCAGGCTATACGCGAATTTTAGCACTTAACGTTTGTTCGGCTAAGAAAATTTACAATGTTGCGAGTCTTTATGATTTTGTGCGTTATGTTTTTCGTAGCGAAACAATGCGTTGAGTGTAAGATTCTTCGAGGACAATTGGTAACCGATAAAGTACGATACAACTCGTTGTCGTTATAATTCAAACCCCCTTGCACCTCGTTCGTCGCGAACGTCACTTAAACTCTTCATTTCTGAGCTTTAGATCTGTTTAACATTTTAATTGAACGGCATAATAAATGTTTTACTGGATCGCGAAATTGTCGATAAATTCCGCGAATCACGATCTCTCGCGGAGAATATTATATTGACGAGATCATTTTTTTTTGAAAAAACATGTACCTGTCACCGGTCGCATTTTTCTCCTTCCAGAATTGGGCGTTTCTCGCGAGATTCTGTTTTCTATCGGCGAAGGGCAGGTTTCGTTACGATTTTGTCATCGGCGGTGATCCGGAGGAGAATAGTATGGTCAATCTGTTGCTGTATTACGATACATCGGATCAATGGCCGAGCGTTTATCCATCGAATCGAACGTGCTGGGACAAACAATCGATACTTAGGCCTGATCACGGTCAAATTGTACCGTTATGGTCGAACAAAAAAACTCCAATACCGGGATGCACGTCGGGCAGCAAGATACTCAGTGGTAACGAGACAATAAAAGCTCGTTGCACGAGTTACAGGGAATTTAGATCGTCGAGACCGAGATGGTGGTTTATCGCGTTAGCCGATTGTTCGTCACGACGGGGATTAAACGTAACATATTGGATTTCATTGACCAATGGATCGCCCGATAGTTTCTGGCGGCAACACTTTTCCGCTGATGAATTTTGCAAGTATTTTTCTTATCAATGATAAATTGTTTTTTTTTTTTTTCTGAATGAGCTTATCGCTCGTCGATCTATACCGCTTCGATTCGTGTGGTATATATTACGTTTCTTGATCGTAAAAACTTCTCTTTAATTATCCAAGGCGCAAGAGAAAGGGGCGGAGGTTAAAACGATATAATAAAAATTGATAGAGCCCCGTACGTGCGTAAATACGAATATCAATAAATAATAAAGAAATAATAACGGAAATGAGATATGCGCGTTTAAAAAAAAACGAGAAGACGCCTTCTCATCGATTCATTCGCTTCTCCCACGCAATATAATATAATTGTGGATAATAAATATTTCAGATATATTGCCGGAACTTATCGCAGCAGCCTCTGTCTACGTGATACTGCTAGCTCTTAGTCTCTACATGGCGTTTCAATTGCGTCAGAGAAGACTTCTTCATCTGTCTTATAAACTCTTCATGGCTTCGATGATCTGCCAGCTGACCGGAATATTGTGCGAGATTTATAGTTTCACGAAACGCGCTTTGAACGGTAACGACGCATCGAGCGCAGCACTAATGGGCGGTATCTTCGAAGCATATTCCGAGACTCTCTATGCCGTTCTGATGCTCCTCTTGGCTCTCGGTTACACGGTAACCAAGAGCGAGCTGACGAGACGACAAAACATTTGGCTCCATTTGTTCGCCTGTACGAGCGTCATATTTCAAATGGCTCTGTTTATATACGAAGCGCACGTATTCGATCCCGGTCTGGTACTGTACATTTACGAGTCACCACCGGGCTACGCTCTTTTGGCGTTGAAAATTTTCACCTGGTTCGTCTTTGTATCCTGCTGCTACACAACGAGCAGAAAAACAGTCACGAAATATCGTTTTTACGCCTCGCTACTGTCGCTAGGATCGGCTTGGTTCCTCTGCCATCCAATGACGGTAAAACTTATTTCTTCTAGGTCCTCTTCCGATATACAAATTCAATTGTATTTGTTTTATAATTCGTTCGAAATTCTTCAGGTGCTGGCCATTACTCTGTTGGTAGAAAAATGGGTGAGAGAGAGCGTCGTAAAAGGTTCCTCACTGTGGATAATTTTGGTAGGACACGCTATGTTTCTGTACGTGACCCGACCATCCACCACGAACGATCGTTTTCCATTTCATATAAGAACGTGTCAAGTGGTGCCTGGAACGAGTATAGGACAGAATCACAACTACGAGCCACGTGTTCGAAATAGAACGAACAATGCCGCATCACTCTTTACTTTGACGCACGTTACAACGCCTAATCTAACAAGCGCGGCGAGAATAAATGGTCATCCGTAGAACTAGATGTTGGAATTGATGAATATTGCTTTGTTATAAATGTATATTTAACAAATTTTTCATATACCTCGTATCGTACAGTCTCAATCAGCCTGGAGCCTTGTTGCACCGGTCTTTTTTTAAATGTATGTACTATTTACAAAGTGGTATTCTGTTTTTCAAATCATATATATATATATATATATATATATATTTATTTATTTATATATATATATATATATATACGTACATGGATAAAAACTTATTTACATAAAATCACAAGATTGAACGATATACTCTATGTTGATTCGACTCTGCGTTGCCGATCACTTTTTGTTATTAACACTATTGGTAGCTAAAAAAATGAGGCAATTTCTCGATTATTAGCTGCATATATATGCATCATTAACATCAATCGCAAGAACCGTCGAGCCAGCCGTCTCGCCATCTCTGATTCACGAGAGAACAATCGAAAATGGGCTTACCCAACTTCTCGTTAACCTGATTGTGCATTTTACACAGCCACTGGCCAAGTTGACTTTGGGATTCCGTCTGTGGCGGAGTTTTTTCTAATTCCCGTTGAAAATCCTCGGCGCACGTGTTGCACGGATAAAACTTAGCGAAAACGTGAAAAAACGTTCTCATATCTGATTTCTGAAGATTCGTCGGTTTATCGGGATAATACGCCGCCATTGTGTGCAAAAAAGCCCAAGTCTTCGAGCCCAATTCGTCCTTGTCGAGCGGACAATTTGCCCGAATTTCATGGATTGTCGAAGGCGATGCTACCGTTTTGTCGTCTTGTTTTCCAGAGCTCTGTTTGCGAAAGTATAAAAAAAATATGCCACACAGATTATACTCGGGCAAATGAACGATCGATTTTTTAGGTGAAGGTAATTTTGGGATAAAGTAATACAGGATAATACAGTCAGTGAATGAAATTTATATCGTCCGGACAACAGCAGGGTTAAGTTTTCAACTGCAAATAGCCAGAATATTCTGATACATACAGAATACATTGGAGATGTATCCGGAATTTTTCTAGAAAAAGTTGCTGCTGGAATATCCATTTTACTGATATATGTTTCAGATATAATTTTACTGTTGGATATAACCTAAGTGCAATCGGATGTATTATCAATAATAAAAGAACGTTCAGCGCGCGGCAAACATGCGGTAATAGTAGAACTCTAATTAAAGCAACTCAGCTCAGACCTGCAATAAATGTATTCAAGCAACGCTCAAATAAGATGATGTATCTATACTGTTTCCAAAGTTCAAGAGCAGCTATAACGATCAATGGTTTGCAGGGAATTATTCGGTGTTTAGAAGGAAATATAGAAAAATATCCGTTCACCTTACTGGCATGTTTACCCAACAAGGCATGTGTGTTGTACTTAAATTACTGGAGTATTTTTTTAATAATCATAAATTGCTTCTCAACCTTTTCCGAGTCGTAGGCTCTCTTCTGTACGGCTGCCCATGTTTTGAAATCCGTGCACGTTCGACATGGTTTTTCCTCAACCATTATTGTCTCGCAAACATTAATGATGCAATATAAATAATACGTGAAATTATTTAAAACAAGACATAACCTCACTTCGCTGCGTCTTGGGGAAAACTGTCACACGAGAAAATACCGACGTTGCGCCGGTTCCGCCCCCCGACACCTCTGTGAACATGGCCAGTCGATGTTGACTTTTCGAAATTTTTTTTCTTAAAATTTTTGTTCGTCGTTTGTAGATGATTGTTATTAGTTGAATAAAAACGGCACGCTACAACACCGATAGGTGTCGGTAGAAAAGTACAGAATCTCAGAGCTCCCCGACGCGTTTTTCACTGTCGAGACGTTAACATGGGTGAGCATGTTAGAGCCCTGCCGAGTGACCGAGCCCGTGCTTGAAATGGTTCGCCCGACTACCGCCAGTCGTCTCTCAGACAACAAGTGTATGTATATATATATATATATATATAAGGATGCTACCGCACGCTTCATAACGGCAGTATCTACTATAAAGGCGCCAAACGAGCCGCACTATTCAATTTGAATCTCACTATGAACGTTCCATCGGCAAATTAATTTGCAACGTTCAATCTAAAACACGACGAATTTGCGGGTCGTTGCACTGATAAAAATCAGTTCACCGACCCACAAATTCTAAAAATCGAATATTTCAAAAGTCAGAGACAATTCCGAAAAAAATTAATAAATACTCGATCGCTCGGGATTTAATGGGCGATTATTCCCCCCCTCGGCACATTTTGAAAAGAATCGTGGGGTTTCTCGCCCCTGATCATGTTATATACGTGAAACAAATTATGTTTTACGTATATACGCAAAGTACGTTGGCGTTAAGAAAGCGTGAATAAAAGTGTTTGACTTTGTTTTAGTCCCCCCCCCCCAGCTAAACTTTGTTTCATCAGTGAAATTCTTTAAAAAAAAGACTAATTAAGCAGCTGTTTGTAAACTCATAATATTTGAATAAAATAGTGCACACATTGTTCGTTGCATTATTATTCTAATAAAATAAGTTTTCCGGATCTCATCGCGCGGAGGTCACTGCTCATCGAGACCCAGAGTATAGAGCATGCATACAAATCCGTACTCTACCACACAGCGTCAAAGGAGTTTAGTGAAAATTTAAAAAAAATAAAAAATGTTTAAAGCAACTGCAAAGCAATTATTGTAAATATTGCGTTTTTAGGCATTAACACGAAGAATATAAAACGAAAAAGATGCAATGAAGTGGAGAAAAAGCGAACGCAAACCGAAAACTGATGCACGCTTTATACTCTACTTGTTTTCATATGCAGAAAAAAAGCAAAAAAAAAAAGGTGTAATGTTAATAAAACAAAAGCGTGAAACATGATAAAACATAGATTAAACACCTGTAACATAATAAAAGACATATTAAATACCTGTAGCATAATAAAAGACAGATTAAAGACCTGTAACGTAATAAAGAACAGATTAAAGACCTGTAACGTAATAAAGAACAGATTAAAGATGTAACACAATAAAAAACAGATTAAACACCTGTAACACAATAAAAACCAGATTAAACACTTGTAACATAATAAAAGACAGATTGAATACCTTTAACATAATAAAAACAGACTAAACCCCTGTAACATAAGAAAGAACAAATCAAAGACCCGTAACATAATAAAAAATAGATTAAAGACCTGTGACATAATGAAAAATAGATTAAACACCTGTAAGATAATAAAAAAAAAACAGATTAAACTCCTGTAACGTAATAAAGAACAGATTATAGGCCTGCAATGTAATAAAGTACAGATTAAAGAGCTGTAACATAAAAAAAGACAGACTAAAGACCCGTAACATAATAAATAACACATTAAAGAACAGATTAAAGACCTGTAAAATAATAAATAACACATTATAGACCTATAACCTAATAAATAACACATTAAAGGCCTGTAACAAAATAAAGAACAGATTAAAGACCTGTAACAAAATAAAGAACAGATTGAAGACCTGTGACGTAAGAAAGAACATAAGAACAATTTAAATACTTGTAACAGAAAGCAGAGTGATTAATAAACAATCGAGTGCTGAAAAACTAATGAAAAAAATACGAGTCAAAGGATGCTCAAGACCTGAAAAAGAAGCAAAATACAAAATTTAGTATTCAAAGGACCTGAAAACGGAATAAAAACACAGTCTACACAGTTTAATGCAAAAAAAAAAGATTTATGTCGAATCAACATAAAACATGTGGACGCTCGACCGCGATTTTACTTTTTAAACGCTTTTTAAACGATTTTTCTTTAACATTGACAACGCAGATGCGCCACAGTAATGAAATAGATTTAATATTTTCTTTACTGCGACGGAAGTGCGTTGCCAATGTTAAAAAACAAATCGCTTTAAAAAGCAACAGATGAAACATCTGTAACAGAAAGCAGATTGATTAATAAACAATCAGGAGCTGAGAGCTTATGAAAAAAACTACAAGTTAGAGGATGCTTGAAACCTGAAAAAGAAGCAAAATACAAAATTTAGTGTTCAAAGGACCTGAAAAAGGAAAAAAAGATACAGCCTACACAGTTTAATGCAAAAAAAAGGTTTATATATTATAAAAAAAAGGCGATACTTTACTTTTTAAACGCGATTTTTTTTAACATTGGCAATGCAGTTTGCGTTGCGACATTAGTACAATCAGTTTAATAGACGCGATTTTTGGGGGATGATTCTACAGAGATTTTTCTCGTGACTAGGACTCGACAAAGCTACTCGCGAACAAATAAAAAATATAAAAAATACATATATATCGAACGGGAAATAAGTTATCCGCCGACAACTCTTTCCCGTCGGGTTAAAAATCGAAAACGCTCAAAAAACAAAGGGTGTCACGACGATTGTGACATTGGTTCGTGCATAGTGACGGCGTGGATGATAATTGTTGGTGATCGAGCGTTTATCCTCGAATCGATATGCATGCGACGATCCTTCGAGAATAAATGCCGATCACACGCACAGTTTTCCCTCGATGATCCCACGACGATCATCTGTTAATGATGTTGCGCAAGGATTTTTCGGGAAATTGACAAGAATCATTGTTCAAAAACGAACATCGATCAGAGAGAATTATCCTTGCGCATTTAAGCGAAATTTAAGGCAGCCGTCTGGTCAAGAGCGAGATTTTTGACGTCATTTCTAATGTGCAATAACGTTTAAGGGTGAACACCACTGTGACCCCCTGTTTTTTTTCACATTTTTCAAGAATTTTTTTTTGTGGGAAAAAAAAGAGATATTCGAAAAAATTTTTGGGGTTTTGTTCCTTGTTTATTAATGTATCAAAAAACATTTTTTTCACATTTTTCACGCCGCATGGTGGCGCTGGGGAAGCTCTCGCGTCAGGTGCTGTCATCTCCGCGGCACGCAGCAGAACTCTCTTCAACGTCGATCTGAAGAAAAAAACCGAGTGTTTTCGTTAATAATATGACATTTTGAAGAGAATACATAGATCAATAAATGCACGTGTAAATTTTCATCAAGACAACTTCAACGGTTTAAACGTTATTGCACATTAGCACTGGTAGCAGAATTGGTACTTAAAAAAATTTGTTATTGAGTCGAACAATAATTTTGCTGACATTTTATAACTCGTCGAATACCCGAAAATGTATGAAATATCATTAATGAAAGTTCAACAGGCCGCCGTTTGGTCAAAAATTTTTTTTAAGTACCAATTCTGCTACCAGTGCTCAGAATACTCATACAGATTGAGAATATATATATATATTTTTTTTTTTTCAGATGTATCCAACACCGTCGTGAGTGGGCGCCGATTTCGGCGCA
Organism: Oxytorus armatus; assembly: GCA_958009045.1. Taxonomy (NCBI): domain Eukaryota; kingdom Metazoa; phylum Arthropoda; class Insecta; order Hymenoptera; family Ichneumonidae; genus Oxytorus; species Oxytorus armatus. Next base: position 27,453,013 of record OY253748.1, read on the forward strand.
CCATGTTGCAACAAGGCAAAAAACTACATGAAAATAATTAAAATAATTTTTTTTTTTTGAATCTACAAGTATTCTCTAAGGATCAATAAATGCACGTGTAAATTTTCATCGGGACAACTTCAACGGTTTAAACGTTATTGCACATTATAAATGACGTCAAAAATCTCGCTCTAGACCAGACGACTGCCTTAAGCGAAATGGCGCATGTCCGAACGGAAGGACACGGTTGCCATTGTACAGTCAATCAGTTTTGTTTTTTAATATCGATAGACAAAAAACGATTTACTGTATTCATTTCGGCCGATGAATTCTGTGGCGGCGATTTTTGGACCGCCACAGACTCAGCTCGAGCCTCAATAAATAGTTCGTTCGAGAGAAAGTCCTGTGAACTTAAAAAATTGTACGCGAAAACGAGCAAAAGCACGAACGAGTTGATCCAAACAGAAAATCGAACATTCTTCGCCGTTCTCTGTCCTGCCTGTCCTTATCAATAAATCATCACACTCGTAGATAAATCGTTACGTTACTTACGAAAACTACGCGACATATCCTGCCTCATTTTTGCCACTAACGCTTCAAAGTACAAAGAAAAATCGCGACACCTGTCTAAAACCCTCCCTCGCCCCGCCTAAGCTCCACGAGATACGCTCATGGTCCACACGAGCATACTGGGCCCTAGGCACACTTAGAGAATGGGCCTCCCTGCCAAAGGAGGCGCATCACGCACACTTACAAACGGTTTGTCATACTCGCTTCGTCATTTCCGGTAAACTTCGCGGAAGCTACCCCGCGAAAGCTTTCCAAAGGACGAGGCGAGTTTGACCGATTAATGTCTATTGAAGTTCTCGAAGGCCGTGCTTCTTAATGATAATTCTGAAATGCCTCAAACGGATTAGTAAAAAATTTCTAAACGGACCAGAGACTCGAAATTCTGAGCTAACTATCAAAGACTCTAAAAATCATCTCCTTGTGCTTATTGAAGTGAAAAATTAATCGCGAATCACGCTCTGCCCTCGTGCAATACCCACATCTCAAGAAAATTTGTTCCTTTTGTTAATTTCCCAAATATCGAAAGTAATGAGTAACCGTTCAAAATTGCTCGTATACTCATATAATACGAGGCAAATCGTTTCTCCGAGAGGAGTGACGGCTTTCCTAGGAGCTTCCGAGCAGAGTGAAGCTTTGCCGAGAATTTGAATAATGAAATTTGCAAATTTGCTGACGCGGAAGTACGAGTAAAAAAAAAGGCACGAGAAGGGTGAGAGCAGCGACGGTGATTCGACGAAAATAAATTTTTATAACGCATGCATTTTACGAGAATTTTGGTGAATAAAAATGAAGAAAGAAATAATTCGATGTCAATAGGATGATTCAAAATTCCCCGATCCTGCAAATAACGCGATGCAAAAGGTAATTCTACTTTTCGATTCAAGCGGAATGATGATCCCCAAAGTGGGATCATATTGCTTAGGCCATATGAGCTTATTTACGTCGATTGTGAGTTTGCAAAGTGCCTGGGTGCGATTCTCCATAATGGAGTCTCGCCAGCTGGAGGAGCCGTTAAAATATCCTCGTCGTTGGTGTGATCGAGTCAGAGCAAACGAAAAATCGAAAATGATCCTATGATCATTTTCGATTTTTCGTTTTCGATCGCGTAGATTGAGATCACTCTGACGAGAGCACTGTGCCACGCGCGAAAGCTCTTCCCGGTGTCGATTCTAAAGATACTTTTCTTTTCGTATCTTTCAGCCATCAGTAAACGAATTAAACAATTATTTACCGATAAAATTAAGCTTTCCGTCAAAACATATCGAGCTTCAAAAATTTCGAGCCTCCTGGCAGACTTCTTAAAACATCTTTTTTCCCAACCATCAAATTTTTTTGACGATAATTAAGGGAAAAAAAATAAAAAAATAGAAAACAACGCGAGAAGAGCGTGCCCTATTCAGCTAAACGTGAAATAAACAAATGAAATATTTTGGGCCACTCGCGACTTCACTCGTCATGTCGAGAGACCACTTTCGTGTCTCTCGATATTTCGGATTAAAATCGTGGTCACTATGCAACGGCCATAGGGATAAAAAAAACAATACAACCGAGAGCTCCATGCCGGATCGGACCTTTCGTCCTACGGCATTGCCGGAGTTCGGAGGGATTTACTAAATTAACGATACCGTCGAAGGGGAAACGTCACAATCCAGATTTTCCTCGTGACATCACAATCCAGATTTTCCTCGTTACATCACAATCCAGATTTGGTAGGCTGGCATTTGCACTAAACGTATTTTCACTAAACTCATCTGCACTGAATGCCAAGAGAGGCCGCAACAAGTTTAAGCCGGGAAGCATCCTGTTATGAAGGCACTGGCACAACAATATCGCACAACAATATCTTTTCTTTTTGTCAACGCTATACTTTATTTCTAAAAACTATTACGATACATAAAACTTTTTATTACTATACTTCACTGTAGAGAAACATTACTCTAGATTTGAGAGCACGTGAAAGGGAATAAGAAACTCTAACAGCATTGGCATAATGAGGACCATTGAAATCTGCGTAGCATTTCAGGAACATATGCCAAATACGCGAGTTTAACCGTGCCACAAGAGAATTACTACGGTATTGTAACTTCTAATTCGCCGGATAGGACTCGCGAAAATTGTCTGAATATAAACGAGCCAACACATTTACACGATGCCTGAATATTTTTCGGCCAAATACCATTCTGGTAATTCTGCAGATACAGCAACAATTAAGAAAGAACACCACTGTGACCCCCTGTTTTTTTTTCACATTTTTCAAGAATTTTTTTTTGTGGGAAAAAAACGAGATATTCGAAAACTTTTTTTTGGGTTTTGTTCCTTGTTTATTAATGTATCAAAAAACATTTTTTTCACATTTTTCACGCCGCATGGTGGCGCCGGGGAAGCTCTCGCGTCAGGTGCTGTCATTTCCGCGGCACGCAGCAGTACTCTCTTCAACGTCGATCTGAAAAAAAATACCGAATGTTTTCGTTAATAATATGACATTTTGAAGAGAAGTACACAGGGATTTGGAAAAATAGGCACGACTTTGAAATTAAAGTTAATTTCAAAGGCGTGCCTATTTTTTTTAAAACAATATTTTTCCAAATCCCTGTGTACTTCTCTTCAAAATATCATATTATTAACGAAAACACTCGGTTTTTTTCTTCAGATCGACGTTGAAGAGAGTTCTGCTGCGTGCCGCGGAAATGACAGCACCTGACGCGAGAGCTTCCCCAGCGCCACCATGCGGCGTGAAAAATGTGAAAAAAATGTTTTTTGATACATTAATAAACAAGAAACAAAACTCAAACAAATTTTTCGAATATCTCTTTTTTTTCCCACAAAAAAAAATTCTTGAAAAATGTGAAAAAAAAACAGGGGGTCACAGTGGTGTTCTCCGTTAAATGCTCATTAGTTAGGGTGTGTATCCATCTATATCGTGCGTCTCAAATTTTTCGGATTTACGTTGGAAAAGAAAAGGAAATTACGTTACGTTACGGAAGAATTTACGTTGGGAAAGAAAAGATATTGTTGTGCGATATTGTGGTGCCAGTGCCGTCATAACAGGGTGCTTCCCGGCTCGAACTTGTTGCGGCCTCTTTTGGCATTTAGTACAGATGAGTTTAATGAAAATACGTTTAGTGCGAATGCATCTAGTGCAAATGCTAGCCGACCCCAGGCTTCCCTCATGAGTACAAACTCTGTCCGCGATTTCGTGACTCGTCCGTGATGAAATCCTGCAAGAAAAAAAAAATTTTTTCATTAATTATCAATGAATAAAAAGGAAAGAAAATATTCTCAAAAAAAAAAAAAACGTCATCATTAAAATCCAAAATATTTCAGTAGTTTTTTTTTGTTTTTACCAATCAAAAATTTATTAAATACGTTCGAAATGAAAGTGTTCGCTATAGTGAAACGAATTTTCACGAAATATAAAGACATCGAGAAAAGGAAATTGCATATCAATCTCGTAATAAACATCCAAATTGTTTAAACAATTTAGTTTTTTGCTTTAATTTGAAATTTTCAATCTGTCATACTTCAAAAGATTTGTTCGATCAGTAATTGTTGTTTCTCAGTGTTCGAGAGACTTCGTATCTTGCAATTGCAAATATTAAAAAATGTCAATTGCTTAAACAATTTAGACCGCATCGTAAAAGATTTTTCATTGTTCACGAGGGCACGAAGAGACGGAGAAGAATTACCAAACATCCCGTCGGCAAAATCCAAAATATTTAACGAATGTTTTTTTTTTTACAATTAAACATTCATTAAACAATTGAATCTTCGAAAAGAACGTTTTTCATCGGAAAATATGTTTCAAGAAATAAAAAGGGCGTCGACATACAAAATTGCCTATCAATTTCGTAATAAAAATCTAAGTTGTTAAAAAAATTTGTTTTTCTTGCTACAATTTGAAATTTTCAAACTGCAATATTTGAAAAGATTTATTTAATCGCAATTATTGTTTCTCAGTGTTCGAGAGAGTTCGCATTTTGAAATTATCAAATTTCAAAATATTTGAAAAAAATTGATCGTTCAAATAATTTGGGCTGTAACGTAAATGATCTTTTGTTATTTACGAAGACACAAAAAGGAAGAAAAATTGAAGCGAAAGCAAAAATTGCGTTGCAATCTCGTAATACGAAATCGAAATTGTTTAAACAATTTTTTTTTGCAATAATTTGAAATTTAGCAAGATCGTAAATGTTGCTTCTTGGAGCGTGAGAGAAATTACATCTTGGCATCAGTGTAAACGGCAAACAAATCTCGTCATGATAATCGATATTGTTTAAATAATTGTTTTTCCGCGATAAAACATTTTTTAACTGCAAGTTTTCAAACATATTTATCCAATCGGATTGTTTGTCGACGTTTGAGAAACACAAAATTTCGTCTTTAACTTAAGGTAGTAGTCTGGTAACTTAAGCCGATTTTCATGTCTTTTTTGGAGGGCGTTTTTTTGTAGGAAAATAAAAATGAATCGTTTTGGATATTGAGGATGTTTTTATTTACATATTAAAGATAGAAAAAAAAATTTTATTGAACAAATTTAATAGGTTATTATTATTATTATTATTGATCGAAGTTGGCACCTCGAAAAAAAAGCGCGTTGGTGGCCCCGATGATTTTGGCTCTTGATGTTATCTGAAATAAAAAATTCCTGATAATTCTTAATCTATAGACATGTCTTTCTGATCGGAACTACTGAAGTTAAATTTCATGGATAAATAACAAAATGGCGGACTTTGGGAAAAAACGTCCTTGTCCATTTTGTTATTTATCCATGAAATTTAACTTCAGTAGTTCCGACCAGAATGACATGTCTATAGATTAAGAATTATCAAGAATTTTTGATTTCAGATAACATCAAGAGCCAAAATCACCGGGGCCACCCACGCGCTTTTTTTTTCGAGGTGCCAACTTCGATCAATAATAATAATAATAATAAACTATTAAATTTATTCGAAAATATATTTTTTTGTATCTTTAATATGTAAATAAAAACATCCTAAATATCCAAAACGATTCATTTTTATTTTCCTACAAAAAAACGCCCTCCAAAAAAGACATGAAAATCGGCTTAAGTTACCAGACTACTACCTTAAACTTTAAATTGCATAAAAATAAGCAATTGTTCAATTAATTAACATTTTCATGAGGAAATTTCGTTGTGATTTATTGTCTCGATGCCAAATTTATTGTTAAAAGTATTGAAATAATTACAAATTGTCGAAAACTTGGTCATTGCAAAACTGAAAAAAACGAAAAAAGACAAAGAAAAAAAACATTTATTCCCGATGAGAAAACTCGAAAGTTATAAGAAATATACATGTCTATTGTCGAGCAAGGTTGAAAGAAAGAAGGAATGAAATATTTCGAAGCCAAATAAAATAAAAATTCTAAAACGTTGGTGCAGCTCGAGTCGTTGAATCTCCGAAAAGTGGATCGCTACCTCGGCTCGGCTCGATCTTTCTCACTCTCTCTCTATGTATATATATTCTACCCCTACGGAAAGCGTTCAGTGAAAAAAGGACAAGAGAAAAAATCACCACTGTAATGCAAGTATTTTTTCTATCTTTTTTTCGCTAACGCGTTTTGCCGCGATGAGATACAAACAAAGAATGGGCGAGAGAGAGAGTGCTCGGTGGTTAAGAGAAAAACAAACTGACCAACCCCGTTTTTTCACATTTATCTTCGTCCATTTTGTTGCGATATTCAACGACTAGAACGTTCGAGTTAATCGAAGCGTTAATGATGTTACAGAATTTTTCATTTATTTCACTTTGGAAAATCTCGTTTTTTCCGTGTCTACAATTATTTCAACGCTGAATTTATCGCCACGTAATGGCGATAAAAAAAACACGAACAACGAAAGCTAATGTATGTTTTTTTTTTTCCACAAAAAAACAAAAACTACAATACATGAAGATTGAAATAAAATTGTAGTCTCGCGGAAAAAAAAATGTCTTCCGGAATAAAAAACAAAATGGTTGACTCACCGAATCTGAAGTTCGTGGGCTGCTTCGCGGCATTTTCGTCGCGCTGCTCGGCCGCTTCACGGCATTGTTACGACGCACTGACTCTAATAAAAAGCACTGACTCTAATTAACACCGCTTACACGGCCATTTAAATTTGTCTGTTTGGGTGTCTATCAAATTTTTCGTACTGCTTCGCAACGACTCGGCCATTCGAATTTGTCCGTTGGTGTGTTTGTCAAAATTTTACGCACTGCTTCGCGGGATTTCGCTCGCTATCACGACGCACCGACGCTAATCAACAGGTTACCCACTGTTACGTTCGTATTTCTAGCTAGACCCTGCGCGCGCTTGCCAAATTTTTCTAGTTACGTTTCACCGATACGATGCGAGGAGCTCCGCGCTCTGTCCGTACGAGTTGCCAACTGACTCGGCCCTGTGGCGCTGTCGTCGCGTAGCTCCTAGTCGACACTCTCGCCGGCCGGCCGGCGAGTGGTGAATGAGTAGGGGAGAGTGGGGAAAGAGTGGGGGAACTGACTATTCGCGCACGTACCACGGATATCAAAGCCCCGTACATATTTACGCACAATATTATTTATATCACGACGATAGTTTATCACGAAAAATATATAATTAATTAACAATGGAGTGGAAGAAAGCTTTGTATTTTCTTTTGTAATAATAAATATCGCTTGGTGTCACTCTCTCTCTCGCTCTTTGTCGTCGTCCAACGTTGTCCAACCGAGTGATTCCGAAGTCTCTTCACGCGATAACAAATCGTTCGCGATAAAAATTTTTTGGTAAATATGGGGCAAAGAGGACCCACTTTCGATTGACTTGCCTTTAATATATGTTGTGTAGGGACCCTTCCTGAACAACTTTTTCCTCTGACACCAATTGGGGGTCGTGATTTATTAAAAAGTTATTGACAAATAAAGTTAATAATTCATATAGCTATTTTCCTTATACCAGCCAGTCCTAATCATCTTGTCCTTCACATTTGTTGTTACGAATACACCCCTCAGTAGCATACAAAAAGTTTTATCCGTCGCTCATTGTTTGTTAAAAAGTTATTAACAAAAAAAAATTTCATAAATCGAACATGAACTACTTGTTCTAATGTATGGTGAACAGCACACGCATGAGAGGGGGGGGCTGCGCCACCCTGCGATCCTCCACTCACCAGTCCAACGACAAACCAAAAACAACCCAAAAACAACGCAAACAAACATATAAACAAACGATTATTTGTTTTATTCATTATTTATATTATGAAGCGGATACATGGTACTCATAATGTCGAAGAAATTGTCGATACGCTGGTCGACAGTTTTGGATTTGTTTGTTTATTGGGTTTGGGTTTTTTTGGTTTGGGTTTGTTTTGGATTTGTTTGTTTATTGGGTTTGGGTTTTTTGGTTTGGGTTTGTTTTGGATTTGTTTGTTTATTGGGTTTGGGTTTTTGGTTTGGGTTTGTTTTGGATTTGTTTGTTGGGTTTGTTCGTTTGGGTTTTGGGTTTCTTTGTTTGTTTGTTTGTTTGTTTGTTGAGTTTGTCTGTTTGTTTCTTTAGGTTACTGGGGTTGTTTTGGGTTGGTTTTGGTTTGTCTATGGGCTGGTATGCGGCGGGGGCAGGGGGGCCGCAGCCCCACCGGTCATACGTGTACTGGCCACCATGCATGTATTTCATATTCTATTTATGAATTTTCTTTTGTTAATAACATTTTAACAAACAATGAGGACGGATAAAACTTTTGGTATTCTACTCAGGGGGGTATTCTTAACAGCACATGTGAAGGACAAGATGATTGGGACTGGCTGCTATAAGGAAAATAGCTATATGAATTATTAACTTTATTCGTTAATAACTTTTAAATAAATAACGACCCCCAATTGTGTCAGAGGAAAAAGTTGTTCGGAAAGGGTCCCTAGACAACATATATTAAAGGCAAGTCAATCGGAAGTGGGTCCCCTTTGCTCCATATTTACCAAATTTTTCACCAAAATACGATGACCGAAAATTCGCGCAAGTTTCCGTCACGTTTTTCCATCCGTTAACACGTTCATTCGCTCTTTTTTCCGCTTCTTTGATCGCAACAACGAAAAGTACGGGCCAACGTTCGAGAGTAGCGTTCACGATACACGCTTCTCGGGTCTCCGCACTACGCGGGTCGAGCGAAGCTACGTGTACGGGGCGTTCCGTGGCAGCTCGACCAGTTGGTCGACCTTGACGCTACCGAATTTGATTAATTATTGGTTGCGTCACTGCACCAATCCGAAAAGATCATGGGAAACTTTTTCCAATTTTATCCACGACAATCTTCGGCTATTTTTGAAAATCTAAAAAAAAAAACTTCATTTTCAAATACTGAAAAAATACTAAAAAAATTATTTAGAGACCCTCCGCGAGACGACGTGTGGTCATTTAAATATTCCAATGAAACCGAGGGCCAAAATTCCGAATCGATTAAGCCCCCCATTGAACAAAAATGCATAAAAAATAATTATCTTGCGGTCAACTTGCTGCGGTCATATGACCGGCTCTCGTAAAATCAGTGATGCGTACTCGATAAGTTTTGTTTGGCGTTTTTTCGAGAAACGATAAACCAACAAACGTTCTACTTAATTCGTTTGGGACCTACAAACGATTCCGCATCCATTACACCCTCGGAAAACCTCATTGCGATCTGAATAAAAACTTTTCCGGCCACGTTCACACCATATTTTACTTGTGATTTCCTGTAAAAACTATCCACCAACAAACATTTTTTATTAAACTAACAAACGACCAACAAACGTTTAAAGAAAACTAAATTTCAAAAAGTCAATATCGACCGGGCAGGTTCCCCAAAGGTCCCCCCGACATTATATCTTTTATATCTGTATTACATCACCCTACATTACCGTCAATCGAGGACGATAAGCGATGCTACAAAACACTCAGAGAGAGCGCTCCAAGCTGGTTTCGGCGCGGCTCACTTCCGTTCCCATGACAACCCTCTCATACCCGATATAAACAAAACAATTTTGTGAACGCGCCGAGAAGCAGCGATTAAGTGAAAAAAATAAAATAATACTAATAATAAATAAGAGAATTATGAACCTCGGACGAGTGAAGATCGACTGTATCGTTGTCGTTTGTTATTTTTTATTCGCGACACCGCGAATTGCTCACGGTGACGGTGAAGATCAAGTTTTAGAATGGATTGAACCAGCAAGCTGTGCGAACAAAAATCAGTATTTTCATACAGATTTCTTCCAGTGTAAAAAGTGCTTCAACAATTTAGTACCGTCCGATGATGGTAAGTGGTTCCGCTGGCTTTCGTATTGTACTTCAATTAATCTCGCAATACAATTCGCGTGGACTCCATTGAATTCAAATAAATCAAGGTAAATACAGAGCAAAGGGGACCCACTTCTGATTGACTTGCCTTTAATATATGTTGTCTAGGGACCCTTTCCGAACAACTTTTTCCTCTGACACAATTGGGGGTCGTTATTTATTAAAAAGTTATTAACGAATAAAGTTAATAATTCATATAGCTTTTTTCCTTATAGCAGCCAGTCCCAATCATCTTGTCCATCACATGTGTTGTTAAGAATACCCCCCTGAGTAACATACCAAAAGTTTGATCCGTCCTCATTGTTTGTTAAAAAGTTATTAACAAAAGAAAATTCATAAATAGAATATGAAATACTTGCATGGTGGCCAGTACACGTATGACCGCAGGGGCTGCGGCTCCCCTGCCCTCGCCGCATACCAGCCCATAGAGAAACCAAAAACAACCCAAAACAACCCCAGTAATCTAAAGAAACAAACAGACAAACCCAACAAACAAACAGATCCAAAACAAACCCAAACGAACAAACCCAACAAACAAATCCAAAACAAACCCAAACCAAAAACCCAAACCCAATAAACAAACAAATCGAAAACAAACCCAAACCAAAAAACCCAAACCCAATAAACATACAAATCCAAAACAAACCCAAAACCCGAACGAACAAACCCAACAAACAAACAAATCCAAAACAAACCCAAACCAAAAAACCCAAACGCAATAAACATACAAATCCAAAACAAACAAAAAACCCAAATAACCTAAACAAACCAAAAACAACCGAAATAATCCAAACAAACAACCCAACTAAACAACCTAACCTAACAATTTAAACGAACCAACCCAACAAATCCAAAATAAACCCAAACCAAAAACCCAAACGAAAAATCCAAACCCAATACCCAAACCCAGCGTATCGACAGTTTCTTCGACATTATGTGTACCATGTATCCGCTTCATAATACAAATAATGAATAAAACAAATAATTGTTTGTTTATATATTTGTTTGCGTTGTTTTTGGGCTGTTTTGGGTTGTTTTGGGTTGTTTTGGGTTGTTTTTTGGTTGTTTTTGGTTTGTCTTTGGGCTGGTGAGTGGAGGATTGCAGGAGGGCGCAGCCCTCCTGCAATCTCTCATGCGTGTGCTGTTCACCATACACTTGAACAAGTAGTTCATGTTTGATTTATGAAACTTTTTTTGTTAATAACTTTTTAACCAACAATGAGCGACGGATACAACTTTTTGTATGCTACTCAGGGGTATATTCGTAACAACAAATGTGAAGGACAAGATGATTAGGACTGACTGGTATAAGGAAAATAGCTATATGAATTATTAACTTTATTTTTTAATAACTTTTTAATAAATAACGACCCCCAATTGTGTCTGAGGGAAAAGTTGTTCAGGGAGGGTCCCACACAACATATATTAAAGGCAAGTCAATCGGAATTGGGTCCCCTTTGCTCCATATTTACCTAAATCAATTTTTCACGATGATCACATTGGTAAATACGACAGTAATGATGAGTTGTTTCGGTTATCGAAAGTTATGTAACTCAATTCTATACAGACCCCACAGACAAACATCGCGAATATTTGTTCACTTTCATTCATATAAACGTTTATAGAGATTATATGAACCGTATAATGATGATATATGTTGGGGATGTACGCGATCATCCAGGATTTGGATGCGTTTGCGATAAATATAGTAAAAACGTGGCTGTAAAAGATGGAGATCCGATATGCGAGTTGTGCGAAGCGGGAAAAATTCGTACAACCGACGGATACGAGTGTATATCGTGCAGGAAACATGACGGCGGATCCTGCCGTTGTTTGGGAAATGAAATAACAAGTAAATATGGACAGTTATAAAAATATGATAACACTTGTATTATATGCGCAGCGTAGAGACTTATTTGATATCGAGGTTGCAGTTGAAAGAAGCTGGAACGGGACGGTTTTGGATATACTGCAATGTCTTCCATGCCCGAAAAACACATACGCGTCCTACGATCACAGACAATGTCTTCCTTGCACCGTCGCCTCGTTCACCGGCAATAGAGAAAAACGGACTCTTGACGATCCGTCGTACGACAGGTTCCTCAAATACTGTATACGAAAAAATGCTCCGGAAGATTGGCCAGATGTTCGAAATACATACACCATTAACTTCAGAAATAATAAAATGAGCGTCGATAGTTACTATTTTAGAACAGAGCTGCAATTTACATTTTACCGTTGCCAGGTAATTAATTCCGGGCATTTCGAACGCTGGTTAAAAATAAAATAACAAAAATGGAAATAAATTTTTTGAATTCGCAGAATGGCGTTCGAACGGCTTGCGAGCAACTCGCGAACATGTGCTCGTTGACGCTCTTCGACGCCAGTAGTATACCCTGCAAGCTTTTCATTCGTAACGCTGCCACGAATAATCCGTCCAAGCTTTTTTATCGAAAAGGCGAGGCACGTAGTATTTTGAATCGTCGAACGATATCGCAACGTTATACTCTCGATCGGAGAGATCCAGCGGTGAGAGTTTGACCTGTATGAAAATAATTTCAGCGAATAATGTCTCGAAAATGTAATAAAAATTACCATTTCAGAGCAACAATTTAAAAATTATCGTATCGAGATTCGGATTGAGAGGTCAGCTCGAAACAATCAGCGAGCCGATTTTGCCGTGTCCCTTTTTCAGTAATTTTCCATTCGGAGTGAATTTGTTGAAAAGATGCAAAATTCCGGCGATCGAATTGATTAACGCAAGAATAACATTTCTCGTACCGTATTTATCACATTTTGAGAAGACCAACGTCAACAAAATGCTCCTGCAGCCGTTGCCAGTACTCATTAAAAACATCAACGAACCTTTCGTGAGTGAGCATACGAGGGGAGACCCAAAGAAAACGGGAATTTCGTCATAATTTCTTTATTTTTAAATATTTTTACACCAAATTTTGATCACCTTCAAAGTATTCTCCTTTGACCACAACGAACCTCTGCAAACGATCCTTCCAATGTTCAAAACATTTTTTAAATTCACTTATCGGGATGTTCTTTAAGCCTTCCAGCGATTTTTGTTTTACCTCCTCCACAGTGGCAAAACGCTTGATTACTGCTTTGTTTCGGGGTCGTATCCATAGCACCACGATTCATCACCGGTAATAACCTTGGAAAAAAGTTCAGGGTCCTATTCGAGCTCATTTTGAAGTTCAAAACATGCCTGAAGTCGACGCTCCCTTTGCTCGTCTGTGAGAAGGCGAGGGACAAATTTGGCTGCAACTCTGCTCACGTGCAAATCTTTGGATAAAATCCTCTGAATTGAACTCCATGATATCCCAGACATCTCACAGAGTTGATCAATGGTACGGCGACGGTCTTCACGAATGAGAGCATTGATTTTGTCGACGTTTTCGTCACTTCTTGACGTTGAGGGGCGTCCTGAACGGGGTTGGTCTTCAATTGACATTTCTCCATTTTTAAAACGTGAAAACCACTCGTAGACTCTGGTTTTACTTAGGACAGCATCTCCATAAGCAGTCTTAAGGGATAACACCACTGTGACCCCCTGTTTTTTTTTCACATTTTTCAAGAATTTTTTTTGTGGGAAAAAAAAGAGATATTCGAAATTTTTTGTGGGGTTTTGTTCCTTGTTTATTAATGTATCAAAAAACATTTTTTTCACATTTTTCACGCCGCATGGTGGCACTGGGGAAGCTTTCGCGTCGGGTGCTGTCATCTCCGCGGCACGCAGCAGAACTCTCTTCAACGTCGATCTGAAAAAAAATACCGAGTGTTTTCGTTAATAATATGATATTTTGAAGAGAAGTACATAGGGATTTGGAAAAATATTGTTTAAAAAAAAATAGGCACGCCTTTGAAATTGAAGTTAATTTCAAAGGCGTGCCTATTTTTTTTAAAACAATATTTTTCCAAATCCCTATGTACTTCTCTTCAAAATAATAAATTATAAATTATAAATTATAAATTATAAATTTGGAAAAATATTGTTTAAAAAAAAATAGGCACGCCTTTGAAATTAAAGTTAATTTCAAATGCGTGCCTATTTTTTTTTAAACAATATTTTTCCAAATCCCTATGTACTTCTCTTCAAAATATCATATTATTATCGAAAACACTCGGTATTTTTTTTCAAATCGACGTTGAAGAGAGTTCTGCTGCGTGCCGCGGAGATGACAGCACCTGACGCGAGAGCTTCCCCAGCGCCACCATGCGGCGTGAAAAATGTGAAAAAATGTTTTTTGATACATTAAAAAACAAGGAACAAAACCCAACAAAATTTTTCGAATAACTCTTTTTTTTCCCACAAAAAAAAATTCTTGAAAAATGTGAAAAAAACAGGGGTCACAGTGGTGTTATCCCTTAAGCATTACAGTAGTTTCCGCGGCCGATTTCCCCAACAGGAAACAAAATTTCCCAGCCGCGCGTTGCTCTCGACAATCGGCCATCACGTTTTCGCCGAAATGGAAAAAGTTGTTTCACTACAAAAATTCCCACGAGCGAACCGATGCACTCACGACGACAGAACTTCGCACACTAACTCAGGAGACGTGTCCCCAACGGACACCTGGTCGAGCAATGGGTTCCCCCACTCTCCCTCCCCGCCGCAGCGCAATTCCCGTTTTTTTTTTAGTCCCCCCTCGTATATTAAATATACTAGAGATAACGGGAAAAAATTGTGATACGGTGCGCTCCAAAATTGTTTCCCCCTATGCAGCAGGACCAGGATGACATCGCGCGATGGCAACTGGTGAAAAGATTTTTCTTCATTGATAAAATAACTGGCTACAGGGCAATTACGAATTCGGAAAATGCAAGTTTCACGAGAAGCCCGCAGCTCCAAGTTCTCCGATATATAAAATCACTGAGTCTCGTGTGAGTTGGGCTACAAAAAAATGTGATATATTTATAGTAAACAACGACCGTGAATATTATATTAGAAGCACGAATAAAAAAAATAAAAAAATTATTATTTCAGTGTGAAGCTGCAGGAAAGAAGCGAACGGGGTAAAATATTTACGCCCCTTCTCGTTGTAGAGTATGCCGAGTTGACGAGCCGTGATATTATTGAAAACTCAGAGGTATCGGTGGAATATAGAGTTACATATGGTCTATCGGATGAAGAGACGATTAGCGCGATCGAGGTGCGTGATCTCCGTTCGAAACGGCATACTTGATAATTATATGATTGTGTTTATTATTATTGTGTTTGTACGCGTATAGGTATTTATTGGAGTATTCACGGGTCTCGCTGTGGCTTTCGCGGCTCTTAAAACTTGGAGTTACTGTCGTAGGAGTTACAAAAACATAGCGAATATCGCGACTATCATCTGGTTCCTTGTCTATTGCTTCGGTTCTATTGGAAATATACTGCTCGCAATATGTTCGGGATCCTGCATTTACACATTCGTATTTTATAAGGGACAAAAGGTTGTTCATATATTGCTTCCGAATTCCGCCAACGAATGGACCATAAGAGTCTGTACCATCGTCGCTTTTGCCTTCAAAGTAAGTGGAACTTGGTCAAGATTTAACGTAGTAGTGTGGTAAAACCGATTTTCATGTCTTTTTTGGAGGGCGTTTTTTTTGTAGGAAAATATAAAATGAATCGTTTTGGATATTTAGGATGTTTTTATTTACATATTGAAGATACAAAAAAAAATTTTTTTGAAAAAATTTAATAGTTTATTATTATTATTATTATTGATCGAAGTTGGCACCTCGAAAAAAAAGCACGCTGGTGGCCCCGGTGATTTTGGCTCTTGATGTTATATGAAATCAAAAATTCTTGATTATTCTTAATCTATAGACATGTCATTCTGGTCGGAACTACTGAAGTTAAATTTCATGGATAAATAACAAAATGGCGGACTTTGGAAAAAAAAACTTTTTTTTCCAAAGTGTTATTTATCCATGAAATTTAACTTCAGTAGTTCCGACCGGAATGACATATCTAAAGATTAAGAATTATCAAGAATTTTTTATTCCAGATAACATCAAGAGCCAAAATCACCGGGACCACCCGCGCGCTTTTTTTTCGAGGTGCCAACTTCGAACAATAATAATAATAATAATAAACTATTAAATTTTTTCAACAACATTTTTTTTTGTATCTTCAATATGTAAATAAAAACATCCTAAATATCCAAAACGATTCATTTTTATTTTCCTACAAAAAAACGCCCTCCAAAATAGACATGAAAATCGACTTAAGTTACCAGACTACTACCTTAAGCTGCGTACAATTAGTATATTAGGATATTAGGATGTTTTTATTTACATATTAAAGATACAAAAAAAAATTTTTTTGAAAAAATTTAATAGTTTATTATTATTATTATTATTGATCAAAGTTGACACCTCGAAAAAAAAGCGCGTGGGTGGCCCCGGTGATTTTGGCTCTTGATGTTATCTGAAATCAAAAAATTCTTGATAATTCTTAATCTATAGACATGTCATTCTGGTCGGAACTACTGAAGTTAAATTTCATGGATAAATAACACTTTGGAAAAAAAAGTTTTTTTTCCAAAGTCCGCCATTTTGTTATTTATCCATGAAATTTAACTTCAGTAGTTCTGACCAGAATGACATGTCTATAGATTAAGATATATCAAGAATTTTTGATTTCAGATAACATCAAGAGCCAAAATCACCGGGACCACCCGCGCGCTTTTTTTTTCGAGGTGCCAACTTCGAACAATAATAATAATAATAATAATAAACTATTAAATTTTTTCAACAAAATTTTTTTTTGTATCTTCAATATGTAAATAAAAACATCTTAAATATCCAAAACGATTCATTTTTATTTTCCTACAAAAAAACGCCCTCCAAAAAAGACATGAAAATCGGCTTAAGTTACCAGACTACTACCTTAAACCGCGTACAATTAGTATATTAGGATATTAGGATGTTTTTATTTACATATTAAAGATACAAAAAAAATTTTTTTTTTTTTAATTTAATAGTTTATTATTATTATTATTATTAATCAAAGTTGACACCTCGAAAAAAAAGCGCGTGGGTGGCCCCGGTGATTTTGGCTCTTGATGTTATCTGAAATAAAAAATTCTTGATAATTCTTAATCTATAGACATGTCATTCTGGTCGGAACTACTGAAGTTAAATTTCATGGATAAATAACACGTTGGAAAAAAAAGTTTTTTTTCCAAACTCCGCCATTTTGTTATTTATCCATGAAATTTAACTTCAGTAGTTCCGACCAGAATGACATGTCTAAAGATTAAGAATTATCAAGAATTTTTTATTTCAGATAACATCAAGAGCCAAAATCACCGGGACCACCCGCGCGCTTTTTTTTCGAGGTGCCAACTTCGAACAATAATAATAATAATAATAATAAACTATTACATTTTTTCAACAAAATTTTTTTTTGTATCTTCAATATGTAAATAAAAACATCCTAAATATCCAAAACGATTCATTTTTATTTTCCTACAAAAAAACGCCCTCCAAAAAAGACATGAAAATCGGCTTAAGTTACCAGACTACTACCTTAATGTAAAATCGGCAAATAACTGAGCAAAGAACAAATGATGAAATCGAGACTGTGTATGTTATTCAGACAGTAGAAATATTGGCACTGATGTATCAGCAACGAAGAGTCAATATATTTTTCATCGATTGGGAACAACCGAGAATCGCCGATACGGCCCCGTTGTTTGATAAATGGGATTCGCCACGAAAGTCACTCGGAAAATTGGCTCACGGCGCGGGTAGATTTCTCTCGTACGATGGGCGAAACACGGCCCAAACTGCGTCGGATAAAATTGCAGAACGAAGAATGAAATCCTCACATTCGTCGAGTACACCGAGCAGTCGACGATCGATCAACAGCGAAATACCGCTGGATCAACGTCGGGCCGAACCCTCGACAGCATCTGTATGCTCGGAAAGAAATTTTTCGATGGACGAGCACAATATCGACGACGAGAAGAATTATTCCGTTAGTATATGGAGAACTTGCGTCGTTGCTAACGAATGGCTCAGAATAAAAACAACGAGAAAAATTAATGTTTTGTTGCAAATAGTGGTTACGTTGATTGTCCTAGAGGTCAGTATACTCGGGAGATTTCAAAACTCTTCCTATTTTCGTAACACGTTTGCCCCCATAATGACCATATTAATTTAAATTAACAATCGTGCGTCGTTCTATTATTTAAGACTATAGGTGGCAAATATTGGTCAACGCCGATTCCCGAATTGATCCTCGAACGCAACGACCAAACGCTCTTGATCGATGCCAGCTTTACTCTCGAATATGCGGTCGGAATTTTTGTCTATCTTGTCGTTTATACCGTACAATGGTGGTTCTCGGTTTTCATCTATCAGAGATATATCAAGAATCAACTGCAGGAATTCGTCGATCTTTGTTCTATGGCGAATATTAGCGTTTTCATACTGTCTCATGATTTTTATGGCTACTATATTCACGGGAGGTAATAAATCATCCTGCCACCGGTGATCTCTAAGGCAGCGTACACTGAGAAAATAATTTATTTCGTGTTAACAAGTGAATGTCTACTAACTATTATCCAATGTTATCATTGTTTTATTTGCCCCAATTAAATGTTGTTTAGCTGAACGAAAAATTTATGATAACAAATATTTGTTTCATTATATCCGACAAAATTTTTGTTAACACTGACTAAATTTATTTCTCAGTGCACAAAATTTGTCGTTAATTTATATTTGTCCTGTGATCTTCAAGATCAGTCCACGGATTCGCCGATACCGATCTCCTGACATTGATCAAAGATTTGAAACGAGAGGAGAATAATCTTTGCGCTCACAGAGGACTCATTCCGGGCACGACCGAGCAGACTTTTGTTATCTCCGTATCAAAAACATTTCGAACATTCTACGACAGACTCGTGGGTTCACAAAACTCGGTTGGTGCAATATACACGTTGATACGTGAGATATTTTATTAGATATTTGTTAAATATATGCGTATAATATACTCCCACTTTTCAGAGCAATAGCAAATTTTTAAGGAGAAACGCTGCCAACATTCCCGCCGACTGGGACGAACGATGGAAAACTTACTTGAGACTGAGAACATTTTTCACGAGCTTCCTAGATCATTGCTACACCAACGTGGATTATACCGTGAGAGAGAGACACTGTCTTGAAAAAATGTGCGATTTGGAAATGTCGGATACCGACGAGAAATCTGTTTTTTATATCGGTGAGTCGGCCAAATCGTCTCTATTTCTCTCGCGAATAACGCGTATTTCGACCAGTCATCGCTCTCACTGATAACAATCTGATGTTTTGTTTTTTTAATTTGAAATCTCCAGACAACAGCTATTCGTTCGATAGAACAATTTTCTATGGCAACGAATGGACCCTCGCGACCTTCGAAATAACCGTATTTCTCCTAGTTCTCGTTCTCGGAGGTAATTACGTTCTCGCTTTGGTCGTTGCGCTTTTGGTAGGAAAGGCTGTAAACGCAGTTGTCAGATTCAACGGAAAACAACTCCTGGCTAGCAAAACTTTTGTCGATGAGAGATTCTTAGTCTCCTAGTGGCGGTACTTGTGCGTAGGATAAACTTTGCATTCCATTTAATTCAACGACCTTGTCCGTCGGTTATAGTTAAATTGTATTTCAATTATATAATGTAATCTATACTCTGCCAAATGCATCTTTTTTTTTTTTTTTCCCTATCGAATAAAACTAACTTTAATCATCAAAACTTCCTAATGATGTTCTTCTCCCGCGTGTTCTTCGTGATGGCCGTGACCATAATCGATACCAAGAGCTTTTTCCACACCGATCGTTAACAAGAAAGCACCTAGGCCGATTTTCCAGCCGCGAAAGATCATCAGTAGCCAGCGCTGTCGTATGGTTCCGTACTTGGGATGATACTTCCAAATGTGATTTCTCAGCCACGGATCCTTGAGTCCCTCTTTGGCAAGTTTCTCTTTTAGACGCATCAGTGGCTCTGCGTCTTCCAGTTTGTAAGAATCAGCGCTGGGTACCTTCATTCCAGCGAGGGGATCGTGATCGTGACCCATTTTATCTGGAAGCACAATCAATATTTATTTACGGGCTCTGTACGATCGTGATTAAGAGACATTTTGTGTGGACCAATAATTCGATTATTCCGAAAGACTATAACGCTACGAAAGGAATACCTTAACCTCGAAAGATCTGAACAATCTCAAATGACTATTTTTAGAGACAGTTTCAACAAATGGCAATTGATTTTCGCTGTCAAATCGAAAATCCGAGCGTTTGCACTCGATTCTAGCGTAAAAATAGGAGGACAAATGGTTCGTTATGTAATTTATATCAACCTCAATTTAGTAATTTGACGCGGATTAAAGGAAAACCCTTAAACAGCTGTTTGGTTGCCGAAGCAGTAAACTCAATATGTGTGATATGCACCTATGTATTCTGGTCGACAGGAGGCGATAGTGATACGTCCAGATCGATTAAGGTGGTTCACTAGGTAGGTAAAAGTGCTGCGTGTAAGTAAGTCTGGCGGCGGCGGCGGCGGCGGAGAACGCGGAGGCGGATGACGATGTGATGAATTCGGAATGCTAGTGAATATCGCGTAGAAATATAGTATGTGTACGTGTAGTATATGTCGAAAAAAAAGCGACGAAAGGTAAACTCGTGTAAACGTTTCGCGGTGGCGTCCTCCCACTAATGAAGAGCTCGCGCGTCCGTACCAAAAAAAAAAAAGGAAAGAATTGTTGCGTGGAAGGTGTGTGCCGTGTGTGTTGTATACCGCGTATCCGGTCGTCGAAAGTAAATGAGAAAATTCGTGATCGTAACCAGTTTTGTCCGTCCCCGTGTGTTAGTCCGTTATTCTTAAATTATTTCGATGTGGTACAGAAACTTGTACATGGCCAAAAGGGGCTGTAAAGCATAGAAAAAAAAAAAAGGAAAAGTACTGGCAGAAAGGAGTATGCGAGGTAAGCTCCAAAATGCAATGTGTCACAAGAACGAAATGCACGTTAAATTAACGTGATCTCACCGGTGTCCTTGATGAAAATTTTAAACCTATGACGGATCCGAGAGACGGAAAAATTTGTCAAAAATAACCGTCAGATCGAACACAGAATGCTGAAGCGTTTAACGGGACGGCAACAGGAGCACAGCAGGAGGCTAGAGACGTCGGACACGGGCAATCGTTCGTCCACGAAATCGCGGTAACACGTTATATTTTTAGAAATATACGATAATCAACGAGTATATAGAGAAAAGACACAAGCCACCTGGCAGATTGAACGGAGCTAGATAAAAAATAAAAAAAACGGAGCATTATGGCAACGACTCGGGAGCACTCGGAGCACGATCTGCGAGCTGAGATTGAGAGACTCTCGCAAGAATTGGATCTTGCTTCGACCGAAAAGATTCAATCGGCTCAATACGGACTGGCTCTTCTGGAAGAAAAATCTAGCTTGGAACAACGCTGCGGGGATCTCGAAAGTCTCTACGAGAACGCTAGGCACGAGCTCGAAATCACTCAAGAGGTGAGTCGCAGGAGTTTTCGTTCTTCGGACACGTACCTTCCTATTTGTTACAAATTTTATACTCCATTGTTGTTTCAGGCACTCGCAAAGTTTCAAACTACCACAAAACTCACGACGAAAAGTGGAATAGAGCAGGAAGAAAGTTTGCTCTCCGAGAGCGCAGCTAGAGAAACTTTTCTTCAGACTCATATATTAGAACTGGAGAATGAGACTAAACAGGTAAGAGCATCTCGTCTATCTCCACTGAGTATTTTTTTAAAATAACTCAATATTCGCTATTTATCGGAGGTAATTCATAAAATTGTGCGCTTTAAACACTTTGACAGCTGCGTCACGAGCTTGAGCGTGTTCAAGCCGAGCGCGATAACGCGCTTCAGGATCGCGAGGACGTTGGCAAGGATCATCTTCAGGCGGAATCCGAGCGCAAAAGTCTGAGAACGGAATTGCGCGAGGGTCGTTTTCGCGAGACGCGATTGTTGCAAGATTATTCGGAGCTCGAGGACGAGAATATCTCGTTGCAGAAACAAGTTTCGGGTCTACGATCGAGTCAGGTTGAGTTTGAGGGTGCGAAACACGAGATTCGACGATTGACCGAGGAGGTAGAACTTTTGAACAGTCAGGTCGAGGAACTCACGAGCCTTAAGAAAATAGCTGAGAAACAGATGGAGGAGGCTCTCGAGTCGCTGCAAGCGGAGCGCGAGGCGAAATACGCACTGAAGAAGGAACTCGATCACCGTATGAACAGCGAATCGATTTACAATCTTAGCAATCTGGCACTCTCGATACGCGGCATTACCGACGATCCGACCATGTGCAGCGACGGCGAGGATGACTCACCGGCGTTACGAAGAATCGAGGCCGATCTGAAGACCCAAGAGCCAGGCACTTCTACCGCTGGCAAACAGGTTGATCTCTTCTCCGAGATACATCTCAACGAGCTCAAGAAACTCGAGAAACAGCTCGAACTTGCCGAATCAGAAAAGTCGATACTGTCACAAAATTTGCGTGAATCACAGCACGCCGTCGAGAAGAGTCAGGGGGAATTACAATCTTTCGTTGCTCGAATAGTTCAGCTTGCCGCTCATGTTCAATCGCTTCATCATCTTCACTCGAAACTGCCGGAAAAACAAATGGAAGAAACGGCACTTGATAAACTTTCGCAGGTCAGTTCGTTGCGGGCCGGCGATCGGAAGTTTAATCGTTAGATTTTTCTCTTAATATTTTTCACTATTTTAACAGACGGTCGTTCAATATCACCAGTGGAGCACGATGTCGGCGCGCCAAGTCGAGCAACTTCAGAACGATCTGGCCGAGCTAGAACGAGGTTTAACCGTGTCTGACGCGACGCAACAATTGAGGACCGAACTTACGAATATCAGAAATCAGGTACATCGTTCAATTTTTTTTTTCGCCTCCTCTGTTGAACTCTCGACGATCCGATACTCGTAGTGTGCGTGGCAAACCCACGCCTACAATTATCAACGGATAAAATATTTTGTTTTCTTCTTTAAATTACAAAAATATCCGTTGCGTCGACGATGCCTACCATTGACCGATTGAACAAATATTATACACGTAACAGAGATCGCCGATTAAACGACATAGTGCGAGGATAGATTTTGAAAGGACATTGTGCCGTTTCAGATTCCAGTGTCAGGGAAGAGTCTTCAGGAAAAGGTTGGAGCGTGTGGCCCTGTTTTTTTTTTCTTTTACTTTTTTCAACTTTCTTTTGTTACGTATTTACCTCATACGCTACCTTATACACCATTATTACGTTGTCCAAAATAATCATAATCAATCACTCGAGTTTTACTTTTTTTTCCCCTCTAATGGACGATGCAACACGTTCACGAAACGTACTATCTTTTGTACCATTGGCTTTCTCTCGCTCCGATATCCTAACAGCGTCTACTAGGTGATGCCGCCAGCTTTTGTCACATTTCGATGCTCTCATGTTCTCTCCAGCTTCTGTATATATGTACGGATATCGATAACAGCGCGTATAAGCATAACTTCGATATGTGCTGATACCGACAGGATTATAATAATTGTTTACCCCTTCGCGTATTGAACACGTCGATTCGATCATTGATCTCTCTTAAGGTAGTAGTCTGGTAACTTAAGCCGATTTTCATGTCTTTTTTGGAGGGCGTTTTTTTGTAGGAAAATAAAAATAAATTGTTTTGGACATTTAGGATGTTTTTATTTACATACTGAAGATAGAAAAAAAAATTTGTTTGAAAAAATTTAATAGTTTATTATTATTATTATTATTGATCGAAGTTGGCACCTCGAAAAAAAAGCGCGTGGGTGGCCCCGGTGATTTTGGCTCTTGATGTTATCTGAAATCAAAAATTCTTGATAATTCTTAATCCATAGACATGTCATTCTGGTCGAAACTACTGAAGTTAAATTTCATGGATAAATAACAAAATGGCGGACTTTGGAAAAAAAAACTTTTCTCCAAAGTCCGCCATTTTGTTATTTATCCATGAAATTTAACTTCAGTAGTTCCGACCAGAATGACATGTCTATAGATTAAGAATTATCAAGAATTTTTTATTTCAGATAACATCAAGAGCCAAAATCACCGGGGCCACCCACCCGCTTTTTTTTTCGAGGTGCGAACTTCGATCAATAATAATAATAATAATAAATCATTGAATTTGTTCAAAAAATTTTTTTTTTGTATCTTTAGTATGTAAATAAAAACATCCTAAATATCCAAAACGATTCATTTTTATTTTCCTACAAAAAAACGCCCTCCAAAAAAGACATGAAAATCGGCTTAAGTTACCAGACCACTACGTTAAATCCAACCGTTGGCGATTTCCACGTATACGCAGAGCACGGCTCGTGATCGTTGTGCTTTTGAAATGCGCTTGCGATTGAACGTACCGTTTCATGCGATATTAATGGATTTTGTCAACTAATTAATATATTTATACGATATTTATACGACGGGATATGCGCTGGTACATATCTTTGATTGTGCGTCGCATGATTTCGAGATCTCGCTGCACGAAGCTCGAAAATTAATAACGCACCGAAAAAAGACATTTCTGTTTTCATTTTTTTTTTTTTTTTACATCAGGATGCCCCTCGCTGATTCAAACTGTATATCGACGTAATCCGACAGCCGAATGTGTCTCTTAGCGCGCGTCATTAATCTCACACGCAAGCATACCCGCAAAAAATTGAAGAATGTTCTTACCCGAATACTACCTCTATCTAATTGGCGTCACAGCAAACGATCGTCTCTAACGTTGGCGATTGCCCCCATCCTCTTGCAGTTGTTGGACGCGGAGCACAAAAATTCTCAGCTCGAGTCGGACATCGAGATTTTGTCAAAAATCGCTTCGGAGGCCGGAGGTTCATTGGACTCGGCACAAAACGATTTGCAAAATATCTCGGACGAACTGGCGCAGCTCTACCATCACGTTTGTACGGTAAACGGTGAGACTCCGTCGAGGGTTGTTCTCGATCACGAGAAAATTGAACCCTCGAAAGTGGAAAACGAGGAGACCGATGATGGTGAGAGTAGCGGCAAGATCGAGTGGTTCAAGACACTCTCGAAGACGGATTTACCGATAAAGGATCTCGAGGGACTCAGCAAGGCCAAGGAAATCAGCAAACACATCGAGACAGCGATGGATCAGATAAAACATCTGAGAAACGCGGTGGAGCATACGATTGCCATGTCCAAGCTCAAGGGCACTCAAGGAAACGTACCGAACGATTCCGAGTGTGAGTATTCACGATCAATGGAATAACGGGTAATGCGATAATTGTGATAATGACGTTTATGTTTTGTTTCAGCCTCGGGTAACGAGAACAAGGCCGGTGACGAGACGGATCTTCAGGAACAGGTGATCAAGCTGAAAGCTTTGTTATCGACGAAACGCGAACAAATAGCGACCCTAAGAACGGTACTCAAGTCGAACAAGAATACCGCTGAAGTTGCTCTGACGAATTTGAAGAGCAAATACGCCAGCGAAAAGAGTATAATCAGTGAAACAATATCAAATCTCAGGAACGAGCTCCGAAGATTAAAGGAAAATGCGGCGACCTTTTCGAGTGAGTGCAACAACCGGACTGCAATTATTTTTCGAGTTTTTCACCCGATCTTCGAGTAACGATTTTATCTCCTTTTCTCTCTGTCTCCCTTTCTCCATCTGTCGATCTATCTTTTATCTAACCATCGACAATCATTAATCGCATCGACATTCGTACCGTGTGTTTTGTCCCGTTGAAACAGTATTTATGCACATCGTATTACTAATATCAAACACCATTATCGCTCTTACCGCTCTTGGCTACTGCGTTAACAATTGTTGCCCGATAGCTTGAACACGCCTTCACTCTGTTCTTTCCGCTGTCTCTTCGTTCCATCACTCTTTCTCTCATGTTATTACCAAGCTAACAATGCCATTCTCAGGTTTGCGAGCCATGTTCGTCGCTCGATGCGAGGAGTACGTGACGCAAGTTGATGAGCTACAGCGTCAGTTAGCCGTCGCCGAGGAGGACAGAAAGACACTGAATCATCTGCTTCGCTTGGCCGTTCAGCAAAAACTCGGTCTGACAATGAAGCTCGAGGAATTGGAGGTCGATCGAGAGTTGAGAAATACAAGGCGACACGCATCCGGTGGAAATGGACGCGGTAGGGCCCGCGTGACTCAACAGACTAACCGTCCTCATATGGGACGAGATTTCTTCTAGAAGATGGTGAAGATGTGGAGCAAGGTGTTCTGAAGAGTGGTTAACACGATAAATTGAGCAATCTCCTCTCATCGTAATGGATTACGTTTTCGCTCCATCGATCGCTCCATGAAATTATGAAATTTCAGTAGATAGAAAGGCAGATCAGTTCGAGATTTTGTTCTTGATCCCCCTACGCTCCATGTCTGCTCCATCTACGATCGGAAAAATTTCGGTCCACTGTTACAAAATTTCGTTGTTTGAGGATGCGAGTGAGTACATTTTTTACTAAAAGAAGAAAAAAAAAGATGGGGAAAAAAATCGACGGCGGTAAAACCCTGGAGCTTGCCTCGCTCAATGTTGCGCGGTTAAATGTTGAGACGTATATAATAATAATATACGGTTGATAGTCGTACACGAGAATTACGATCTGACGTTACGCGCAGAGACAATATTTATAACGGAACACGTACGAAACGAAAAAAAAAAAAAGTTTAGAGTTTGTAATCAACTTAGATAGCGAGGCATTATCCGACGCGAGATAATTAAAGTTGACGGTATTTGGAGAGTAAAACGTGATAGGGAAATAGAGAAAATCGAACGATTAGTACGCGTCTCGATATCGGGTCGTCCATTTATAGAATTTTAGAATTTTTATATACTTAAAACAAAGAAAAATGAGAAAGCTCTTAGATGTCTCGTCCAACGCAAACCTTACTTGGCAATTTAACGATCAAGTTTATTAATTCCGTCGAATCGTCGAACGGTCCTCGCGTTATGAATAATTTTTATTATTTTTCGAAAACGACATTCGAAGGAAATTCGAACCGTCGGAAACATACACCGTGACAATGAAATCTCGTACCGCGCCCGTTTCAAAGTTATTGGAAGACATTTATATTAATTGTTCATTTATGTCGACCAATTTCTCCGATACGCGTCCATGGTACAAGAGATTGTTAAATTTTTTTATTCAAGGATTCGGCCTAGATGGGCCACGATGAAATTTTTTAGTATTACAAACGCGTATTATGTTTATTTATACATTTTATATTATTCACATTTTATTATTATTATCGCTTTTAAACGAAAGCTAGAAGATAATGTTTGTCTTCTCCTTTAATCGGCATCTATATCTATGTCTACGAGATAACGCGCCGCTCAAGTATCGTTCAATGTATCCTTACCGTCCCTAAAAATGAAATACGCAAAGAAAAAACAGCCGAAATTGTCGATGCGGCATCGTCCACTATAAATATATGGCCTTGCAAAACGGATTAGAGCGTGATTCGTACATTACGGAGAACGTTAAATGAATTGGTGTTATAAATTTTATCAAGCATGTTGAACACTCGTCGCTGTGGGATATGTCTCGAAACGGCCCGAATTCGTGCAAAATAATGCAACGTAACGTTGGGTTATCGTTGTGACTAAATAATATCCGTGACACTAAATTTCTCCTAAGTATTTTATCGATAACAATATACCGAATTGTATATTAACATTATTTACCTAATTGTACACAAATGAATTAATTAATGCGAGTGTTTCAACGTGCGGCGCTGCATAAAAGCGATCTGTTGTGTCAATGCGATAACGAGGATTATTACAATCGCGCTATCGACTAGATCGCGGAATATAAAGGCTTTTTTTTTATGTTTGCTCCGTTATTAACTAACACATTATCTGCACGAAATAAAAGCACGTTAACGATATTTTTTAAATGTCTTATCATTTAATTGGCAGCTGTTTTATTGCATATATTATTACAGCCGGGGGAGCAATTTATCTCTGTACATGTCCGATAACCGAGCCAGTCTCAGCGGATCACCGTCCCTTATTCCCTTCCTCTCGCACTACCATCGACCGAGAACGTGACGCCAAAAAATTCATTTATTTTTTTCGTTGGCCGCAAATAAATTATATATAAAAAAAAGAAAAAGAGATTTCTGCTCGCCAAATTCTCGCCTTGTTATTACCGTCCGCGAACGTGTTACCTGGGTAACGGTAACCGGTATTCCGGATGCACGCAGAGGGTCCAATTTCATCGGAATCAATTCGTCAAAACTAGAACCTTTCCTCTCTCTCTCTCTCTCTTTTATTTCCATATACTGTCCTGTTTATTCGCTCAATAAAACACGCCGAAAATTTCCCTTCACAGATTTCCATATTATTAACATATAAGAGAGAATGTTGATAGAACTAGTTTGGCGATTAAAAAAACGAGTAAATCGAGTGCCTCCGTTTGGTGATCGTCCGATATTGATTTTTGATTGATAATAATTTATCACGATCTCGGAAAGATATATAACGCGTGCGACAAAGAATACTTAAGGTAGTAGTCTATTAACTTAAGCCGATTTTCATGTCTTTTTTGGAGGGCGTTTTTTGTATGAAAATAAACATGAATCGTTTTGGATATTTAGGATGTATTTATTTACATATTAAAGATACAGAAAAAAAAATGTTTGACAAAATTGAATAGTTTATTATTATTATTATTATTGATCGAAGTTGGCACCTCGAAGTTGGCAGCCCGGGTCCTAACTTTTTTTCTACCGAACCGATTGCTTACAAGTTTTAACAGGCCACTCTACGCACTTATAGTTCTCGTCGGAACTACCGAGAAATTTTTTCACCCCTAATTTTTTATTTTACAACCCCTTCTTTGCTAAAGTCCTTTTATTTTAGCAAAGAAGGGGTTGTAAAATAAAAAGTTAGGGGTGAAAAAATTTCTCGGTAGTTCCGACGAGAACTATAAGTGTGTAGAGTAGCCTGTTAAAATTTGAAAGCAATCGGTTCGGTAGAAAAAAAGTTAGGACCCGGGCTGCCAACTTCGATCAATAATAATAATAATAAACTATTACATTTTTTCAAAATTTTTTTTTTGTATCTTTAATATGTAAATAAAAACATCCTAAATATCCAAAACGATACATTTTTATTTTCCTACGAAAAAACGCCCTCCAAAAAAGACATGAAAGTCGGCTTGAGTTACCAGACTACCACCTTAAATAAAAAGAGACCGGTAAATATTGCTGGTCGCGGCTCAATGCTTGTTCGAAAAGCTCTAATTGCGTCCCTATCGGCGCACAGGTGTCTCCGTCGATGGTTCGTGCATTTGGTTTAGATAACGATGATAATAACAAATTTAACGATATCCTATCAATTATACACACACGCAAACATATATACATACATACATTGATACGCATATACGGTGTAGAACGTTGAATATTGGATTATTTATAAGAAAAAAAAAAAATGATTATTGTAACGTATGTGGATAAAGAGGAAACTTTTTTTTTCGTTCACCAGCAAAATTCGATAATGAATCAGATGGAGAACGTAGTAGCGTCTCGTTTCGCTCTATCTCCTCGCAAATTTCAAACTTTTATTATTCTGCATGTAAATCGAGTCAACGCTCGATGAAAGGTCGTCCAATAGTAATATATATCGACCGCAATAACGTTACTCTTTGTAAAACGCGCATGGATCCGCAATTGTATATATTGTAAATGCACATTGGGATCGTACATTGAAGTTTCATTTATGCCTCGAGCATCAATTTAATATCGAGTTGATATATGAAATTGAGGGTCCAGGTATCAATGGATTTCGATATAAACCCAATATTATACTATCAATTATTTTACCTAGAGTACCAAATTGTATTTTAAACGAATTAATCGTAATATGTTTATCTCCTTCTAGACGTTTTTAGTATTATACAATATATGAACAGTGCGCGTACCGGATACTATCCAATGTATAAAATACTATAGCCGCATCAGCACCGATATAATTTCATAAAAAAAAATATACATCTACGATTTTTTTCGGCACAGTTGACACAATTAGAGTTTTATGCCTCTAATAAAATTGCACAATGTGTAAACATCGATATGAAAAAGAAAAAATCGTGCCTGTTGAGTTGCTCGGCAGCGACAATAATTGTTTTAATTAATCGTAGTCGCTTCGAACCCTCTTAGAGATCTCGACGCGTTTTATTCTTTTCTGTAAGCGATAATAGGCAGCATATATTATATATCACTTATTGTTGTTGAAACCCATTCTTTTTGTATAACACAAACCGACGAGTATAATATAACCATTTGTAACAGCATTTTTTTTTTTAGACTCCAGAAGTATTTCTTGATCTCACGCGAATCCAACCCATTTTTTCAACAACGAGCGTGAGTCTAATCGATACTCGAAGAGCGGAACAACGAGATGGGAATGGTCTTTGGACGAATAATGATTTTAGTCTCAAATGGTTATAAAGAAATATCATTTTTTTCATTTATCCTCCAACTACGATAATTCGCCCGGACACTATTACTACTTTTTTTCCTATCCGTATTAATAAAAAAAAAAAAAATATATATATATATATATATTGGAGTATTATATAGGTGTAGCTCACCGGGAACTCACCCGAGCTCTCTGTATCTACTCGTTCAAAAATGGCAGCATTGTCGAAGCGATTTCGCGAATGGTTCAATGAGCTTTGCGCGACACTGACTCTGAAATATTCGGCCTCCGCTTTTGACACCCTCCACCGTTAACCGAGCAGGACGTCGACGACGAATGTCGCGCGCCTGTGATACCTATGTATACATAATATGTGATAGTCGGTTAAAACCAGAGGCAAAGAATAAAATTCGCGAATGAAATCCGAGTACTCGTACTAAATAAAATAAATGTGGTACGAACGATTTTTATTCCCTCACTATGTATAATATGGCTCTGGGTATTAACCTGAATTATTAATGGCAATGAAAATTAAACTGCTACGAATTCTTGGTGGTTTAATTTTTTTTTATGGTCGGAGGAATATAAATAAATAAGAAATATCAACGATTTTTATTAAAATGAACATTTTTCTGCGGTAATGGTAGGATAAGATAACCGGCGTTTGGGCCGCAGCGAGGAAGAAGTGACGCGCTCGTGACTCCGAGGAATTTGCGATTTTTGAATGTTTGCCAAAAACTAACTCCCCGGTCTCGTTCTCGAATTATCGAGTGTATACGCATAACATTGCGAGATAGAGATCTCACGATTCTCGCTTGAGGCTTACCTGCCGGGAGAGATAATACAATACATTTGTATCAATTGCGCGGTATAAAAAAAAAATACTACAGCTACGGAGGGTATCACGAATGGTGACCGTATTACTCGTGCCGTCGTGCCAAAAAAATTCCGAGACTCTTCTTAAAAAATATGAACAATTGTCGCTGGTGCAAATTAAAAGAATAACAACTCGTGCCAAAGCCAGACAGCGAGAGAAACGAGAGGAGGGAAAATTTGTCGGTAATACGCGCATCAGTAAGAAACTACAGTACCACTATCTATGTATGCTTTTTTATTTTTACTTTTCCTCCCAACTTTCAACTTGATGACAGGTATAGCTATTAGCGTACAGACTAATAGGACATCGAACCTTGGCCAAGACGTGTTTTCCTTCAGATCTCATACGGAGAGACGTCATGAAAAATAAAAACGCTATACCCCATTTCTTAAGGTAGAAGTCTGGAAAAAAAAAACTTTTTTCCAAAGTCCGCCATTTTGTTATTTATCCATGAAATTTAACTTCAGTAGTTCCGACCAGAATGACATGTCTATAGATTAAGAATTATCAAGAATTTTTGATTTTAGATAACATCAAGAGCCAAAATCACCGGGGCCACCCACGCGCTTTTTTTTCGAGGTGCCAATTTCGATCAATAATAATAATAATAATAAACTATTAAATTTTTTCAAACATTTTTTTTTTGTATCTTTAATATGTAAATAAAAACATCCTAAATATCCAAAACGATGCATTTTTATTTTTCTACAAAAAAACGCCCTCCAAAAAAGACACGAAAATCGGCTTAAGTTACCGGAAAATTTTTTTTTTTTTTCCAAATTCCGCCATTTTGTTATTTATCCATGAAATTTAACTTCAGTAGTTCCGACCAGAATGACATGTCTATAGATTAAGAATTATCAAGAATTTTTTATTTCAGATAACATCAAGAGCCAAAATCACCGGGGCCACCCACGCGCTTTTTTTTCGAGGTGCCAATTTCGATCAATAATAATAATAATAAACTATTAAATGTTTTCAAAAAATTTTTTTTTTGTATCTTTAATATGTAAATAAAAACATCCTAAATATCCAAAACGATTCATTTTTGTTTTCCTACAAAAAAACGCCCTCCAAAAAAGACACGAAAATCGGCTTAAGTTACCAGCAAAAAAAGTTTTTTTTTCCAAAGTCTGCCATTTTGTTATTTATCCATGAAATTTAACTTCAGTAGTTCCGACCAGAATGACATGTCTATAGATTAAGAATTATCAAGAATTTTTGATTTCGAATAACATCAAGAGCCAAAATCACCGGGGCCACCCACGCGCTTTTTTTCGAGGTGCCAACTTCGATCAATAATAATAATAATAATAAACTATTAAATTTTTTCGAAAAATTTTTTTTTTGTATCTTTAATATGTATATAAAAACATCCTAAATATCCAAAACGATTCATTAGTATTTTCCTACAAAAAAACGCCCTCCAAAAAAGACACGAAAATCGGCTTAAGTTACCAGAAAAACATTTTTTTTTTCCAAAGTCCGCCATTTTGTTATTTATCCATGAAATTTAACTTCAGTAGTTCCGACCAGAATGACATGTCTATAGATTAAGAATTATCAAGAATTTTTTATTTTGAATAACATCAAGAGCCAAAATCACCGGGGCCACCCACGCGCTTTTTTTCGAGGTGCCAACTTCGATCAATAATAATAATAGTAATAAACTATTAAATTTTTTCAAAAAAATTTTTTTTTGTATCTTTAATATGTAAATAAAAACATCCTAAATATCCAAAACGATTCATTAGTATTTTCCTACAAAAAAACGCCCTCCAAAAAAGACACGAAAATCGGCTTAAGTTACCAGAAAAACATTTTTTTTTTCCAAAGTCCGCATTTTGTTATTTATCCATGAAATTTAACTTCAGTAGTTCCAACCAGAATGACGTGTCTATAGATTAAGAATTTATATCTTTAATATGCAAATAAAAACATCCTAAATATCCAAAACGATTTATTTTTATTTTCCTACAAAAAAACGCCCTCCAAAAAAGACATGAAAATCGGCTTAAGTTACCAGAAAAAAAAGTTTTTTTTTCCAAAGTCCGCCATTTTGTTATTTATCCATGAAATTTAACTTCAGTAGTTCCGACCAGAATGACATGTCTATAGATTAAGAATTATCAAGAATTTTTTATTTCAGATAACATCGAGAGCCAAAATCACCGGGGCCACCCACGCGCTTTTTTTTCGAGGTGCCAACTTCGATCAATAATAATAATAATGATACTATTAAATTTTTTCAAACAAATTTTTTTTCGTATCTTTAATATGTAGATAAAAACATCCTAAATATCCAAAACGATTCATTTTTATTTTCCTACAAAAAAACGCCCTCCAAAAAAGACATGAAAATCGGCTTAAGTTACCAGACTACTACGTTAATTCGTTTCGCAATAACGAACGAGTGAGTGACTGTATACCTTCGTACGGGCACCCGCGATAGCTTTAACCAAGTTATCGTGTTTGAGAATTGTAAAAATTCGATTCAAAGGGCTATGTGGTGTATAAAATTTGTCGAATATCGATCGTCCAATTTAGAAAATGTGTGATAAATCGAAAAGAAAAAAAAATCGTATCACGAGGAATCGAGCGATAGTTGAGAAGTCGATCGGTTACGAAGAAAACGAGTACAGAGTCACAACCGTGTCGAATAGGAAAATTAGAGGAATTTCCGTGCATCAACTGATTTTTAGCGAAAATACGACTAGAAGCGTATATCGCTCGTACTTTGTACAGGTACTCATCGTCCGCGGGCCCGCATATTTACCGTATTTTTTTTAAATACGTTATACCTTGTATTATCGCGCGCGAGAGTTAAACACGGCTGATAGGTAGATAGATTGGCTCTCATCTTCGTCTCTTCGAGTCGTTGGCGGTGCCAAACTCGCGATCACCGTCGCAGTATTTATCTTTCTCTCTCTCTCTCTCTCTCTGGCCCGAGGCTGTTTCTTCGCGTTATACATGTACCACCTATTTATAAGTTCGAGGGTCGCGACTTAACCTTGTCCGCGACGTGGACCGCGGCGGATCGCCGGGCGCCTCACCTCATCCTCCACTCGTCACTCATCGTCGTTTCTCTTATTTTCTCTCTCTCTCAGTTTCCACGTGTCTCTCCGGTAATATATACACGTATTTTCGTTTCTGACTCTTCCACGTGTGCCGTATATACACGTATTTTTTCGTCACAATTAGCGTTAAGTCCCGGAGAGCATCGATGCAAAATTATCGAAGGAAAATATAGTAGGTACGGACGGCTAATGCGCAGCGGCGATGAGCACACGATTAAGGCGCGAAAGGCTCAATTGGCTTGCCCAAATTAGTCGAGTTGCCACGCACGACTTTACGTATCCGTTTTAACGCCGTAGTCTGGTCTAGAGCGAGATTTTTGACGTCATTTCTAATGTGCAATAACGTTTAAACCGTTCAAGTTGTCTTGATGAAAATTTACACGTGCATTTATTGATCCTTAGAGAATACTTGTACATTAAAAAAAAAAAATTATTTCAAATATTTTCATGTAGTTTTTTGTCTCGTTGCAACATGGTGCGCCGAAATCGGCGCCCACTCTGCACGATGTTGTATGCATCTGAAAAAAAAAATATATATATATTCTCAATCTGTATGAGCATTCCGAGCACTGGTAGCAGAATTGGTACTTAAAAAATTTTTTTGACAAAATAGCGGCCTGTTGAACTCTCATTAATGATTTTTCATAAATTTTCGGATATTCGACGAGTTATAAAATGTCGCCAAAATTATTGTTCGACTCAATAAAATTTTTTTTTAAGTAACAATTCTGCTACCAGTGCTAATGTGCAATAACGTTTAAACCGTTGAAGTTGTCGTGATGAAAATTTACACGTGCATTTATTGATCCTTAGAGAATACTTGTACATTTAAAAAAAAAAATTATTTTAAATATTTTCATGTAGTTTTTTGCCTTGTTGCTCGTGGTGCGCCGAAATCGGCGCCCACTCTGGACGATGTTGAATGCATCTGAAAAAAAAAATATGTATATATTCTCAATCTGTATGAGTATTCCGAGCACTGGTAGCAGAATTGGTACTTAAAAAAATTCTTTGTCAAAATGGCGGCCTGTTGAACTTTCATTAATGATATTTCATAAATTTTCGGGTATTCGACGAATTATAAAAAGTCGGCAAAATTATTGTTCGACTGGATAAAATTTTTTTTTAAGTACCAATTCTGCTACCAGTGCTCAGAATACTCATACAGATTGAGAATATATACATTTTTTTTTTTTTTCAGATGGATACAACATCGTCCAGAGTGGGCGCCGATTCCGGCGCACCATGTTGCAACAAGGCAAAAAACAACATGAAAATATTTAAAATAATTTTTTTTCTTTAATTCACAAGTATTCTCTAAGGATCAATAAATGCACGTGTACATTTTCATCAAGACAGCTTCAACGGTTTAAACGTTATTGCACATTAGAAATGACGTCAAAAATCTCGCTCTAGACCAGACTACGGCCTTAAGTACCAATTCTGCTACCAGTGCTAATGTGCAATAACGTTCAAACCGTTGGAGTTGTCTTGATGAAAATTTACACGTGCATTTATTGATCCTTAGAGAATACTTGTACATTAAAAAAAAAAAATTATTTCAAATATTTTCATGTAGTTTTTTGCCTTGTTGCAACATGGTGCGCCGAAATCGGCGCCCACTCTGGACGATGTTGTATGCATCTGAAAAAAAAAATATATACATATTCTCAATCTGTATGAGTATTCCGAGCAGTGGTAGCAGAATTGGTACTTAAAAAAATTCTTTGACAAAATGGCGGCCTGTTGAACTTTCATTAATGATATTTCATAATTTTTCGGGTATTCGACGAATTATAAAAAGTCGGCAAAATTATTGTTCGACTGGATACAAATTTTTTTTAACTACCAATTCTGCTACCAGTGTTCAGAATACTCATACAGATTGAGAATATATATGTATTTTTTTTCAGATGCATACAACATCGTCCAGAGTGGACGCCGATTTCGGCGCACCATGTTCCAACAAGGCAAAAAACTACATGAAAATATTAAAAATAATTTTTTTTGTTTTATGTACAAGTATTCTCTAATGATCAATAAATGCACGTGTGAATTTTCATCAAGACAGCTTCAACGGTTTAAACGTTATTGCACATTAGAAATGACGTGAAAAATCTCGCTCTAGACCGGACTACGGCCTCAAAGGAAATAGTCATATAATTTGACGAATATCATCAATTCCACGGAACGTATGATCTACCAAAACTAGCGGTGTAAAAAAGTGTCGCATCGCGCACCGTTCTTCTTCCCTGCGGGTATCGCGGTACGTGACACAGGACTTTTGCTCCAGCTTCCGAGGCTTTTCATCTCGAGGGGGCCATAGTTCGGATTTTCTCCCGAGTGAAAAAAAAGTGCCAAGAGTACCGTCGAGGCCCTTGTATCGGGCGCGCCGTACGGTCTTCGAGGGCCTTGCATCCGATTTAGCCATCGAGATCGGTCGTTTACGCGGAATACCGAGCTCGCTGGATATAAAGTTGTAAAAGCGACGGGGTCGACGAGAGAGAATAAAGCGCGCAGGGCCAGCATCCGTCGGTGATGTCGCCGACGGAGCGAAGGAGCCACGCCCTCGCGAGGAAAAGCTCCCCCACCAGAACGCCACCCCCGCGGTCGGCGACGGCGACGTTGAGCTTCTCGCTGGCACAGCCACCCAGCCGGACGCCCACCCATCCCGAGCCAGCATCCTGAACGGCAAACGGCGCGGACGTCGACGAAGACGGAAACGAAAGAGTGAGAAAGCGAGAGAGAAAGAGAGAGCCCAGCACGGGATCGAGCGGCCGCAGTCTCTCACCGAGCTTCGTGGTATAGGTACGTGTTGTGCTTTAGAAATTCGCAGAATAACACGCGCGGGTCATTCGCTGGTTGCTCTAAAAAAATACACGTTCAGTCGAGGTCGCGCCAAGAGCAAGAGAGAAAGAGAGAGAGAGAGAGATACAACGGGTACTGGTGTCGCACTCGCCGCACAGTTTACATCCGCCGGGTCTCTTTTCTCCGTCTACTCGGTCGGGCATCCTGACCCACCGTGAGTTTCGCGCTCGTGAGGCTTGATCGCGCGTGCTCCCTCGGCCCAACCCCTTCTTCGTCATTAGCATCGTCATTTTTTTATTTTATTTTTTTCTATCCCTTCGTATTCTTTCCACCGCTTGGTCCCCTTGGACCGCGTGTACGAGTCACAGTTACGAAGAAACGCGTAGTTGTTACATCCTCACATTCGTTATTCGTCGTAGACAGAGTATTTTTTGCTAGCGCGAGTGCCTATCTTTTCGGCGCTCGACGAATTTCATCGCGAGTGTTTGCTCGTCGTGTGTAAAGATATTTACAGCGAATAATATCTCATAGTACGGCGGGCAAACTCCGCGAGTTTTATTACTTGAGCACAAATTGGATATTTGTAAAATACGCTTTTTCTTACGGGGCTTATGATCGGAAACAAAGTGTTCAAAGAGATTTCGTAATTGTATATACTGTCTATACCTGTGCGCGTCGAAACGCAAGTGCAAAAGACCTTGGTCACGCCGAGTCACGATCGGCGGGGTTGATGATACCGGAGAGCCAGATGCATTCGCGCTTCCGTCTAATCTTCCCGAGTGAATTATTCGTCGTACATTTACCGGCGATTTTTTAGTAATTGTATCGCGACGTTTTTTCTTTCTTCAAAAAGTCCTTACTGTGCCTAATATAGAGTGTGAAACGGGAAACGCAACGAGAGTTGCGTCGCCCGATATCCGGTGTTTCAGTGTGCATGATCGGTGCGAGGAACGAGTGGATATTGTATTTTTTATTTATTTTTTATTTATTTTTTATAATCCCGTGTGTGCAAAGCTGTTGAGTGATCGCGGTTGATCCGCCGGGGCGCAACAGCGGCTCGATCAACGCGGTGAGTTGATTTTTAATCACGCCACAATTTCCTCCTCCAATTTACCTCTTTTTATCTCTGTGTATCAATTAATTGATCAATTAATCCCTTTTATTTTTCAATCGTATCGATTATTGTTAAGGTAGTAGTCTGGCAACTTAAGCCGATTTTCATGTCTTTTTTGGAGGGCGTTTTTTTGTAGGAAGATAAAAATGAATCGTTTTAGATATTTAGGATGTTTTTATTCACATATTAAAGATAGAACAAAAAAATTTTTTGACAAAATTTAATAGTTTATTGTTGTTATTATTATTGATCGAAGTTGGTACTTCGAAAAAAAAGCGCGTGGGTGGCCCCGGTGATTTTGGTTCTTGATGTTATCTGAAATAAAAAATTCTTGATAATTCTTAATCTATAGACATGTCATTCTGGTCGGAACTACTGAAGTTAAATTTCATGGATAAATAACAAAATGGAAAAGGACGTTTTTTTTCCAAAGTCCGCCATTTTGTTATTTATTCATGAAATTTAACTTCAGTAGTTCCGACCAGAATGGCATGTCTATAGATTAAGAATTATCAAGAATTTTTGATTTCAGATACCATCAAGAGCCAAAATCACCGGGGCCACCCACGCGCTTTTTTTTCGAGGTGCCAACTTCGATCAATAATAATAATAATAATGAACTATTGAATTTTTTCAAGAACATTTTTTTTTGGAAAAAAAAAAGCCCCTCGAAAAGCACCTCGAAAAAAAAGCGCGTGGGTGGCCCCGATGATTTTGGCTCTTGATGTTATCTGAAATAAAAAATTCTTGATAATTCTTAATCTATAGACATGTCATTCTGGTCGGGACTACTGAAGTTAAATTTCATGGATAAATAACAAAATGGCGGGCAAAATAAAAGGACTTTTTTTTCCAAAGTCCGCCATTTTGTTATTTATCCATGAAATTTAACTTCAGTAGTTCTGACCAGAATGACACGTCTATAGATTAAGAATTATCAAGAATTTTTGATTTTAGATAACATCAAGAGCCAAAATCACCGGGGCCCACCCACGCGCTTTTTTTTTCGAGGTGCCAACTTCGATCAATAATAATAAAAATAATAAACTATTAAATTTGGTCAAAAAAATTTTTTTTTTTAAAGAAAAACCCCTCGAAAAGCACCTCGAAAAAAAAGGGCGTGGGTCGCCCCGGTGATTTTGGCTCTTGATGTTATCTGAAATAAAAAATTCTTGATAATTTTTAATCTATAGACATGTCATTCTGGTCGGAACCACTGAAGTTAAATTTCATGGACAAATAACAAAATGGCGGGCAAAATAAAAGGACTTTTTTTTCCAAAGTCCGCCATTTTGTTATTTATCCATGAAATTTAACTTCAGTGGTTCCGACCAGAATGACATGTCTATAGATTAAAAATTATCAAGAATTTTTGATTTCAGATAACATCAAGAGCCAAAATCACCGGGGCCACCCACGCGCTTTTTTTTTCGAGGTGCCAACTTCGATCAATAATAATAATAATAATAATAATAATCATAAAACTATTAAATTTTTTCAAAAAAATTTTTTTTTTCAAAAAAATTAAAAAAAAAAAGCCCCTCGAAAAAGAAGCGCGTGGCCCCGGTGATTTTGGCTCTTGATGTTATCTGAAATAAAAAATTCTTGATAATTCTTAATCTATAGACATGCCATTCTGGTCGGAACTACTGGAGTTAAATTTCATGGACAAATAACAAAATGGCGGGCAAAATAAAAGGACTTTTT
Organism: Oxytorus armatus; assembly: GCA_958009045.1. NCBI lineage: Eukaryota > Metazoa > Arthropoda > Insecta > Hymenoptera > Ichneumonidae > Oxytorus > Oxytorus armatus. The sequence continues at coordinate 27,492,923 of OY253748.1, forward strand.
TTTCCAAAGTCCGCCATTTTGTTGTTTATCCATGAAATTTAACTTCAGTAGTTCCGACCAGAATGACACGTCTATAGATTAAGAATTATCAAGAATTTTTGATTTCAGATAACATCAAGAGCCAAAATCACTGGGGCCCACCCACGCGCTTTTTTTTTCGAGGTGCCAACTTCGATTAATAATAACAATAATAGCAAACTATTAAATTTTTTCAAAAAATTTTTTTTTTGCATCTTCAATATGTTAATAAAAACATCCTAAATATCCAAAACGATTCATTTTTATTTTCCTACAAAAAAAACGCCCTCCAAAAAAGACATGAAAATCGGCTTAAGTTACCAGACCACCTTGAGCCACTTTTCAATCAGTTATTTGTCTTTTACGAAATTTTACGTTATTTCTTGTGTCTTTCCTATGTGTCGGAATATCTTTATTTCTGTGCCCTGTGTCATCGTCCAAATTGTCACATCACGGTCCTTTCAGATAGGTTTTAGCTCCGTAGCTATGTTCCTCGATCGAAACGAGATGATGCAGAAAGAATCACGAATGAACACAATAGATGAGATTGGGTGGAGGGGGAGGGGGCAAAAGGGGCGAGTTGGGAACGGCATTGCCCTTATATATGGGCAATCTATTTGCCGTAACTAACGTACCGACGTAACGTGCCGACGAGTACATACACCGCGATTGACACGTGCGAAAGCGACACATCGAAGTACGACAATCACAGTCATTTTTTCTTTTTTTTTTTTACTTGAATCGTCGTCGTAAATAGGATTCATTTTTCCGATTTATTGTCAACCGCATCGTATAATGAAAATGATAAATAATCAATTTTCGATGAATCAGCGGAATTAAATTCGAGAATCAGCCAAAGTTTTCACTTGTGAAGAGGAAAGTGACGACGATTGATCTCGTGTATATTTTGGTAGGAATAAAAAAGAAGAAATCGCTTATATACGATTGTCCCGGCTCGTGGGGGAATTTATCGAGAACAGACTCTTCTGACTCTGCGAATTCCAAAGATGAATTCTCAATGCACGCTCGCACGCTTACGCGTGCTTTAAGGCTTGAATTTATTTATAACATCGTACGTATATGCGCGTATATAGCTGCCTCTGAATTTACGCTAACCCATCATTCCCGGCGTTTTTGATCAGGGACCATCGCACGTACGGGGTCTACCGACAACGACGCGGTAGAGCGGCGGATGCTCAAAAGGGAGATTTGTAGCGGGAGCTTTCGTGAAATTGATTGCGTTCGTATCGCGCGATAATGAATATACTCGATCACCGCAAATAACGTAACAAAAGCTCGTTCGGGACTGAATCGATGGTCGAGTTTTCGCGCGAAAAAAAATCACTTGGCCCGCGCATAATGTCGTACACGGGAACACACGTGCGTCGTTATTTATCCGCGTATACGCTCGCAGCGAGCCAACTTCCCGTCGAGTAGACGTAATATTTTCGCGTTTCAATGCGCCGTTATAACCCGATTGAATTTTTACTCGGCCTCACAATTGACGAAACGAGGCATCGGAGAGATTTAATTGAATCTAGGGAAGTACCATCGGTAGGATATATGCCGTAAACGCGCGCGGGAGCATAGCCGAGATCGGGAGAAAGTTTGAATCCGATCTGTCAGCGCGCAAGCACGTGTACAGTGTTCATCCACCAGCGAATTGAATTTTAATTGAATTCTCATGTAATTGCGTACTCTCGAGTGTCTCTCGAGTGTCGTACGTGCATACGAGGCGGGGACCCAAAAAAAAAACGGGAATTTCGTCGTAATTTCTTTATTTTTTAATATTTTTACAACCAAATTTTGATCACTTTCAGAGTATTCTCCTTTGACCACAACGCACCTCTGCAAACGATCCTTCCAATGTTCAAAACATTTTTTAAATTCACTTATCGGGATGTTCTTTAGACCTTCCAGCGATTTTTGTTTTACTTCCTCCATAGTGGCAAAATGCTTTTTTCTAATGTCCCTTTTGAGTCTGGGGAACAAAAAAAAATCACAGGGTGGACAATTGGTGTCATGCAGTTTTTGTTCAAAAACTTCTTTACGGAGAGAGCGGCGTGGGCCGGCGCGTTGTCATGATGAAGGAACCAGTCACTTTTGCACCAAAGATCTGCCCTTTTCTTCCGGATACTCTCCCTCAATCTTTTCAAAACCTCCAAGTAGAACTTCTGGTTGACAGTTTGACCTCGGGGGGTAAGAACTCCGCGTGCACAACACCTCTGCAATCGAAGAAACAAATGAGCATTGTCTTGATGTTTGACTTCACTTGGCGAGCTTTTTTCGAACGAGGAGAGCGAGGTGTCTTCTCCACTGGCTTGATTGCCGCTTTGTTTCGGGGTCGTATCCATACCACCACGATTCATCACCGGTAAACACCTTGGAAAAAAGTTCAGGGTCCTCTTCGAGCTGATTTTGAAGTTCAAAACATGCCCGAAGTCGACGCTCCCTTTGCGCGTCTGTGAGAAGGCGAGGGACACATTTGGCTGCAACTCTGCTCGCGTGCAAATCTTTGGATAAAATCCTCTGAATTGAACTCCATGATATCCCGGACATCTCACAGAGTTGATCAATGGTTCGGCGACGGTCTTCACGAATGAGAGCATTGATTTTGTCGACGTTTTCGTCACTTCTTGACGTTGAGGGGCCTCCTGAACGGGGTTGGTCTTCAATTGACATTTCTTCATTTTTAAAACGTGAAAACCACTCGTAGACTCTGGTTTTATTTAGCGCAGCATCTCCGTAAGCAGTCTTAAGGGAGGGTTAAAGGTTTCAGCGTTAAAAAAAACACTTTTTTTGCGATTTTTTTTCTCAAATATGGATTGAGCAATTTTATTCGAACCTTTTGTACATTATTGAGCATACTTTTGACAATGTTGTGTAATTTTTTCATGCAGAAATATTGAAGCATAAGCCCGTAACAGAGCTTCCCCCGGAACGTCTTGGAAAAAAAAATAATTTCCGGTGTTCACTACAACTAGGCCGGAAATTATCTGAAAATGTAAAACCATGAAAATTTAGTCAAACTATAATCAAATCTTCCCCCCAACGTTCTCTGATAATTTGTTTGTTCATTTAAACATTTTTGGCGGCCATCCAAAGTGTGAACCGTTATTTTCCACGAAAAATTCCGTCATTTTGTGGGTGGGAAACACCCTTAATGTAAAAAAAAAAAATGTCAGTCAACGTTGGGGGGAGGTATTTTATATGTAGAAAATGTGTACAAAGTTTGAAATGAATCGGTCAAGTAGTTTTTGAATGGCAGTGAACACGGACTTTGAAAAAGTAGTTTTGAGAAAAACGCGTCTAAAGTTTATGAAGCAAAAAAGTGAGGAAATTTTTTTTTTTTTTCCAACTTACACAGAATCATCGATTCCAGCTCCTTTCTTCGCTCGTTTCTTCTTTTAAAATATTGTAGTGTATAGTATACACTATATACTATATACACAATAGCAATGATTAAACTGTATACCTGTTCGACAGCTGCACTGCTAGCCCGACCGCCCGCAGCTGTTAAAGGTTATAGCGTTAAAGGCCAGGAGATTAATAAGACAATAACTTCAAGAATATTGCTTAGATCGGTTTAAAATTTTAAGGACATATTCTTGAAATGTTAAACAATAAGATAAGACAAAAAAAATTCGACTTTTCGAAAGTGAAAACCCTTACCCCGCCCTTAAGCATTACAGTAGTTTCCGCGGCCGATTTCCCCAACAGGAAACAAAATTTCACAGCCGCGCGTTGCTCTCGACAATCGGCCATCATACTTTCGCCGAAATGGAAAAAAGTTGTTTCACTACGAAAATTTCCACGGGCGAACCGCTGCACTCACGGCGACAGAACTTCGCACACTAACTCAGGAGACGTGTCCCCAACGGACACCTGGACGAGCAATGCGTTCCGCCACTCTCCCACCCCGCCGCAGCGCAATTCCCGTTTTTTCTGGGTCCCCCCTCGTACCTACACGCCGGCCACATGGAATAAGGCGCGATAAATTCTTTTTGTGGACTTTCATCTGTCTCGCGTCTCCTCTTATTCTTTTCTCTCGCGCCGTATCTCCTCGACGGTTCCTTAATTCAATAATTCTACTCGATTTTCATCTCATTGTCGTTCCAAGAGTGCTATTATTAAATTCATTTGCCGGTCTTAAGTTATGCAAGTTATGCGTTTTCTCTGTTTGTCATAAGATAAATATATATAATTGTTGGGCCCGCGGGAGCGCGTTTTAAATATATGTATATCTCGACGGTTCCGTCAACCACTCGGCGCGCACCTTCGTCCTTAATTAATTTGACTCTCTCCGATTTTCGTCATTATATACGTACCCAAGGAGACGCGCGCTATTTAGGTCGAAACAAGAGGCTCTACGTATATGGCTCTCCGCGGGACGATACGATTCAACGACGGGGAGGCGTACGCGAGGAGTGCGTGTCGTCAAGCGGGTGTAATGCGCGTCGAAACGCGCGATATATTCCCGAAAAAAACGGGTCGATTGGAAAATCTCCCGACCGTTTAATTCATCCGAGCAAATTCGTGAATGTCACATACAACGAAAATGAGAGTTCACAACAATCGTGTAATAAGAGAGAGGAACGTGAAAGAGCCCGCCAAATTGTATCGATCGGCTTATTTCCATCGGAGTCTTATTGATCGTCGAACGCGTACGTCGTTGGAGCACGAATATAGACCCAACTGCTCTTTCGTACCTTGCCGACGATGGGCTCAACGGACTTAAATCTCGATTACTAACGCACGTTGGTTGACGTACACTTGCCGCGATGAGAACGACAAACTCAACCGCGTCCGCGTCACTTTTTCATATATCGTTGCGTTTGATAATAATATTCTGTCGCGATAATATTGCAGATAATTCGAAAAGGGGTCGACGATAAACGAGGAAGATAATGTCGTCGCTACGAACACAGTCGAGCGGTGCCGGTGCGGTCGTTGGTATAAGCAGCATCGGCTCCGATAGAACCGGAGCGACTTCGACGGCGGCAGGTTCCCACACTCATTCGCATTCCCACAGGAAGCATCATCATCAGCATCACAGGAGCAGAAGCGCGCCGAGAACACCCGAAAAACCACCGAGGAAACGTCATCTCAATCCCGGACAGAGTCTCGCTTCTATACCGAGTCAAATAAAGCTCTCGATGCTCAACAGCGGTCTCATATCTTTCGGTGAGTCTATCTTTTATCGTATACGTTTCGGCACCGTTGACAGTCCAATATTTCCAGGCATTTTTTTCCTTCTTTTTTTTTTTTTTTTTTTTTTGCAATCTGAATAAAACAAGGCCTCGCGCTCCTGTACAGCTCCGCAAAAAGCAAACGATAGAGCGATTATTCTCGGTTTGGCGGACGAATAAAAATTTGAATGGCAAATTCGGCTCGATCATTTGTAGCGGCGCGGATGTGCATTAGGGTGGTTCTTAATTTGGTGATGTCGGAAATTCTTTGGTGTTGTTCCTCAAAAGTAATCAACATATCTAGAAAAAAAATTGGGCGCAAGCGGAACTTTGTCCAATAATTCTAACCCACCCCACCGAGCTGTCGAATTTTTATATGAGAAAATGCATGCATTCAAAATTTTTTTAAGAAAATTGTTTATTATTTCAAAACTATTTATGATAAAAGAATTTTATATAACGTTTTTGTAGGGAATATAATGCTCTACAACAAAGGTATCCTGTGAAATTCTCGTGAATCTAATATTTATCACGTAATTAGCAAAAAACTGTCATCATTTATTCCAAAAGTCGATCATTATGGTCAAAACAGGAGTTTGACGTCGAATAGCTGCAATTTATTTTTCGTATGTATATAAGATTATGAAGAAATACGTAGCGCACTCAACAATGAAATGTAAACAATATTCAAATTTTCAATTTTATCAATTTTATTGTGAATTATAATGAATGATGTCATATATTTTTAAAATCAACTTACAATAATGAATTACATCGGTTGGAGCAAAGGTGCTTTGTTAATATCAGGATATTTTTTTTTATATTCTTCAATTATTTGTACAATGAATTGTTTCTGATCTTCGTCATAAGTGAGACGATCATTGTACTCTGTAATAAGTTTCACTCCTCTTTCCGCAACATCGTTAACCACTTTAATTCCTTTAACTATTTTTAAGCCTTGGGAATAATTTTCATTAGAAATCCACTCGCTCACATCGATATCAAAAAGTGAGGAGTTGATTTTAAATCTTTCGAAAAAAGCCATCGATTTGGAACTGATAAAGAAATCAATGTCCTTATCGATCAGAGAAGAAAAATTTATCATGAATGACAATAAAATTGATAAAATTGAAAATTTAAATATCGTTCACATACTGTTATTGAGTGCATTACGTATCTCTTCATATTTCTAATTGCATATGAAGAATACATTGGAGTTTTTCGACGTCAAACTCCTGTTTTGGCCATAATGATGGACTTTTGGAATAAATGATGACAGTTTTTTGCTAATAACGTGATAAATATTAGATTCACGAGAATTTTACAAGATACCTTTTTTGTAGAGCATTAAATTTTCTATAAAAACACAATATAACATTTTTTTATCACGAATAGTTTTGAAATAATAAACAATATTCTTAATAAAATTTTGAATGCATGCATTTTTTCATATAAAAATTCGACAGCTCGGTGGGGTGGGTTAGAATTATTGGACAAAGTTCCGCTTGCGCCCAATTTTTTTTCTGGATATGCTGATTATTTTCAAGGAACAATACCAAAGAATTTCCAACATCACCAAATTAAGAACCACCCTAATATACGCACGATGTGTATCTCCATCTCGATGTGCATCTGTGCTTCTATTCGTGTGCATATACGAGGTCTGTTCAAAAAGTATCGCAAATTTTGAATTTCCGCGGGCTACGTACATTCGATTTTCGATTTTTTTCTGGCGTTAGGTTGGTACTCGTGTCCCTCACTTATGCTGAAAAAATCGGCTATTTTGAATGTTTAGTTAATTGTTGACAGCTGTTTTGGTTAGACGCGTTTTGGCTTGTCTTCGATTTTTGCCTATTCCAAAAAAGGAGCTTCCATCGCGATGATTGAGCTTTGGTTTCCACGTCAAAACCATAAACCCATGATTCCTCACCAGTTATGACCCTCTGAAGCAAATTTAGCTCCTCAGCAACGTTAACGCGACACTGTTTTTGTTTAAAATTGAGCAATTTTGGCAGGAATTTCGCGGCGACCCGTCTCATGCCCAAATCATTCGTAAAAATCGAATGGCACGAGCCAATCGATATGTTTAGTTCCTCGGCAACTTCTCTAACGGTGATTCGACGATTGGCCAATATTATTTTCTTCGCTTCATCAATGTTTTCGTCTGTTGGTGATGTGCTCGGGCGTCCGGAACGCATTTCGTTGTTCGCATCTTCTTGGCCCTCTGAGAACATTTTGTACCACCGATAAACGTTGCTTCGGTCCAAGGTAGCTTCACCATATGCCACAGTCAACATTCGGAATGCGTCCGCGCACTTAATTTTGTTTTTCACACAATATTTGTTACAGATTCGTTGATCCATTTTTTGGACTAGGCAAAAATCGAAGACAAGCCAAAACACGTCTAACCAACACAGCTGGCAACAATTAACTAAACATTCAAAATTGCCGATATTTTCAGCACAAGTGAGGGACACGAGTACCAACCTAACGCCACAAAAAAATCGAAAATCGAATATACGTAGTCCGTGGAAATTCAAAATTTGCGATACTTTTTGAACAGACCTCGTACATACTTTGTACCGTATACCTATGTCGAAGGGAGCCCCTCGTTACGCCTTTCGCGCTAATACGAATAGTCCAGTCATTATATACATTTGAAAAGGCAAATGAACCGAAAGTGCTGATTTTTGGATATTGTGTGGGGGGGGAGGGCTTAGAAAAGCTTAACTTCAAATTGTCGACCAAGATTTCCTATGTGCGTTCTCCGCCATCTTGAAATAAGTGTTAAATTTTGTTTTTTTTTTGCAATAACTCGGCTCTCCGTCGAGATACGAAAATTGCGATAAGATACTTTTTTGTTGCTTCTTTTACGCTCTACAATTTAGGTCATATACATTTTTCACCTACCGTTCATCGTTGTTGAGATATCGAACGAAAAAGTATAAAATTCAGGTAGTGAAACTTGTTTTCGGCTGTACACATTTATTTACGCACATGTATATAAATCGTCGGGCGAGCATGAACAACGTGCGAATCACCGCACAAAGAGGAGACGGCAAGAATGAGCCGCGACTGTGAAACATATGAAAATATATAGATATATATTTTCATATGTTTGCTTTTCTACTAACTTACTTTTTTCTTAGATACTTTTTTACGTAAATTTGACAAAAAACTGTAAAATTATATTTAACAATCGTTAAAAATATTTTGGTGATTTTGGTAGAAAAAAAATATTTTTACTTTCTCGTTCGATATCTCAACAACGATGAACGGTAGGTGAAAAATCTATATGACCTAAATTATAGAGCGTAAAAAAAGCAACAAAAAAGTATCTCATCGCAATTTTCGTATCTCGACGGAGAGCCAAGTTATTGCAAAAAAACAACATTTAACCCTGTTTTCAAGATGCCGGAGAATGCACCTAGGAAATCTTGCTCGACAATTTGAAGTTAAGCTGTTCTAAGCCCCCCCCCCCCCCCCCCCACACAATATCCAAAAATCAGCACTTTTGGTTCATTTTCCTTTCCAACCCGTTTTTTTTTTCGACGTAATGACTGAACTAGAATATCTATTCCCGTGCGAGCCGAGAGAATCCGGATGAAACGAGAGAGAGAAAGAGAGCGAGGATATCGCTCTACCGGCGGTAACGTGCAACCTCGAATTTACCATTGCGAATGATCAACCTCTAGCCTCTTATTCGGCCGTACTCCATCCACCGTTTATTTCCCGTCACAGCTGAGTGAAGAAAACTAAGATTCAAAGGACGCGTCAGCTTCTCGACGTCGAGTAATTAAAGTTTATAAAACAACGCTGTCGCGACTCTCTTTGAAACGACGGTGTCGCATCGCCAAACGAGTTCGACACATTTTAATTCATAAGATTTGACCAAAACCGATTCGTACCAATTTGACAAATTCAATTGGTCATTTGGAACTTTTGAACCGCGCGTTTATTCAATTTTATCGGTAACGTTAGCCAACTTGGTCGGAGGACGCGTGGTTTCTCATAATCAACGGGAGCTTTTTATCGCGTTAACGAGAGTATTAGATATTCCGTACTATAGTTATGTGCACGATAAACCAATATAGATTGATGAAACGACCGCGGCGGGATTTCCATTACGTCGATTGAACTCCGTTACGATATAGTTAAGGGCACTACCGTGCGGTAAACCACTCGCCGGAAAGCCTCAAAAGAGATCTCTCGGACGGCGACCGACGCGAGCGAACCTCCGAGGATATTTATCCCGTTTCGCTGGCCCTTCCGCTATATATCTATGGATTTATGACGATTTGGGTCAAGCCCTCTCTTTGCACGCCTGTCGAGTGTCAGAGTCCTCGACATTAGCAGTTTTTGCGCGTGCCAATCTCGTCGCGCACGGAGTTATGATCGATAAAGAACGAGAATCTTTGCGGAACCGTATACCCAACGGGTTTCATTCAGAAGCGTAGATCTTGCGTCGAGTGTTGGTACATACGCGGGCTGAACTCTCTTTGTCGTTGCACCGCGTACCGCGATCTTCGAGCGCCGTTCCCCAAGCGATACAGGTGTCGCTTGGGTCCGTATGAGACTTTCCGGGAGTGCATGGGATAAGAGGCAAGCGCGAAAGCGTCAAAAGTCGATAATTCGGCCCGCGTGCTCCACTCAATAGGTACACACGATTGATCGATATCTTCATTACGCGGTTAACGTTAATTCTAAATATTACTAGCAACAACGCGCTCGCTTCGCTCGCGCTCGAATGTTTCATATTTCGAACTTATCCTTTAGATTAAGGGAGGGGTAAGGGTTTCAGCGTAAGAAAAAACACTTTTTTTGCGATTTTTCTTCTCAAATATGGATTGAGCAATTTTATTCGAACCTTTTGTACATTATTGAGCATACTTTTGACAATGTTGTGTAATTTTTTCATGCAGAAATATTGAAGCATAAGCCCGTAACAGAGCTTCCCCCGGAACGTCTTGGAAAAAAAACAATTTGCGGTGTTCACTATAACTCGGCCGGAAATTATCTGAAAATGAAAAACCATGAAAATTTAGTCGAATTATAATCAAATCTTCCCCCCAACGTTCTCTGATAATTTTTTTTTTCATTTAAAAATTTTTGGCGGCCATCCAAAGTGTGAACTGTTATTTTCCACGAAAAATTTCGCCATTTTGTGGGTGGGAAACACCCTTAATGTAAGAAAAAAAAATTTTACTAAACGTTGGGGGGAGGTATTTTATATGTAGAAAATGTGTACAAAGTTTGAAATGAATCGGTCAAGTAGTTTTTAAATGGCAGTGAACACGGACTTTGAAAAAGTAGTTTTGAGAAAAACGCGTCTAAAGTTTATGGAGTAAAAAAGTGAAGAAAAAATTTTTTTTCTCCAACTTACACAGAAACATCGATTCCAGCTCGTTTCTTCTTTTAAAATATTGTAATGTATAGTATACACTATACACTATATACACAATAGCAATGAATAAACTGTATACCTGTTCGACAGCTGCACTGCTAGCCCGAGCGCCCGCAGCTGTTAGAGGTATAGCGTTAAAGGCCAGGAGATTAATAAGACAATAACTTCAAGAATATTGCTTAGATCGGTTTAAAATTTTAAGGACATATTCTTGAAATGTTAAACAATAAGATAAGACAAAAAAAAATTCGATTTTTCGAAAGTGAAAACCCTTACCCCGCCCTTAAGAATCAACTGCAAATTCTTATAGATATTTTTTCCCAAACGGCACAATGGATTTTGTCACACCATACTGCAGTCGCTAAGATTATTTCGTCTCGATCGGTTGTCATTTCGTTAAATAGTACATAATTTATTAAAAGGTTTTTACATTATGAGAATTGCATTGGGCGAGAGTCAATAATCTATTGAATCTTTGATCTTATTGAATCTTTGTATACTATAGATGTTGCTTCATGGTGAACGAAATCGTGTTTGAATTACGCGCGCTTTACGACAACCAATCAGATTGACGATAAACGGGCTTCATAATTCGATATATTTATCTCGCATTTCTTTATTATATAAGGTTTTTAAATTTTGAGAATTGCATTGGGCGAGAGTCAATGATCTATTGAATCTTTAATCTTATTAAATCTTTGTATACCATAGATGTTGTTTCATAGTGAACTAAATCGTGTTTGAATTACGCGCGCTTTACGACAACCAATCAGATTGACGATAAACTGACTTCAAAATTCGATATATTTATCTCGCATTTCGAGAGTTTCGAGAATTTAGTGCCATGTCTTTTTTAAGAAAGGAAAAAATTAAAATAAATATATAAAAATATTAAACTCGAACAAGAGCGATATTAACGAGCCGATATAATAATTAAAATGGTCCAGAAGGTTCTCGCATTCTTTATGCAGACGAATACTTCACGAATCCCGGTGTGAACGGATAGTCACACGTGTTTGGAAATCGCCGCGTTGGTTGGAGAGTACCCAAGCGCAACTGTGTCAAGGCGGGACTTTTACGCTTTCCGCTCAAGTCTTCTTCCCTAACCCTCGGTTCAAAGTCATCAGCGCTGCGTATATAGATCTCTGTATACACAACATACACTCGTAAACACAGTGTTTATCTATATATTCCGGGGCGCGGTTAAACGACCCGCGAGTCTGTTTTGCGGCTGTGTATTATTGAATGTGGTACCGTGGCAGATGAATATACGACTGGGTGAAAACACACCGATATTACGCCGACGATTGTTCATTTGTTCTCCGTACGCGCGTACATTCGTTGTACAATAGGATATTGGTAGTTTCATCGCGGCGCCGGGGATCGCGTTAATAAGCACCCAACCCGATGTTATACCCGAGTCTCGTATATGGCAACAGTTGTACGAGCAGTTTATGGTAGTAGTCTGGTAACTTAAGCCGATTTTCATGGCTTTTTTGGAGGGCGTTTTTTTGTAGGAAAATAAAAATGAATCGTTTTGGATATTTTGGATGTTTTTATTTACATATTAGAGATACAAAAAAAAGTTTTTTTTTTTTAATTTAATAGTTTATTAGTATTATTATTATTGATCGAAGTTGGCACCTCGAAAAAAAAGCGCGTGGGTGGCCCCGGTGATTTTGGCTCTTGATGTTATCTGAACTCAAAAATTCTTGATAATTCTTAATCTATAGACGTGTCATTCTGGTCGGAACTACTGAAGTTAAATATCTTTTTATTTTACAACCCCTTCTTCGCTAAAATAAAAGAACTTTTTTTTTCGAAAGTCCGCCATTTTGTTATTTATCCATGAAATTTAAATTCAGTAGTTCCGACCAGAATGACATGTCTATAGATTAAGAATTATCAAGAATTTTTGATTTCAGATAACATCAAAAGCCAAAATCACCGGGGCCACCCACGCGCTTTTTTTTCGAGGTGCCAACTTCGATCAATGATAATAATAATAACAAACTATTAAATTTTTTTTTAATATTTTTTTGAAAAAATTTAATAGTTTATTATTATTATTATTATTCGAAAAAATATTTTAAAAAAATTTAATAGTTTATTATTATTATTATTATTATTGATCGAAGTTGGCACCTCGAAAAAAAAAGCGCGTGGGTGGCCCCGGTGATTTTGGCTCTTGATGTTATGTGAAATAAAAAATTCTTGATAATTCTTAATCTATAGACGTGTCATTCTGGTCGGAACTACTAAAGTTAAATTTCTTTTTATTTTACAACCCCTTCTTCGCTAAAATAAAAAGACTTTTTTTTTCCAAAGTTCGCCATTTTGTTATTTATCCATGAAATTTAAGTTCAGTAGTTCCGACCAGAATGACATGTCTATAGATTAAGAATTATCAAGAATTTTTGATTTCGGATAACATCAAGAGCCAAAATCACCGGGGCCACCCACGCGCTTTTTTTTCGAGGTGCCAACTTCGATCAATAATAATAATAATAATAATAAAGTATTAAATTTATTCAAAAAAATATTTAAAAGAAATTTAATAGTTTATCATTATTATTATTATTATTATTATTATTGATCGAAGTTGGCACCTTGAAAAAAAAGCGCGTGGGTGGCCCCGGTGATTTTGGCTCTTGATGTTATCTGAAATAAAAAATTCTTGATAATTCTTAATCTATAGACATGTCATTCTGTTCGGAACTACTGAAGTTAAATTTCTTTTCATTTTACAATCCCTTCTTCGCTAAAATAAAAGCACTTTTTTTTCCAAAGTCCGCCATTTTGTTATTTATCCATGAAATTTAACTTCAGTAGTTCCGACCAGAATGACATGTCTATAGATTAAGAATTATCAAGAATTTTTGATTTCGGATAACATCAAGAGCCAAAATCACCGGGGCCACCCACGCGCTTGTTTTTCGAGGTGCCAACTTCGATCAATAATAATAATAATAATAAACTATTAAATTTGTTCAAAAAATTTTTTTTCTGTATCTTTAATATGTAAATAAAAACATCTTAAATATCCAAAACGATTCATTTTTATTTTCCTACAAAAAAACGCCCTCCAAAAAAGACATGAAAATCGGCTTAACACACCGACATTATTGACGGGAGTAGCGTGGGTTGTGCATATATTTCGATGTTAGTCATTTGGGAATTAACAGCCGCGCGCGAGATGACAGGAGGATTACGGCTTTCGCATTCACCGCGCTTAGTATCATCTTCGCGCTCCCGACATCATTGTCTCGTATTAATACGGCGTTTCTGTTTCCCCTGCGGTACGAGACTGATATATAAGCAAGCCGGGGGAGAGAAGGACATCCATGTATTTACCAAACGCAAGTCTATATAGCTCCATATCGTACATACGATGCTCGCATGCATATCCCCGAGGAGGCACGTCCCAATGCCAACTAGGTCAGGGTGTCAACTAAACACTCGGGCTCTCTTGCGTTCTCGGCTATGTGTGTTTCTCCTCTCACTGCTGTACTAAACATATATGCGCGTACGGGATCCGCGGTTAAACCGGTGCCCCGATGAGACGATACTGGCCCGCGTACGTAACAAATAAGTGTCACGGCAGCGTAAAGTGCGCCAATTAATTTTTTTTTTTGCCGATATAACACGAGCGCTTCTCACCCAGTTTTACAACTTGTGTGCTGTACGGTGGTGGCAATTCAGCCGCTCGTATCTTCGACTATCTAATGATCGCGCCGCCGTCGGATGTATATTGCACAAGGGGAGATCTCAAAGCTCCGAAATAAACACGACGCTAGTTCCGATCCAAACGACTAATAATCCCATCGTCCTCGAGTTTCTCTATCTCTTTCTGTCTTATTTTATTATTCACTTCGCGCACTCGTATCTCTCACGGCTCAGAGTTTTCGATCGCTTTCTTCGATCCGCGATTGGAAGCCAGCTTTCGAGTATACGGTAAACGGGCCATGACATTAAGGTCTGGTAACTCAAGCCGATTTTCATGTCTTTTTTTGGAGGGCGTTTTTTTCTAGGAAAATAAAAATGAATCGTTTTGGATATTTAGGATGTTTTTATTTACATATTAAAGATTTGAAAAAATTTAATAGTCCATTATTATTATTATTATTATTGATCGAAGTTGGCACCTCGACAAAAAAGCGCGTGGGTGGCCCCGGTGATTTTGGCACTTGATGTTATCTGAAATCAAAAATTCTTGATAATTCTTAATCTATAGACATGTCATTCTGGTCGGAACTACTGAAATTAAATTTCATGGATAAATAACAAAATGGCGGACTTTGGAAAAAAAACGTCCTTTTCCATTTTGTTATTTATCCATGAAATTTAACTTCAGTAGTTCCAACCAGAATGACATGTCTATAGACTAAGAATTATCAAGAATTTTTTATTTCAGATAACATCGAGAGCCAAAATCACCGGGGCCACCCACGCGCTTGTTTTTCGAGGTGCCAACTTCGACCAATAATAATAATAATAATAAACTATAAACATTTTTCAAACTAATTTTTTTTGGTATCTTTAATATGTAAATAAAAACATCCTAAATATCCAAAACGATTCATTTTTATTTTCCTACAAAAAAACGCCCTCCAAAAATGACATGAAAATCGGCTTAAGTTACCAGACTACTACCTTAAATTAGATCACCGGTTGGTATTTTTTATTTATTTATTGAAATACCTTTTGTATATCGAAAAATGACGAAAGATTCGAGTGGATTCGCTAAAATTGCTCGAAATTTTCCTCCCCACTGAGCTAGACGATGTCTTTGATTTTTTTTTATCGATTTTTTTTATGTCGGTCCAACGATTTTCGTGAATTAGTCTCATCATTGTTTCAACGAATGTCTCTCTTGTATATTTAAAGCGGCTGAGGAGCTCGGAGGTATCGGAACGACGTTGCCCTCGGCACCAACGGAGCTCTCACAGTACCCGAAACTCTGCGATCTACGCCGAAAGTTTCCCGTTCTGTATAGAGTTGAATTTCAGGTAAGAAATTAACAAATTAATAGATAAATACAAAAAACACTTTGGTAAAGCGGAGCGGCAGAGTAAAAGGCAGACTCGGGTGTTCGAGAATCGAATCGGAAGTAAGAAATTCGCTCGTCGTATCTTCCCCTTTTGGCACGTATCTCTATTATTCCCGCACAGAGGTGGGCAAGAAAAACTCGTAGCGACTCGATGACTACGCGACAACCAAGTTTTTGCTGACGCATATCTCGTACTCCACATTCTGTTTCGTTCCCTTCTCATTTTTTTTTCTCTTTATACCCGAGAGAAAGTCTCTCTCTTTCTCAACTCAATATTCAATCAATCAAATTTCCAATGAATAACTATATTTTTTACTCGACAAACGCATATACCTAGTCTATATTTTCGTGCAATCACCAAGCACGACGTTATTAGTCTTTGATCGCGAGCAGAGCTTCGGCATCGGCGGAGCAGGGGTTCGCTGAAGCGATCATTAGCGCGGGGATGAAATTCTCTATAGAAGCATATGCTCGTACAGGGTGTACATGTTCTACTCGCTTGCCCTATTTGTACAATTTCAATGAACCAACACGCTCGATAGCTCTTGATTGTCAAGTCGAAAATTTAATTTTGTTCGACGGCGAATCGAAAATAAAATTTTAACGCTTTCCAGCGCGTTATAGTCCGCGTTTTCGTCTCTCTATACATTAGTGTTACCTTTTTTTTCTTTCTTTGTTTTTTTTTCACCGAATAGCATTTGAATTTTTTCCTCCGGTGTTCTTAATGAACGGCGACGGCTGTAGTGGAGTTCCCGATTTCCGTTAGCTATTGTGCTGCAACGACAATGTTTCCCGGAGGCTGATGGTTACAATTCGCGTCACTTCAGGCTCTTTGTTTTCGTTCTCGTTGTCTCGCTGTTGCTCGTAATATTAACCGCTTCATTGTACTCCCTTCCGCTGGTCTCGCGCAAAGGAACCGCTCGACACGATGCGAAAGGTACGAGCAAGAGAAAGACACAGAGCGAAGAAAGAGCTTTTTGTTCTTGTTGCATAATATCCACCACCGCCGCAGAGGGGAGACTTTGCGAAAAGGCTGTTATATACGTAACGCAACGCGACGCAAACACTCACGTGACTCATCGTCATTCGAAATTATCATTTTTAATTGTTTTTTAGATGCGATGCTCGCACGTGGTTCGACGTTCGTCTCACGTCCATACAGAAATTATTTTCCATAGTTCTCGATCGAGCCAATCTTTTATCAATTAATCGCAAAATTCTCATACGCCTGTGTGATACAAATATTGCAAACTTTCATTGGTTGATTGCAGACGGCGTGCAAAGTCGAGACTCACTCGTGCAGGCACGCAATCAAATCCGCCAACAAGGAGAAGAATCAGAATCAGCGGTGTATCCCATGTAAGACCTTGTCAATTATGTTTTCAAATATTATAAAATGTCTCTCTATCTCTCTCTATTCTCTCTATATATATGTTTGTCGGTCCTTGAGGCCTGTATAGAACTTCGAGTCCGAGAAATTTCCGAGATAATTCTTTGTTATTTTTCTATTTTCCGATGATGTTGGTAAATGGAAAAATTGATCGATCGATCGGACACAAATGCGGCACGGAGAGAATTGTTGAGTACGCCGGGAAAGTGTCAAATTATATCGGAGCTGGGACTCGAGCAGATTTTTCAAATATATAATCTATATTCGACTGTCGAATTGAAGTACATTTATAGTTTCTCAACTTTGGTACATCATCATAGATTGAAACGTAGCGGAGCTCGCGCGTAGTTTTGCTATAACGAACTACGGGTGTTTGAAACGTCGCGGAAGTGGCAAATATTATAAAATGTCTCTCTATCTCTCTCTATTCTCTCTATATATATATGTTTGTCCGTCCTTGAGGCCTGTATAGAACTTCGAGTCCGAGAAATTTCCGAGATAATTCTTTGTTATTTTTCTATTTTCCGATGATGTTGGTAAATGGAAAAATTGATCGATCGATCGGACACAAATGCGGCACGGAGAGAATTGTTGAGTACGCCGGGAGAGTGTCAAATTATATCGGAGCTGGGACTCGAGCAGATTTTTCAAATATATAATGTATATTCGACTGTCGAATTGAAGTACATTTATAGTTTCTCAACTTTGGTACATCATCATAGATTGAAACGTAGCGGAGCTCGCGCGTAGTTTTGCTATAACGAACTACGGGTGTTTGAAACGTCGCGGAAGTGGTGGTTGGAGAAGGAAGATTGTTGCGAGATATCGCGAGGTATACGCGGGGGAGACGTAAGCGATATAGGAGATTCTCTTGCTCGAATGAATAAACGAAATTGCGTCGCGTGACAGATTTGGGTCGAGCTACCCTTCCCACTTACTAACTGTATATAGCCGTGCTCCTCGCTGGAAGTAACGAATCAAACGCGCTAGAGAGTCACGGAAAAAAATCGTTTTTATCGATTTTCTATAATATCGCGCCTCGGCATTTCGGCATACAATGGACGATAAATAATTAAATTTCCTTTCGTTCACAGATGACTATAACAGAGTTGTGCTGGACACGATAGAGGGACAGCCGGATTCTGATTACATTAACGCATCTTACGTAGACGTGAGAAATGCTATATCTATTTGATGATTCGATAATTGCCATTGTGTACGTATATTAATGCGTTTAACATTGTCTCCGTTACAGAGTATATTAAAACCAAACGCGTATATCGTGACTCAGGGACCCATCGAGGCGACGGTTACGGAATTTTGGCGAATGGTCTGGCAGGAGAGAGCATCTTGTATAGTTATGTTGACTAAAACCTTCGACTTCATAAAGGTCGGTGTTTACGCTAGATCGAGTCTGTAGTTGTAAATGTACACGTATTTTGCGCGTGTGCCTGTGTCTGTGTGACTAAGGAGTCTACGAATATTCGTTAAATCGATTGGTCATTCAAATCGTACATATCGTTTAAGGTAGCAGTCTAGTAACTTAAGCCGATTTTCATGTCTTTTTTGGAGGGCGTTTTTTTGTAGGAAAATAAAAATGAATCGTTTTGGATATTTAGGATGTTTTTATTTACATATTAAAGATACGAAAAAAAAAAATTTTTGTACAAATTTAATAGTTTATTATTATTATTATTATTGATCGAAGTTGGCACCTCGAAAAAAAAGCGCGTGGGTGGCCCCGGTGATTTTGGCTCTTGATGTTATCTGAAATAAAAAATTCTTGATAATTCTTAATCTATAGAAATGATCAATAATAATAATGAACTATTACATTTTTTCAAAATTTTTTTTTGTATCTTTAATATGTAAATAAAAACATCTTAAATATCCAAAACGATTCATTTTTATTTTCCTACAAAAAAACGCCCTCCAAAAAAGACATGAAAATCGGCTTAAGTTACCAGACTACTATTACACGCGCATAGAGTATTTTATCCGATTAATAGGGAATTTGATTTTCTCTTCACGCGATTCAATCATCCGGAATTTCCGGAATTTCGTAGAGTATCCGCTACATAGTGACCTTATATGCTCATATCGTCGTATGAAATCAATAGCGTGTAATTAAAAAAAAAAATTCCCTCAATTGCCAATGATTTATCGAAAATAATGCCCAGTGGAATCGAGTTTTCAATCTCTCCCGTGTTGTCATTTCATAACAGGTAATGTGTGTTCAATATTGGCCACCGAACAAAGAAAAAGACGAAGAATACGGAGGTATCGGTGTTTCGGTACTCAAGGAAGAGGAACTTGCCAATTTTCACATACGTACGATAAGACTCTTCAAGAAGAACGAGAACGGAGTACGTATATTATTGTAGGATACACATATGTATATACGAGGTCTGTTCAAAAAGTATCGCGAATTTCGAATTTCTGCGGGCTACGTATATTCGATTTTCGATTTTTTTGTAGCGTTAGGTTGGTACTCGTGTCCCTCACTTATGCTGAAAAAATCGGCCATTTTGAATGTTTAGTTAATTTAGTTTTGGCTTGTATTCGATTTTTGCCTATTCCAAAAAAAAGCAGCTTCCATTGCGATGATTGAATTTTGGTTTTCACGTCATAACCAGAAACCCATGATTCGTCACCAGTTATGACCCTCTGGAGCAAATTTGGGTCGTCGCGGACCGAGTCCAACAGCTCCTCAGCAATGTTAACGCGGTAGTCTGGTCTAGAGCGAGATTTTTGACGTCATTTCTAATGTGCAATAATTTTTAAACCGTTGAAGTTATCTTGATGAAAATTTACACGTGCATTTATTGATCCCTAGAGAATACTTGTACATAAAAAAAAAAATTATTTTAAATATTTTCATGTAGTTTTTTGCCTTGATGCAACATGGTGCGCCGAAAGCCGCCTCAATCGGCGTCCACTCTGGACGAGGTTGTATGCATATGAAAAAAAAAATATATATATATTCTGAATCTGTATGAGTATTCTGAGCACTGGTAGCAGAATTGGTACTTAAAAAAAAATTTTGACAAAATGGCGGCCTGTTGAACTTTCATTAACGGAGAACACCACTGTGACCCCCTGTTTTTTTTTCACATTTTTCCAGAATTTTTTTTTGTGGGAAAAAAACGAGATATTCGAAAAATTTTTTTGGGTTTTGTTCCTTGTTCATTGATGTATCAAAAAACATTTTTTTCACATTTTTCACGCCGCATGGTGGCGCTGGGGAAGCTCTCGAGTCAGGTGCTGTCATTTCCGCGGCACGCAGCAGAACTCTCTTCAACGTCGATCTGAAAAAAAATACCGAGTGTTTTCGTTAATAATATGATATTTTGAAGAGAAGTACACAGGGATTTGGAAAAATATTGTTTAAAAAAAAATAGGCACGCCTTTGAAATTAAAGTTAATTTCAAAGGCGTGCCTATTTTTTTTAAAACAATATTTTTCCAAATCCCTGTGTACTTCTCTTCAAAATATCATATTATTAACGAAAACACTCGGTATTTTTTTTCAGATCGACGTTGAAGAGAGTTCTGCTGCGTGCCGCGGAAATGACAGCACCTGACTCGAGAGCTTTCCCAGCGCCACCATGCGGCGTGAAAAGTGTGAAAAAAATGTTTTTTGATACATTAATAAACAAGGAACAAAACCCAAAAAAATTTTTCGAATATCTCTTTTTTTTCCCACAAAAAAAAATTCTTGAAAAAAGTGAAAAAAAACAGGGAGTCACAGTGGTGTTCTCCCTTACAGATATTTCATACATTTTCGGGTATTCGACGAGTTACAAAATGTCGGCAAAAATATTGTTCGACTCAATTCTGCTACCAGTCCTCAGAAACAGACTACCTGAGGTACGTGCAAAATTTGAGCTCGATCGGTCCATTAGTTATCGAGATATCGTGGGCGCCGATTTGAAAAACATAGTTCTGAGATAAACGCGTTCAAAGTTTTGACACCGTTAAATGAGCGACTGAGCGCGCGGCTGGCTTAGAATTTTTATTTCTCGGCTAATTTCTTGAAATATCAATAAACGGTTTTCAGGAGCGTATGAAGAAAGGTCTGAGGAATAAGAAAATAAAATAATAAAATCGATTTTTTCAAATTTCGCGACACTGTTTTTGTTCGAAATTGAGCAATTTTGGCACGAATTTCGCGGCGACCCGTCTCATGCCCAGATCATTGGTAAAAATCGAATAGCACGAGCCAATCGATATGTTTAGTTCCTCAGCAACTTCTCTAACGGTGATTCGACGATTAGCCAATATTATTTTCTGCGCTTCGTCAATGTTTTCGTCTGTTGTTGATGTGCTCGGGCGTCCGGAACGCATTTCGTTGTTCGCATCTTCTCGGCCCTCCGAGAACATTTTGTACCACCGATAAACGTTGCTTTGGTCCAAGGTAGCTTCACCATATGCCACAGTCAACATTCGGAATGCGTCCGCGCACTTAATTTTCTTTTTCACACAAAATTTCATACAGATTCTTTGATAAATTTTTTGGAGTAGGCAAAAATCGAAGACAAGTCAAAACACGTCTAACCAAAATAGCTGTCGCCAATTAACTAAACATTCAAAATGGCCGATTTTTTCAGCATAAGTGAGGAACATTAGTACCAACCTAACGCCACAAAAAAATCGAAAATCGAATATACGTAGCCCGCGGAAATTCAAAATTCGCGATACTTTTTTAACAGACCTCGTAATACAGAATAATGTATTGTCGATCGTCGGTTGGACCGCGCGGAACAATCCCACTCCCATTCTGTTCCTCTCTCGCTCACTCTATCTCTCTCTCTCTCTCTCTCTCTCTCTACCTCTCGCCCCTTAACGGAAGCTCGATAATTTTAACGAAAATTTATCGATTTACCGTCGCGCAGGAGGTTACCGAGGAACGAACTTTGATCCAGTTTCACTACACCGAGTGGCACTCGCATACGTGTCCTTTTGGAAATGCCGTTCTCGAGTTTCGAAGACGAGTCAGAGCGGTCGTTGGTTCGACCATAAAAAACGAGTCGGGACCAATGGTCGTTCATTGCAAGTGAGCGTTAATTCACGGTCGTTAGTAATTAGGCATTTTCGTAAAGCTCGTATTAATATTTAATTATCTGTTAGTTTATAAATTGAATAATTCATTGGTGCGTGTCAATGTTGTGTCCGGACAGTGACGGGGGTGGACGTTCGGGAGTTTATTTGGCGATAGACGCTAATATGGAGCTCGCCGAGGAGGAAGATGCCTTTGATGTATTTGGATATATGAAGAAGCTCCGGCAGAGTCGCCGCGGCCTCATAGAGTCATTGGTAAAAAAATAATCAAAGAAAATACAACGAGAAAGCGTAATCTATCGTAAACGATTGGACCATGGGTGAACGTCACACTGAATTTTTTTATTTATTTTTGCAGGATCAGTACAAATTTGTGTACGACACCCTGGAGGAGTTTGTCATATGCGGTGCCTCGTGGTTTTCGGTGTCCGAGCTTTCCCTAAGGCTCAAGCAGAAGAGCATCAAGAACGCCATAACAAAGATCAACGAGTATCAGCGAGAGTATCAGCAAATTTGCAAACAAACGCCACGTTTTACGATCGGTGATTGCGCCGGGGGCCATCGAGCTGACAACAGAGAGAAAAATCGTGACGTTCTCGTTGTTCCGCGTGAGTCTTATTTGCTTATCGCGTTGACAACATTTTTTTTTCTTCACATACGTAATATCGAAACTGTTCCTTTGTCCTTGTAATATTTTTGTTTTCAGCCGACAACTTTCGGCCTTATCTCACGAGCTTTCAGGGCAACAGCTTCACGGATTACATAAATGCGGTCTTCGTTGACGTGAGTTTTTTTCAACATTGAACCAACAAACAGAATTGTTCGACAGGGCAATAATATCTATCTGTCGTCGACGCCAGGGTTACACAAAGCCGCGGGAATACATCGTAACCGAATGGCCGTTGAAACACGTTTGCGGAGAATTTTGGTCTCTGGTCTATGATTACGAGTGCGCCGCTGTGGTTGTACTCTGCGTGCCACCGCCGGTCTCGACCAACTTTCCGAGTTTCTGGCCGGAGGGTAGACACTCGAAGAAATACGGTCCGGTATTTACGATAGATCACATAAGCCACAATCATTACACGAACATCAAGACATGGGTGAGTAGACGTTGAACAATATATATAGCAATTAGAAATACGGATCGGTGCCGGAACGGTGTTACGACCGGGGATCGGTGAATATGGCTCTAGAATTAACTTCTTTTTTTTTTTTTCATCTTGGAAACACCGTCAACGCGAATTTATCTTGTACGCCGTATATCTCGCAAATGAATCGATGAAATTACGTTTTTCACGTGAATTTTTTTGTTAACTTAAGGCAGTAGTCCGGTAACTTAAGCCGATTTTCATGTCTTTTTTGGCGGGCGTTTTTTTGTTGGAAAATAAAAATGAAGCGTTTCGGATATTTAGGATGTTTTTATTTACATATTAAAGATACAAAAAAAAAAAATTTTTTTAAATTTAATAGTTTATTATTATTATTATTGATCGAAGTTGGCAGCCCGGGTCCTAATTTTTTTTCTACCGAACCGATTGCTTTCAAATTTTTACGGGCTACTGTAGACACTTATAGTTCTCGTCGGAACCACCGAGAAATTTTTTCACCCCTAACTTTTTATTTTACAACTCCTTCTTTGCTGAAATAAAAGGACTTTAGCAAAGAAGGGATTGTAAGATAAAAAGTTAGTGGTGAAAAAATTTCTCGGTGGTTCCGACGAGAACTATAAGTGTGCAGAGTAGCCTGTTAAAATTTCAAAGCAATCGGTTCGGTAGAAAAAAAAGTTAGGACCCGGGCTGCCAACTTCGAGGTGCCAACTTTGATCAATAATAATAATAATAATGAACTATTAAATTTTTTCAAACAAATTTCTTTTCGTATCTTTAATATGTAAATAAAAACATCCTAAATATCCAAAACGATTCATTTTTATTTTCTTACAAAAAAAACGGTAAGCCTCCATCTCCCCTAAACGCATATACCCCAAAGTCATATTCCCCAAATGCATATTCTCCAAAGTGCATATTCCCCAAAATACATATCTCACAAATGTGTATTCCGCAAAATGGATATGGGGCATTCCATGCCAACTGGCACAACTTTGGGACCGACCTACTTTGATTTTTCCCCTGATTTTTTTATATTGTTTTTAATACTGAAGGGACCATCTGTGCTTTTGTTCAATTTTTTTTCTTTCCGTTCTCATTTTATAATATGCCAGGAACGTTCCAGAAAATCAGATTTAGAAGAAAACTTTCGGCTCCCACTGTAGGGGTGCTATAATTGAAGAAAAAGAAGCCATTGCAAAACGAAACAAATTATTCGGTCGTTTTTCTCGACATTATTTTATTTCATGGGGTTAGATTTCGTATTTAATCTCGTAAGTATTCGTTACCCCCTACGAAAAACTTGTTATTTTCATTGACTATTGATTTTGTCATGCTCGGAGTTGGGTGCGAACTTCTGATCGCACGATCGTAGACGACTAACTTAACCTACAAATCAGCGCACAAAGCGCGGACACCGATTCTAGTAATTTATAAAATGAGAACGGAAAGAAAAAAAATTGAACAAAAGCACAGATGGTATCTTCAGTATTAAAAACAATATAAAAAAAAATCAGGGGAAAAATCAAAGTAGGTCGGTCCCAAAGTTGTGCCAGTTGGCATGGAATGCCCCATATCCATTTTTCGGAATACACATTTGTGAGATATGTATTTTGGGGAATATGCATTTGGGGGTTATGCTTTTGGGGTATATGCATTTGGGGGTTGTGCTTTTGGAGTATATGCATTTGGGGGATATGCTTTTGGGGTATATGCATTCGGGGATTGTGCTTTTGGGGTATATGGATTTGGGGGATATGCATTTTGGGGAATATGCATTTGGGGGTTATGCTTTTGGGGTATATGCATTTGAAGATTGTGCTTTTGGGGTATATGGATTTGGGGGATATGCATTTTGGGGAATATGAATTTGGGGGTTATGCTTTTGGGGTATATGCATTTGGGGGTTGTGCTTTTGGAGTATATGCATTTGGGGGATATGCTTTTGGGGTATATGCATTTGAAGATTGTGCTTTTGGGGTATATGGATTTGGGGGATATGCATTTTGGGGAATATCCATTTGGGGGATATGCACTTTGGAAAATATGTATTTGGGGAATATGACTTTGGGGTATATGCGTTTCGGGGAGATGGAGGCTTACCAAAAAAACGCCCTTCAAAAAAGACACGAAAATCGGCTCAAGTTACCAGACCCTCAAGAAACTACTACCTCAAGAAACATACGGTATTGTTGTTCGTATACAGATCAATTTTTTTCGACAATTCACATCCGAGATACGCGGAGCGGAAGTTACTTCTCGCCGTCTCTCAATAATGAATAGCCCTTCTCGTCGTACCGCATTATTCTCTCTTTCTGCCCAAATTCAGGTATTCAGGATAAACAAGAAGATAGTGTCGCTGACCGAGCTAATGGCCGGAGTAAAAGCGCCACCTAAGACGGTGCAACTATTTCAGTTGACGTGCTGGCCAATGGGTCACAAGGTACCAACGTCGACCAACAGTCTGGTCGAGTTAATGAACATGGTGGAACGATGGCGTCAAAGAACCGACTACGGACCCGTCGCGGTCGTATCGCCGGACGGTAGAAGCAGATGCGGCGTCTATTGCGCCGCGAACGCTTGCATCGAGCAGGTTATACAGCACGGCGAAGTGGACATATTCCAGGCTGTAAAGACGGTCCGAAGGCACAGACCTCAGCTCGTCGAGAACATGGCGAGTGAAAAATATCTAAACAAAACAAAGAAATTAAAAAAAAAACGAGAATTTATAAAAGAACGTTTCGGTGACGTGTTTTCTTAATTTCGCAGACGGAGTACAAGTACTGCTACGACCTGGTGCTACACTACGTGCTTCACTATTTGAACAAGGACATGAACGAGAAGAAGTGAGAAAGCGAGTTGAGGGACGAGCTGTGGTTCATTGAATTTGGACGTGGCGCGGCTCTGCCGCTGACGCCGGAGGAGGCACCGGCCGATGGGGAGCCGGTTGTTCCTTGTGCCCAGGGCCGAGTAATCGTCGAGACGGCGAGGCCCGCACCGCCGCATTTCGCCACTTGCTCGGCGTACAGGCGTCTGGGCCTCGACGATCCCGAACGAGTGGCGATCGGTGCGATGGTCGCCGCTAATCGGGATCTTCACCGTTTCACAAAGGCTCCGAGGCTCGTGCACAATCGTCAACAATCGACGAGAGAGCCACCGGATAGTCCGGCAACGAGACCGGACGATCTCGGGATAAGATCGTGGTACAACGAGCAGCTCGGTATAGTCGAGTCGTCGTCGATTGCCGGCGGAGTTTACGATCAGAGCTCGTATCCCTCGTCATCCTCGTATTCGTGTTCCCATCGTGAGACGAGAACACTCGTTGTCGGCAGGCCGAACTTGTCGCTGTACTCGGCGGCGAGCAGAGAACGCGAGAGCAGCCTCGAGAGCAACGACGCGGCGACGGGTCATCGTTTTTGTTCGTCAGCGCCGAGAAAAGCTTACATGGATCTTACCGACGCGATTGCCCTTCTCGATGAGACGTGCCCGAATCAAGACACCAGTCCCTCGCTAACGCCAAGAACTCCGAGAACACCGCTAACACCGTTTCCCCGTAGCAGACGAGCGAGATCAAAGAGCAGCGACAATTCCTCGAATTATAGCAACGAAATTAGCTGCGATCGTATCCTCGATAAGTCGCAGGAGAAGCGAGAGCACGAGACGAAACATCGACGACCATTTTTACGTAAAATTGGTATATCAAAGACCGAGGATAGACCGTTTCTCGCTAGGATAATGCCACCGAAAATAATCGGTAAACCGTATCTCGAGAAGATCGGTCCTAGTCGAGCCGTTGAAAAGCCATTTCTCGAAAAAATCGGCTCGTCGAAGACCCTCGAGAGATTTACGTTCGACGCGTTGCGCGAACTACCGAGAACGATGGCGAGAAGGTGTCAACCGATTGAACCTTCGCCTCTCACGATCGAACGGACAATTTCCGCGAAAGATAACGACGATCCCGAGGAGGATGATGTTGTTTTGTGCATCATCAAGAACGAAAGAGACGACGATGACGACGGTGATGACGGCGGGGACGATGCCAATAATAAAGCGGATGAAGAGTTAAGCTCGACGAGCGTCGTAGGAAATGGTCGAAGATCCAACGGGAAAAGATACTTGCTCAAGATGTATTCGTTCGAGACGGAAGATCTGACGGAGAGCGCAGCATCCAACGTGGCAATGATGAAGGCTCACAGAGATCCTCTTCGGGGAGCTTCGCTCGACGATGTTCTCGACTCCGGTCCGAGCTCATTTCCAGCCTCCGAAGATTCGCAGGAACGCGCAAGTTCGAGATCCGACGATAGATCGACGAGCGTTGCCGAACTGGTCAAGTGTCGCGTGACGACGAGCGAAGAGATTTTTTCCACGTCAACGGGACACCAAGGCTCGCCCAGAGCGACAACGAGCTCGGGAAACTCGCCCAGCGAATGGCCAAAGAGACGTTCCCGAAGAAATGCCTCGACCCCGAGAACGCGAGCCGAGCGACAAGAAAATGCTGTTAAGGCGTCCGGCCCTAGCGACGAGAGCACACCGAATTCACCGACGAAACGACGATTGTCACCGGAAGACGAGCGACGTCTCGAAGATCGGTTGGTCGTTACGGGAATGACAAATTCGCCTATCGACTTGGGAGAATCGCCGTCGAAAACGAGAAGACAGACTTTGAACGAGAGGCCATCATCGGCGGACTCGAGACCGGATATTGACGAGTCAAAATTGAGTTCTCGAGCGACGACGGAAGATTCTCAGATGGAAGAGACTACCGTGACGTTTGCGCGATGCAAATCGAGACGACAAACTTTTAACGAGGCCGTGGAACAGTTCGGCGGTGCGGAATATTCGACGACGAAAACGCGACGACAAGTTTCCGCGGAAACGTTAGATAGGAATCGTGAAAACGGCGAGTGTCCGCGCTTCGACGATCCCCGCGGTCGTTTTGAGAGACGCGGCATTTCTTCGGACAATTTGAAACTTTCGAGGGAAACGATGGTTGCCTCGGTACCATCGACTTCATCTCTCGGTTATCAGAGCGGCGACTCGTCCTTGGTGAGCCAACGATCGTCGCATCACAGTCAAGATTTCGTTCGCGGCACTCTCAAGATTCTTCACGATAAGTTTGAACTCCGTGAAGTGCCGTCCGAGAGTTACGCGGCATTCAAGAGGCGCGCACGAGCCAATCATCGTCATTATCAAATTAACCAGCGGACCAGGGACATCGGTGGACACGGTCCTCGTAACGAGGAGACGACAACGTCGATGACAAATAATAACAACAATAATAACAACAAAAACAACAACAGCAATAACGACAAAGCGACGTCGAACGGTACGACACATTTGTCGAGGGAAATGAAATACGACGTGAGAGCGGACTCGAATGATATTTCGACGAGATCGGTCAGCGAAGAACCGAGCTTCGAGTCCAGGTCTTCGATCACCACAAAATCGGTTCTGAGAAAACAGGATGGTGTCGAAGATCAGAGCGATCAGGAAACGGATACCGGCTCAACCGTTCGACGTCCGAAGCGTCGAATGATAAACGAGCCCTCGCAAGAGACCATGGATCTCTTAACGGAGTTGCGAAGAGTCAAGAGCTTGCTGAAGACACCGTCTATCGAGACCGACGCGAATAACGATTTCTCGAAACCTCTGCCGCGTTTTCCAAAGAAGATTTTGCTGACGGACAAAGAATTTCGTTTGTCGGTCGAACGAGAGAACAGTGTACGACGAAAGCCCTCGATACTCGACGGAGATGATTCAATGGGAATTTGGAAGAAACAGGATGAGGAGACTGGCGATATCACGGAACGAGCAACGGTCCCTTCTCCGTCGTTGACGCGCGACGAACAAGAAAATGTTCGAGATAAAACGAGTAACCGACGAAATCGTACAATCGGCGGTCCCGCTCTGTTTGAAAAACGTTGTTTGTCGCTGGATTACGCGGATGATGAGAAACCACCGAAACCCGAAGCAAGAGCCATATCGCTCGTCGCTCCGTCGAGAACTCCGCGTTCGGGCACCGTCGACGATGACAATCTCGATTCATCGGATCCCGCTGGTTTGGCCTATGACGCGACGAGTTATTGTTCCGACGTCTTTACCAGTCCGTCCGACGAGAACGATGATGCCCGCGGTGACGGAGCCGAGATTCGGAGTCGTGAAGAGTATCCAGAGGTCGGGACGATAACAACGACAATGAGCAATCATTGCGCCGAGCTCGATATAGCGATACCCGTTGATCACGTTGGCTCGCAAAGTCCAAAAAGACGAATTCACGTACAGGGAAGAACGAGCGATTTTTACGAGATTATATCGCCAAGATCGACGCCGTTCAGAGTGAAAAAGAGGCTCGGAAGAATATCCGTCGAGGAGACACTCAAGCACGAGAGTTTCACTCTCAGCAAGGTCGATTGCAGATCGGTCGTGACACAGAAGAGAACCAAGTGCTTTCCGTTGTAACCCACGGCATTCAGCCCGCGACGAGTGATCTTCTTCGCGTCTCGATAATAACACCAGGATCTAGAACACTTTTATTATCGACCTGTAACGCAATTCGTTCGAGTATTATTACTATTATCGTTATTACTGTTATTATTATTATCATGATCGTCGAAGAAGTCGCGAGTCGCTGGCGGAACCGTTTCTCGGACCATTTTTGTATTTTACATACTATTTTTATTTTTATTTTCGAAAACGATGCTGTTCGCGTCAAGAGCGAGGATTATTCAGCTTCGCGAAACGTTTGTAAGTTTTTCCACGAGCCTATTAAGGCGATAGTCTGGTAACTTGAGCCGATTTTCATGACTTTTTTGGAGGGCGTTTTTCTGTAGGAAAATAAAAATGAATCGCTTTGGATATTTAGGATGTTTTTATTTACATATTGAAGATACAGAAAAAACATTTTTTGAACAAATTTTATAGTTTATTATTATTATTATTATTGATCGAAGTTGGCACCTCGAAAAAACAGCGCGTGGGTGGCCCCGGTGATTTTGGCTCTTGATGTTATCTGAAATAAAAAATTCTCGATAATTCTTAATCTATAGACATGTCATTCTGGTCGGAACTACTGAAGTTAAATTTCATGGATAAATAACGAAATGGCGGGCAAAATAAAAGGACTTTTTTTTCCAAAGTCCGCCATTTTGTTATTTATCCATGAAATTTAATTTCAATAGTTCCGACCAGAATGACATGTCTATAGATTAAGAATTATCAAGAATTTTTTATCTCAGATAACATCAAGAGCCAAAATCACCGGGGCCACCCACGCGCTTTTCTTTTCGAGGTGCCAACTTCGATCAATAACAATAATAACAATAAACTATTAAATTTTTACAAAAATTTTTTTTTTTGTATCTTTAATATGTAAACAAAAACATTCTAAATATCCGAAACGATTCATTTTTATTTTCCTACAAAAAAACGCTCTCCAAAAAAGACACGAAAATCGGCTCAAGTTACCAGACCTCAACGATTCCTTTTGTCTATCTTACAGGATTGAAAAATATTGTACGGTCATTCGTGTTTTTGTTTTCCTCCCGCATTGATCATTGCGGCAAGAAATTGAACATGATTCCGAATTAGGTTAACGAATTAGGGGGTGCGCGCTCGGATGCGATTTAACAGTTCGACAAAGCGTACACGCGATGTCTATAGTCGTCGGGGGATTAAAGAATTCGTACTAATTCGTCATTAATTCTCGTTCAGTGAGTAAAGTTATACCCTCTCCGAGTGTTTCAAAGATATATTAGCCGATGATTAAATGTTGGTGTACGTTAATAATAACAGCAAAGTGGTGGTTGCATGTCAAAAATGCGAGACAACATTGAAGCAAATATTTCAATTATTCCTATAATAATTGTGTTGATTAATTACCGATAGTTATTACTATCCGAATGTCCGATTTAATAACCGAGCAGACCTTTTTTTTTCGACGCGAACCATGTGGAGGATATGGCTCGAGTCATTGATTCAATTCTCACTCGATAAGGCGTTCGTTACGAAAGAATTATTGTCGGTCATTGATTTATAAAACGCGAGAATCTGTCCAGTTAATAGGATGTATCAATCATAAAGTCTGTCCCCCCGCTGGGTTCTCGCGCGTACATATAGATTTCAACCGGTGTGTTATATATACGCTCTTTGCCCAATTCATTCGAGTATACACAATGCAAAATAACATGAAAATCTTCGGCGTTTCAATGGTTAAAAAAAAATCATAAAAAAAGACAGAAAACATATATATGGGCAATCCCTCCCATGGGGTCCTTGAGTCAATATATATTAGAGGACGCGTTCGTTTGCCCGCACGCATTGATCTCACGCTTTACGCGTGAGTTTAAAAAAACGACGGAGGTCTATAACAAAGCGGAGAGAGACAGCATCTTCTGTCAAGCAGTGCCTTGTCCACGAAAATATTTATTTAAATTTGAAAATGGCGAGAGTAAAAAAAAAAAATATATATATATATGTCGTAATGAACGACGAAAGAAGTCGTTTTTAAAAATGCAAAATGAAATGATAAAACTTCACCAAATGTTATTTGAACTCCGACAGCGGGACGGATATTCTGAAAGGGTCCACGGAGCTGCTTCTTCGATGGTTGGTATCGCGTGATCATTTTTCAAGCCTCGAGTTCGAACGAGTTTTGAAAAAATAATTGAATCGCCCGTGCCACGACTTTGCAGCTCCCAACGCAGATGCGTCCACCTGCCAAGCCGTTTTTCCACTTGGATATAGGCGCGTGATGTTTTAAACTAGTAAAAAAAAAAAATTAATATAGTTATATAAATAAATTATATGTACGATAGATAGGTCATTGAAGCGCGATATGAACTCGTATATGTATACCAATACTTATTGTTATATTTCTTTTATTGGATTTGCCGTAGAATTACGAGGGTAACCGTAAGTTTAACACACGGAAACTAAATATTGCGTGTAGATATACGTTATATATAATTGATATATATATATATATATATACGTTTAATATTATACAAATAAGCACCGTTAGTCCGATCGAATATTTGTACCTATACACGTTGAGTCTGTTAGAGCCTAAAAAAAAATGTTTGCTGTTGTGGGGTGAAAGGCGCAATCGAGATGTGCCAAAAAAAAGAAACGAAGAAAAAAAAAAAATCGGTTGCACAAAGTTACTTTTATATTTGCCCGTGAGCGTCCTTGCGCTATCTCAAGCAGATTCGAACGCAACACATTGGCACTAACGTATATACTATATGTGATTACTATATAGTACGACAAGTCGTATAACACCTTCATCCACCCAGATTAAATACAAATATTCGCATATAATATACAATATTTAACACTTCGCGACTTTGGGGCAAAAGTGGAGTATTTAGAGTGTTCCAGGATGAATGAGCGGAGAGTTATTATTATTTTTTTCTTCTTTTTCACAAGCTTCCATATTCGCAACCCTTCAATGCACTCTTTTGTAATTTTTCGGATCTTCCGTTAAAATCAAGCAAACTAGTGCAAGTGCGATTAGAACAAAAAGATTTTTTTTTAAACCGGCTAATGTAATATTGGCTAGACAGGGTTTCATCAAATTTTTCTCACGTCTCACAGTATTGTCGTAACAAAAAGGAAAATAATTAACGATCGACAATTGACCCTACGGCCGCCATCCGTCCATCCTCTCGGCTGTTTGGATTCACGCGTTTATTCATTCAGCCTAATTTTCTACTAAATATACTCCGCGACAAGGTTTATTTGATATACTTTGAAATTACAGGAGCGTGCACCGAGCCGCGCGACTCGTAATTAGGAAAAAAAAACAACGAACCACATAAATATCCGCGTGTATGAATACGCGGTTAGAAAGGTCCGCGCGAGTGAACGTTAATTGATGCAATGGCGATGGGGCTCTTTTGACATATTTCCGCTCTATTGGGCATATTTTATTGATCAATCGATATACATAGTCTATGAGAGATCGTATATATTTAATTGTGTTCGGAAGAAAAAAAAAGAGCTCGCTTTTCCATTATTCTCGCTGGCGAGATTTTATTCCGTTACCGGAGTTCCTATAGGAGCCGGTGAATTAATTCAGAGCTTGCTTTACCATTTATAGGTCTTTCGCGGGTTTATCTCGTTAACGCAATTTGTAAAAAGGCGATGAAAAAAATTAATTAATGATGAAAAAATTTTTTTTAACACACACACACACATATACACAGGGCTTAATTCTAAATGATTGATGCGAGATAAATTGTCGCGGTTAGTGACAAACAAGCGTTATGTATACGTACGCGTGTAATTTATGCGTGAAAAGTATATAGACTATATGAGCACGCGCATGCCGCGTGTATATATATATATATATATATATATATATATATATATATATATATATATATATTAGGGTGGTTCTTAATTTGATGATGTTGGAAATTCTTTGGTATTGTTCCTCAAAAGTAATCAACATATCTAGAAAAAAAATTGGGCGCAAGCGGAACTTTGTTCAATAATTCTAACCCACCCCACCGAGCTGTCGAATTTTTATATGAAAAAATGCATGCATTCAAAATTTTGTTAAGAAAATTGTTTATTATTTCAAAACTATTTATGATAAAAGAATTTTACATAACGTTTTTGTAGGAAATATAATGCTCTACAAAAAAGGTATCTTGTGAAATTCTCGTGAATCTAATATTTATCACGTAATTAGCAAAAAACTGTCATCATTTATTCCAAAAGTCGATCATTATGGTCAAAACAGGAGTTTGACGTCGAATAGCTGCAATTTATTTTTCGTATGTATATAAGATTATGAAGAAATACGTAGCGCACTCAACAATGAAATGTAAACAATATTCAAATTTTCAATTTTATCAATTTTATTGTGAATTATAATGAACGATGTCATATATTTAAAAAATCAACTTACAATAATGAATTACATCGGTTGGAGAGCAAAGTTGCTTTGTTAATATCAGGATATTTTTTTTAATATTCTTCAATTATTTGTACAATGAATTGTTTCTGATCTTCATCATAAGTGAGACGATCATTGTACTCTGTAATAAGTTTCACTCCTCTTTCCGCAACATCGTTAACCACTTTAATTCCTTTAACTATTTTTAAGCCTTGTAAATAATTTTTATTAGAAATCCACTCGCTCACATCGATATCAAAAAATGAGGAGTTGATTTCAAATCTTTCGAAAAAAGCCATCGATTTGGAACTGATAAAGAAATCAATGTCCTTATCGATCAAAGATGAAAAATTTATCATGAATGATAATAAAATTGATAAAATTGAAAATTTAAATATCGTTCACATACTGTTATTGAGTGCACTACGTATCTCTTCATATTTCTAATTGCATATGAAGAATACATTGCAGTTTTTCGACGTCAAACTCCTGTTTTGGCCATAATGATGGACTTTTGGAATAAATGATGACAGTTTTTTGCTAATAACGTGATAAATATTAGATTCACAAGAATTTTACAAGATACCTTTTTTGTAGAGCATTAAATTTCCTATAAAAGAACAATATAAAAATTTTTTATCACGAATAGTTTTGAAATAATAAACAATTTTCTTAACAAACTTTTGAATGCATGCATTTTTTCATATAAAAATTCGACAGCTCGGTGGGGTGGGTTAGAATTATCGGACAAAGTTCCGCTTGTGCCCAATTTTTTTGCTGGATATGCTGATTACTTTCAAGGAACAATACCAAAGAATTTCCAACATCACCAAATTAATAACCACCCTAATATATATATATATATTAATTATAATTGTTGCGGGCGTACATAATATTATTAACGCGTCGCGGACACTGACAATGAGAGAAACGTTCAACGTTCTTGCCACACGGAGATCCGCGAGAAAATTTAGCCGAGATATATAATTGAACAAATCCACGAAACTCCTGTGTATTAATAAACGACGATGGGACGATTTATGATTGTTAAGATGAGTCGCGAGCGTTTGGTAAGCTTCCGAAGCTCGTACGAAGCGGAACTCGTTTTCCTCGCGAATATAATAATAATAATAATAAATAATAATATTAATAATAATAATGTTTCTCAGGCTTTTTGTTTTCCGAAACATTGGTAATCCGAATTGTTAGGGGAACCGTAACTGATACCGCGTCTGCAAGCATATACATAGCAGCCTACGGACTCGAAAGGCCTACTTCAAGCAGAAAAATTGAAGTAATTGATTCAGAAAAATCGGGCGGATTTCCTCGAGCCAACTATTTAATTTTCCAGTGTATATATATATACTTGTACCGTCTTGTAACAAACGAATACTAATACAGTACTGGGGGGACTGAGCTATACGTTTTCTAAACAGTGTGATAATCGATTATTGAAAGACATATTGAAATAAACCAAACTCATTGATACACTTTGTTGTAAATAATAAATAGGTTGTACGTTGTATCCAGTGGGGGCGTTTAATAATTATTCCATACCATTCTCCGGCATCCCTCTATGTCTGATCGTTGCCCGAATAAACAGCATCGAATTTTCAGTCGCGTCAATCTGCCAAATTGGACGAAAGACTTTAGTGAATAAAAAATGATCGATAAAATAGTAATTCTTAAAGATGTTTCGAAATTGAAATGTTTTTAAAGGAGAAACCTGCATAGCAACAGCTTCGGTCAGGCAGGAACCTGCGATAGAAATTCTCTCATTCCAGGTTATCTCTCGTCGGTTCAACGATTTTCTATAATATTATTTACGCACAGTCTCGTCATTACCAAAAATCGCCAACATTATTTTCTGTAAGAACGTCCACGAATGTCCCTCCCTTGTAATTTTTATTTTTCTCAATATTTTATCAATGTCACTAGCATTCTTTATACCCTTGTAAATGTCTATAGTCTGTCCGGCGAAGGGACGGGATCAGAGAGCTGAAAATAAATAAAGAAAAACAAATTGTTTAATTTCGTAATGAAATAAATGGAAGAGAAACCGATGCGGGGCGACGCCCACGCGGGAACACTCGATAGCGTGTGTTGTTTCGACGAACAAGAAGTGTGCACGTATGTGTGTTCAAACACACGAACCGGCGAGTCTCCCGAGAGCCTAAACTGCTCGTCTATTACTCAAACCCGATGTGTCGTATATACACGACGCTAACAAACATCGAGCATCGGAAAATAACAAACTGGTAATAAAATTCTCTCGCTGTTTGTTTCTCGGAATCGTAAAATCATCGATAGTCACGCGGATTCAAACTCCGCCCCCGTCGAAAGAAGCGTGAAAAAATTTGTTGAAAAATAATCTTTTCTGTATATACGAAAACGAGCGGTTTGATCCATTTGACAAATAATCCTATTGTGTACTCGGGCGTAGAACGATAATCCCATTGAGATAGTAGTCAAAAACAACTCAATCGAGCCATGTACTAGATTGTACTATTGGTGAATCATCCCCATCGACAATGGGTGTTCAAAGGTTATGTTTGCCAATGCCACTAAAATATATTTTCAAATGGTAAACACTTGACCTGCTAAGGTGCGGTCATTGAGGGCGCGTCAAAGAAGTTTGGAAAAACATTTTACCTGAGTTGCCGGTCCCTGTCACTGTACGTTTCTAATATTCTCATTTATCACACATATTAGCAGGTTATTTTAGCTTCCCGAGCTCGCATTTTTGTAAAACGAAAGAAAAGCATGGAACTTTCGATATTTTGAGTTCCCGACCAAAATTATATAATCGTCGTAATCCGGGAAAAATTTCTGATCGTATAGAGCGTTAAAACGTGAGTTTTGAGAAAACCCAACGGTATCAAAATGTCATATGATTATACGAGGGGGAATCCAAAAAAAACGGGAATTGCACTGCGGCGGGGAGGAAGAGTGGGGGAACCCATTGCTCGACCAGGTGTCCGTTGGGGACACGTCTCCTGAGTTAGTGTGCGAAGTTCTGTCGCCGTGAGTGCGTCGGTTCGCCCGTGGGAATTTTTGTAGCGAAACAACTTTTTCCATTTCGGCGAAAATGTGATGGCCGATTGTCGAGAGCAACGCGCGGCTGTGAAATTTTGTTTCCCGTTGGGGAAATCGGCCGCGGAAACTACTGTAATGCTTGATACTGCTTATGGTGATGCTGCCCTAAGTAAAACCAGAGTCTACGAGTGGTTTTCACGTTTTTAAAATGGAGAAATGTCAAATGAAGACCAACCCCGTTCGGGACGCCCCTCAACGTCAAGAAGTGACGAAAACGTCGACAAAATCAATGCTCTCATTCGTAAAGACCGTCGCCGAACCATTGATCAACTCTGTGAGATGTCTGGGATATCACGGAGTTCAATTTAGAGGATTTTATCGAAAGACTTGCACGTGAGCAGAGTTGCAGCCAAATTTGTCCCTCGCCTTCTCACAGACGAGCAAAGGGATCGTCGACTTCAGGCATGTTTTCAACTTCAAAATCAGCTCGAAGAGGACCCTGAACTTTTTTCCAAGATGATTACTGGTGATGAATCGTGGTGCTATGGATACGACCCCGAAACAAAGCGGCAATCAAGCGTTTTGCCCACTGTGGAGGAGGTAAAACAAAAATCGCTGGAAGGCCTGAAGAACATGCCGATAAGTGAATTTAAAAAATGTTTTGAACATTGGAAGGATCGTTTGCAGAGGTGCGTTGTCGTTAAAGGAGAATACTTTGAAGGTGATGAAAATTTGGTGTAAAAATATTTAAAAATAAAGAAATTATGACGAAATTCCCGTTTTTTTTTGGGTCCCCCCTCGTATATAATAACTCGGTTCTCGTTCGACCGATTGACGCAGGGAGTTTCAAAATGCCGCGAGTATACTTAGAGAATGGATTTCCATACTGGTCCGTCGATATCTCATTGTTTATACCGTAAAGAGCAAATTGAAAATCGTCGAAATCCAGTTCAAAGTCTCCGAATTGAAACAATCTTCAATAAATATTAAAAAAAATCATAGTTCAACGAATCTAGCGTCCTTTTAAAACGTCAACGATAACGATGAGATTGAGCACAGGGCGTGGAAGTCTGAATTCGCCGAAAAGATAAAAAAAATTCACTCCGACTTTCCTATGTTATTTGAAATTGATATCATTACCATTCTTTGATCGATTTTCAAATTATATAGTAAAGAATATGGACGCGTGTTGGATTGTCGTATTATTATTACAGATTAAGGCAGTCGTCTGGTCTAGAGCGAGATTTTTGACGTCATTTCTAATGTGCAATAACGTTTAAACCGTTGAAGTTGTATTGATGAAAATTTACACGTACATTTATTGGTCCTTAGAGAATACTTGTACATAAAAAACAAAAATTATTTTAACTATTTTCATGTAGTTTTTTGCCTTGTTGCAACATGGTGCGCCGAAATCGGCGCCCACTCTGGACGATGTTGTATGCATCTGAAAAAAAAAGTATATATATATTCTCAATCCGTATGAGTATTCTGAGCACTGGTAGCAGAATTGGTACTTAAAAAAATTTTTTGACAAAATGGCGGCCTGTTGAACTTTCATTAATGATATTTCATTCATTGAAATATCTTTAATGGAGGTTCAACAGGCCGCGATTTTGTCAAAAATTATTTTTAAGTACCAATTCTGCTACCAGTGCTCAGAATACTCATACAGATTGAGAATATGTATATTTTTTTAAATATTTTCATGTAGTTTTTTGCCTTGTTGCAACATGGTGCGCCGAAATCGGCGCCCACTCTGGACGATGTTGTAGACATCTGAAAAAAAAAATATATATATATTCTCAATCTGTATGAGTATTCTGAGCACTGGTAGCAGGATTGGTACTTAAAAAAAAATTTTGACAAAATGGCGGCCTGTTGAACTTTCATTAATGATATTTCATACATTGAAATATCTTTAATGGAGGTTCAACAGGCCGCCATTTTGTCAAAAAATTTTCTTAAGTACCAATTTATGAGTATTCTGAGCACTGGTAGCAGAATTGGTACTTAAAAAAATTTTTTGACAAAATGGCGGCCTGTTGAACTTTCATTAATGATATTTCATACATTGAAATATCTTTAACGGGGGGGGGGGGGGGGGGGGGGGGTAGGGTTTTAAAGGCAAAAAAGAAGCATATTTTTATGATTTTTTTGCGGCGACATGAGTAATATAATTTCAATAAATAGAATTACATATTATTGTACAACTATTGAAGTATCTCAGAAAAAATTTTCAATGAAAACTATTGATAAATAAGCCGGTGACGTTGAATCTCCAGAGGCGCCTTGAAAAAAAGTGGTTTTGCGGTGAACATTATAACTCGTTACCGGATCATCTGAAACAAAAAAATTGATATGCATTTTAAAGGTGATGTATTTCTCGAGGTAATCAGGAAGAGTTTTTTTTTTTCTATTTTTTGCACGCTTGGAAGTGAAAAACGCAATTTTAGCCCAAAAAATCGCGCTTAATTTGTTATTAAAAAATTGAAAAAAAAAAAAAAAACTCTTCCTGATTACCTATTGATTTATGTGAAGAAGTGATGTTTAAATTTTCAAAAGGATCGGTTCAGTAGATTTTGAGTTCTAATGTTCACAAACTTCAAAAATGACGTTTTCGGAAAAATCGATTTATAGTTTTTTATACGTACCGAGCGGCTACCGAGCAGGTATAAAAATCAGGTATCACGGCCGGTCGTTTGAAACGCTGTAACTCCGTTAGTTTTACTCCGATTGACTTAAAATTTATACACAATGTTCTCGACATATTGTTCATTCAGAAAAGAAAATTAAAAGAAAATGCAAAAAAAAATAATTTAAAAACCCTACCCCCCCTTAATAAAAAAA
Source organism: Oxytorus armatus (assembly GCA_958009045.1). Taxonomy (NCBI): domain Eukaryota; kingdom Metazoa; phylum Arthropoda; class Insecta; order Hymenoptera; family Ichneumonidae; genus Oxytorus; species Oxytorus armatus. The sequence goes on from OY253748.1 coordinate 27,532,929, forward strand.
AAAAAACTTTTTAAGTACCAATTCTGCTACCAGTGCTCAGAATACTCATACAGATTGAGAATATATATATATTTTTTTTTTTTTCAGATGCATACAACATCGTCAAGAGTGGGCGCCGATTTCGGCGCACCATGTTGCAACAAGGCAAAAAACTACATGAAAATATTCAAAATAATTTTTTTTTTTTAATGTACGAGTATTCTCTAAGGATCAATAAATGCACGTGTAAATTTTCATCAAGACAACTTGAATGGTTTAAACGTTATTGCACATTAGAAATGACATAAAAAATCTCGCTCTAGATCAGACGACTGCCTTAAGGTAGTAGGAGGGGGTCTGGTAACTTAAGCCGATTTTCATGTCTTTTTTGGAGGGCGTTTTTTTGTAGGAAAATAAAAATGAATCGTTTTGGATATTTAAGATGTTTTTATTTACATATTAAAGATACAAAAAAAAAAATTTTTTGAAAAAATTTATTAGTTTATTATTATTATTATTGTTATTGATCGAAGTTGGCACCTCGAAGTTGGCAGCCCGGGTCCTAACTTTTTTTCTACCGAACCGATTGCTTTCAAATTTTAACAGGCTACTCTACACACTTAAAGTTCTCGTCGGAACTACCGAGAAATTTTTTCACCCCTAACTTTTTATTTTACAACCCCTTCTTTGCTAATATAAAAGGACTTTTTTTTTCCATAGTCCGCCATTTTGTTATTTATCCATGAAATTTAACTTCAGTAGTTCCGACCAGAATGACATGTCTGTAGATTAAGAATTATCAAGAATTTTTGATTTCAGATAACATCAAGAGCCAAAATCACCGGGGCCACCCACGCGCTTTTTTTTCGAGGTGCCAACTTCGATCAATAATAATAATAATAATAACCTATTAAATTTTTTCAACAAATTTTTTTTTTGTATCTTTAATATGTAAATAAAAACATCCTAAATATCCAAAACGATTCATTTTTATTTTCCTACAAAAAAAGGCCCTCCAAAAAAGACATGAAAATCGGCTTAAGTTACCAGACTACTACCTCAAGAGCGGTGAAGCGCACGCGGGAGTTTTAATTTGTCACAGAGAGACAGACAAGCTGTACAGAGTGCGATGGGTGCTAGACTCGCGCACACCTCTGTAACCTTTCGCCAATGTAGTATTATGTGGCGGGTGCTTGTACGATCCGACGTGAGGAACATAACGCACGACGGATACCGAGCAGCGACAAAGATTCTCTCATTGTGGATTCCGGTTGAACGAGCGAGAAAAAATTGCGGGCGAAGCGGGGGAGTTTTTAGTGTGATGCGAAAGACTCTCGGTGTATCTCTCTCGGTCTACCACGAACGCCACTGTCGCTACATCTCTCGCACCCATATACATTTCATATCCCATTAAGCCCGTTCTCGTTGCGGTTCAAACGCGCGCTCGTTTCCCTTCTCCACGTTCGATTCGAGTTCTCAAATTGCGCATGCTCGAAAAATTTCCTAGTAGCCCGCGTCGATCGTCCAATCGGCGGAGAGCAGTGACGCCACTGCTGGCCAATCGTTTCTCGCACTTCTGACGCCATAGTTATTTTTAGACTCTGTGAGTCACGGGATATAAGGCAGTACGTTTAGTTGGGTGTTCACAAGTTGTCGAGACATCGTGCCGTTCGGGCCTGCGTTAACTGGGAGTCGTTTGATCTAGTTTTTTTCTTTTTTCTTTTTCATACGCGCATCTCAATACAGTGCGACAAAAGTGCGTCGCTATACCTACATAGATATATTTATACATGTAGTATATATGTGTATATGTATATATATATATATATTTAGAAAGAGAAGAGGTGTGTTCAACGTGCCTTGTGAGTCATTGTTGTGCCGACGTTCGAACGTGTCGGACCTCGTGGCACACACTTGAGATAAACGTCAAGAGGATTTTGACTATCCCTACTCTCTTTGACGAGTGATCAACATTCATCCGCGAAATTGGACTGTCGCATCGTGAACCGTTTCGTATATCACGCAATTTTATCATCGAGTTTCGCGAGTGTTTTGCTTTTTTGCTTTCTCCGTATATTGCCCGAAGCAATTGAACGTTGATCGAGGGACAACCGGTCCTCGGGCCAACCGGTAAAGCTGTATCTTTCTTTTTTGCCACGGTGCGTTGCAAAAATTAAAAACGGTTGTTCGAAGATTAGAGAGAAAAAAAAACATTAAGAGCGTAAAAATCGTGTGAGAGAGCGATAGAGAGTTAAACGGAAACGGACTTTATCGTCATCGTGACGGCTCATATGCTGCGTCAGTGCTGCCACCAAGTTGGACACGCGGCAAGTCGTACGGAATATTTTCATCAAAATTCCTGTGTTTTTTGAATCTATTGCTCTTTATAAATTATTTGAAAAAAAAAAACTTGTCTATCGGTGAAATTAAAGTTTGGAGCTTGAAAGTAAAGAGGAGACGGTAAAACGGACTCGAAGCAAAGGAATAAGAGTGTTAAATTCACAGCCTACGCAGTTCGGGCGAGGCCTTTCGCCGAGTTGGTCGAGTGAGGATTTCGCAAGCGAAGTGAGTGAGAGAGAGACCGCGAGCAAGTTGGTACACGCGGTCGCGAGATAAGCGATTGACGCGTGTAGCCGCAAGAGAGGGGTGTTTTACACGGAAATCCGTGAGTGTGTTAGTGTCGTGTTTGTAACGAGGACCGATGGTGCGAAGCCTAACGATGGAGACGACGTTTTACGAGGAATCGGGGATATACGCGAGTAGCGGTAATCGCGAGAACGTTGTTCAATTAAAGAGGAACTTGACGCTGGATTTAAATATCGTACAGAGACAGGGTCCACAGGCGAAAAGGCCAAGGCTGGGACCTCTGCCAACCGCTCTGAACAACGGGGCGCCGATACTCAGTTCACCGGATCTAAACATGCTGAAACTTGGCTCGCCGGAACTTGAAAAATTGATAATAGCCCAACAGGACGGTCTCGTTACGACAATGCCAACGCCAACCAATCAAATTTTATTTCCACGCACGGTCACCGAGGCTCAGGAACTTTACGCTCGTGGTTTCGTCGATGCCCTTAACGAGCTACATCACTCGGACAGTTCCCAAGAACCCGGAAGTATACACGGTGCAACTTATACGAATCTCGAGCCACCGGGTAGCGTGCAGAGCAACGAATCCATCTCGCAGGGTCTAATGCTGATAAAGGACGAGCCACAGACGGTACCGTCGGTTACGAGTTCACCGCCAATGTCACCGATCGACATGGAGAGCCAGGAGAGAATAAAACTCGAGAGGAAGAGACAGAGAAATCGGGTCGCCGCATCGAAATGTCGAAGGCGCAAACTCGAGAGAATCTCGAGACTCGAGGACAAGGTCAAGTTGCTCAAGGGCGAAAATACCGAGCTTAACGCGGTCGTGCACAGGCTCAAGGAGCACGTTTGTCGTCTCAAAGAACAGGTCATGGATCACGTTCATTCGGGATGTCAGATTATGACCGTGTCGGGACAATTTTGAGGTGGATCACACTCGTCATCATCCATAAGACACAATACTTTTGACGAATATTTACGTGGACGAATGATAGGACGCGCCCGTTGCTTCTCTGCCCGTTTTATTCGTCGATCGAACGGTCAACATTCAGTCCCGTCGATATTTATCATTTGAACGATGAGCAGAATTGATCGCGGGGTATGGACCACCCGCTGCGTTTCGACACAGCCGTTCTTCGCCGGAGCAGAGGCAAAGTAAAATCGTCGTAAAATTTCCCCGAGACTCTGTGAGAGGGGGGGGGGGGGGGGAACGTCGATCGACGAGGATCGCGATGTGCATATGCCATACGAGAGTGAGAAACGAGGCTCGGGTGATTGTCGGTCAATCCCGAACAGAGACACGGTAGCCTCGTCCTTTTGTTTTCACTAGGCCCTGACACGATTCCTCCGTGTCCGAGGTCACAACGATACGTGGATGTTGCACGGTTTCGCCGCTTCGCGGGGGCCACAACATCGTCGTCAATCGGCGATAAACATCCCGGTAGAACGAATTGTGAACGAGGCTGTACGAGTTGAGAGAGAGAGAGAGAGAGGACAAAAAATTCAGAATTGGACGATAGAACGTCGAAAGTAGAGAGGGGGAAAGAGAAAAATGATAGAAAGAGGGGGAGAGAGAGAGAACAAGGTTCGTGCAAAGAGTGCCTTTCGAGTGATGTGCGCAATAGTAGCAGCGGGGGAAATTCAACATCGCGACGAGGCGCTGTATAACCGCATCTGTCGACGTTCAACGCTATTGCCTCGGGGGCAAAAAAGACAGTGGGAGTTGTCGGGAACGCTGGCTGTCGCGGGGGCGAGAGAAAGAGAGAGAGAAAACGGGCGGCCATTTTGGAGAACGTTCTTAGAATTCGCGGGACATTTGAAACGAGAATAAATAATTGTTGTTCTCTCCAGATTCGTTTATATATTTTTTCGATTCACATTCTATCTCTCTCTCTCTCTCTCTCTTTTCTCTCTTTTACATGCTACTGTAACAAACGGCATACGCAATATTTGTTTCTGACGCAGCACCGCGTCGCGTCTATTACTACGTCATATGTGCATCTAGTCCCATTGTGCCCTCGCAACGTGTTTGCAAACTCGGAGACTCGAAAGAAACAGATAAGGCGGCATTGTGAATCAAAAGGTGCGGAGTGACTTTTTTCCATTCATTTTTTTTTTTTTTTTTTTTTTTTTTCGGAATGTCGTTCGAAAAAAACATTGAGTGCGTAAAGTACGCGCATCGACAATGGCCATATACGCTAGAACGGTACATAACATTAGCGTCAGAATCGGTCAAGCATTTTTTTTTTTTTTTTACTCGAACAGTACTGTCGACCGCTTTCCGTCGTCAATCCGAATTCGATTTATCATGTATTAGTGTGTAATATGTACGACCACGTTGCCACGAGATTGTCCGCGCCATACGAGACATTAATGTGATAGAGAAAATGTACTCGTAAATATTTATACCATTGTTTATAACTGATTCGATCAACGTGGCGAAACGATTTATTATTATTATTATTATTTCAACGTACATAATTTGTCAAAATTCAGACCAATTGCATTGACTCTGGCCTATTATCGCTTTTTTCATTTTATATATTTATAAATACGTTATTCCATACGAAGTGGGACAATTTTCGGTCGAAGCTATCTTTGATGGCCGTCTAATTCGCTAATTGGCCTCGAAAATTTATGAAAGGCAACCTTAGAAACAAGATTTCAGAATCTTATTCTTCATTTCCTTTTTTGCCGTTAATATTCGCAAAGTAAATGCCCCCCCCCAATCCCCAAATGTCTTCGTTCCACACCACGAGGAATATCCCATATATATCTCGTGTACGACTCTATCGATGCATAATTTAACTTATTGTTTATCCGTAAAAGTGTAACCGAGATTAAAAGAATGAACTAGAAGCGCTCGAGCGAGAGCTAAACACGGCTAAAAGAGGCGATAACACGACAACGTTCGTACATAATCGTTTATCGTATATTATTACAAAATATTTTGCGTGGACCGCAAGGACTCCTTCCCCCCCTCCACATTCAACGAATCAAAGATTCTCCATCTTTGTTTCGCAGTAGAGTCTCGTTGTCAAATAACTAGTAGCATTTTTGTCTTGGTCTTTGCAGACAAAAAAAAAAAACAACAACAAAAACGTCACACGTCGCGAGCTTACTTTTCGATTCATCCGACAAATAGATAATCGTCTGTATGAATCGTCAATTACTTTTGCGAACGCTAAACGTACGATTTGTGCCTTTTTTTCTTTCAACAAACGAACTATAACGAGCGTCCAATGGGAATAATACTGAAATACAAAATAATAAAGAAAAAATATTGATAACGACTATAACGAGATGTTTGTAAATGAAATTTATGATCGATTATATCGATATACTGCTGATAATAATGATTGCCTGAGCGACGACGACGACGGTCGAGTACGAACGACTTACAAAAGCGGCTGCACAAACGCATGAAAGTAATGAAAATAAAAAAAAAGAAAAAAACCACATGTGATTTAGTCATTAAGTAAAAACCCCACTAGAGTATAGAGAAAATACGTATGGTGATACAGTTGAAAGTACACCGTCATATAGTTTTACATAACCTTATACATAACGAGAGTACATATTGCTATATATATATATAGATATATATATAGCAATAACGTAATTATATATATATATATTATATATTATATGTATGTATATATATATATAATATATACGCATACATATGTATATGTTATATAACGAAAGAGCGAAGAAATCTTTTTTTACGAATAATTTTATTTTTGAATGAAATACGATGAAAATAAAATTAACTATATATTACTCATACAAATGTATATCGTGTCGGCCTTGAAATTTGTTTGTGACCCAAGAATCCTTCCTCTAAACCGTTTTTTTTTTCTTTTTTTTCGTACATTATATAAATATATATTTTCTGAAAATTTTGACAATTTTCATTCGATCTTGTTCTCGAGTTGTTCGAAAAGATTAACTCGAATCCTCTATGTGTGCTATTGCGACGCTCCACATTGCAGACATACCCTTTTGCTTAATTACTGCAATTGGCTCAATTGAGAAAAGTTGGAGTGGAAGGCTGGAATTAAAAGAGAGAGAGAGAGCACAATCGTGAAAGCCAATGAAAGACACTGGTGTCGAGAAAGAGTCGCTTGAAGAATTTTCTTCATAATATTTTTTTTTGCTAGCACTATTCAGAATTCTTTTACATCACTGTGCATTTATTTTTCAAGGTATTAGTCTGGTAACTTAAGCCGATTTTCATGTCTTTTTTGGAGGGCGTTTTTTTGTCGGAAAATAAAAATGAATCGTTTTGGATATTTAGGATGTTTTTATTTGCATATTAAAGATACAAAAAAAAAATTTGTTTGAAAATATTTAATAGTTTATTATTATTATTATTATTGATCGAAGTTGGCACCTCGAAAAAAAAGCGCGTGGGTGGCCCCGGTGATTTTGGCCCTTGATGTTATCTGAAATCAAAAATTCTTGATAATTCTTAATCTATAGACATGTCATTCTGGTCGGAACTACAGAAGTTAAATTTCATGGATAAATAACAAAATGGCGGACTTTGGGAAAAAAAGTCCTTTTATTTTAGCAAATAAGGGGTTGTAAAATAAAAAGTTAGGGGTGAAACAATTTCTCGGTAGTTCCGACGAGAACTATAAGTGTGTAGAGTAGCCTGTTCAAATTTGAAAGCAATCGGTTCGGCAGAAAAAAAGTTAGGACCCGGGCTGCCAACTTCGATCAATAATAATAAACTATTAAATTTTTTCGAAAAATTTTTTTTTGTATCTTTAATATGTAAATAAAAACATCCTAAATATCCAAAACGATTCATTTTTATTTTCCTAGAAAAAAACGCCCTCCAAAAAAGACATGAAAATCGTCTTAAGTTACCAGACTACTGCCTTAAGTAGTAAGCCAAACGGGGCGGATGGGGCATTTGCATAAGTAAATTTATTTTTAATCAAATTCCGATGGATTTTAGTTAATTCTAATAAATGAATTATTTCCCAATGCCATGATATTTTGAGAATAATAAATCGCCAAACTGTCGAACGAAGAGGAGACTCTTTGATAGTAGCCTCGAGTTTTATAAACGTTCGAGAGACTCGAAACGAAGCCACTCGACGAATCCGAAGGTCTCGCGCGATATATACAATTTTTTTTCTGCCTTTCTCGCGAGTTCGAGACTCGCGGCTAATGGAAGCTCAACGAAGGCCGCGGGCCTAGATCTCCTTAGAAGTGTCTACGCTCCGTAAATGGGGGAAAAAGAAAAATAAGCGAGGCGATATCCGCGGATCATCTCGTACTTATTTTATCGATCCGACAAAACGAATGGTTATCTACGAAAAGTGCGCGTTAAAATCGACCGTCCGCGCTATAACGATATCCGTAAGTCCGATAGCCCAAAACGACAAATAAACACGAGTACATGCTCAATAGCGAAATGACCTTGGAGTATTTTGGACGAGAGATAAAAACGGAGAATTCGAATAGTATTTATTATTATTATTATCGTTATCGACATAGAGAGTTGCGTATCGACTTATTTAGATAATAATAGCTGTATTGTAGCACTTTAAGCCGAAAGATAGCACGAAGCCTTATTCCGGAATGAACACACGCACACATAGTATCCGTTGTTTGGTAGGAATTTCGATTTTGCAATAGCGGCAATTCTCCCGGTTGCAACAAAGAAATAACACGTCAAACGCGTTTGCGTTAGATAAGGAGCGGAGGCGAGAGAGCGCGTGCGCCTGCTCGCTAAGCCAAACAGAGGATTTCGAACATTCGCTCTATACACTCGCTTTGTTTAGAATTGCTGAGTAAGATTGTGATACTGGACGTGCTGTTTATAGCTTACAGAACTGCGGCGATGGCAATTGCCAACCCGGCAACTCTCTTCCTGTGCATGCTAGACTTTGTATATGTCCTCGCGGTGATGCTCGAAGCGAGACTCAAAGCTAAAACGTTTCGAACAAAAGATAATGACAAAAAAAATGTTTGAACTTGACTGTAAATATTTCGTTGAGAACGGTGGAACCGCGCAATTTTTTTGTTCTTTCGAGCTATCCGGGTTATTGTTTTCATCGTGGGATACGGTACGTAGCTCGGCAAATAAGTTTTACCCAATGCTAGAGAGTATTAAAGGTGTTATATAGTCACAAAGAGACTGCGGACCGCGACCATAGAAGAATCCCATAACCATCGTGAAGACGACGCGACGAGTGAGCCGTACGCGAGAGAGAGCTAGGAAGAGATCTCGAACAAGGTTAGCCAGGCCCTATATTTCGAGAGCCCTGCTCGTGATGGCGCGCGCGGAATGTCGGCTACTTGTGTGGTATAGAATACACACGCGGTTATGTACACTCACGAACGAAGGAAAAAGGACGGCGACGAAACGAGAGGGACCGAGAAAGAAAAAAAACCGTCGAATATCTTTCCGCGAACCACTTCCTCGTTCTCGACGACGCATACGCTCGTTTAACTCTTTCGTTCCGTACAAATATTTCGTTCGTCCTCCCTGTTCGGTGTAATCGCCAAACTCCAGCTATTCGAGCGAGACACGATCGACACAAAGACGTGGGATCATCGTTTAATGAATAAATTATCACGTTGCGATGAGAATTTACCAAGCAATCGGATAAATAATATACGGAAAATCAGGGACATAGTGTCCCTGATTTTTCGGGTTTAAGGGGGGAAATAGGGTTAGGACAGCGTTTTCTCAATGATTTTCATGAATTTTTTTATAGTATAAAAAATGAATATAATTTATTGAAACTTTGAGAATATTTTATACATATATTTAAGTATATACTATAAAATTTTTGAAGATGTTTCTTGAAAAACACCGAAAATATTAGCGACCCCATATTGCAGGTCGCGATCAGACTCGGCGTTTTCCGTACATTCTGGAAGCCGCAATTTTCTTCCGAAATCAAACGAGGTTGGAATTTACTTTTATTATATGTCTCTCTTCTATACGAACCTAAATGCTATCAAAAAAATAGAAAATTGATTTTTTTACAGGGGTCAAAACAAAAAAGCATGATTTTTTGCCATTTTTAACAACTTTATTTGCAAAAAAAAATTATTTTAAATAATGATAATATTCCGATTTTAGGTTCATATAGAGCGCAATACTATGAAGAAAGTAACTGCCATTTTTTAAAATGATTGGTTGAAAACTTTTCAAACTAGCGTGTACGCAAGTTCAAAAAAAGTCGTTTTCAGAAAAACGCGTTTGAAAAAATAGTACCAAGAAAAACAAGCAATATTGGGTCGCTAATATTTTATAGTATATACTTAAATATATGTATATAAATTTTATAGTATACACTTAAATATATGTATAAAATATTCTCAAAGTTTCCATAAACTATATTCATTTTTTATACTATAAAAAAATTCATGAAAATTATTGAGAAAACTGTCCTAACCCTATTTCTCCCCTTAATGGCTTATAACAATAGAACGAGTCGGAATTTTCATAAAAAATTTTGGGAACATATTTTTCAATAGTTTTACTAACAATTTATGAAATAAAAAAAAAGATTTTTTGAACCGTCTAACCCTATTTCCCCCTTTAACAACGGTGTCTCTGCCTATGAACGGAAATGGCTAAACTTCCGCGACATTTGTCCGTCCTTAAGGTAGTAGTCTGGTAACTTAAGCCGATTTTCATGTCTTTTTTGGAGGGCGTTTTTTGGTAGGAAAATAAAAATGAATCGTTTTGAATATTTAGGATGATTTTATTTACATATTAAAGATACAAGAAAAAAATTTTTTCAACAAATTTAACAGTTTATTATTATTATTATTATTGATCGAAGTTGGCACCTCGAAGTTGGCAGCACGGGTCCTAACTTTTTTTCTACTGAACCGATTGCTTTCAAATTTTAACAGTCTACTCTACACACTTATAGTTCTCGTCGGAACTACCGAAAAATTTTTTCACCCCTAACTTTTTATTTTACAACCCCTTCTTTGCTAAAATAAAAGGACTTTAGCAAAGAAGGGGTTGTAAGATAAAAAGTTAGGGGTGAAAAAATTTCTCGGTGGTTCCGACGAGAACTATAAGTGTGTAGAGTAGCCTGTTCAAATTTGAAAGCAATCGGTTCGGTAGAAAAAAAGTTAGGACCCAGGCTGCCAACTTCGAGGTGCCAACTTCGATCAATCATAACAATAATAATAAACTATTAAATTTTTTCAAACAAATTTTTTTTTGTATCTTTAATATGTAAATAAAAACATCCTAAATATCCAAAACGATTCATTTTTATTTTCCTACAAAAAAACGCCCTCCAAAAAGACATCAAAATCGGCTTAAGTTACCAGACTACTACCTTAAAGCCTGACGTGGAATTCAGAATATTAATTTTTCTCGAGATAGGGATACCATTTTCTATTACATATTTTTATCGATAAATGAACGTTTACTAAATGTAAATAAATTGTTTATAGTCCGTAGAGGGTTCGGATTACCGTATATCCCGGACATCGCTATGAAATTCATTCAAATTCACTCAGTTCTCATATTTTTTAACCATTTCAAAGCGAGAAGAAGAATTCCCTCGGTCCAATTGATCCTTGATAATCTCATACGCGTGAGCAAGTTGAGTTCTCTGCTTTTATACTCGATTTTCATCAGCGTATTCTAGCTAATAATAGTGTGACAGAGATAAACGATAAACTTGATTCCTTCGCAACGCCTCGTCCCTCTCGATCTTGGCTGTCTATACTCACTCGTTGTCCGCGCGACGTTGAGAAAATTTACTCCCGCGGCACAATGTGGCGACCGACGACCCTTTCAAAAGAACGCATGCGTGTGGTACACGGGGTACACAACCCCACGTGTTCGATACTCGGGAATAGACCGAGGAGTCGAAAATCCACGCGGTTTATGATCTTCCTCCTCCTTGCGTCCCCTTGTCCGTGTCTACGCTATCTTTGAAGCGATGTATGACGAAGATATTGTAGATACCAGGGAAGGGCAGTGTATTTAGGAGAAAATGTCAACGGTGAATATATCGGCTTTTCATGGATTAATTTTTATAACGATTAGAGTAAAATTTAGAGACGCTACTTTTACTTGTTATTTTTACAGCCGCCGCTGTAAGTTTTACTCGAAAAAAAAAAAGCACCGTCGATACATTCGCCGCTGCGTTAAGGGGGTAAAATAGGGTTAGACGGTTCGAAAAATCGATTTTTTTTTATTTCATAAATTGTTAGTAAAACTATTGAAAAATATGTTCCCAAAATTTCAAATGAAAATTCCGACTCGTTCTATTGTTATAAGCCATTAAGGGGGAAAATAGGGTTAGGACAGCGTTTTCTCAATGGTTTTCATGAATTTTTTTATAGTATAAAAAATGAATATAATTTATTGAAACTTTGAGAATATTTTATACATATATTTAAGTATATACTATAAAATTTTTATACATATACTTAAGTACTATAATACTATACTATAAAATATTAGCGACCCCATATTGCTTGTTTTTCTTGGTACTATTTTTTCAAACGCGTTTTTCTGAAAACGACTTTTTTTCAACTTGCGTACACGCTATTTTGAAAAGTTTTCAACCAATCGTTTTGAAAATTGGCAGTTACGTTCTTCATAGTATTGCGCTCTATATGAACCTAAAATCGGAATATTATCATCATTTAAAATAATTTTTTTTTTGTAAATAACGTTGTAAAAAATGGCAAAAAATCATGCTTTTTTGTTTTGACCCCTGTAAAAAATTCAATTTTCAATTTTTTTGATAGCATTTAGGTTCGTATAGAAGAGAGACATATAATAAAAGTAAATTCCAACCTCGTTTGATTTCAGATGAAAATTGCGGCTTCCAGAAAGTACTCAAAATGCTGAGCCTGATTGTGACCTGCAATATGGGGTCGCTAATATTTTATAGTATATACTTAAATATATGTATAAAATATTCTCAAAGTTTCAATAAATTATATTCATTTTTTTTACTATAAAAAAATTCATGAAAATCATTGAGAAAACGCTTGAGAAAGAAAAAAAAAACGAAAATGATTGAGAAAATCATTAAGGGGTTGTAAAATAAAAAGTTAGGGGTGAAAAAATTTCTCAGTAGTTCCGACGAGAACTATAAGTGTATAGAGTAGCTTGTTAAAATTTGAAAGCAATCTGTTCGGTAGAAAAAAAGTTAGGACCCAGGCTGCCAACTTCGAGGTGCCAACTTCGATCAATAATAATAATAATAATAAACTATTAAATTTTTTCAAAAAATTTTTTTTTGTATCTTTCATATGTAAATAAAAACATCCTAAATATCTGAAACGATTCATTTTTATTTTCCTACAAAAGAACGCCCTCCGAAAAGACATGAAAATCGGCTTAAGTTACCAGACTACTACCTTAAGGACGGAAAAATGTCGCGGAAGTTTGGCCACTTTCGTTCATAGGCAGAGACACCGTTGTTAAGGGGGGAAATAGGGTTAGACGGTTCAAAAAATCGATTTTTTTTTATTTCATAAATTGTTAGTAAAACTATTGAAAAATATGTTCCCAAAATTTTATATGAAAATTCCGACTCATTTTATTGTTATAAGCCATTAAGGGGGGAAATAGGGTTAGGACAGCGTTTTCTCAATGATTTTCATGAATTTTTTTATAGTAAAAAAAATGAATATAATTTATTGAAACTTTGGGAATATTTTATACATATATTTAAGTATATACTATAAAATTTTTATACATATATTGAAGTATATACTATAAAATATTAGAGACCCCATATTGCTTGTTTTTCTTGGTACTATTTTTTCAAACGCGTTTTTCTGAAAACGACTTTTTTTTAACTTGCGTACACGCTAGTTCGAAAATTTTTCAACCAATCGTTTTGAAAATTGGCAGTTACTTTCTTTCATAGTATTGCGCTCTATATGAAACTAAAATCGGAATATTATCATTATTTAAAATAATTTTTTTTTGCAAACAAAGTTGTAAAAAATGGCAAAAAATCATGGTTTTTTGTTTTGATCCCTGTAAAAAATGCAATTTTCTATTTTTTTGATAGCATTTAGGTCCGTATAGGAGAGAGACATATAATGAAAGTAAATTCCAACCTCGTTTGATTTCAGATGAAAATTGCGGCTTCCAGAATGTACTCAAAATGCTGAGTCTGATTGTGACCTGCAATATGGGGTCGCTAATATTTTATAGTATAAACTTAAATATATGTATAAAAATTTTATAGTATATACTTAAATATATGTATAAAATATTCTCAAAGTTTCAATAAATTATATTCATTTTTTATACTACAAAAAAATTCATGAAAATCATTGAAAAAACGCTGTCCTAACCCTATTTCCCCTCTTAATCAAACCGATAAAAGTTTGTTTACCATTATGGTGTATCTCCGTATTATATTTGAGCCCCACGGTCGAAACGGACTCGCTGCGTAGTATCGTTCTCGCATCTTTCGTGCCCGCGGGGGATTACCCGACGTATTTCACTCCCGTACGTGCGCCCGTGGTTGAAATTTCTGTTGTTCCATTTGTCATCCCTCTCTCTCTCTCTCTCTCTTTTACCCTTTTCTTTCCCGTCGAATCCAACAGCTATGTGGCATACGGCTATCATTAGTTTCGCAAGTTGTTCACCGCGGTGCAGTTGACCCAGCCACCACGTGTTCGCGTTCGTCTTCTGTATATCTGCCTTCCCTTTGTCTCTCGAATCCTCATCTTGTCCACCTTTTTTCTCTTCTCTCTTTCTCCAATCCTCGCCTCTAATTCTCCTCTTCCCGTTCGTTTTCTTCGCGCCTTTCTTTCGCTCTCTCTCTCTCCTTCCATCTCTCTTTCTGGTACCAGCACCCGCACACGGCCACGTGATACCGCGTCTTCCACAGCAGTCTCTATTCTCTTATCTCTAACGCGAGACGGAAAGGGGGAAAAGAGAGACGCGGATAAATTCACTGCGCAGTTTGCGGGTAAACGAGAACTCGATTTTGTCTCACTGTGTGTCGTTTTTTTTCTTTGTCCCTTTGTATTTTACTCCGCACGCCGAGTATATGCATTTTACACACGAGCGAGTATCGCGCAACGCGTATCGAGCGTAAATGAGGTACAAAGAGACCAACTTTTATTGTGCTGTATGTCGCGTTGACGTTGAATAAAAATAAATCGCACGAACGAGTACGAATTTTCTTTAAAAAAAAAAAAAAAAAAACGTCAATAGAAAAATCTATTTTCATTGAATTTACTCGGCGATGGACAAAACTTTACGCTGCACGCTGAGAAATATATTTCAATAGATATTGTTAAAATATTAGGAGACTATAATAACTTGCAATGTTTCATTATAACATTTTGTATTGTTTGTTCGGTTAAAATAATCATTGTTCTCGGTGTTTACCGAGTCTCGACAGATCAGAAAAAACGTCGAGGAGACCTCGTATCTACACCACGGGCGGTTGTTGTCAAAAGATTACAATGGAATTTGAAACTATGGGTTGCGGGGGATTCCCTCGATCGTGGCGCGATAAATACGTAACGCACGTACACGGGGATTGCGTCGACTGGCTCAACGGGGCCAACAAAACATCGGAGGAACGTGATCGGGTTACCGGATATATATATTTGACGATGCGCGTATGATCCTCGAGACTCCGCGTATCTTTTTCCGACTCACCGTATACCTGCAACCTCGAGTTCCACAAGTTTCTTTGGGTGGCCATTTTTTTGTTAAATATATACATATTTTTGTCAAACTCGTATCCGCTATATGTGTAAGGGGTTCAAGGTGGCCTATCCAGATGGACCTGGGTATGAAGCAAAGTATACCGTTCGAACTTTTCCTTTGACGTAGCGTCATCGACTATACTTAGTTTATATATAATCAACGATTAATAGAGGAACAGTGTCGACTTTCATGTAAACAATAATTTAAGTTAGTAGTCTGGTAACTTAAGCCGATTTTCATGCCTTTTTTGGAGGGCGTTTTTTTGTAGGAAAATAAAAATGAATCGTTTTGGATATTCAGGATGTTTTTATTTACATATTAAAGATACAAAAAAAAATTGTTTTGAAAAAATTTAATATTTTATTATTATTATTATTATTGATCGAAGTTGGCACCTCAAAAAAAAAGCACGTGGGTGGACCCGGTGATTTTGGCTCTTGATGTTATCTGAAATAAAAAAATTCTTGATAATTCTTAACCTATAGACTTGTCATTCTGATCGGAACTACTGAAATTAAATTTCATAAAAAAAAAGTTTTTTTTTCCAAATTCCGCCATTTTGTTATTTATCCATGAAATTCAACTTCAGTAGTTCCGACCAGAATGACATGTCTATAGATTAAGAATTATCAAAAATTTTTTATTTCAGATAACATCAAAAGCCAAAATCACCGGGGCCACCCACGCGCTTTTTTTTCGAGGTGCCAACTTCGATCAATAATAATAATAATAAACTATTAAATTTTTTCAAAAAAATGTTTTTTCGTATCTTTAATATGTAAATAAAAACATCCTAAATATCCAAAACAATTCATTTTTATTTTCCTACAAAAAAAACGCCCTCCAAAAAAGACATGAAAATCGGCTTAAGTTACCAGACTACTACCTTAACGGTACCGGGTGGGACGAACATTCGTGGCACTACGACCATTCGTCTCACTCGAGGAATCAGTCGGCTAATCGAAAAAGTGATTTTTTTTCGTTTTTCGCCTTTTTCACATTGATATTTTGAGATTTCGACTAAAACTCGGTGTTATTCGTAATCAACGGAAAATTTCCGATCGATTAGGGTATCGAAACATTGGAAAAAAAACAAAAAAAATTTGTTTCATTTTTTGCGCACCTTTTCGGAAATTTAAAAATGTCGAAATTTCAAATGGTCATAACTTGGTTCCCGTTTCGTCGATTTTGGGTTTTAACGAGCGTTTTCAAAACGTCTCGAGTAGACTCAGAGAATCCATTTTGGATCATCCCGATATCTCAATTATTGTAGCCGTGAGAGCGGGTTGAAAATCGGCGAAAAAAATGAGAAGGGAAAAATTCGCAAAAACCGATGGTCCAACTTTGAAAATCTATGAAAAATCGAAAAAAAATCGTGGCTCAATAAACGAAGCGGCATTTTAAAGGTGGAACGATTACGAAAAGAATGAGCACAGAGTGGGCTTCCAACTCCATCGGGAAGCAACGTCACAGCGATTTTAGTGAAACCACTTCTGTTCGGCCGAAATGCAAAAAATTTTGAATTTTTAAATTTCATTTTAGGACGCTATAACGATGTATTTTGAATCGCTGATTACTAATTCAGTAGTCCTTTTTCTTGAGAAACTCAAAATTCCGTCGAAAATCGTCGAGAAAGAGTTTTTTTTTTCGATTTCCGCGTTTTCGACAAAAACTGGGCGTTAATCGTAATCAGCGGAAAAATTTCCGATAATAGCTTTTCGTTGTGGAAGCGAAAGCTTGGCACCCGGCCAAGCATCGTATACCCGCGTCCAACTGGCTTCTCTTCCGTACATTATGTCTCCTTCTCGCTTTCGCTGGACCAGTTTTCTTTATATCCCGTCGCTGTGTGCTGGGCGCGAACGCGTATTATTTTGAAACAACCGGTTCGACCAAACCCATGACCCGTTCGTCTATGCGACCAGAGATCCTCGCTGAAAGCAGCGGGATATATACGCGATTGCGGCAAACGGATTTCATTCGCTCGGCACCGTTCGCCGAAAATAAAGCTAGAATAAACGTCACGGCGTCGTGTTTCCGACTCGAGAACCGGAGTACCGCGGCTCCAGAATTCATACTATCTACAAACATTCGCGCGGGTAAAAAAATAATTTGGTTCTTATACAAAATTATTACGCGTCGTGACATATAAATCGGTAAAAGAATCAGCCGAGGGATCATCGATATACGATTTTACAGGAATTTATTTAACAATTGAAGCTGATGATCGTGAATTCGGTGTCTCACTACCAAAAGCATGGAATTCATGGGTATTCGTTCTCCGGACTCTCACTCGGTATATAATCCCATCGTTGGCTCGTGTCGTGTGCATACCCTATTGAATTTTAATAAGGTCCTCACGTACGACCGAACAATTGGAAGTTTGAACTCGGAAAGTCCGTTGCCACGTTTTCTGACCGTAAGAATAATGATAACAACAACGAGAAATATCGTTGGCAATTCGCACAGTGTCCCAGTGCGTTTTTTGTCTTTAATTTCGATTCGAACATGGGGAGACTGCGAAAAACCCGGTCGATGCAGGCAATCGACCAAAGTACACTCGTTCAGCCCTACATTCCGACAGCGCTGATTCGGAGCTCCTGAAAAATCCTAATAATCTGTGCGAATAGGAGAAGCCTATATCGGAAGCGGGGGATTATAATTTCATCTCGGGGAACGCTAACGTTTGATACAATTTCGAATCAAAATGCGCACGTATTTTTTAGCGTGTTTCGTTAATCGAGCCGGATTCAAAAATATTTCACACATGAAATTGAGCATTGGATGAGAGAAAAGAAATTCCTCGAGCCCGGGCGTGAGTGATCAATCTGGCGTATATATACATTAGGGTGGGTCAAATAAAATTACTAATTTTTTTTTTCCTCGATATAATGAAAAATATATTGTTTGGCATCTCAAAAAAAACCCTCTGCAAGTATGAGCCCTTCATATTTAAATTAAGAGGTCCCTCGTCGCGAATTTTCACTTCCCATTTAAATAACATGGAAACATTTTTTTTTTAAGGCCGTAGTCTGGTCTAGAACGAGATTTTTGACGTCATTTCTAATGCGCAATAACGTTTAAGGGAGAACACCACTGTGACCCCCTGTTTTTTTTCACATTTTTCGAGAATTTTTTTTTGTGGGGAAAAAAAGAGATATTCGAAAAATTTTTTGGGTTTTGTTCCTTGTTTATTAATATATCAAAACCATTTTTTTCACATTTTTCACGCCGCATGGTGGCGCTGGGGAAGCTCTCGCCTTTAAAATTAACTTTAATTTCAAAGGCATGCCTATTTTTTTTAAAACAATATTTAAAAAAAAAAAAATATTGTTTTAAAAAAAATAGGCATGCCTTTGAAATTAAAGTTAATTTCAAAGGCGTGCCTATTTTTTTTAAAACAATATTTTTCCAAATCCCTATGTACTTCTTTTCAAAATATCATATTATTAACGAAAACACTCGGTATTTTTTATCAGATCGACGTTGAAGAGAGTTCTGCCGCGTGCCGCGGAAATGACAGCACCTGACGGGAGAGCTTCCCCAGCGCCACCATGCGGCGTGAAAAATGTGGAAAAAATGTTTTTTGATACATTAATAAACAAGGAACAAAACCCAAAAAAAATTTTCGAATATCTCTTTTTTTTCCCACAAAAAAAATTCTTGAAATATGTGAAAAAAAACAGGGGGTCACAGTGGTGTTCTCCCTTAAACCGTTGAAGTTGTCTTGATGAAAATTTACACGTGCATTTATTGATCCTTAGAGAATACTTGTACATAAAAAAAAAATATTTTTAATATTTTCATGTAGTTTTTTGCCTTGTTGCAACATGGTGCGCCGAAATCGGCGCCCACTCTCGACGATGTTGTATGCATCTGAAAAAAAAAAAATATATATATATTCTCAATTGGTATGAGTATTCTGAGCACTGGTAGCAGAATTGGTACTTAAAAGAATTTTTTATTGAGTCGAACAATAATTTTGCCGACATTTTATAACTCGTCGAATACCCGTAAATGTATGAAATATCATTAATGAAAGTTCAACAGGCCGCCATTTTGTCAAAATATTTTTAAGTACCAATTCTGCTACCAGTGCTCAGAATACTCATACAGATTGAGAATATATATATATTTTTTTTTTCATATGCATACAACATCGTCCAGAGTGGGCGCCGATTTCGGCGCACCATGTTGCTACAAGGCAAAAAACTACATGAAAATATATAAAATAATTTAAATAATTTAAAATAATTTTTTTTTAATGTACAAGTATTCTCTAAGAATCAATAAATGCACGTGTAAATTTTCATTAAGACAACTTCAACGGTTTAACGTTATTGCACATTAGAAATGACGTCAAAAATCTCGCTCTAGACCAGACTACGGCCTTAACTTTGGAATTTTATTAGACTTAAACCGTTGATGTTAGGAGAGTCTTTTAGCACATTTTTGGAGAACGTTCGATGCTCTACAAAAAAGCTCTCTTGCGTCTAATCTATAAAAATAACCGTACAAAAAATAATCGGTGATAATCAGCTCTGGATTCTCTCATATTTGTTTGAAAACAATTAGTAATATATAAGTAGTATATTTATTCATATTGATAACGAAAATTTTTAAAAATTTTAAATTTATGTACTAATAAACGAGAAAAATAGAATCCAGAGCTAATTATCACCGATTATTTTTTGTACGGTTACTTTTATCGATTAGACACAAGAGAGTTGTTTTGTAGAGCATCAAATGTTCTACAAAAATGTGCTAAAAGACTCTCCTAACATCAACGGTTTAAGTCTAATAAAATTCCAAAGTTAAAAAAAAATGTTTCCATGTTATTTAAATGGGAAATGAAACTTCGCGATGAGGGACCTCTTAATTTAAATATAAAGGGCTTATACTTGCAGAGGGTTTTTTTTTGAGATGCCAAACAATACATTTTTCATTATATCGAGGAAAAAAAAAATTAGTCATTTTATTTGACCCACCCTAATATACATAATGCATTCAACGATAGCTGTGTCTATTGGTAAGAAATAGAGGGTTAATACGATAGTAGCCGAGTTCTCGTTTGTTGCGACAAACATCATCGTCGCAGGTGGTCAAGTCGTGCCCAGTGCTCGTCGTTTTTCGTCGCACGTGGCATCGATGAGCGACAAACTCGTGCGATGTTGCCTATAAATATTATTTGTTCTTTCGAACGGAGAAGCGCTCATCTCTTTCTGTCTCTCTGTACTCTCATCATCGATGAAACCAGCGAGCATAGATTAGAAGAAAAAAAAAGAGCGGTCCTCGCGTTACGGGCCGCACGTGTTATTGCCGCGTTGCTGTGAGCTCTCGATTGTTGGTTCAGGTGGTTGAGCTCCGTCGCTCGATTCTCCCCTCCATTGCTCTCACTATATACATCCACATTTAACCATTTATTTTCTTCCTTTGTTCTCGCTCTCGCCTCGTACAGAAAATATTTCCGGCACTCTCGCTCGCAGTGTTAACCCGCGTGACACCGATCCTTCGTCGTTGGAACCGAACGCTTGCTAAGAAAAAAAATCTTTTTCGACAAATAACAGCTGAACGTCGGCGTATTCGCTGGTCATGAATATCCAAAATTTCTATCTTTCTCTTCTCTGACGTTATTCACATCTCATCCATAACTGTTTTTCGCTGTCTAGGTTATATCGCTACGGATTATCATTCCTCTCTCCTTCCGTCCAAATCCTTGACTGATAATCCTTGAATTATAATCACTCGGGGAATCTTACAAAAGCCCATCGCGTCGTACACGTTTATACACGTACGCGATACCTTTCTCATGCCTATCTAAGCGCGGTGTAGAAAGAGACGGCCGTGAATTCGTACAAAGATGATGTTCCCACAAGTGTTTACTTCCACATGTATAATAACATATATAATATACAGTGGGTCAAAAAAGTATTCATACACGTTGTTTTTTTGCGATAACTTTATAGACATAAGCGATACGCAAAAAAAGCTAATTTTATTCAATAGTACATCAGGGTACAGGGATAAACTGCAAATGGAGAATTTTTTCCCAGGAATAATGGAAGAATTATGCAAAAAAAACGAAAATTTTCGGGCCAAAAAAGTATTCGTACACTTACGATTGAGCTGCTAAACCTCGATATTCACTCACGGACGGTCTGACCTCTGCGTACAATGTAAACAAGTCTTCGTTTACACAATGGTTTTGACCTATTCCATGCGGTAGTAGATCTTCAAGCTCTGAACAGACACGATGGCAAAGAAAAGCGAAATATCAATATCCATGCGAGATAGAGCGATTAATCTTCGGAAACGCGGTGAAAGTTGTCGAAAAATTAGTAAAGAACTAAATCTAAGTTTCGCAACAGTGCAATATATAATAAAAAAATACGAAAGAAAAAACAGCACAGAAAATAAGCCACGAACCGGTCGACCGAAAATACTAACAGTACAAGAGCGTCGGAGTGAAAAAAACCGTTCACAGGTGCTCGCAGTTTAGCGAATGATGTCGCGTCAACATCGGGGAAGAGCGTGTGTCCCCGGACTATTCGAAACGTTTTGCATTCTGCCCAAATATACGGCAGAACTGCCCGCAAAAAACCATTAATTAATAATATAAATCGAGAAAAACGTTTAGGTTTCGCAAAAACCTACGTAAAAAAATCTTTCGAATTTTGGAAACGTGTCGTATTCTCGGACGAATCGAAGTTTAACATCTTCGGGTCCGATGGAAAAAAATTCGTCTGGCGGAAACCAAGTACCGAGCTCCAGCGGAAAAATTTAAGGGCGGGGTAAGGGTTTTCACTTTCGAAAAATCGAATTTTTTTTTTTGTCTTATCTTATTGTTTAACATTCCAAAAATATGTCCTTAAAATTTTAAACCGATCTAAGCAATATTCTTGAAGTTATTGTCTTATTAATCTCCTGGCCTTTAACGCTATACCTCTAACAGCTGCGGGCGCTCGGGCTAGCAGTGCACTTTAGACGCGTTTTTCTCAAAACTACTTTTTCAAAGTCCGTGTTCACTGCCATTCAAAAACTACTTGACCGATTCATTTCAAACTTTGTACACATTTTCTACATATAAAATACCTCCCCCCAACGTTTAGTAAATTTTTTTTTTTTTTTACATTAAGGGTGTTTCCCACCCACAAAATGGCGGAATTTTTCGTGGAAAATAACAGTTCACACTTTGGATGGCCGCCAAAAATTTTTAAATGAAAAAAAAAATTATCAGAGAACGTTGGGGGCAAGATTTGATTATAATTTGACTAAATTTTCATGGTTTTTCATTTTCAGATGATTTCCGGCCGAGTTATAGTGAACACCGCAAATTGTTTTTTTTTTCCAAGATGTTCCGGGGGAAGCTCTGTTACGGGCTTATGCTTCAATATTTCTGCATGAAAAAATTACACAACATTGTCAAAAGTATGCTCAATAATGTACAAAAGGTTCGAATAAAATTGCTCAATCCATATTTGAGAAAAAAAATCGCAAAAAAAGTGTTTTTTTAACGCTGAAACCCTTACTCCTCCCTTAATACCGACTGTAAAGCACGGTGGAGGAAGCGTCCGATCGTCCGAACAAATTCGATCTCCAAAGAGTGCTTTTAGAAAAATGAACGAAAATAGCAAAAGAAACAACGCAAAAGCTACTAGAATCCATGCCTAAGAGACTCGAGGCGATAATTGAAGCAAAACGGAAGCGCACCAAATATTAGTTATAATTAACAACTATGTTGATGTAGGTTTTCACTATAATCGTAAGTGTACGAATACTTTTTTTGCCCGAAAATTTTCGTTTTTTTTGGCATAATTCTTCTATTATTCCCGGGAAAAAATTCTCCATTTGCAGTTTATCTCTGCACCTGATGTACTATTAAATAAAATTGGCTTTCTTTGCGCATCGCTTATGTCTATAAAGTTATCGCAAAAAAACAAGGTGTATGAATACTTTTTTGACCCACTGTACGTACAATATTCTCTGTTGGTTCTCTGGATACGTACAGAAAGTGGGAGAGAATGTAGTGGGGAGAGCGCGGAAGATCAGCGCTATGTGTAGGAGTGGGGCGATGGTATATGCCGGATTAATCACTCTTTCGAGCTCCTCGTTGTTGTTGTGATGGATTTTTAATGGCTTCTGGGACCTTGGCCGGCTCTGCCACGGCGAGAGACGAGACTTTTCTTTCTCTGTTATTTTGCCGCGTATATAGCGAAACGCAAAACTGGATACAACGATGCTCACTCCCACGACGGTGAGATTCGCTGTATTGTCCGAGGACACCACTCTTTCTCTTTCTCTCTCTCTCTCGAGATTGCTCTCTTTCAGCATAGGTTGTTTAGAACGTTGTTGGTAAAACCATGGCAATACATCGTGAGTCCAACGTATATGCCTCGCTTCTGCACACGCGTATCGTTCACGATGACGCGAAACGCGGTTCGCAGGCTCATCTATTTGGCCATTTGCCAATGTACCAATCGCCCAACTTGCAACAACTCACTGAAATAACGAACGAGCGAGTTCCTCGGACGTGCGCTTTTCTTTAAATTATAAACGAGACCTCATACTTTAGCATTGTTATTGCCGTAGCGCGGAATTATCGAAGACGGAGGCGGTGTTTCATACATTTTTTTTCCTAATAATTTTTCTAACGATTTCCGTTACTCAATATTTCTTGGCCCTTATTTTCCCTATCGGCGTCATCTTTTACAAAGTCAAATTCATCGATCTCCTTCGGATTGGTCGCTGTGAAAACTTCGATTTGACGTCACTCGTGTCTCAAATGAGTCCGGAGCTCATTCTCGTTGGCGCACGTATTTTATTTTTTATTTTTTCATTTCGGACGGCGAGAGAGAGCCAACGAAAACAGAGAGAGCAGAGTCCGAGGCTTTTAGTGGCTTCCCGTCTCTACGCAATACCAAGTTGTTTACGGCTGTAAAAAAAAAACGCGGAAACAATACGCTTCAAGGTCGAAAAAACGTGGACTTCCTGGAACAGGAAATTACAGAATTTCAAATTCGCGTGTCCTCGACATTTTTATTTCTCAGACACGTTCCTCTCGCGCGGTTAATGAGAATTTTTAATCACGTTCCCGAAAAAATTGATGATTTCAGATCCTCCGAAATACTCTCTGTCAAATGTTTAAAAATCAGTCAAAATTACCACTTCTCGAGATGCAACGAAGAACGACGAGAGTTTTACTCGATCGGTAAAAATAATGTAGACTAACGCCACTGTATAAAAAAGTAACTACATGCGCCGTTCGATCTAAATCAAGATACGCGCCAGCGTCTTGACGCCAAGTAGTTACAAAAAACTTTTTTGGGTATATATATATATATTGTATCGCGAGAAAAAAAATCGCGAGAGTTAAAAGTCTTTTGCTGGCTCATTTCGCGACGCGCGTGATTCACTCCGTGGCGCCAAACTTGTGGACCTTATCTTTTTGTGTCACTTCTCGCTTCCTCCATTCTCCATGTATCGCACGCCTCGCTCTACATATATCTTCTTCTCTCTGTATAAGCCTGAAAATTTACTTTTTTTTAAATTCTTATTATCTTCTCCCGTCGAATATATTTATATATATTTCAACTTTCTCCTCTCCCAGGCGGTAAATTAAACTCTCCCCGTGTTCTTGAGAGAACGCAAACAGTATCGCGACGACGCGTGTATACGAACATAAGTTTCTTTGTGAACGCAAAGACTCACCATCGCGAATAGCGAACAATAACATCGACGCTGTTTCATACTCCGTACGTGAAAGCTGGGAGCTTGCGTTTCGAGTGAAATACACATTTAGGAAGATAGAGAGAACGCGCGTTGCTAGGACGATGCCACATAGAACGAACCCCCGTCCGAAATGTGTATATAAATCGGGGACGAATCGACGGGTCGCGTAGAACGAGAAAAATTAAGACCGAGGGGAGATTGCGGAGTGAGAGAAAGACTATCCGAGGGTGTGCGAGGGTGGACAGAATATTAAATGCATTGCGTACATATCCATGTATATATTGGGGGTGCAACTTCGCCACTAACCGTTAAGGCAGTCGTCTGGTCTAGAGCGAGATTTTTGACGTCATTTCTAATGTGCAATAACGTTTAAACCGTTGAAGGTGTCTGCATGAAAATGTACACGTGCATTTATTGTACTTAAAAAAAAATGATTTTAAATATTTTCATGTAGTTTTTTGCCTTGTTGCAACATGGTGCGCCGAAATCGGCGCCCACTCTGGACGATGTTGTATGCATCTGAAAAAAAAAAATATATATATATATATATTCTCAATCTGTATGAGTATTCTGAGCACTGGTAGCAGAATTGAGTCGAACAATAATTTTGCCGACATTTTATAACTCGTCGAATACGAAAATGTATGAAATGTATGTATGAAATATCGTTAATGAAAGTTCAACAGGGCGCTATTTTGTCAAAAAATTTTTTTTAAGTACCAATTCTGCTACCAGTGCTCAGAATACTCATACAGATTGAGGATATATATATATATTTTTTTTTTCAGGTGCATACAACATCGTCCAGAGTGGGCGCCGATTTCGGCGCACCATGTTGCAACAAGGCAAAAAACTACATGAAAATATTTAAAATCATTTTTTTTTATGTACAAGTATTCTCTAAGGATCAATAAATGCACGTGTAAATTTTCATCAAGACAACTTCAACGGTTTAAACTTTATTGCACGTTAGAAATGACGTCAAAAATCTCGCTCTAGACCAGACGACTGCCTTAATTCGTCTGGTAACTTAAGCCGATTTTCATGTCTTTTTGGGAGGGCGTTTTTTTGTAGGAAAATAAAAATGAATCGTTTTGGATATTTAGGATGTTATTATTTACATATTAAAGATAGAAAAAAAAATTTGTTTGAAAAAATTTAATAGTTTATTATTATTATTATTATTCATCGAAGTTGGCACCACGAAAAAAAAAAGCGCGTGGGTGGCCCCGGTGATTTTGGCTCTCGATGTTGTCTGAAATAAAAAATTCTTGATAATTCTTAATCTATAGACTTGTCATTCTGGTCGGAACTACCGAAGTTGAATTTCATGGATAAATAACAAAATGGCGGACTTTGGAAAAAAAAATCCTTTTATTTTAGCGAAGAAGGGGTTGTAAAATAAAAAGTTAGGGGTGAAAAAATTTCTCGGTAGTTCCGACGAGAACTATAAGTGTGTAGAGTAGCCTGTTAAAATTTGAAAGCAATCGGTTCGGTAGAAAAAAAGTTAGGAACCGGGCTGACCAGAAAAACACTGTGTTGAGAAAAACGCGTTTAAAATTCGAAAACTCATTATAACTCCGGAAGTATTTCGAATTTCGGTCTGAAATTTTCACAGTATATTTTCAAGACATTGTACTTTCGAATTAAGGAAAAAAAAATTTATCGATTTTTTGAACCCAAGTTACCAGACTACTACCTTAAATATATCATACCGCACATTCGTGTACGTACGCAATTAAGTTATCGTTGCTCGAGCGGTTCGCACCTTCTTATTTCACAAAACAAAAAGAATTTTACGCCCTTTCGATTTTTTATGATTTCACATCGAATCTTGCGCAAAGAGCATCTCGGAAATTTGACGACCTTTGTTTCTACATATTTTGTAGTAGTGTGCCGGCGTACGCCTGATACACGCTATATACGCGCCCACGTAAGAATTCCTATGGCGGTACACAATAATGGTCTAGACTATACGCGGCATTCACGGTATATATAAAAACGGACCCCTTTGGAAACTTATCGATCTCTCGGCGAGCAGCAGCATGTGCGAGGGCAACCTCCCTAAAAGTTTGACTCGTATCTACCCCGAAGAACGAGGGGGGCCGTGCGTCGTAAAACTCGGGCCAGAACTTTGGATAAAAGACGGACGGAACTGTATCCAATCACCGTTCCGAGTGAGAGATATTATTTTTGTGGCTACCTCGACACACCGAGTACACCATTTTTCAAATTGCGTATGTATTATTCGATGCCCGTGCACGTTAAAATCTTTTAGCTTTAATTAGTCGACGTCGAGACGCGTTGCTTCGACTCTGAAGGTAGTAGTCTCGTAACTTAAGCCGATTTTCATGTCTTTTTTGGAGGGCGTTTTTTTGTAGGAAAATAAAAATGAATCGTTTCAGATATTTAGGATGTTTTTATTTACATATTAAAGATACAAAAAAAAATTTGTTTGAAAAAATTTAATAGTTTATTATTATTATTATTATTTATCGAAGTTGGCACCTCGAAGTTGGTAGCTCGGGTCCTAAATTTTTTTCTACCGAACCGATTGCTTTCAAATTTTAACAGGCTACTATTACTTTTCACCCTCAACTTTTTATTTTCCAACCCCTTCTTTGCTAGAGTCCTTTTATTTTGGCAAAGGGGTTGTAAAATAAAAAGTTAGGGGTAAACAAATTTCTCGGTGGTTCCGACGAGAACCATAAGTGTGTAGAGTAGCCTGTTAAAATTTGAAAGCAATCGGTTCGGTAGAAAAAAAGTTAGGACCCGGGCTGCCAACTTCGATCAATAATAATAATAATAATAAACTATTAAAATTTTTCAACAAAATTTTTTTTGTATCTCTAATATGTAAATAAAAACATCCCTAAATATCCAAAACGATTCATTTTTATTTTCCTACAAAAAAACGTCCTACAAAAAAGACATGAAAATCGGCTTAAGTTACCAGACTACTACCTTAATTCCTTTTCGCGCTGTTGTTATTATTATTCTTTAAGATCAATGTTCTTGGTATCGCGAATGTGGTTAATCTTTTCAGATTTTTTTTATCCCATTGCCACGCACTCAAATTCTTTTTTTGAAAAAATTTAATAGTTTATTATTATTATTAATATTGATCGAAGTTGGCACCACGAAGTTGGCAGCCCGGGTCCTAACTTTTTTTCTACCGAACCGATTGCTTTCAAATTTTAACAGGCTACTCTTACTTTTCACCCTAAACTTTTTATTTTCCAACCCCTTCTTTGCTAAAGTCCTTTTATTTTAGCAAAGTAGGGGTTGTAAAATAAAAAGTTCGGGGTGAAAAAATTTCTCGGTGGTTCCGACGAGAACCATAAGTGTGTAGAGTAGCCTGTTAAAATTTGAAAGCAATCGGTTCGGTAGAAAAAAAGTTAGGACCCGGACTGCCAACTTCGAGGTGCCAACTTCGATCAATAATAATAATAATAATAAACTATTAAATTTTTTCAAAAAATTTTTTTTTTGTATCTTCAATATGTAAATAAAAACATCCTAAATATCCAAAACGATTCATTTTTATTTTCCTACAAAAAAACGCCCTCCAAAAAGAACATGAAAATCGGCTTGAGTTACCACTACCTTAATAGCTATATATTTGCCACGAACGTATTAGAAAACTCATTAGGCGCGTTACGACACAACGGATAATGTCATAATGGCTTTTCCCATTTAGGAGGTAAAGTAATTTTCGATAATTTCATTCTGGAAGAGAAATTAAAAGATCTATCGTGTTTTTTTTTTTTTGCATTTAGGCCAAATATTAGTGGGTGTATTGAAGTGACCGCAATGTCGCCTCCCGACACGATTGGAACTCCATATATCAATGATATTGTGAGTTAAAGAATAGATAGCTAGCGGAGTTGATAAAGCTGAAAGAAAAGATTGACCAACTTCCCGAGATAAAATGATTACTATAGAATGCGGATATGAAACGATAGTAAACGTATCGTTAGTTAAAAAGGCTACGTACATTGCGGTAAAAAAAAAACGATACATCTACCCTATATATTGATCTATATATACTATAATGGTGCAACAGAGCCCGTGTTGTGTGCTTCTGGTTCACGGTCAACGCGCGTGCGGCCCCCGACAGTCTGGACGCCGTATCGCGCCAGTGGGAGTTGTAAAAATGTCGGGAGGGGTGTTCGTCGGCGCCACGTCTGGCCATCCCCGCGCCTCTTATCGGCGTTCTACCCTTTTACGCTCGTTGTCCTTCTCGTTCGTTGCCAGCAACGTCGTCGTCGAACGTTGCGGTTCGTTCCCACTAACGGCCGCCCTCGCGACCCCCCGACGGCGCCGTAAAATCGAAAGATTTTTCTCGTGTCGTAAATACGTATCGCGTATCCCGAATTGAAATTTTTCAGCGTTATATCCGGCCCCGATGAGAGATCGCTGTACGGGAACTTGGCCGCGGATACTTTTCGGTCTATGTGGGCCTTAGAACGGTCCGATCGCCGCTTGATGTGGCGCCAAAAAAAAAAATGTCTACATGGCCATTGCTCGTAAAAATATATATAATATATTGGCGTATAAATATATTATTTGATACATCGACGCTCGTTCGTCGTTGAGAGGTTTGCCGCAGTGCGGAGAGTAAGAAAATCCGTCCGGCCACGTACTCGTCGGCTAAATTTTATTACCGCTCGGTTGGTAATAGCGATGGTCGTCCGACCGGAGCCACAACGGCAATCATACGGCATTAACGCTTTAACCTACTGGCTCCTCCATGGCCGATCTCTATGGTCATTTTCCGGGCGAGGGCGGTATAACTGATCGAGAAACAAAAAAAAAACGTAAAGACGTATTATGCTCCGAGACGGACGACGCCGTTAAAGTACCAGAGTCTCGCTCTATTTTAGTTTATATAGACACAGATGTATATAGAAACACGCACGGGTTTGTGATATTTAAATGGCTTGTTACGTATGGGGTACTAAGAGTTGGTATAAACCATTTCAGGCGAAATACAGCGTTAAGAGTATTAGGGTAGCGGTTGCTCCGATCGAAAAAACTTTTTGACCAACGGTTATAGTGGGGCTTCGAGTGAGACGTATGGTCGTTGTGTTTTTTTTCTTCTTCCCCATTTTGATTATCGCCACCGATAGGTTTAGCCTTATAACGTACCGCTTACCTATCTCATCGGTACGAGAACGAGCCTCGGTGGATGACCTAGATCGCGGATTAACGACCGGCGCATTAATTAATTAATCGTACATGTACAGAAATATAACGAAATGGTTACGCGTTTACTTTGTGTATTATCTATCGAGTTGCTCATCTCAAATGGACGCTGTTACGAGACGTTTTCATTTTTCAAGGAAGTACCTTCGACCGAACTACAATTTTCATTTTTTGTTGTTGTTCATGTACAGTGGGTCAAAAAAGTATTCGTACACCTTGTTTTTTTTGCGATAACTTTATAGACATAAGCGATACGCAAAGAAAGCCAATTTTATTTAATAGTACATCAGGTGCAGAGATAAACTGCAATAGGAGAATTTTTTCCCAGGAATAATAGAAGAATTATGCAAAAAAAACGAAAATTTTCGGGCCAAAAAAGTATTCGTACACTTACGATTGAGCTGCTAAACCTCGATATTCACTCACGGACGGTCTGACCTCTGCGTATAATGTAAACGAGTCTTCGTTTACACAATGGTTTCGACCTATTCCATGCGGTAGTAGATCTTCAAGCTCTGAACAGACACGATGGCAAAGAAAAGCGAAATATCAATATCCATGCGAGATAGAGTGATTTTTCGTCGGAAACGCGGTGAAAGTTATCGAAAAATTAGTAAAGAACTAAATCTAAGTTTCGCAACAGTGCAATATATAATAAAAAAATACGAAAGAACAAACAGCACAGAAAATAAGCCACGAACAGGTCGACCGAGAATACTAACGGTACGAGAGCGTCGGAGTATCGTTACAGAGGCTACAAAAAAACCGTTCAGAAGTGCTCGCAGTTTAGCGAATGATGTCGCGTCAACATCGGCGAAGAGCGTGTGTCCCCGGACTATTCGAAACGTTTTGCATTCTGCCCAAATATACGGCAGAACTGCCCGCAAAAAACCATTAATTAATAATGTAAATCGAGAAAAACGTTTAGGTTTCGCAAAAACCTACGTAAAAAAATCTATAGAATTTTGGAAACGTGTCGTATTCTCGGATGAATCGAAGTTCAAGGGAGGGGTAAGGGTTTCAGCGTTAAAAAAAACGCTTTTTTGCGATTTTTTTCTCAAATATGTATTGAGTATATTTATTCGAACCTTTTGTACATTATTGAGCATACTTCTGACAATGTTGTGTAATTTTTTCATGCAGAAATATTGAGTTTCAGCGTTAAAAAAAACGCTTTTTTTTCTCAAATATGTATTGAGTATATTTATTCGAACCTTTTGTACATTATTGAGCATACTTCTGACAATGTTGTGTAATTTTTTCATGCAGAAATATTGAAGCATAAGCCCGTAACAGAGCTTCCCCCAGAACGTCTTGGAAAAAAAACAATTTACGGTGTTCACTATAACTCGGCCGGAAATTATCTGAAAATAAAAAACCATGAAAATTTAGTCAAATTATAATCAAATCTTCCCCCCAACGTTTTCTGATAATTTTTTTTTTCATTTAAACATTTTTGGCGGCCATCTAAAGTGTAAACTGTTATTTTCCACGAAAAATTCCGCCATTTTGTGGGTGGGAAACACCCTTAATGTAAAAAAAAAAAAATGTTACTAAACGTTGGGGGCAGGTATTTTATATGTACAAAATGTGTACAAAGTTTGAAATGAATCGGTCAAGTAGTTTTTAAATGGCAATGAACACGGACTTTGAAAAAGTAGTTTTGAGAAAAACACGTCTAAAGTTTATGAAGTAAAAAAGTGAAGAAAATTTTTTTTTTTTCCAACTTACACAGAATCATCGATTCCAGCTCCTGACGCTCGTTTCTTCTTTTAAAATATTGTAGTGTATAGTATACACTATATACTATATACACAATAGCAATGAATAAACTGTATACCTGTTCGACAGCTGCACTGCAAGCCCGACCGCCCGCAGCTGTTAGAGGTATAGCGTTAAAGGCCAGGAGATTAATAAGACAATAACTTCAAGAATATTGCTTAGATCGGTTTAAAATTTTAAGGACATATTCTTGAAATGTTAAACAATAAGATAAGACAAAAAAAATTCGATTTTTCGAAAGTGAAAACCCTTACCCCGCCCTTAACATCTTCTGGTCCGATGGAAAAAAATTCGTCTGGCGGAAACCAAATACCAAGCTCCAGCAGAAAAATTTAATACCGACCGTAAAGCACGGCGGAGGAAGCGTCATGGTTTGGGGTTGTATGGGATATTATGGCGTTGGTAATCTGGCTTTTATAGATGGTACAATGAATGTCCAGAAGTATATCGACGTGATACGCAGCAATTTGAAAGCGAGTGTAGATAAAATGGGCCTGGATGGAAATTTCTACTTCCAACAAGATAACGACCCGAAACATACTGCCATGAAAACGAGGGAATGGTTACTCTATAATGTCCGCAAACAATTGATTACACCACCACAATCTCCGGACATCAATCCTATTGAAAATTTATGGCACTTGGTGGATGTAGAAAATTATAAAAAGAAAAATAACAAACAAATCCGATCTCCAAGGAGTGCTTTTAGAAGAATGGACGAAAATAGCAAAAGAAACAACGCAAAAGCTAGTAGAATCCATGCTTAAGAGACTCGAGGCGATAATTGAAGCAAAAGGGATGCACACCAAATATTAGTTATAATTAACAACTGTAATGATGTAGGTTTTCACTATAATCGTAAGTGTATGAATACTTTTTTTGCCCGAAAATTTTCGTTTTTTTGGCATAATTCTTCTGTTATTTCTGAGAAAAAATTCTCCATTTGCAGTTTATCTCTGCACCTGATGTACTATCAAATAAAATTGGCTTTCTTTGCGTATCGCTTAAGTCTATAAAGTTATCGCAAAAAAACAAGGTGTATGAATACTTTTTTGACTCACTGTATGTACCGCGACGTTCCGATATATTGTTTGTAGCGAAATATCGAGATGGCGTGATAAATGACGAAAAAAAAAAATTGCAGAATGGTTTTCGGTATACCGACAACGCGTTGATAAATTAAACGAATTTAAATTAACGAGGCGGCGGAAAGCACTGAATCGCGAGAATCTCCAAATAACTCGGCCGTCTCCGGAATTTACAACGAATTTAATGGTGGTATTAAATTCCTTGGGTTCCATAACCCAAAGGTCTAACGCACGTCGGGTCCCTCTGGTTCGTCTGCTTGGTTCTAATAAATTTATGTGTCACTTTATTGCGACCATTATCGGGATAGTAAAAATCGAAAGCGACTCTATTATTCAAATTTTCATTATTTCCAAATTGATATTTCATCAATTCTGCCAAGTATTAAAAATTCATTGTACCGTAAATGGATTTTTTTTTCTCGATAGATACGAAAGACAGTTTGATCGTCGATAGCATTACGTGCCTGTCGACGATCAAAGCTGTCTTAATGCTAAGATCTATTGCAATTTACTATTTATATTAGGTTCGGAAAAAAAAGCCACGCGTACGGAGGCTGGTCGGTGAGCAGCCGCGAGTATATAACGCGGTGATCCCAGCTCCGGGATTTAATCGTTTCTATCTATCCTCGTCGCCGACAATCGTGCGCGCTCGACCTCGACTCTCCATTTCAGAGTGATCGCTGGTTACGAACGTGAAAATAGATATGAAACAATGAAACACCGATGCATCCATCGCCGCTCACCTATGATAATTACCCGCGATTCTACTTCTGCAACGTATACGAATAAAGTTTTATGCGCGTTTCGTGTAAATCGAAACTACCATACATCATCTACAATTATAAAATATATTTCTATTTATACGACTCAATAAATGCCGAGTCCTTTCTACAAATGCGATCACCCGCATCATCGTTTCCCCTATAATATATATCTGCCTCTTAAGGGGGAAAATAGGGTTAGAACAGCGTTTTCTCAATGATTTTTCGTGAATTTTTTTATAGTATAAAAAATGAATATAATTTATTGAAACTGTGAGAATATTTTATACATACATTTAAGTATATACTATAAAATTTTTGAAGAATTTCCTTGAAAAACACCGAAAATATTAGCGACCCCATATTGCAGGTCACAATCAGACTCAGCATTTTGCGTACATTCTGGAAACCGCAATTTTCATCTGAAATAAAACGAGGTTGGAATTTACTTTTATTTTATGTCTCTCTTCTATATGAACCTAAATGCCATTAAAAAAATAGAAAATTGAATTTTTTACAGGGGTCAAAACGAAAAAGCATGATTTTTTGCCATTTTTTACAACTTTATTTGCAAAAAAAAAATTATTTTAAATAATGATAATATTCCGATTTTAGGTTCATATACAGAGCAATACTATGAAGAAAGTAACTGCCAATTTTCAAAATTTGATTGGTTGAAAACTTTTCAAACTAGCGTGTACGTAAGTTCAAAAAAAGTCGTTTTCGGAAAAAAGCGTTTGAAAAAATAGTACCGCTCGGTTATACACGTGGCGCGCTCGGGGTCTGAAGGAGAGCCACTCACTTTAAGGGAGAACACCACTGTGACCCCCTGTTTTTTTTCACATTTTTCAAGAATTTTTTTTTGTGGGAAAAAAAAGAGAAGTACTCAGGGATTTGGAAAAATATTGTTTTAAAAAAAATAGGCACGCCTTTGAAATTAACTTTAATTTCAAAGGCGTGCCTATTTTTTTTAAAACAATATTTTTCCAAATCCCTGTGTACTTCTCTTCAAAATATCATATTATTAACGAAAACACTCGGTATTTTTTTTCAGATCGACGTTGAAGAGAGTTCTGCTGCGTGCCGCGGAAATGACAGCACCTGACGCGAGAGCTTCCCCAGCGCCACCATGCGGCGTGAAAAATGTGAAAAAAATGTTTTTTGATACATTAATAAACAAGGAACAAAACCCAAAAAAATGTTTCGAATATCTCTTTTTTTTCCCACAAAAAAAATTCTTGAAAAATGTGAAAAAAAACAGGGGGTCACACTGGTGTTCTCCCTTAATGGCTTATAACAATGGAACGAGTCTGAATTTTCATTTAAAACTTTGGGAACATATTTTTCAATAGTTTTACTAACAATTTATGAAATAAAAAAAAAATCGTTTTTTTGAACCGTCTAACCCTATTTCCTCCCTTAATATTCTCACGTTCGTGTCCCAGATCGAGAAATATTACCGACAGTTTTCCACGGTCTTCTCTCGGCATCTTTGACAAACTTTATGCCAAGTTACGAACTATGTAAATCAGACGAATTCCGTAAAATGAATTATTTGTTATCCGGTGCCGACTTCCAATTTTCTTGCGCGACCTCAGTCTCGAATATATGTACCGAAATTCCTACCGAGCATACCCATCGGTATACTCGGTAATCCACATTGTGAAAGCATCGTCAAACAATTTCATATTGTTGACGAACGTTTTCCCTATATATTATGTTCATGACCACCGATTGGCGAGTACGCGGTCGCGTATTTGCACGGCGTGGATGCTGCTTTCACTCTCGCTTTCTCTTAGTCACCGTTCCGGATTTGGAAGGCTGGCCGAACGCCAATTTCCGAAAACTCATCGGGATGGTAAGGGTTCGAAGCTAGGGCGGCTACGTACACACCGATTCCCCCGCCTTGTTTTCCGTCTCTCGTATCTCTATCCGTATCACAATCTCCATCTTCGTCTTAATTTACATATATATAATCGCCATTGTAGCACGGGCGCGCCTCGAGCCATCGTATTTTCACAAAACGACAACGACAAAAAATGTTTTTTAGGTTTTTTTCACCTTTCGATAAAGAAAATTAAAACGTAGTAAATGATGATAAAAAAAAAAAAGTTTTCGAAGGGTTGCGCGTGGAAAGGTTGACCAAAAATCGATAGTTTTACTTAAGGGCGGTAATAGGGTTAGGACAGCGTTTTATCAATTATTTTCATGAATTTTTTTATAGTATAAAAAATGAATATGATTTATTGAAACTTCCAGAATATTTTATACATATATTTAAGTATATACTATAAAATTGGTATATACTATATACTATATACTATATACCATAAAATTTAAGTATATATTATAAAATAAAAAAGACTCAGCCTTTTGCGTACATTCTGGAAGCCGCAATTTTCATCTGAAGTCAAACGAGGTTGGAGTTTACTTTTATTATATGTCTCTCTTCTATATGAACCTAAATGCCATAAAAAAAAAAAGAAAATTGAATCTTTTACAGGGGTCAAAACGAAAAAGCATGATTTTTTGCCATTTTTAACGACTTTATTTGCAAAAAAAAAATTATTTTGAATAATGATAATATTTTGATTTTAGGTTCATATAGAGCGCAATACTATTTAGAAAGTAACTGCCAATTTTCAAAACGATTGGTTGAAAACTTTTCAAACTAGCGTGTACGCAAGTTCAAAAAAAAGTTGCTTTCAAAAAAACGCGTTTGAAACACGTGGCGCGCTCGGGGCCTGAAGGAGATCTACTCACTTTAATGGCTTATAACAATAGAACGAGAAATAAAAAATTCTTGATAATTCTTAATCTATAGACATGTCATTCTGGTCGGAACTACTGAAGTTAAATTTCATGGATAAATCACAAAATGGCGGACTTTGGAAAAAAAACTTTTTTTTTCAAAGTCCGCCATTTAGTGATTTATCCATGAAATTTAACTTCAGTAGTTCCGACCAGAATGACACGTCTATAGATTAAGAATTATCAAGAATTTTTTATTTCAGATAACATCAAGAGCCAAAATCACCGGGGCCACCCACGCGCTTTTTCTTCGAGGTGCCAACTTCGTTCAATAATAATAACAATAATAAAATAGTAAATTTTTTCAAAAAAATTTTTTTTTGCACCTTTAATATGTAAATAAAAACATCCTGAATATCCAAAACGATTCATTTTTATTTTCCTACAAAAAAACGCCCTCCAAAAAAGACATGAAAATCGGCTTAAGTTACCAGACTCTATCTTAAAAAATGGGTAAAAAATAAATAAAAAAAAAAGCTCGAACGGTCACGAATAGAACGCGCGGTGTGTCGACTCCATGGATATCCGATGGTTTATAGCGTCCGCCTTAGAGAGTTGCGTATAGCAGCAAAACAGTGCGATGTATTGCGACAGGCGAGAGAGCCGACGACGAAGGTTCCGAGAGTTAAAAGGGTCAGTGAGCCAGGGCCGCGGAAACGCGACAGAGAGATTCGAATCCAGCGGAGCATTCGGGTTGCCTCATTTTTCTCGCTCTCCGTGTTTTCCCTCTCGATCCGTTGTGGCTGTCACCTCGGAGATTTTTAACGGATGAAATAATCGTGAAATCAAACTATTTTCCAACCGGCCGACAGAGAACTTTTGGTATATTCCTTAATTGTGGTGTAAAAAAAAAACAAATGGAAAATAATAAGACCAGAGGGCAAGAGAGCGTTGACCCGTTGATTTGGTGCACGCACAGGGTTCTCCCTTTTCACGATACACGCCGTTCCGTGCCCTCCGTGCGTTATACCCGGTACGCGTTCCCGCCGTGAAGCCCCTCCCGCATATATACATATATAACTCGAACTCTGGATTACATGGGGGACAGCTGGTCGCGTGCTGACCCCCATGGTGGTGCACCAAGCGCTAGTACCATTATCTACCGGGTGTTCCGTAATCAAGTTCAAAAATGAGGGACGCGTATCGCGCTCACGCACATCGAGAAGGAACAATTACATTCTTATCCGTGAAATAAAAAAAAAACGACAGATACGCGTTTATTAACTTCTCCGAAAGTCGGAATGTCTCGCACGTTCCAGCGCCACCGCTGTACGACTGTGATTATTACAAATGACGATAATGGATCCCGTGACGCGGGCGCGGTATTTGATCAATCAAGAGCGGAGGACCGACCGATGCAACGTCTCAACAACACCGCTGTGCGGGTTATATCTCTTTTATCAGCCGCTCTGTATCGCGCGTGTAAAAAAAAACTCGAGCGTGTGACACAGGGAACGAGGATGACCTATGACGCGCCTCCAGCACCCCCACTTAACCTCATAAAAATATATAACTATCCTACACGACTCTTTCGTATCTCTCTCTCTCTCTCTCTTCTTCTCTCTCGTCGGTCTCGCGATATTAATATTAGATTAATTATTTTTCCTCCGAGGAACAAACATGTTTTTGAACGTGTTTAAAGTAGCTTTTAACTTTTCGAGAAAATATCCAATTGATTCATGATCAGCCGAAGAAGAAACATCGATAATAGGATCCTAAACTAAATTTAGTAATCCGGTAACTTAAGCCGATTTTCATGTCTTTTTTGGAGGGCGTTTTTTTGTAGGAAAATAAAAATGAATCGATTTGGATATTTAGGATATTTTTATTTACATATTAAAGATACGAAAAAAAAAAAAAAAATTTTATTTAATATTTTATTATTATTATTATTATTGATCGAAGTTGGCACCTCGAAAAAAAAAGCGCGTGGGTGGCCCCGGTGATTTTGGCTCTTGATGTTATCTGAAATCAAAAATTCTTGATAATTCTTAATCTATAGACATGTCATTCTGGTCGGAACTACCGAAGTTAAATTTCATGGATAAATAACAAAATGGCGAACTTTGGAAAAAAAGTCCTTTTATTTTAGCAAAGAAGGGGTTGTAAAATGAAAAGTTAGGGGTGAAATATGTCTCGGTAGTTCCAACGAGAACTATAAGTGTGTAGAGTAGCCTGTTAAAATTTGAAAGCAATCGGTTCGGTAGAAAAAAAGTTAGGACCCGGGCTGCCAACTTCGAAGTGCCAACTTCGATCAATAATAATAATAATAATAAACTATTAAAATTTTTCAAAAAAATTTTTTTTTGTATCTTCAATATGTAAATGAAAACATCCTAAATATCCAAAACGATTCATTTTTATTTTCCTACAAAAAAACGCCCTCCAAAAAAGACATGAAAATCGGCTTAAGTTACCAGACTACTACTTTAAAAATCGTGATAATTTGACGTTGGTGCACTTAAAGCGTTGTGATTTTGTGCGAAACGTCGCTTCATTCATCGAACTCCCGAGTATATGTGATTTTTTACGTATTAAAAAATTTAGATCATTGAGTACGAATGCACGCGCGTAACGTACCAATAGAAAATAAATATAAAAATATAATTATTATTCATAGGAGTCAGAGAGAACTGGACGAAGAACGGAGATGAGAAGGAAAATAAGTCGTTGTAACGATATAAATGCAAATTCTCGCGGGGGTGTGCACCGTCGAGGAGCCCGTTTGCCAGCACGTGCCCGACTACATACTTCCATATAATATATTTTTTTTCTACAAGTATAAAGCGAACGCGCTCCCACCCTCGAGACTCGTTTTCCGCTATATAGTTTTATGGTCGCCTCGTACGTACAATATTCGTCCCACGTATATACATATACGTATGTAACACACACCCGCCGTACGGTGGAGGCGTACGCGCTTGTTCGGTGGTTTTACCACGCGGGTATTGATTTTTTCCTCCGTGTTACGGCTCTCCTCTCTATTAGCTCTTTGCTCTCTTTCTCTGTGCGCTGGCCACCCTCAAACTTATATATATTTTTTTTCCGTATATATATACTACGGTGCTCGCTTTGCCGAATTAGTTGCGCGAACGAGAATTCTCAACTACTCGAGGGCGTTCCGAGCCGTAGACATTCATTGACGCATACAATTCTGTACCTACATTTATTTATTTATTTATTTTTATTTTATTTTTTCATCAAAACATGTATTTACGTCTTTTTGAACTGACCAACAATGTCTTTCAGCGGGAATACGATGATTGAGGGGAAAAAAAAATAAAAAAAAAAAGAGGAGGAGAACGAGTGGTGTATATATTAAAAGAGGCATAAAACACCGTCTGCGGTGGCTCCACGGCTAATTTACGATCCGCGGTTAAAAGTCAAGGATTTCGCGTCCGTGCGACCTCTCTCTCTCTCTCGGTCCATTTTTATACAGCTAATACCCGAGAGCGAAAGAGTATTTTGCTTTAAACTTGATAATATTGAGACTGAACAACGATTTTTAAAATTAATAAAAAATTCTTAAAATCGTATGTACTTGGAGTGGCTCATTTTTTTTTTCCAATGTCACCGCGAAGCGCGTATACTATACGTGCGTACAGTTTCGAAAAAGTGGTGATATAGAATTGTGTATCGCGTCGCGGGCGGTTTGAACCGAAGAAACGAGAATTTTTGGCACGAGAATAATGTAGGGCGCGTTATGCGAAGATCGCCACGGCAGCGAATCTGAGAATCGATTGAGTCTTGCTGCCAAAGAGATCGCATTCGCCGAACTGCGACGTTTCAAAAAGATATATGTAATACTCTCTTATCTATATGTATTTCAACATTAAACCCTTGCGTTCTCTCTTGCAATCGATTTTCGCGATACTTTTCTCTCTCTCTCTCTCTCCTAATATATATATTAGGGCGATTTTTTTTTCGACTATTTTTTTTCTCAGTCCCCACGTGAAATTTTGTTGGATATGTCGAAAAAGAAATTCCCTGAAAGTTAGAGCCCTTAATATTAATTCTAAGTACTTTCCCTTAGCGTGAAAAGATTTTCCATCTAAAATACACGTAAATCGAATTTTTTTTTTTTTCAAAATTCTATAACTCAGCCGCATTTTATGCTATCATATTGTTCTTGGTTTCGATTTACTCAGAATAAAACAATCTAGAAAAGTGCCTATTGCGGCGAAAGTGTAAATTGTACTGGTGAGTTGGTACGGGTCACTCAAGTTGATTTTTACCCAAAATTCTCGTTTTTTTATGTTATCTCCGAAACAATTAACTTTACGAAAAAAATGTAAATGAAACATTTTTTGGAAATTTAATTTCCTACAAAGAAGGTCCTATCGACCCAATTGCTTACATTAATATTTCTTGAGATATTGAACTTCAACTTATGAGTAGTATAAAATTTATAAAATATGAAATATTAAATAATTAAAAAAAATTAAATAAAAAAAGTTCGAAAATACACGTAATTCGAATTTTTTTTTTTCAAAATTCTATAACTCAGCTGCATTTGATGCTATTATATTGTTCTTGGTTTCGATTTACTCAGAATAAAACAATCTAGAAAAGTGCCTATTGCGGCGAAAGTGTAAATTGTACTGGTGAGTTGATACGGGTCACTCAAGTTGATTTTTACCCAAAATACTCGTTTTTTTGCTGTTATCTCCGAAACAATTAACTTTACGAAAAAAATGTAAATGAAAAATTTGCTGGAAATTTAATTTCCTACAAAAAAGGTCCTATCGACCCAATTGCTTAGATTAATATTTCTTGAGATATTGAACTTTAACTTATGAGTAGTATAAAATTTATAAAATATGAAATATTAAATAATAAAAAAAATTAAATAATAAAAAAAATTAAATAAAAAAAGTTTTAAAATACACGTAATTCGATTTTTTTTTTTTTTTTTCAAAATTCTATAACTCAGCTGCATTTTATGCTATTATATTGTTCTTGGTTCCGATTTACTCAGAATAAGACAATCTAGAAAAGTGCCTATTGCGGCGAAAGTGTAAATTGTACTGGTGAGTTGGTACGGGACACTGAAGTTGATTTTTACCCAAAATTCTCGTTTTTTTTATGTTATCACCGAAACAATTAACTTTACGAAAAAAATGTAAATGAAAAATTTGTTGGAAATTTAATTTCCTACAAAAAAGGTCCTATCGACCCAATTGCTTAGATTAATATTTCTTGAGATATTGAACTTTAACTTATGAGTAGTATAAAATTTATAAAATATGAAATATTGAATAATAAAAAAATTAAATAAAAAAAGTTCAATATCTCAAGAAATATTGATCTAAGCAATTGGGTCGATAGGACCTTTTTTGTAGGAAATTAAATTTCCGACAAATTTTTCGTTTACATTTTTTTCGTAAAGTTGATTGTTTCGGAGATAACAGCAAAAAAACGAGAATTTTGGGTAAAAATCAACTTCAGTGACCCGTACCAACTCACCAGTATAATTTACACTTTCGCCGCAAAAGGCACTTTTTTAGATTGTTTTATTCTGAGTAAATCGAAACCAAGAACAATATAATAGCATAAATTGCAGCTGAGTTATAGAATTTTGAAAAAAAAAAAAATTCGATTTACGTGTATTTTAGATGGATAATCTTTTCACGTTAAGGGAAAGTACTTAGAATTAATATTACGGGCTGTAACTTTCAGGGAATTTCTTTTTCGACATATCCAACAAAATTTCGGGTGGGGATTGAAAAAAATAGTCGAAAAAAAAATCGCCCTAATATATATACTATATTTATATAGTATAGATATACATCGACTATTATTGGCATATTTTGCTGATTAAAAGAAAACGATGAGAATGAGGCGCCGCTCGGTAAGAGCACCGAGTGATCACAGTCGCGTCTCCCTGTTATCTCGAATCTCTTTCCGCCCCCATCGACACTCACGTTGCTTGTTACTGACTCTCGCCGGTAATGAGTATGTAACGAGCCGATCAGCGGACTAATTGATCCCGTGTGATTATGCTCCAACGGCTAATGATCATTGCCGGAAAAGAAGTTAAGAGGAAAAATCATTATATGGTATTTATAGAAAATCGGATGGACACAGATATTAACTCCCGCGACATAATGCGTATAAACATCGATACTAATTATTATTTTTTTGTATCTGTTATATCTGTTTCGAACAACCTGTTTCCCGAGCAAAATCTCGAGGAACAACTCTTTTTTTCACCCGCTACGATTTGCATTTCAATATATTTTCAACTTCTATAATAAATTAGCCAGTAATAATAATAATAGCGATGATAACAATTTTTTTTCCCGCCCGACGCTCCCCGTTCCGTCGAATAGTAAAATTATCGCGAATGATTACAGAGATTATTGTGTAAAGGTATTTATCATCAGTGCGCCCGATAATGAGAGAATTTCTTTGCCGTTAATGTCAGTGGGAATCGCGTGGGCCTCGACGCGTGTGTTTATTGTAGCAGCAGTAGCGTGACTCGTACACTATGCGTATTATTATTCCGGCCTCCGGGCGAGTTTTTAGCACGGGACAACGGGTTTTGCGATATACTCGTTCGAGTGGGCGAAAAATCCTATCTTCGTTATTTTTGGATATACTTTGTTTTTCTCCGCGGAATTCCGCGGCAATTTTCTATTTGCCCCTCGAGTCCCCGTTAATTATTTCGTACAAGCGATCTCTATTACCTATATCGTTGGCTCCACGTGTAAAGAAAAAAAAACATAAACAAAAAATCACACTCGTTAGAAAAATATTATCGAACATAGAACCGCGTCGTTTTTCGTCGCGACTATCCGGTATTTCCAGCGTGTCTTTTTTTTGTTCGCGAGTGTTCGTTACCACTGCAATTATCACAGGAATGTTTGCGCGAGAAAAATCACGACGTGCGCGTGTATACGACCGGTTTGTTCGTCTCCGCATCGCGATTATCATCTTTAACGATACGCGATTGGCTCGACGCTGTCTCCCATTTGCATATATCGATTATCGTTGCAGAATCATTGTATGACGTGAAGATGAAATCCGAGAGAAATCACGCAATAATACGTCGATAATGCGGGAGACGAACGTTCGTCGCGCCTAATTGTTTTTTTGCGATAACTTTATAGACATAAGCGGTACGCAAAGAAAGTCAATTTTATTTAATAGTACATTAGGTACAGAGATAAACTGCAAAGGGAGAATTTTTTCCCAGGAATAATAGAAGAATTATGCAAAAAAAACGAAAATTTTCGGATAAAAAAAGTATTCGTACACTTACGATTGAGCTGCTACCATAAACCTCGATATTCACTCACGGACGGTCTCACCTCTGCGTACAATGTAAACAACTCTTCGTTTACACAATGGTTTTGACCTATTCCATGCGGTAGTAGATCTTCAAGCTCTGAACAGACACGATGGCAAAGAAAAGCGAAATATCAATATCCATGCGAGATAGAGTGATTTTTCTTCGGAAACGCGGTGAAAGTTATCGAAAAATTAGTAAAGAACTAAATCTAAGTTTCGCAACAGTGCAATATATAATAAAAAAATACGAAAGAAGAAACAACAGAGAAAATAAGCCACGAACCGGTCGACCGAGAATACTAACAGTACGAGAGCGTCGGAGTATCGTTACAGAGGCTACAAAAAAATCGTTCACAAGTGCTCGCAGTTTAGCGAATGATGTCCCGTCAACATCGGGGAAGAGCGTGTGTCCCCGGACTATTCGAAACGTTTTGCATTCTGCCCAAATATACGGCAGAACTGCCCGCAAAAAAACATTAATCTATCTATATAAAAATGAATCCCTATTTCCCTTGGTCACGCCATAACTTGAGAACGACTTTACCGATTTCACCCATCTTTTTTTTTTAAGTTTTCCAATACTTTGTGGAAGGTTCTTACGGAAAGAAAAATTAAGAAAATTTCGCAGAAAATTGGAAAATTTCAAAAAACTTAACGACTATTTAACCTTCGCGCGTTTGACAGTTCGCGCGAAGCAAATATGATTCAATAGATGCATCGGTCGGCATCTATCGATCAAAAAACTCATCTATTCATTTCTTAGTGCACAATCCATTCAATCTTAACGTTTATCCAGTTT
This sequence comes from Oxytorus armatus, assembly GCA_958009045.1. NCBI lineage: Eukaryota > Metazoa > Arthropoda > Insecta > Hymenoptera > Ichneumonidae > Oxytorus > Oxytorus armatus. Next base: position 27,577,671 of record OY253748.1, read on the forward strand.
TGAGTTTGTCGAGTGAGTTTTTTGAGAAGTGTTTGTTCATCGTAGTTAGTTTACCGCAATCTCGCCTTATATTAAAAGTTTAATTTAATATCGATTTCGTTAAGTTTTGATAGACTAACACGCGGTATACATGGTTATACAGAGACACTACGGGAGTCAATTTTTTTTTTTAGTTACAATAAACACTATGTTTTTTAAATGATTTTTTTATTATTATTTATTCCAGTTAGAATTGAATATACATAGCTCAGACAAGACAACGTCTGTCGGGTCAATTAGTTAATAATATAAATCGAGAAAAACGTTTAGGTTTCGCAAAAACCTAAGTAAAAAAATCTATAGAATTTTGGAAACGTGTCGTATTCTCGGATGAATCGAAGTTTAACATCTTCGAGTCCGATGGAAAAAAATTCGTCTGGCGGAAACCAAATACCGAGCTCCGGCAGAAACATTTAATACCGACTGTAAAGCACGGCGGAGGAAGCGTCCTGGTTTGGGGCTGTATGGGATATTATGGCGTTGGTAATCTGGCTTTTATAGATGGTACAACGAATGCCCGGAAGTATATCGACGTGTTGCGCAGCAATTTCAAAGTAAGTGTAGATAAACTGGGCCTGGATGGAAATGTCTACTTCCAACAAGATAACGACCCGAAAAATATTGCCATGAAAACGAGGGAATGGTTACTCTATAATGTCCGCAAACAATTGATTACACCACCACAATCTCCGGACGTCAATCCTATTGAAAATTTATGGTACTTGGTGGATGTAGAAATTAGAAAAAGAAAAATAACAAATAAATCCTCCAAAGAGTGCTTTTAGAAGAATGGACGAAAATAGCAAAAGAAACAACGAAAAAGCTAGTAGAATCCATGCCTAAGAGACTCGAGGCGATAATTGAAGCAAAAGGGACACCAAATATTAGTTATAATTAACAACTATGATGATGTAGGTTTTCACTATAATCGTAAGTGTACGAATACTTTTTTTGCCCGAAAATTTTCGTTTTTTTGCCATAATTCTTCTATTGTTCCTAGGAAAAAATTCTCCATTTGCAGTTTATCTCTGCACCTGATGTACTATTAAATAAAATTGGCTTTCTTTGCGTATCGCTTATGTCTATAAAGTTATCGCAAAAAAACAAGGTGTATGAATACTTTTTTGACCAACTGTATATAGAGAAAGAGAGAGAGAGAGAGAAAGAGAGAATAATGACAATCGTAATATACGATTCATTGTATTTTTGGGACAAGTCCCATATACATATCAATTATCGAGCGCGGATTTACTGTAAGCACGTAAGGGTATCGCGTTTGCAGTTTGCGCGTTAAATGTTGCACGTTCGCGAGCGTAAGAGAGGGGACCCGCGTGAGTCACGGAAACTCCTCTGGTCCCCTCTATGTCCGCGGAATATGTAGATCCCGCAATGATGACGTTACTACGTATCGTGGATATATATATATATATATATATTGTACTACGATGAGCGAAGGGATAGTGTATATTACGTATATACGGCCCCGGAGATCAGACTCGCGGGCTGGAGTAAGCGAGAGAGAGAGAGAGAGAAAGAATGCCAGTAGGAAAAACCCAGGCAAAGACTGTCGAGAACTGAGAAAAGGATATGGGTGGTTTTGAGTACGGATGCTATTATGACGTTCGCGCGAGTTCTCGCCGGTGCCAGGAGAAACAGCAAATAATTATACGTACGAAAATATCATGTCGTTTTCACTTTGCGTTTCCCCGTTTATCGGACAATGCTGTAGGTGAGAAAGGGTTCAGGCCGGAGCATATATCTGCTTTTTTCTTCATCGATGCAAAATCGAGAAAATTGTATAAGTGTCATCCGAATACCATAATTCGTTCAGAGACTATTTCTACTTTTTTTTTTCTCTCCCCACAGTCGTATATGCACGTATGCAATTTCAATTATCTCACGAGGCTCAACTCTCAATATTCGCGACGGCAGTCTCTCGGGCTTCGGTCACGCGTTTCTCTCGGTTTCGCTAGGATATCCACGTGTTTGTTGCGATCAGTCGCAAACAAACCGAGTGAGTCATCGTGTTTTTGGACAGTCTCGAGAGAGACACAGCTCTCGTTCGCGAGTCAAAAACGCGTGTATCATACGTATGTTACACCCTGCGTCTCCGATTTTGCTTTATTTTCATTATACGCTCGATTATTCAGTAAAATTATGAGATACGAGTGTCGGAGGACGTGTGCCATTAATCAGATTTTTTTTTCTCTTACCGATGGAGGATAATAATTAACCCGAATACATAATATACTATGTATATCATGGGACGCGTCTCGAGGCAGAAAAAAAAAAAAAACAAAAATGAATCAGTCTTCTTAGAATTATGTGGAATTTCTTCAACGGGCGAGGGAGTGTGCAAAATCATTACAATTGTACGATATTCCGTGTGCGTGCCTATTATATACTCTGGCAATTATCAATCGTGACTCAGAGTCTACCGAGACGAATTGAGATAAAATTTTCATTCCGCACATAAAGCCGTCGTTATCAGCGCGGTAAAAGAACTCGAAACGTCGTAACTACCAGGTGGGACGAGAGATTAGTTGGAATTTTTATCGAAACTGTGTACAAAAAAAATAGAATAAAAAAACTAGAGGAATTGCGTGACTATCGTTGTAAGTACAGCCGATTATTTGTGAGAGATTGATCGAAATTTTGACGATTAATGGAATTTCGATAGTACGGACTTGTGGGAAAAAGATCGGGGCGAAAACCCGGTTGTAAATTCACGACCTCGAATTCCTAACGTGACTCATCTCTCAGAACACACACACATACACACACACTATCACACCGTACTCCGCTCGGTGGCCATTACAGTCACGAGTCTTCGGGCGATTCCGACTCTCCTCGCTCGGCACACCGTCTTATATATCTATATGTGCCGCGGAACAAAGTTTTCTGAATGAAACGATTCCCCGAAGTTGCGCTGCCGTGTACGCGTAGATGCTACATACTATTGTGTCATGAAACAAATCGAGAATCGAGAGTATATACAGCGGGTCAAAAAAGTATTCATACACCTTGTTTTTTTGCGATAACTTTATAGACATAAGCGATACGCAAAGAAAGCGAATTTTATTTAATAGTACATCGGGTACAGAGGTAAACTGCAAATGGAGAATTTTTTCCCAGGAATAAAAGAAGAATTATGCAAAAAAAAACGAACATTTTCGGGCCAAAAAGGTATTTGTACACTTACGATTGAGCTGCTAAACCTCGATATTCACTCACGGACGGTCTGACCTCTGCGTACAATGTAAACAAGTCTTCGTTTACACATTGGTTTTGACCTATTCCATGCGGTAGTAGATCTTCAAGCTCTGAACAAACAGGATGGCAAAGAAGAGCGAAATATCAATATCCATGCGAGATAGAGTGATTTTTCTTTGGAAACGCGGTGAAAGTTATCGAAAAATTAGTAAAGAACTAAATCTAAGTTTCGCAACAGTGCAATATATAATAAAAAAAATACGAAAGAAGAAACAGCAGAGAAAATAAGCCACGAACCGGTCGACCGAGAATACTAACGGTACGAGAGCGTCGGAGTATTGTTACAGAGGCTACAAAAAAACTGTTGACAAGTGCTCGCAGTTTAGCGAATGATGTCGCGTCAACATCGGGAAAGAGCGTGTGTCCCCGGACTATTAGAAACGTTTTGCATTCTGCCCAAATATACGGCGGAACTGCCCGCAAAAAACCATTAATTAATAATATAACTCGAGAAAAACGTTTAGGTTTCGCAAAAACCTACGTAAAAAAATCTATAGAATTTTGGAAACGTGTCGTAATCTCGGATGAATCGAAGTTTAACATCTTCGGGTCCGATGGAAAAAAATTCGTCTGGCGGAAACCAAATACCGAGCTCCGGCAGAAAAATTTAATACCGACTGTAAAGCACGGCGGAGGAAGCGTCCTGGTTTGGGACTGTATGGGATATTATGGCGTTGGTAATCTGGCTTTTATAGATGGTACAACGAATGTCCAGAAGTATATCGACGTGTTGCGCAGCAATTTGAAAGCGAGTGTAGATAAAATGGGCCTGGATGGAAATTTCTACTTCCAACAAGATAACGACCCGAAACATACTGCCATGAAAACGAGGGAATGGTTACTCAATAATGTCCGCAAACAATTGATTACACCACCACAATCTCCGGACGTCAATCCTATTGAAAATTTATGGGGGGGGTAGGGTTTTAAAATTATTTTTCTTGCATTTTTTTTTTAATTTTTTTCTGAATGAACAATATGTCGAGAATATTGTGTATAAATTTTAAGTCAATCGGAGTAAAACTAACGGAGTTACAGCGTTTCAAACGATCGGCCGTGATACGTGATACGTGATACGTGAAAACTTTAAATCGATTTTCCCGAAAACGTAATTTTTGAAGTTTGTGAACATTAGATCTCAAAATCTACTGAACCGATCCTTTTGAAAATTTAAACATTACTTCTTCACATAAATCAACAGGCAATCAGGAGGAGTTTTTTTTTCAATTTTTTAATAACAAATTAAGCGCGATTTTTTGAGCTAAAATTGCGTTTTTCACTTCCAAGTGCTGCAAAAAATAGAAAAAAAAAAACTCTTCCTGATTACCTCGAGAAATACATCACCTTTAAAATGCATATCAATTTTTTTTGTTTCAAATGATCAAATGATGTAACGAGTTATAATGTTCACCGCAAAACCACTTTTTTCAAGGCGCCTCTGGAGATTCAACGTCACCGGCTTATTTATCAATATTTTTCATTGAAAATTTTTTCTGAGATACTTCAATAGTTGTACAATAATATGTAATTCTATTTAATAAAATTATATTACTCATGTCGCCGCAAAAAAATCATAAAAATATGCTTTTTTTCGCCTTTAAACCCCCCCCCCCCCCCCCCCCTCCATTATGGCACTTGGTGGATGTAGAAATTAGAAAAAAGAAAAAAAAACAAACAATTCCGATCTCCAAAGAGTGCTTTTAGAAGAATGGACGAAAATAGAATGGACGAAGAAAGAACGCAAAAGCTAGTAGAATCCATGCCTAAGAGACTCGAGGCGATAATTGAAGCAAAAGGGATGCACACCAAATATTAGTTATAATTAACAACTATGATGATGTAGGTTTTCACTATAATCGTAAGTGTATGAATACTTTTAATGCCCGAAAATTTTCGTTTTTTTCACATAATTCTTCTATTATTCCTGAGAAAAATTCTCCATTTGCAGTTTATCTCTGCACCTGATGTACTATTAAATAAAATTGGCTTTCTTTGCGTATCGCTTATGTCTATAAAGTTATGGCAAAAAAACAAGGTATATGAATACTTTTTTGACCCACTGTAGCTAATGATACTATGGGTATATGGCCCAGCTAAAATAAATATTTTTTCCCGCGGTATAAAGTTAAACAACGCCGTAATAGCGCGAGCCCGATCCCTCAACGCTTTTCCGCGCACCTGGCGGAAAATATATCTTTCCAGATTTGTTGTTATTTTAAAGAATAATAATTTCGTATCCGCTGAAGATCCCGTGGAAAAATTGTAGTAGGATCCCCTGTGATAATCCGTACTCCCTTGGTACTGCGACTGGACCCCTAGAAAATTTCTGCATGCGATTTTGGATTACCGGGTAACTCGACTATGGACGGCGAGTGTTTGAACGGGGCAAAAGGAACGGGTTTGCGAATCGAGAGTTTGCGCACTGAGATTATATTAATAGATGTACATATATATTCCGTGCGTGCATGTGTAATAATCGCGAGAAACGAGAGCGCATTCGAGTACCGCTGCCGTGTATATGCAACAGGTGCCAAACAGGTAGGGAACTACCGTACGTTGCTGGGGATGACGACCCGGTGACTCATGGGGGTTGCTCCGGGAATGTTGATACGCTGATCGTTCTCGCGCGGGCGCGCGTCTACGTATATACTATATATTATTATACGTATACCCTTCTCTCACGTCATTTATCGTCGTTCTATACCTCATTTTTTTTTTACTATATGCCCCCGCACGGTACTTTCGTCTCTCTCTCTCTCTCTCTCTCAGCGTAGCAGAATCTTTGGTACTACCTGTTCGTGCCGTGGTTGATGACTCACGAGTCACATACGCGCTCGCTCCTCTCTTATACAGTTCAGAAAACTCGAAGGCGATATAGCGCTCGTTTCTCGAATAACACTCGCGGGGTACGAGAAAAAAAAACAGGACTATCACCGTTCGGAATATAAAAGAGAGTAGCGGGTTATCTTAGCTCAAACGTTTTTCGAGACATTTTCACAAGTCGGGAGAGAGATACGAATCTTATTCGATTTCCTCGGTTTTCACGTTGAACCTCTGAGATTTGGAGAGAAAAAAAATGTCGATATTCGTACAGCGAGCGAAAACAAAATTTTCTTTACACCCTCGCCCACTCTTTCGGAAAGAAATCACTTGATTGAAATGAAATCACGACGAAAAAATAAATAAAACGATCTCTTGAGAATAAAAAAAAAAATTATGATTATTGCGATACTATGAAATTCGGACATTTTTGTTGATACGGAGAAGAAGGAATTATTAGACGAGATGATGTTCGTAATGTTAGGGTCCATGTTATTATATTAGGGCCTGTTATTCGATATAATAGGACAGATAAGTCCACTCGTACCAGGGATAAGCGAGTAACCCGATGCTGCCCTTCGACCCCAAATCGCTGCTCGCTCCTCGTGACAAATGATTCCCGACATTGATAGATGCGAAGGAATGTGAACACGGGTATTATACGTATCCCGCAGGTGCATTCTTCTCGGAACTTGGATCGTGTTCCCTCAGGTCCGACCGACTCTAATCATATATGGATATTGAATTATTCTATAACGTAAAATGAATCGACGATTTTCACGGGAGTTTTCGTTTGACGAATATCAGGACGACGAACTCGGCGTTCGTACATTGTTATGGTAATCGCGTTAATGTGTGCTTTTGAGCCGAGTTTTAAATTTATAGCTCTAATACCGGGTCGCGCTTCTACGAACGCTATTGTTGAAATTTTTATGAATTTAAGCGAAGGCACAAATAAAGAAAAAGATACGGGGGGGAATTTTGGTATATCTTTCGGAAGATAAGAGGTGCCAAAGTTATTGACCCGTAGACCGGATCTGATGGGTTGAAGGAAAAGTGAGCGATAGTTGCGACGAAGATTTACCGTAGTATAGCTCTATATTAGGGTGGTTCTTAATTTGATGATGTTGGAAAGTCTTTGGTATTGTTCATTGAAAGTAATCAACATATCCAGAAAAAAAATTGGGCCCAAGCGGAACTTTGTCCAATAATTCTAACCCACCCCACCGAGCTGTCGAATTTTTATATGAAAAAATGCATGCATTCAAAATTTTGTTAAGTATATTATTTATTATTTCAAAACTATTCGTGATAAAAAAATTTTATATTGTGTTTTTATAGGAAATTTAATGCTCTACAAAAAAGGTATCTTGTTAAATTCTTGTGAATCTAATATTTATCACGTTATTAGCAAAAAACTGTCATCATTTATTCCAAAAGTCCATCATTATGGCCAAAACAGGAGTTTGACGTCGAAAAACTGCAATGTATTCTTCATATGGAATTAGAAATATGAAGAGATACGTAGTGCACTCAATAACAGTATGTGAACGATATTTTAATTTTCAATTTTATCAATTTTTTTATCATTCATGATAAATTTTTCTTCTTTGATCGATAAGGACATTGATTTCTTTATCAGTTCCAAATCGATGGCTTTTTTCGAAAGATTTGAAATCAACTCCTCATTTTTTGATATCGATGTGAGCGGGTGGATTTCTAATGAAAATTATTTACAAGGCTTAAAAATAGTTAAAGGAATTAAAGTGGTTAACGATGTTGCGGAAAGAGGAGTGAAACTTATGACAGAGTACAATGATCGTCTCACTTATGATGAAGATCAGAAACAATTCATTGTACAAATAATTGAAGAATATAAAAAAAAATATCCTGATATTAACAAAGCAACTTTGCTCCAACCGATGTAATTCATTATTGTAAGTTGATTTTTAAAATACATAACATCATTCATTATAATTCACAATAAAATTGATAAAATTAAAAATTTGAATATTGTTTACATTTCATTGTTGAGTGCGCTACGTATTTCTTCTTAATCTTATATACATACGAAAAATAAATTACAGCTATTCGACGTCAAACTCCTGTTTTGACCATAATGATCGACTTTTGGAATAAATGATGACAGTTTTTTGCTAATTACGTGATAAATATTAGATTCACGAGATGTAATTCATTATTGTAAGTTGATTTTTTAAATATATGACATCATTCATTATAATTCACAATAAAATTGATAAAATTGAAAATTTGAATATCGTTTACATTTCATTGTTGAGTGCGCTACGTATTCCTTCATAATCTTATATACATACGAAAAATAAATTGCAGCTATTCGACGTCAAACTCCTGTTTTGACCATAATGATCGATTTTTGGAATAAATGATGACAGTTTTTTGCTAATTACGTGATAAATATTAGATTCACGAGAATTTCACAAGATACCATTTTTGTAGAGCATTATATTTCCTACAAAAACGTTATATAAAATTCTTTTATCACAAATAGTTTTGAAATAATAAGCAATTTTCTTAACAAAATTTTGAATGCATGCATTTTTTCATTTAAAAATTCGACAGCTCGGTGGGGTGGGTTAGAATTATTGGACAAAGTTCCGGTTGCGCCCAATTTTTTTTCTAGATATGTTGATTACTTTTGAGGAACAGTACCAGAGAATTTCCAACATCACCAAATTAAGAACCACACTACTCTATATGCACTAGGGCGATTTTTTTTTTCGACTATTTTTTTTTCCAGTTCCCACCCGAAATTTTGTTGGATATGTCGAAAAAGAAATTCCCTGAAAGTTACAGCCCTCAATATTAATTCTAAGTACTTTCCCAAAGCGTGAGAAGATTTTCCATCTAAAGTACACGTAAATCGATTTTTTTTTTTTTTTTTTTTTCAAATTTCTATAACTCAGCCGCATTTTATGCTATCATATTGTTATTGGTTTCGATTTACTAAGAATAAAACAATCTAAAAAAGTGCCTTTTGCGGCGAAAGTGTAAGTTGTACTGGTGAGTTGGTACGGGTCACTCAAGTTGATTTTTACCCAAACTTCTCGTTTTTTTGCTGTTATCTCCGAAACAATTAACTTTACGAAAAAAATGGAAATGAAAAATTTGTTGGAAATTTAATTTCCTACATAGAAGGTCCTATCGACCCAATTGCTTAGATTAATATTTCTTGAGACATTGAACTTTAACTTATGGGTAGTATAAAATTATAAAATATGACATATTAAGTAATAAAAAAAATAAAAAAAGTTCAATATCTCAAGAAATATTAATCCAAGCAATTGGGTCGATGGGACCTTTTTTATAGGAAATTAAATTTCCAACAAATTTTTCGTTCACATTTTTTTCGTAAAGTTAATTGTTTCGGAGATAACAGCAAAAAAACGAGGATTTTGGGTAAAAATCAACTTCAGTGACCCGTACCAACTCACCAGTACAATTTACACTTTCGCGCGCAAAAGGCACTTTTTGAGATTGTTTTATTCCGAGTAAATCGAAACCAAGAACAATATGATAGCATAAAATGCGGCTGAGTTATAGAAATTTGAAAAAACAAACAAATTCGATTCACGTGTATTTTAGATGGAAAATCTTCTCACGCTTTGGGAAAGTTCTTAGAATTGATATTAAGGGCTGTAACTTTCAGGGAATTTCTTTTTCGACATATCCAACAAAATCTCGGGTGGGGACTGAAAAAAAAAAAAAAAATAGTCGAAAAAAAAAATCGCCCTAATATCCACGTTAACTAGTGTGAGCCCCTCGATAACGTGACCCTCTTTTTTCTAACAAACCAATAAAAATAAAGTTCAATTGCAAAAGTTTCATGGTAATCGATCTGTAGAGTCATTAACTCTTTTTAGCAGTTACACTTTATTATACGATTAAATACATGCAGTTGCAAACTCGCGTGCTCGAGATAAAATGGCGTTCGGTCGTTCGACCGATCTCGTCGTTCGAATTGCAAATTGGGTGGGTGGATCGTCGGAAATTAGTGACCTTGACTTCGAGCGTCGTGGGCTTCTGGACTATCCGCGATGACTCATCGTTGCGGTAGGTACAAACGAGAGCCGGAACTCGCGAGCGAATTTCCGAGAAAAAAATGTCCGGAAGTGGCAATCGATGTGTGACACGATCGCGGCCGAGATGGTGCTGCACGCGTGGGCTATCGTGATCTCGGAGAGCTTCCCGGAATCAAGAATCCCGGGCTTGCTCGTAACTCTAACGCGCTGACTCATATGATCCGTTCGCTATACGCCGTCTCGCTCGGAAGACGCGCACCGTCTTCACCACGAGCCGCTCGGATAACAATATTTGGCACAAGTTCGGAACAGGTGCGCTCCGAAAGTTTTACCTCGTGCGAAAAACACTTCGCCAATAACGAGAAACTCATTTATCACATTCTCTCCCACGTGCATGGTAACCGCTGACGGTACATTGTATACGTACGGTATACGTCGAGAGACTCGTGATTTATACACGGTTCAAAGTCAACGAGATGAAAAGAAGAAGAAGAAAAAAAAACGATGGATAGCTGAAATACGATCCCCGCGACGCACTTTGGCACGCTCGCGTCTACAAATACTTTGCTTCTTTGTACATCATAATTTTATTTATATTCGTATAGGATCAAGAAAAAAATTGCGGTGCTCAAAAAACCACCGAACGAATGACCAATAGCCGTCGTTTTTTTTTTTTTTTTTTACAATCGCGCGAAAGTCGGTGATTCGGTAATAAATGTGACTTTCGGGAGTTTTACGGAGGAGTATAATTTCGATTCGGGCCAGCACAAATATCACGTATAGAAATAAACAGTTGCTGGGTGAAATTATTTTGTGAATAGCACGAGAGATGTCCGTAAGTGAATTGTATGTAAAGTGGCATTTTCAAATAACCTATACAGTGGCTTGGCCGTCCATGGATCGTTTTTATAGAGTCTGCTGCTTTCGTGCGTGTGTGTGCCTACTCGATATTGTGTTACGGCAATGCGTTTGCCAAACTTTGGCGGAGGGCTTCCGAGAAGCGCGTCGCGGCCTCGCCAAATCTTAACAATTTATTCCTGGTCGATTTGTACCAGCGCTTCAACGAGAACGCGCCTAAACTCCTAGATATATACAGTGGGTCAAAAAAGTATTCATGCACCTTGTTTTTTTGCGATAACTTTGTAGACATAAGCGATACGGAAAGAAAGCCAATTTTATTTAATAGTACATCAGGTACAGAGATAAACTGCAAATGGAGAATTTTTTCCCAGGAATAATAGAAGAATTATGCACAAAAAGACGAAAATTTTCGGGCCAAAAAAGTATTCGTACATTTACGATTGAGCTGCTAAACCTCGATATTCACTCACCGACGGTCTGACCTCTGCGTACAATGTAAACAAGTCTTTATTTACACAATGGTTTTGACCTATTCCATGCGATAGTAGATCTTCAAGCTCTGAACAGACACGATGGCAAAGAAAAGCGAAATATCAATATCCGTGCGAGATAGAGTGATTTTTCGTCGGAAACGCGGTGAAAGCTATCGAAAAATTAGTAAAGAACTAAATCTAAGTTTCGCAACAGTGCAATATATAATAAAAAAATACGAAAAAACAAACAGCACAGAAAATAAGCCACGAACGACCGAGAATACTAACAGTGCGAGAGCGTCGGAGTATCGTTACAGAGGCTACAAAAAAACCGTTCACAAGTGCTCGCAGTTTAGCGAATGATGTCGCGTCAACATCGGGGAAGAGCGTGTGTCCCCGGACTATTCGAAACGTTTTGCATTCTGCTCAAATATACGGCGGAACTGCCCGCAAAAAACCATTAATTAATAATATAAATCGAGAAAAACGTTTAGGTTTCGCAAAAACTTACGTAAAAAAATCTATAGAATTTTGGAAACGTGTCGTATTCTCGGATGAATCGAAGTTTAAGATCTTCGGGTCCGATGGAAAAAAATTTGTCTGGCGGAAACCAAATACCGAGCTCCGGCAGAAAAATTTAATACCGACCGTAAGGCACGGCGGAGGAAGCGTCACGGTTTGGGGCTGTATGGGATATTATGGCGTTGGTAATCTGGCTTTTATAGATGGTACAATGAATGTCCAGAAGTATATCGACGTGTTGCGCAGCAATTTGAAAGCGAGTGTAGATAAAATAGGCCTGGATGGAAATTTCTACTTCGAACAAGATAACGACCCGAAACATACTGCCATGAAAACGAGGGAATGGTTACTCTATAATGTCCGCAAACAATTGATTACACCACCACAATCTCCGGACGTCAATCCTATTGAAAATTTATGGTACTTGGTGGATGTAGAAATTAGAAAAAGAAAAATAACAAATAAATCCTCCAAAGAGTGCTTTTGGAAGAATGGACGAAAATAGCAAAAGAAACAACGCAAAAGCTAGTAGAATCCATGCCTAAGAGGAGCATGAGGAGACTCGAGGCGATAATTGAAGCAAAAGGGATGCACACCAAATATTAGTTATAATTAACAACTATGATGATCTACGTTTTCACTATAATCGTAAGTGTATGAATACTTTTTTTGCCCGAAAATTTTCGTTTTTTTCGCATAATTCTTCTATTATTCCTGGGAAAAAATTCTCCATTTGCAGTTTATCTCTGCACCTGATGTACTATTAAATAAAATTGGCTTTCTTTGCGTATCGCTTATGTCTATAAAATTATCGCAAAAAAACAAGGTGTATGAATACTTTTTTGACCCACTGTATATATATAATACTGTTATATACGAGTATTGCACTGTATTGAAATATACGAATTTAGAGCGATTTGTGCCGAAAAGTAAATTTCAAATTTTCATGATCCGCTTGAAAACGAAGAGAACAAAAAGAAATTCATTGCAAATATTTCATTGGAATTCCATTTCTGTTTATTTTTTATTTTTCTTATTTAGAACGCCACTGAAATTTAACGATAATTTGCGAGATGAAAACTCGCAAAAATAATCGTAACTGTATGAATACTTTTTCTGCCCGAAAATTTTCGTTTTTTTCGCATAATTCTTCTATTATTCCTGGGAAAAAATTCTCCATTTGCAGTTTATCTCTGCACCTGATGTACTATTAAATAAAATTGGCTTTCTTTGCGTATCGCTTATGTCTATAAAATTATCGCAAAAAAACAAGGTGTATGAATACTTTTTTGACCCACTGTATATATATAATACTGTTATATACGAGTATTGCACAGTATTGAAATATACGAATTTAGCGATTTGTGCCGAAAAGTAAATTTCAAATTTTCATGATCCGCTTGAAAACGAAGAGAACAAAAAGAAATTCATTGCAAATATTTCGTTGGAATTCCATTTCTGTTTATTTTTTATTTTTCTTATTTAGAACGCCACTGAAATTTAACGATAATTTGCGAGATGAAAACTCGCAAAAATAATCGTAACTTTATGAATACTTTTTTTGCCCGAAAATTTTCGTTTTTTTCGCATAATTCTTCTATTATTCCTGGGAAAAAATTCTTCATTTGCAGTTTATCTCTGCACCTGATGTACTATTAAATAAAATTGGCTTTCTTTGCGTATCGCTTATGTCTATAAAATTATCGCAAAAAAAAAAGGTCTATGAATACTTTTTTGACCCACTGTATATATATATATAATACTGGTATATACGAGTATTGCACAGTATTGAAATATACGAATTTAGCGATTTGTGCCGAAAAGTAAATTTCAAATTTTCATGATCCGCTTGAAAACGAAGAGAACAAAAAGAAATTCATTACAAATATTTTGTTGGAATTTCATTTCTGTTTTTTTTTTCTTTTTCTTATTCAGAGATCTTTGGAACGCCACTGAAATTTAACGATAATTTGCGAGATGAAAACTCGATTAAAGGCATTTATTCTCATGAAGTTCATGAAGAAAGATACGAATCGAAGTATATGTCTCTTCAGTCTGAGAATCACGAGTTTCGATTCCTCGAGGCTATAAATTTCATTTTTCATTGTTAGATTATTTTTTTTTTATAACGAAAAGATACGTGTTTGTTCCAGCTCGAGGAGTAATCGCGCAGTGGTACCAACACACGCGTATAAACGGCGACCTACATAGTGAATTTTACGTACGCGACCCGGATGCCCACCAGAGTCATGTTACTCTCGTTGGTTATACATATACGTATATAACGTTGAGATCTCAGCGAGAAAACGTGACGACGCGAGTAAGCTCGTTCGCCGAGGGTGCGTTACGAAATACAAACTCGATAACACTGTACGGCGACTTTGGACCACGAGGCGAACGCACAAATCCGTTGTTTATTTTTTCCTTCCCGCGTGTAGTGCCGGTGGACAAAGGATAATAGCGGGCTTTACGGAAAGTGGCCGAGCATTAACGGTCTCTCTCCGCCCCTCTCGTAAAACAAAAAAGGCAGCGGTACTAGAGTCTACTTGGTGTTGACAAGGATACTTTGTTTCTTTTCTCAATCACCATATAAAGATATAAATACTCTTTTTGCCGTGGCCTCGTGAGTCTCGGTTACGAACATACAAGCCTAAACACGTGTGGCACGGTCGAAACATATTGCGCGCTTTACTTGCACCCGCGTATGGAGAAATTTTTTTAAAATTATTATCAGTGTTCGTCGTAACGAGTCACGAGTTGCTTGTGTAATTTGTAATAATATTATAATCAGAATTCGTCGAAATATCTAATAAAAGTATGTTTTAAATATCAGAAATATTTTTTTAACTAAATTCTACCGCGCATGTTTTACCGTGCCGGTTGCGAATCTTTACTGTGAAAATCATCGAGTTCCGAAATAATTTGGCAATATAAAAATTCACAAAAGTCCGTGCGTAATAAATGTGTTCGCGCACGGAGGACAAGCGCGAGAGAGAGAAAATAGTAGCTCTCCGAAGTGAGTAAACTTTACGAGAGAACTTGTCGCGCGGTGGACCGAGGCTCGGTCAAGATTTATCGATTTCGGTGTAAATCAATGCTTTCGCGTTATCTATAAAAAAAAATAAGAGGCAATCATTCGCAACAAGGTGGAGGACAGATGAGGAATGAGCGTGGTGGTTCGTCCGATTGAAAACTTCGGTGTACATATTATGATATAACGAGAAACAAACCCGGAATACGACACGCTTCGAACCATTTGTGCCATCTCTCGTTAGACGAACGAAGCAGCCCATCGTTAGCGGCACGAGATAAGGTAGTAGTCTGATAACTTAAGCCGATTTTCATGTCTTTTTTGGAGGGCGTTTTTTTGTAGTAAAATAAAAATGAATCGTTTTGGGTATTTAGCATGTTTTTATTTACATATTAAAGATACAAAAATTTGTAATAATATTATAATCAGAATTCGTCGAAATATCTAATAAAAGTATGTTTTAAATAGGAGGAATATTTTTTTAACTAAATTCTAGTGCGCATGTTTTACCGCGCCGGTTGCGAATCTTTACTGTGAAACTACTGAAGTTAAATTTCATGGATAAACAACAAAATGGCGGATTTTGGAAAAAAAAGTTTTTTTTCAAAGTCCGCCATTTTGTTATTTATCCATGAAATTTAACTTCAGTAGTTCCGACCAGAATGACATGTCTATAGATTAAGAATTATCGAGAATTTTTGATTTCAGATAACATCGAGACCCAAAATCACCGGGGCCACCCACGCGCTTTTTTTCGAGGTGCCAACTTCGATCAATAATAATAATAATAATAATAAACTATTAAATTTTTCAAAAAAATTTTTTTTTGTATCTTTAATATGTAAATAAAAACATCCTAAATATCCAAAACGATTCATTTTTATTTTCCTACAAAAAAACGCCCTCCAAAAAAGACATGAAAATCGGCTTTAATCGAAATTTAACTTTAGCTAAATAACAAAATGGAAAAGGACGTTTTTTTCCAAAGTTCGCCATTTTGTTATTTATCCATGAAATTTAACTTCAGTAGTTCCGACCAGAATGACATGTCTATAGATTAAGAATTATCAAGAATTTTTGATTTCAGATAACATCGAGAGCCAAAATCACCGGGGCCGCCCACGCGCTTTTTTTCGAGGTGCCAACTTCGATCAATAATAATAATAATAAACTATTAAATTTTTTCAAACTAATTCTTTTTTGTATATTTAATATGTAAATAAAAACATCCTAAATATCCAAAACGATTCATTTTTATTTTCCTACAAAAAAACGCCCTCCAAAAAAGACATGAAAATCGGCTTAAGTTACCAGACCGGGTTAAGACAGCGGATCAAGTCCATTTCTTTTAAGTTGAAAGAGCAAATGCTCATTTTTTTTTTCTACCAATCAACGAGATAGATTTTTGAAAATAATATATTCTTACGAATCTCCAGAAAATAACTGAGGTAATAATCCGGCAAACGTTGACCGAAGGTAACAAGCGCGCGAATACTTTCTTCCGTACCGATCGAGGACGATTATAAAAAATAACCTAAATCTAGCTCAATTAGTTCTCACCATGTCGCAATTACGATATGCGAGAATAAAAAAATGCAATTTCTATTTCCGTTATTTCCAAGCTTATCATTACGAATTTACACAATTTTCATACCTATCGGGAGTTAATCCAGCAGTGATAAATATACACGCGTGAAGTACCGATATCTCTCTTACTCGCGGTTGGTACAGGGGGCATAAGAGCGGATTTACCGACAGAGCTTGAGATGAAATTTCTCCGTCGATGAGGAAGTTAGTCGTAACTATTCGCGAATTTCACAAGATTATGCTCCAAGACTCGAACAGAGAAAAGAGGATCTGAACAAAAAATGACCAAACGAGAGAGGCCATCGAAGAGGATTCTCTCGCCAATTGTTTTCGCAGCGATTTAATCCCCGAAATATCCTTTTCTTTGGTAATAAAAAGGAATTAAGAGTACGGTAAACACGGAAAATTTGATTCGGCGGAAGTATAATCGTGATACAGTCGTTGCGTATATATACACGTCAGCGTGTTAATATACGGCATCTATATGGTTACAAAAAGGTACCTTAAGGTACGTTAAATACGCGATAGATAGGTAGATTGGTCCGATATTGGACGTGTACACTTGCACGCGGGCACAAATCGTTATGTAAATCGGACGTGCGAGTCCCGCTAACCGGCGCGCGTTCAAGTTTATCTGTGTCGAATAGCTGTAACAGCACTCTTCTATCCTCCACAGCCGATCCTCGCAATTCCTTCGAGAGTCGATAGACACGCGGTGGTTTACACGAAACCGGGGAAAACTTGCGCCACAGTTATAACAGATGTGAGAAAAAAGGCGCCCCCGACGGAGAGCGATATCGATCGTGTATCGAGAAGAACGAGGGACGGGGAAAAACTCGTCGAACGATCGAAATCCGATTTGTGCCGATTCGTGTTAGATGATATTTACCGGACAAACGGAAGCGGGTCGTACGTCATAGAACGATGAACTCCCGCCGTGTTTACAACTCATCGTAGTCGTGTGAAATATGAGTTCTTAGCATTTTTTTCGCAAATATACATACGGTGATTATCGCTAAACGTAAAGAATTATCTTTGCGTTTAGCGATAATCACCGTTTATCTTTGCGTTTAGCGATAATCACAATAACACTAATATTAATCGACCATTGGATTATTCGTTGAATAATCACGAGTCAGATAATTATATATTATCCGAATTAGTGTACGATCCGCGTCTTTATAATTTAGTTAGAATTGCGCTTTGATCGAGAATTTCCTATAGTATTTGCTCGAGATGCTTCGATGCGACGATGCTGCGTCGCCGAAGATCGGCACACACATGTTGTTTGGTGTTCTATCGCAATTTAACAACAGTCAACGAATGAATTGCAATATACCGTTACACATATCAATGGTGTATACCCTGTATCTTATAGCAGTTGCCACGGGGAGACTTTGCGAGGCGAATGTCGTAAATACCTCGCTTTGACCTTTGTTGCCAAACGGCAAGTATGTGCGTATTACATATACATCGGTCAATATCTATACTCCATAATATGTTGAGCGCGAGCCGTCGAGCTTAGTTTTCTGTTGGTTCTCTTGCGCGAGACAGCAACACCAGCGGGCCGATTAGCTGGATCCTCCTAATAAGAAGAGCGCATACCGCATCCCGCTACTGAAACAGTTATGATGAATCGCGTTCTTTCCTTGACTCGACCGAGGTCGCCAATGCCGGCCCACGGGAGGACGATTTTTTTTTTTTTAACAGCACGAGAGAGAAGGGATTTAAATGAAGGGAAACAAAGATGAAAAAAAAGCCGGCATTGCGGATGAATAAGTCGTACGAGTAACTGCAAAAATCGGTACGCCGGACGAGTATATAGTTTGAAATACATTTATAAATTGTTTTGCCGCGCCCGGCCTCTGTTGATACGGCTCGGGGCGGCATCCATGTGCACCACTCTACTCTATATGCCGTTATTAAGGTAGTAGTCTGGTAACTTAAGCCGATTTTCATGTCTTTTTTGAAAGGCGTTTTTTTGTAGGAAAATAAAAATGAATCGTTTCGGATATTTAGGATGTTTTTATTTACATATTAAAGATACAAAAAAAATTTTTTTTGAAAAAATTTTATAGTTCATTATTATTATTATTATTGATCGAAGTTGGCACCTCGAAGTTGGCAGCCCGGGTCCTAACTTTTTTTTCTACCTAACCGATTGCTTTCAAATTTTAACAGGCTACTCTACACACTTATAGTGCTCGTCGGAACCACCGAGACATTTTTTCACCCCTAACTTTTTATTTTACAACCCCTTCTTTGCTAAAATAAAAGGACTTTAGCAAAGAAGGGGTTGTAAAATAAAAAGTTAGGGGTGAAAAAATTTCTCGGTGGTTCCGACGAGAACTATAAGTGTGTAGAGTAGCCTGTTAAAATTTGAAAGCAATCGGTTCGGTAGAAAAAAAGTTAGGACCCGGGCTGCCAACTTCGAGGTGCCAACTTCGATCAATAATAATAATAATAATAATAAACTATTAACATTTTTCAAAAAAAATTTTTTTTGTATCTTTAATAGGTAAATAAAAACATCCCTAAATATCCAAAACGATTCATTTTTATTTTCCTACAAAAAAACGCCCTACAAAAAAGAAGACATGACAATCGGCTTAAGTTACCAGACTACTACCTTAATTCCTTTTCGCGCTGTTGTTATTATTATTCTTTAAGATCAATGTTCTTGGTATCTCGAATGTGGTTAATATTTTCAGATTTTTTTTATCCCATTGCCACGCACTCAAATTCTTTTTTTGAAAAAATTTAATAGTTTATTATTATTATTATTATTGATCGAAGTTGACACCTCGAAGTTGGCAGCCCGGGTCCTAACTTTTTTTCTACCGAACCGATTGCTTTCAAATTTTAATCAGGCTACTCTACACACTTATAGTAATCGTCGGAACCACCGAGAAATTTTTTCACCCCTAACTTTTTATTTTACAACCCCTTCTTTGCTAAAGTTCTTTTATTTTAGCAAAGAAGGGGTTGTAAAATAAAAAGTTAGAGGTGAAAAAATTTCTCGGTGGTTCCGACGAGAACTATAAGTGTGTAGAGTAGCCTGTTAAAATTTGAAAGCAATCGGTTCGGTAGAAAAAAAAGTTAGGACCCGGGCTGCCAACTTCGAGGTGCCAACTTCGATCAATAATAATAATAATAATAAACTATTATATTTTTTCAAACAAATTTTTTTTTGTATCTTTAATATGTAAATAAAAACATCCCTAAATATCCAAAACGATTCATTTTTATTTTCCTACAAAAAAACGCCCTCCAAAAAAGACATGAAAATCGGCTCAAGTTACCAGACTACTACCTCAATTCCTTGTCGCGCTGTTGCTATTATTATTCTTTAAGATCAATGTTCTTGGTATCTCGAATGTGGTTAATCTTTTCAGATTTTTTGTATCCCATTGCCACGCACTCAAATTCTCATTTCTAACTTCTGGTTGTAACTGTTTGGGCCACGCGGCCTTGACAATTCTCCGTTACGGAGAGGACCGTGTCACGATATTTTATTTTAACGATAAACGACCGGATATGGGGTGAAAAAATTAATAATTGAGAAACTTGTAAGGATAGAATGAAGTGTTTAAATTTTACGAAATCTTCTGGTCAATTTTAGAAACGCTCTGTACGGTAGAGTGTTGTATTGAGTTTTTGTTAAAACTCCGTGGCCGCTCTCGTTACACGGTACGAGAAAGAATTGTGGCGGTAGTGACGACAAGAAAATTGGCAAATTATCGTATGGACGACACCGTGGACGAACATTTGCCACTTGTCGCAAAGAAACGAAGATCTTGATAAAGTGTACAAAATGGCGAGGAGCAAAGTCAAGTTTCGGAGGCTCAAATGGAACGCGAGGAGGAGCGAATAAGCCCGTGGAATTTCGGTCAGGTTGACGAGGCGAGTATTAAATTGTGGGTTACCATCTAGCGTCGTAGTCTCCAGTGTTCGGGTTATATGCTGGATTTCCTTCGTATACAACACGCAATGGGCGTACGAGAGCTCACGAGACCGAAACATTCGGGCACCTCTTTCTCACTTACGTACATTGTTTAAGGATTCTTTTAGTTCCCGGAAAAAAAAAGAAAGTAACATACGCATTTACGCATATATACATATATTGCGTCGTCGCTATAATAGACGAAAAATGGTACAGCGAGACGGTATTTCGCTCTTTTATATGAGACAGTTCCATTTTTACGAAAAAATACGTCACTAAAGAGAAAAAAGGTCTAGTGCCGACAACGCTTCGTTCTCTCTTTTTGGAAATAATGAGGTGTGTAATTCGATCGAATCGAATGAGGACGGACCAACGGGATTTCCATGACGAAATATTCTTTTTATTTTTTCCCCCATCGGCCATCTGTGACGTACCGATTTATAATTCGGATCGGTGTAAAGTTAAATCCACCAATAACAGATAACAGCGTTATAAGTCGGCGAGTTCACTTTCCAGAACTCCACGATCCTTTTTAACTTGTCGAAAAGCAATTGTAATCTGTGTTCGAAGAATTATAAGAGTAGAAACAGTTTTTTTTAAGGGGGGGTAGGGTTTTAAAATTATTTTTTTTGCATTTTTTTTATATTTTTTTTCTGAAAGAACAATATGTCGAGAATATTGTGTATAAATTTTAAGTCAATCGGAGTAAAACTAACGGAGTTACAGCGTTTCAAACGACCGGCCGTGATACCTGATTTTTTTACCTGCTCGGTAGCCGCTCGGTACGTATAAAAAACTTTAAATCGATTTTCCCGAAAACGTCATTTTTGAAGTTTGTGAACATTAGAACTCAAAATCTACTGAACCGATCCTTTTGAAAATTTAAACATTACTTCTTCACGAAAATCAACAGGTAATCAGGAGAAGTTTTTTTTTTTTTTCAATTTTTTCAATTTTTTAATAACAAATTAAGCGCGATTTTTTGAGCTAAAATTGCGTTTTTCACTTCCAAGTGCTGCAAAAAATAGAAAAAAAAAAAAAAAAAAAAAACTCTTCCCGATTACCTCGAGAAATACATCACCTTTAAAATGCATATCAATTTTTTTGTTTCGGATGATCCGGTAACGAGTTATAATTTTCACCGCAAAACCACTTTTTTTCAAGGCGCCTCCGGAGATTCAACGTCACCGGCTTATTTATCAATAATTTTCATTGAAAATTTTTTCTGAGATACTTCAATAGTTGTACAATAATATGTAATTCTATTTAATAAAATTATATTACTCGTGTCGCCGCAAAAAAATCATAAAAATATGCTTTTTTTTCGCCTTTAGAACCCTACCGCCCCCCCCCCCCCCGCCCCACTTAAACAAAACAGATTTTACAATTAGAATTCCTCTTACAATTTTTTTTTTTTATACCGAACTCAATATTTTTTTAATTGCCGGGAAAAATTATTTCGAGCAATCTGTCGTTAAAAATTTTCAATAAGAATTTTTTCCGTCGTCAAATGAAAGAAAAACGTTTCTCAGACCTGTTCGAACCGCCGAGGCCCCTTTTTAATCTATGCGTAACTTTATCACGATTACGGCAAAAAAAAACTTGTAATTGCGCCATGAGAAATTGAAAAATCGTCAAAGTAGAATCTCGTCGTGTTCCGCGGCGGGGTACCGGCGGTAAGACGACGAGAACGAAGCGAGAGGGTACCGGTCAGTTTCATTGAAAATAGTGCCAAAGCGGGACGATCATTGGCCGAACGGTTTACCCCCACGACGTGACAACAGGCTATATAGAAGACCCCGCGAGGAATTTCATCTTCAGAACTGAGAGTCAGTGTCACGGAAGTCTACCTGGAAATAACGAAGTGAGTACGAAAGTTTTTGTCTCGGAAAGTTGGGGGGCTATTCGAGCGTTTTACTTCACCGCGACGCCGATAAATTTATTTATTTATTTTCACCAATTCAACAATTTATTGATTTACGTAATTGAAGGGTATATCGTTGATAGTAAATGTCTCAATGATTATTCGTCCATAGTATAATGGGATGAAAAATTTTACGAAGATCGTACGGATTCAATGTAGGTCGTAAATTTTTTTAATGACAAAGTTCGCAGTGATTATTCGAAAAAAAACGAGTGAAAACCGAGGACTAGGGGACAATGAAAAAATGGGTCGGTAGAAAGTTTTATCGCGATACTCGACTGTCGCACAAACGTACATTAGAAGATACCAAAAAAACATGACGGTGAAGTTTGCATCGTTGGAATGCAACGAAAATGGATTTTTGAAATCTTCATTTTCGGTATTGCTCTCGCTTCTTTTGACCATTTAAGCCCAGATCCTTAAAGGAGACCCCAAAAGAACGTTTTAATGATTTTTCTCTTAGAAAATTCAACCTTAAGGGGTATAAGGGTATGAATGGTATAAACAAATTTATTTTCGTTGCATTCCAACGATGCAAACTTCAACATCATAAAAAAACGGTCATCTTGATATTGGTAGCCACGCCGTTCGATACTATATTATTATAAATACTTTGTCAGTTATATCTTGTGGTTTATGCTTTTTTTTCTTTTCCCTTCATAAATGTGACTTTACTTGGGGATAATTTTTGTTTGGCCTCCATGGCGATGCACCCTCCTGAAAATATCGAGTTACCTTTTCGGGTATCGTTTTTTTTTTCAATAAATAATTGACGAATTTACAATGTGAAAAGATAATTATTGGATCGAAATCGAGACCGTTGCCAGTACTGTATTTCGTGAATTTCGTTATCACGATGTCCGTGTCCTATTAGAATATACGAATTTTACTAGACGCGCCGTATATTCCTTTTGATCTAGGGTATGGTATTCCCGTTGACCGAGTACTTGATTAGTCAGGCGCGACAGTAGGCCACGACCCCCTTCGGGAGTAACGGGCCTCTTGGGTTCAACAAACCCCGAGAGCCGATCTCGTAAGTGGGCTAACGATGCGATCGTAGCAGCGAGCTCGGCCTTAACCACGCTGACCTACTTTCATGGTCAAGGCTCGCTCGGTATCCAAACACTATATAACTATACTCATACAATACACACACACACACACAAACACATATATATATATATTAGGGTGGTTCTTAATTTGGTGATGTTGGAAATTCTTTGGTACTGTTCCTTGAAAGTAATCAACATATCCAGAAAAAAAATTGGGCGCAAGCGGAACTTTGTCCAATAATTCTAACCCATCCCACCGAGCTGTCGAATTTTTATATAAAAAAATGCATGCATTCAAAATTTTATCAAGAATATTGTTTATTATTTCAAAACTATTCGTGATAAAAAAATTTTATATGGTGTTTTTATAGGAAATTTAATGCTCTACAAAAAAGGTATCTTGTAAAATTCTTGTGAATCTAATATTTATCACGTTATTAGCAAAAAACTGTCATCATTTATTCCAAAAGTCCATCGTTATGGCCAAAACAGGAGTTTGACGTCGAAAAACTGCAATGCATTCTTCATATGGAATTAGAAATATGAAGAGATACGTAGTGCACTCAATAACAGTATGTGAACGATATTTAAATTTTCAATTTTATCAATTTTATTGTCATTCATGATAAATTTTTCTTCTTTGATCGATAAGGACATTGATTTCTTTATCAGTTCCAAATCGATGGCTTTTTTCGAAAGATTTGAAATCAACTCCTCATTTTTTGATATCGATGTGAGCGAGTGGATTTCTAATGAAAATTATTTACAAGGCTTAAAAATAGTTAAAGGAATTAAAGTGGTTAACGATGTTGCAGAAAGAGGAGTGAAACTTATTACAGAGTACAATGATCGTCTCACTTATGACGAAGATCAGAAACAATTCATTGTACAAATAATTGAAGAATATTAAAAAAAATATCCTGATATTAACAAAGCAACTTTGCTCCAACCGATGTAATTCATTATTGTAAGTTGATTTTAAAAATAGATGACATCATTCATTATAATTCACAATAAAATTGATAAAATTGAAAATTTGAATATTGTTTACATTTCATTGTTGAGTGCGCTACGTATTTCTTCATAATCTTATATACATACGAAAAATAAATTGCAGCTATTCGACGTCAAACTCCTGTTTTGACCATAATGATCGACTTTTGGAATAAATGATGACAGTTTTTTGCTAATTACGTGATAAATATTAGATTCACGAGATGTAATTCATTATTGTAAGTTGATTTTTTAAATATATGACATCATTCATTATAATTCACAATAAAATTGATAAAATTGAAAATTTGAATATCGTTTACATTTCATTGTTGAGTGCGCTACGTATTCCTTCATAATCTTATATACATACGAAAAATAAATTGCAGCTATTCGACGTCAAACTCCTGTTTTGACCATAATGATCGATTTTTGGAATAAATGATGACAGTTTTTTGCTAATTACGTGATAAATATTAGATTCACGAGAATTTCACAAGATACCTTTTTTGTAGAGCATTATATTTCCTACAAAAACGTTATATAAAATTCTTTTATCATAAATAGTTTTGAAATAATAAACAATTTTCTTAACAAAATTTTGAATGCGTGCATTTTTTCATATAAAAATTCGACAGCTCGGTGGGGTGGGTTAGAATTATTGGACAAAGTTCCGCTTGCGCCCAATTTTATTTCCAGATATGTTGATTACTTTTGAGGAACAATACCAAAGAATTTCCAACATCACCAAATTAAGAACCACCCTAATATATATATATATATATATATATATATATGTATGTATATGTAAAATCTCTTCGATTCTCTCTTCGGTCACATCTCCAATAGCACGTCGGTACGAGATTTTTCTGTTATGATTTTCATGTCCGTTGACGGAAGGAGTATATAGAGAATTTAGCTTTTCAATATAACAAGACATTTCAGTCTTTTGGTCGAATGGTCAATTTCTTTAAAACTCATCGCGTATCCCATCGTCTCGTCATTAGCCCCAGTCATCCCTTAATGGGCCATTAGCGTGTAAATTCGTTCGTGTTAAAAATTTTCTCAAGTGTCACGGTACTGCCCTTCATGAAATTTCTTAAGGAATTCTGGTTTCCAGCAAAATCCCGATTGGGATTTGTTAGAGAAGTTCCAAAAAGGTATCCTTTCTTAGGCGGCACCGGCAGAAACCCCTGCTGCGTCCCGGGTAGGTTCCAGGCTATTTCCTAATGGGGTCTTTCAATTCACATTGTCGATAAAGTCTCGTTCGGGACTCATCGGAGGCGCTTTAAAATAAATATCCCCTCGAGGTTTGAACCAAACATTTTTTTCAATGTTCCGCTGGAACCCCTAAATTCGAGACCTTATCCGGTTGGAAAACGAGAAAATCGAAAAAATCATTTTTTGGACGATGGTCGGCAGGCTAATTCCCCGAGTGAGACGAACGTTCGGGGTACTACGAACCTTCGTGGTGTGACGCCTTGAAAAAAAAAAAATAATAAAAAAAACGAGTTCGCGAGTGACGCAACATTATCAATGACCCGGCTCTCTGAATCATCTCCCATGCCTACTTTCACATCCTGTTCGATATTGGAACCGGATATAATCGATACGAGCGAGTCAATGAAATTATTCGCTATTTCTGTATCAGGAAATAAGAAGAATGGAGTACAAGAAATTCGTATCGCTGTTCATGGTTGCGATGTGCCTCGCTCAGGCGGCATCGTTACCCCAGCCAACGCAATACTCGCCTCAGTATCATCCGGAACAATATCCTCAACAGCATGTCAGGGACGAGAGAAAATTCGCCGAGAAACCAAACGCAATGAAGAAAGTTGCTCTCGACGATCTCGACGATATCGGTACCAATTCCATTCAGGTGAGATCGCTGGGCGAGTTAATATCGGACCGCCGTGACCATCGGCAATTGATTGACAAACTGAATGAATATTTGTTAATTCGCACGTGTTAAAAAAAAAACAGGAGGGTGGAGCAACGAGTTTCTCATGGGGCAACATGCTCGGTATGTTGATGCAAATGCTTCTCGGTCAAAGCGCAGCCGGTATGGTCGGACCTAGCAAGAACGATATCGACGAGGGTGCGCCCACAAGCCCATGGACCAATCTCTTAACCGTTGGATTCAGAGTTCTGGGCGCTATTCTCGGCGGTACTCAACAGCCCGTTGACGGTATCGATAAAGTCGACAATCAGAGCAGCCCGATGCAGGTAAACCTCTTTCCGCATTATCGTAATATCTTTCTGCACTCTATTTCCACAAAAAATCGAACAAAAAATGGTACATTTTCCTAGAATCTGAGTTTCAAACGTATTTTTTACATTTCCTCTCTTAAGGTAGTAGTCTGGTAACTTTAGCCGATTTTCATGTTTTTTTTGGAGGGCGTTTTTTTGGAGGAAAATAAAAATGAATCATTTTGGAAATTTAGGATGTTTTTATTTACATATTAAAGATACGAAAAAAAAATTGTTTGAAAAAATTTAATAGTTTATTATTATTATTATTAATGATCGAAGTTGACACCTCGAAAAAAAAGCGCGTGGGTGGCCCCGGTGATTTTGGCTCTTGTTGTTATCTGAAATAAAAAATTCTTGATAATTCTTAAACTATAGACATGTCATTCTGGTCGGAACTACTGAAGTTAAATTTCATGGATAAATAACAAAATGGCGGACTTTGGAAAAAAGTTTTTTTTTCCAACGTCCGCCATTTTGTTATTTATCCATGAAATTTGATTTTTGATGTTTTTATTTACATATTGAAGATACAAAAAATTTTTTTTTTTTAATTTAATAGTTTATTATTATTATTATTATTGATCGAAGTTGGCACCTCGAAAAAAAAGCGCGCGGGTGGCCCCGGTGATTTTGGCTCTTGTTGTTATCTGAAATAAAAAATTCTTGATAATTCTTAATTTATAGACATGTCATTCTGGTCGGAACTACTGAAGTCAAATTTCATGGATAAATAGCAAAATGGCGGACTTTGGAAAAAAGTTTTTTTTTCCAAAGTCCGCCATTTTGTTATTTATCCATGAAATTTGTTGTTTGATGTTTTTATTTACATATTAAAGATACAAAAAAATTTTTTTTTTTTAATTCAATAGTTTATTATTATTATTATTATTATTATTGATCGAAGTTGGCACCTCGAAAAAAAAGCGCGCGGGTGGCCCCGGTGATTTTGGCTCTTGTTGTTATCTGAAATAAAAAATTCTTGATAATTCTTAATCTATAGACATGTCATTCTGGTCGGAACTACTGAAGTCAAATTTCATGGATAAATAGCAGAATGGCGGACTTTGGAAAAAAGTTTTTTTTTCCAACGTCCGCCATTTTGTTATTTATCCATGAAATTTGATGTTTGATGTTTTTATTTACATATTAAAGATACAAAAACAAATTAATAGTTTATTATTATTATTGTTATTGATCGAAGTTGGCACCTCGAAAAAAAAGCGCGTGGGTGGCCCCGGTGATTTTGGCTCTTGTTGTTATCTGAAATAAAAAATTCTTGATAATTCTTAATCTATAGACATGTCATTCTGGTCGGAACTACTGAAGTTATATTTCATGGATAAATAACAAAATGGCAATGGTTGGAAAAAAAAACTTTTTTCCAAAGTCCGCCATTTTGTTATTTATCCATGAAATTTAACTTCAGTAGTTCCGACCAGAATGACATGTCTATAGATTAAGAATTATCAAGAATTTTTTATTTCCGATAACATCAAGAGCCAAAATCACCGGGGCCACCCACGCGCTTTTTTTTCGAGGTGCCAACTTCGATCAATAATAATAATAATAATAATAAGCTATTAAATGTTTTCAAACAAATTTTTTTTTGTGTCTTTAATATGTAAATAAAAACATCCTAAATATCCAAAACGATTCATTTTTATTTTCCTAGAAAAAAACGCCCTCCAAAAAAGACATGAAAATCGGCTTAAGTTACGAGACTACTACCTTAACGTAACAACATCACTTGGCGCTAATAAAACGTGTGGTAAATCTTTCGAATCCTTTATTTTTTTTTACATATTTTCATTGAAAGCAAAAAAAGAACCTTTCTTTCCAAATTTACCACCCATTCGAAGAGTGAGTAACGCTGTAATTACCTTGAGGCGTTATTGGTTTGGTTCTTTGTCCCGTCGTTTTTATGACTCTCACCTCTGGTATATATATGTTGGAAAGGTTTCCTAAAAAGGGCTCCCTTTTATGTAAATTTGCTATTGGGCTTTTTTCCCATGTAACACGCGACGAGAGAAGGGTACGATATACATAGATGTATGCGTGATAATTGTGTAAATAACTTATTGGCGCATAGGCAGAGAAACAGCTTTCACACAAGCCCGCTTCTTTTATATACATCAAGTACACACACGCACGAATACAAGTACCTATTTTTATATAGATATGTGTACCGTATATGAATTGTATCACAACACTCTATAAAGACACTAGCGCGAGTCGTGGAGCAGTATCGCGGGGAACGCTTACCGTAGCAAAGAAAAAAAAAAATTTTGGTTTCTATACATTCGCTAATTCGTAGAGTCATTACCGCTCTCTTTTCTACCCGATGACTATCGTACAAATTCTTTTTTCTTCTTCAAAATATCATCCTTAGCAAGCCGTTGCCTCGAATACGAGACAACGATGTAATTTTTATATATATTCCGACAATAAATTTTCACGCATCTCACCGGCTTTGTACGATTTTTAATTCTTCTATTTTCATCGTTATTCCTCGAACTTACGGGTCGTCCAAATTCGCGATGCAAAACTGCTCGGGCTCGTGTCTTTCCACTCTGTAAATAATTGTCTCGATCACGGACTTAGAACGCAACGCTGGTGTCGGTTGTTTAGGGCATATTGACTGCCGTGCTGGGTGCGTTTCTAGGACAGGGAAGAGATCCCAGTCGGGTTGCTGAAATGGCTGATCAGGCTTCTCAGGTTAGTGTAATAATCGTGTGTGATCCCTATCTCAGAAAAGAAATTAACTATTTAGATCGAAAATTATTCTCTTTCATCCTTCGTCCTTCGCCAAAATTATTCACCGGTAATTCGTCCATTAATTGTACAAAATTTCAATTCTCGCCTCGATCATCGACAGTCCCGATCTACGACAACTATTGTAATATAGGCTTAGGAGAAACTGCCGATGCTACTCCTGTGCTACATTATCATTTCTCAGAATTTATATCGTTCGTCGATTATAACATTTATTCCATTAGATTTTTTTCATTGGCTCGATAAAATAAAAAGTAATGCTTCTGTCGTTAAACAGTTCATCAATATCGTAATGAATCTTCTGGAAGCTCTCAAGACATCGTTCTCTCATCGTTCACTCACGGCCCGATCGCTCGGAAGACGCGATACGATTGCCGAAGCTGCGGTAGCTTCTATCTCAATGCTCAAGGTACGACATTTTTATAATTATATTAATTTTAAATACCCCCCGACCCCCCCCCCCCCCCTCTCCGCGGAAATTATAATATATTTGTGCGAACATAAAAATCATCTTTGTCGGAATATACAGTGGGTCAAAAAAGTATTCATAGACCTTGTTTTTATGCGATAACTTTATAGACATAAGCGATACGCAAAGAAAGCCAATTTTATTTAATAGTACATCGGGTACAGAGTAAACTGCAAATGGAAAATTTTTTCCCAGGAATAATAGAAGAATTATGCAAAAAAAACGAAAATTTTCGGGCCAAAAAAGTATTCGTACACTTACGATTGAGCTGCTAAACCTCGATATTCACTAACGGACGGTCTGACCTCTGCGTACAATGTAAACAAGTCTTCGTTTACACAATGGTTTTGACCTATTCCATGCGATAGTAGATCTTCAAGCTCTGAACAGACATGATTGTAAAGAAAAGCGAAATATCAATATCCATGCGAGATGGAGTGATTTTTCTTCGGAAACGCGGTGAAAGTTATCGAAAAATTAGTAAAGAACTAAATCTAAGTTTCGCAACGGCGCAATATATAATAAAAAAAATACGAAAGAACAAACAGCACAGAAAATAAGTCACGAACCGGTCGACCGAGAATACTAACGGTACGAGAGCGTCGGAGTATCGTTACAGAGGCTACAAAAAAACCGTTCACAAGTGCTCGCAGTTTAGCGAATGATGTCGCGTCAACATCGGGGAAGAGCGTGTGTCCCCGGACTATTCGAAACGTTTTGCATTCTGCCCAAATATACGGCGGAACTGCCCGCAAAAAACCATTAATTAATAATATAAATCGAGAGAAACGTTTAGGTTTCGCAAAAACCTACGTAAAAAAAATCTATAGAATTTTGGAAACGTGTCGTATTCTCGGATGAATCGAAGTTTAACATCTTCGGGTTCGATGGAAAAAAATTCGTCTGGCGGAAACCAAATACCGAGCTCCAGCAGCAAAATTTAATACCGACTGTAAAACGGAGGAAGCGTCATGGTTTAGGGCTGTATGGGATATTATGGCGTTGGTAATCTGGCCTTTATAGATGGTACAACGAATGCCCAGAAGTATATCGACGTGTTGCGCAGCAATTTGAAAGCGAGTGTAGATAAAATGGTCCTGGATGGAAATTTCTACTTTCAACGAGATAACGACCCGAAACATACTGCTATGAAAACGAGGGAATGGTTACTCTATAATGTCCGCAAACAATTGATTACACCAACACAATCTATGATGTTGAAGTTTGCATCGTTGGAACGCAACGCAAATAAGTTTTTAAATTTTTATTTTCAGTATTCCTCTTCCTTCTCGTGCCCATTTAGGCCCAGGTCCTTGAAGGAGACCCCAACAAAAGGTTTTAATGATTTTTGTCATCGATAATCCAATCTTAAGGGTAATTAATGGCGTATAAAATCCATTTTTGTTGCATTCCAACGATGCAAACTTCAACATCATCACAATCTCCGGACATCAATCCTATTGAAAATGTATGGCACTTGGTGGATGTGGAAATTAGAAAAAGAAAAATAACAAACAAATACGATCTCCAAAGAGTGCTTTTAGAAGAATGGACGAAAATAGCAAAAGAAACAACGCAAAAGCTAGTAGAATCCATGCCTAAGAGACTCGAGGCGATAATTGAGGCAAAAGGGATGCACACCAAATATTAGTTATAATTAACAACTATGATGATGTAGGTTTTCACTATAATCGTAAGTGTACGAATACTTTTTTTGCCCGGAAATTTTCGTTTTTTTGGTATAATTCTTTTATTATTCCTGGGAAAAAATTCTCCATTTGCAGTTTATCTCTGTACCTGATGTACTATTGAATAAAATTGGCTTTCTTTGCGTATCGCTTATGTCTATAAAGTTATCGCAAAAAAACAAGGTCTATGAATAGTTTTTTGACCCACTGTAAGTTAAATGTATTACCGGCAACGATGCGATATTTATTCCTCGGTTATACAAAAATCAAGACAAAGAAAAAAGATAGTACATCCGATACTGTTTTTGATAAATAAAAATAATATTAATCGTCTGTACTCGAAAGGGTTACGTGAGATCGATGAAATCGTTCAGTAACTTTGGCAAAGCCGAGGAGGAGGGACAACGCGGTTGCGCCGAGCGTGCACTGTGCGAGGCCAGTGCCGAGTGTATCGCCGAGACTCAGGGAACTTCGTCCATCTTTTGTCAACTTGGATCGTAAGTATATAGTCTTTATTTTTTAGTCCACGATACGGCCCATCGACTGACCTCTACGTAGGTTATTTCTTATGGGTATCAATGACATCGATGAAAAAAAAATTCTCTCGTACGAATTACAGGTATGCGACAAGTTTTGTCCTCCAAATGCAGAGCGGAGTGGGTTTCGAGGCTCTCTATGAGGCCGGAAGGCGGGGACGTTCCGGCGAGGATTGCCGGACGCATTTTATGGACTGCAATGCCGTTTGAGAGAGATTACACTTTTCCTCTTCACGGAGAGTTCCCGTACGAAAGACGTGAAAATGTGATTGAAAAAACAAACAAACAAACGAACAAACAAAATGACGGAAAAAGGAATGAAAGAAATATTCAGATTATTCTTGAACGATGCGCACTGTCGCGCGGAGATGCTTCAAAGAAATTGGATATTATGCGTTTAACAAAAATGTCCGTAGATTCACGTCGTAACGTGATAGTCGAAAATACTTTTCCCTATTTCTTTTCCTCGCGATCAAGTGAAATTTAGAAAAAGAAAAATAACATAAAACAGGATATTTATCCGAACAACCGGAACAAGATGACAAAGGACAATATAACGACGAATGAACCTACGACATTCCAGTAGAGATAGACTGACAAACTCGAAAGCTTGGATAAACTTCATGTTAGCATCGACGATGGCCTGACGTTATTTATTTTTATTATTTATTTATAAAACGATAATCGACACGCGCGCACCTCGCCCATGAAAAAAGAGACAAAACGAAATGGCGGATAATCGAAAAAATGAAAAAAAATGTAACAATCCAGAGCCGCTCGATGTCCAAATCAACTTTTTAGCCTTAAAAACGTTCATTCGTAAATTCTCAAACGCGTTTTCTCGTGAATTATTTATTTCGCCGCATCGTATCATATTTTAAAAAATAATCTCTTGATCGACCTCTAGCTGAGGGATTAATTATTCATTTTGCGGGAGGAGAACGAGCTTGGTATTGCTTGCGATGGAAAAACGGATTGGCAACGGAAGGGGGCATTCGTGTCCTCAACTATTGTTAAGAATAATTTTTAAGAATCGAACGTGATCGTGCAGTAACAGCCCAATACTCAAGAAAATTTGGTATCTCAGGAACGAAATATTTCTCATTTTCTCAATCGAAATTCCACAATTTTCTGTATATAGATGTATTCGATAATATTATAAAAATCCCGATAATCCATAAATACCGCAAAAATCGAAAAGCCAACCGCTCAAAGGTTTTATCGTTCTACCGTTAATCGTGTTTACACACTTTAGTTAAGTTGTATGTAATGTACACGCGAATCAGTACAATTTTTCATTTGATCATGATCGTGATAATAAATGACCGATTATTAGCCCATTATTGCCTCGTTTATTCATTTTATTCTATGATATAACGGGAAAAATAATATTTCGTTGCATCGACCGGAACGTACAAATGAATATTCTTCGAGAAATATTTGGCGCATTGAAAAAATGTAAAATCCACAATATATGTGCCGGTTAACTAACAATTTTGTTGTATCAATTAAAAATCTGTTTCTACGTCCCTTATGTTTGGTTTTAGTCGGAGTAACGGAATTCTTTTTTCCCCGCGTATTCAATTTTTAATACCGGCAGGCCAAAAATATGTTTCGAGGAAGAAAAAAAGCAAGTTAGCCTGGCGAGAACGCGTTAGAGATCGCTGGTTTTCTCGACCACGCGTTCTTTCCGCCGTGACAATCGTCGTCGTATCTGATTTTAATCCACTGGACAATACAGCCGTGCCTCGAATAGCGCAAAAAAAAAATTAAGTATTTACGGTTTCCGAGTGGCCAACAAGCGTTGAATGAATTTCATGCGTGACACACGCTTTAGTGTGTTCAGCGACCATGCGAGGAAGATATACCGAGGACACTCGGTAAAGGTGACGAAACAGTCGACTCTCGAATCTCAGTGAGACGAGTTCGGAATTTGAGGATTCGGTTAAAAGACAAAAAGAAAATATTGTGAAATCGCGTTGCTCATTTTTTTTTTTTCCTATCTCTCGACTTGACTCGACTACTCCTTGGACGAGGAGACATATACTGACTTTGTGCGCGTAATTATAATTAAAAACCGAGCACCAGAGCGCGAGGTATGTCGTAGAGAAAAATTGCGAAAGTACGATCGGCACTAACGAGCGAACAGACTTTCATACTTTTTTCTTGATAATATTTTTTCTTCAATTATTTTCCCATATACTTTTATCGAATAATGTGTTATTCACGTTGAAATGTAGTGACATGATTTTTAGAAAAACGATTTACTATAAAACCGGTACATTAGGGTGAGTCAAATGAAATAAATAATTTTTTTTTTCCTCGATATAATGAAAAATGTATTGTTTGGCATCTCCAAAAAACCCTCTGCAAGTATGAGCCCTTCATATTTAAATCAAGAGGTCCCTCATCGCGAATTTTCATTTCCCGTTTAAATAACATGGAAACATTTTTTATTTAACTTTGGAATTTTATTAGACTTAAACCGTTGATGTTGCTAGAAGTTTTTAACACATTTTTGTAGAACATTTGATGCTCTACAAAAAAGCTCTTTTGCGTCTAATCGATAAAAGTAACCGTACAAAAAATAATCGGTGATAATTAGCTCTGGATTCTCTCATATTTGTTTGAAAACAATTAATTATATATTAGTAGTATATTAGTAATATATTAGGAGTATATATTAGTAGTATATTTTAGTAGTATACTTTAGTAGTATATTTTAGTAGTATATTTTAGTAGTATATTTATTCATATTGATAACGAAAATTTTGAAAAATTTGATATTCATGTACTAATCAACGAGATAAGTAGAATCCAGAGCTAATTATGGTAAACATGGAGCAAAGGAGACCCACTTCCGATTGACTTGCCTTTAATATATGTTGTCTAGGGACCCTTTCCGAACAACTTTTTCCTCTGACACAATCGGGGATCGTTATTTATTAAAAAGTTATTAACAAATAAAGTTAATAAGTCATATAGCTATTTTCCTTACAGCAGCCCGTCCCAATCATCTTGTCCTTCACATGTGTTGTTAAGAATACCCCCCCGAGTAACATACCAAAAGTTTTATCCGTCCTCATTGTTTGTTAAAAAGTTATTAACAAAAGAAAATTCATAAATAGAATATGAAATACTTGCATGGTGGCCAGTACACGTATGACCGGAGGTGCTGCGGCCCCCCTGCCCCCGCCGCATACCAGCCCATAGACAAACCAAAAACAACCCAAAACAACCCCAGTAACCTAAAGAAACAAACAGACAAACCCAAAACTCAAACGAACAAACCCAACAAACAAATCCAAAACAAACCCAAACCCAATGAACAAACCAATCCAAAACAAACCCAAATAGTACCATGTATCCGCTTCATAATATAAATAATGAATAAAACAAATAATTGTTTGTTCATATGTTTGTTTTTGGGCTGTTTTTGGGATGTTTTTGGGTTGTTTTTGGGTTGTTTTTCGTTTGTCTTTGGGCTGGTGAGTGGAGGATTGCAGGGGGGCGCAGCCCCCGCTCCCATGCGTGTGCTGTTCACCGTACACTAGAACAAGTAGTTCATGTTTGATTTATAAAACTTTTTTTGTTAATAACTTTTTAACGAACAATGAGCGACGGATAAAACTTTTTGTATGCTACTCAGGGGTGTATCCGTAACAAATGTGAAGGACAAGATGATTAGGACTGGCCGGTACAAGGAAAATAGCTATATGAATTATTAACTTTATTTGTTAATAACTTTTTAATAAATAACGACCCCCAATTGTGTCAGAGGAAACAGTCGTTCAGGAAGGGTACACAACATATATTAAAAGCAAGTCAATCGGAAGTGGGTCCCCTTTGCTCCATATTTACCCTAATTATCACCGATTATTTTTGGTACGGTTACTTTTATCGATTAGACACAAGAGAGCTTTTTTGTAGAGCATAAAATGTTCCACAAAAATGTGCTGAAACACTCTCCTAATATCAACCGTTTAAGTCTAATAAAATTCGAAAGTTAAAAAAAAAATGTTTCCATGTTATTTAAAAATGGGAAATGAAAATTCGCGATGAGGGATCTCGTAATTTAAATATGAAGTGCTCATACTTGCAGAGGGTTTTTTTTTTTAGATGCGAAACAATACATTTTTCATTATATCAAGGAAAAAAAAAGTCATTTTATTTGACCCACCCTAGGGTACATTTGTATCAATTTTTCAAAGTATCCTAAGAAAATATCCTAATAAAAAATAAATAAACGCTCACTCGGTGTCGATTATGAAACTGATCATTACTGCGCACGTAGATGACCATCGGCAATCTGATGACCTGGGGTGGTTTCGTCAAAACGCCGGCAGCTCCTCCGATCGACCGCTATCACAGTGGATCAAGTGGTTACTGGGAGCACAAATCCCACGGACACGGGTTATTAATACAATTTACACGACATTTTTAACCGCGATAAACTTGAAATAAACATACGTGACTTTTTTATTTTTTTTATTTTTTATATATACATATATCACACACAAAGAAGTTCCAAGAGTGGCGGCAAAGGAGGTGGAGGAAGTGGCGCTGCGCTCAGCGCTCTCACACTTTTGGCGTTTCTTTTTCTCATAAACGTCATGCAGGTATTGAAATCCCGTATTTATATACGGAATAACTTGGTTACGCGTTTTCGCTCAAACTCGAACGTCGATATAGAAGAAAAATATAATTTTTTCTTCACTCGTTATTTTCAGCAATCACTGCAGTCGAATAATGCAACAACACCGGCGCCAGGAACGACGGCTCTACTGTTGCGCGAGGAACAACAAGTGTCCCCGAGTGCCCGAGCGGAAACGGACCATAAATTGAAGAAAACTTTTCGACAAAATGAGAAATCGATTAGCCCGATAGTAGAGCGAAAAGGCGACAAATTTGACAGAGATCTCAAAGATCGAAAGTACACGTAATTTAATTATGTTCATGAGCTACAACGCGCATTCGTATCAATTGTTAACACTCGCGAGGAAACAAGTAAACACTAATAACAAACGAAGAACACGATGACTGCAATTTTAAGAGCGGCCGCCATATTGATTAAACAGTCAAGATGGCCGGCGGTCGCGATCTATTATCGATAATCGCTACGATAATCGATATATTATATCGAACGCCGAGAGCGCCCTCTGGACAGCGTACATTCGTTAGTATTATTATCGTGATCGTCGACGAAGATCGTATAGGTCTATAATCGCAAAATACAAAAATATTTTTATCTTCTCGAACGTGATATCAGGGATACGACTTACCTGTCGCGACAAATGGTTTTTTTTAATCGAAATTTGTAAAAATGTCATTTATTTTTCTTTCTATTCGTCGTTCAATTCACAAAACCGGTACGACGGCTTCCGTTTAGCGAAGAACAATAACCAGCAATTATCTTCGGGACTTCGGGCGGAAACGGACGAGGAAGGAAAGTTTTTATTTTGCAACTAAAAAATTGATAACTTCGTCGATCGTAGCTCCTAAGCGACTAGTTTAAA
Organism: Oxytorus armatus; assembly: GCA_958009045.1. Lineage (NCBI taxonomy): Eukaryota > Metazoa > Arthropoda > Insecta > Hymenoptera > Ichneumonidae > Oxytorus > Oxytorus armatus. Next base: position 27,615,484 of record OY253748.1, read on the forward strand.
CGCGAGCTCGACGATCGAGAACAGACGTCATATATAACTGCCGGGAATGCACGTATGAATTAGTTGAGTCGCGAAATCCAAATACACACTACTATTTACAGTCACACGGAGCACTCGTACATCGTTTGGATTTTATGCGTAGTCGCCATTTTAATAATACAACAAAGATGACGGCGACCGCCGCGATGTATTATATTATCGATTATCGCAATGACAGTCGATTGTTACAACGGCGCTGCCGTCGCGACTGTACTTTCAAGATGGTGGTCAATCGACAATGATAGTGATCGAGTGCTTCCCTTTTGCGAGTAATGTTTATTTATACTTTACGTGAGTATTAACAATTCGTACGTATATACTAGGGCGATTTTTCTTTGTCTACTATTTTTTCAGTCTCCACCCGAAATTTGGTTGGATATGTCGAAAAAGAAATTCCCTAAAAGTTACAGCCTTTGAGGTAGTAGTCTGGTAACTCAAGCCGATTTTCATGTCTTTATTGGAGAGCGTTTTTTTGTAGGAAAATAAAAATGAATCGTTTTGGATATTTAGGATGTTTTTATTTACATATTAAAGATGCAAAAAAAAATTTTTTTGAAACAATTTAAAAGTTTATTATTATTGTTATTATTATTGATCGAAGTTGGCACCTCGAAAAAAAAAACGCGTCGGTGGCCCCGGTGATTTTGGCTCTTGATGTTATCGGAAATAAAAAATTCTTGATAATTCTTAATCTATAGACATGTCATTCTGGTCGGAACTACTGAAGTTAAATTTCATGGATAAATAACAAAATGGCGAACTTTGGACAAAAAAGTCCTTTTATTTTGTCCGCCATTTTGTTATTTATCCATGAAATTTAACTTCAGTAGTTCCGACCAGAATGACATGTCTACACTGAGAAAAAAAAGTGTTTTGATTGACTAAATCGGCGTTCACCCTCGTTCAAACGACTCTCTTATTAGTACAAATAAACTATTAGTTCCTTCGATATTTATTAGGGTCAGTTGACTAAAATATCCTTGCGGGAAACAAAATATTTGTAGGAACAATTAAAAATTCGTTTGAACGAGGATGAACGCCGATTTAGCCAACTCAACTACTTTTTTTTCTCAGTGTATAGATTAAGAATTATCAAGAATTTTTTATATCGGATAACATCAAGAGCCAAAATCACCGGTGCTACCCACGCGCTTTTTTTTCGAGGTGCCAACTTCGATCAATAATAATAATAATAATCAACTATTAAATTTTTTCAAACTAATTTTTTTTTGTATCTTTAATATGTAAATAAAAACATCCTAAATATCCAAAACTATTCATTTTTATTTTCCTACAAAACAACGCCCTCCAAAAAAGACATGAAAATCGGCTTAAGTTACCAGACTACTACCTTAATATTAATTCTAAGTACTTTCCCAAAGCGTGAGAAGATTTTCCATCTGAAATACAGGTAAATAAATTTTTTTTTTTTTCAAATTTCTATAACTCAGCCGCATTTTATGCTATCATATTGTTCTTGGTTTCGATTTACTCAGAATAAAACAATCTAAAAAAGTGCCTTCTGCGGCGAGAGTGTAAATTGTACTGGTGAGTTGGTACGGGTCATTGAAGTTCATTTTTACCCAAACTTCTCGTTTTTTTGCTGTTATCCCCGAAACAATTTACTTTACGAAAAAAATGTAAACGAAAAATTTGTTGGAAATTTAATTCCCTATAAAAAAGGTCCTCAACTTCGACTCAATTGCTTAGATTAATATTTCTTGAGATATTAAACTTTTTAATTTTTTTTATCATTTAATATTTCATATTTTTTAAATTTTATACTACTCATAAGTTAAAGTTCAATATCTCAAGAAATATTAATCTAAGTAATTGGGTCGATAGGACCTTTTTTGTAGGAAATTAAATTTTCAACACATTTTTCATTTACATTTTTTTCGTAAAGTTAATTGTTTCGGAGATAACAGCAAAAAAACGAGAATTTTGGGTAAAAATAAACTTCAGTGACTCGTACCAACTCATCAGTACAATTTACACTTTCGCCGCAAAAGGCACTTTTTTAGATTGTTTTATTCCGAGTAAATCGAAACCAAGGACAATATGATAGCATAAAATGCGGCTGAGTTATAGAAATATGAAAAAAAAAATTCGATTTACGTGTATTTTAGATGGAAAATCTTCTCACGGTTTGGGAAAGTACTTAGAATTAATATTAAGGGCTGTAACTTCCAGGGAATTTCTTTTTCGACGTATCCAACAAAATTTCGGGTGGGTACTAAAAAAAAAAAAAAAATAGTCGAAAAAAAAATCGCCCTAGTATATACGTGTCACACAGTTATTACGGTGAAACTTGTCGCGTTTAGAGCTACGATCGACGATATTAATTTCTTTCGTGTTATTGCCGAAAAATGTTCGTTACCCTCCGACGTGTTTTTCGCCACTCTAGCGGTCAGAGACGCTGTTGTTATCGCGTCGTGTAAAATCTCACAGTGATCAAGTCGTCTGTTTACTAGCGGTAGTGTTCGTATTTGTATGTTGCGAGTGAGTTACATCGAACACAGAGAGAGAGAGAGAGAGAGAGAATCGTCATCAGGATCGACGACACAGCCATCATCAAAAGTAAATAATCGCAGCATGAAAACACATAAACATTTTTATTTCTTCGAACACGGCGATATCGTTGATACGACATTTCTGTCGGACACACACGATCAAAGTCTCATTTTTTTATCGGTATTTCTGAAAATGTGAGTATTCTTTTATCTTGCTCCTTATTTTTTTGTAATCTCTTTCGATAGTCTTATTTACATAACATTAGAAACATTCAAATATTCTTTACTTAGTTGTACGTGGCTTAAATAATCATAAACGTTCACTGTGTGTATTGCTAAGGATATTTCGCTTCGTATTGGAGGTTTTGAAAATTTACTATTCCATCTCATATCACTCTCACTTTTCCATTTATCAATGGGCATTCTACCGAGGATAATGAACATCATTTTCCACGTAAAAATTTCCAAACGAACAATGTACGAGGCCCCAAAACAAATTCATTTTCCTAATTATTAGCAGAATCCGCTCTAAATTTGTTTTTTTTTATCCCGACGTCCGACGACAATGAAAAATATCGCCTCGATTAGAAATCACAAATACAAACGAATACTGAGCGATGAATAATTAAAAAAAAAAGGAACATCTCTGAAATAGATAGGAGCAAGTAATAAATGTTACTTCTCGGATTTTAGAGAAACGATATAGCATATGCGTATAGATAACAAAGCCAGATATTCGTCGGCCTTGTACTACGTTTATATTTCGAAATTTCTTTTTGCTTTAGCTACACACCAAAGTTCCAAGGAAACAACAAAAAGGAACCGTAAAAAAAGGGAATGATCTCTTTCCACTTTTTTTTTGTCCGTTCATATACACGTCATATCGGGGATGCGCCTCCTCGGTTCTCTGGTCGGCTGCTTTCATGTTTTACAATATGCAATATATTCGCTTAAGGTAGTAGTCTGGTAACTTAAGCCGATTTTCATTTCTTTTTTGGAGGGCGTTTTTTTGTAGGAAAATAAAAATGAATCGTTTTGGATGTTTAGGATGTTTTTATTTGCATATTACAGATACAAAAAAAAAATTTTTCGAAAAAATTTAATAATTTATTATTATTATTATTATTGATCGAAGTTGGCACCTCGAAGTTGGCAGCCCGGGTCCTAACTTTTTTTCTACCGAACCGATTGCTTTCAAATTTTAACAGGCTACTCTACACACTTATAGTTCTCGTCGGAACCACCGAGACATTTTTTCACCCCTAACTTTTTATTTTACAACCCCTTCTTTGCTCAAGTTTTTTTATTTTAGCAAAGAAGGGGTTGTAAAATGAAAATTTAGGGGTGAAAAAATGCCTCGGTGGTTCCGACGAGAACTATAAGTGTGTAGAGTAGCCTGTTAAAATTTGAAAGCAATCGGTTCGGTAGAAAAAAAAGTTAGGACCCGGGCTGCCAACTTTGATCAATAATAATAATAATAATAAACTATTAAATTTTGTCGAAAAAATTTTTTTTGTATCTTCAATATGTAAATAAAAAAATCCTAAATATCCAAAACGATTCATTTTCATTTTCCTACAAAAAGACGCCCTCCAAAAAACACATGAAAATCGGCTTAAGTTACCAGACTACTACCTTAAGTATATTGTTCCTTATATTTTTTGCAATAATTATAATAAATACCCATGCTCGTTCCAGCTCTGTACAAACAGATGAGAAACGCCTTTTAATAACTGTTTTTTTTTCGGTCGGTCGAAACTTCGCAAAATACATACATATATATATATATATATATAGCGAATATAGAGTATAACGCGACAAGGGAAGTAAATGCGGACGTTTTGGGAACTATCGTTTTTGGGGGGAGTTTTTGAACAAAGGAGCGAGTGGAAACTCGTGAAATTTGTTTCAATCAATTCCAATACGCACTTTTACTCGGAACGTTCAACTCTGTTTTTCGTTATACCGGGTGACCGAGCGACATTCGCGTGCAATTTTTTTACAAAAAAAGACCAATTAACGCATTCCATTGAATGCATGGTTGAAAATAACAAGATAAAGAGGATTACACGTCCAAATTATTCTGTTAATAAAAATATTATAAAACGTTCAGCAGTTTCCCTGAAATGTACACACACGTTCACTCGGTATATCGATTTTCGAAGAATCAGTCGTATTTCGTATACGATATACTAACGCTATATAATATATATATTTATAATATAATCATTTAATGAATTACTCATCCGTTTTGAACACAGTATAGTTTTCTTGTTTCTTATCGCATAGAATATCGCGATTAATGAATCGACGACGGGTCGACGGTGTAATAATCACCCGATGAGATAAAGATCAAGACTTTTTTCCCTCGTGCCGAGAACAAGCTCGGATAAATCAGGATTAATTGATAAATTCGCGCAATTAAACATGGACAACATTTATTTTTTTCAACGTGACACAAATAATTGAAATAAAATTTTTAACATCTAATTAGTCTTTTTCTCTAATCAATATCACTTAAAATTTTATCTAGCAACTAATTTATTTCGAAGAATGTTCAAAAAAATGCAGTTCTTATCAAGTGTAGTTGATAAATTAGATTTTGCCAGTCTTTGGTGAATTTTATAATTTATTTGTGAAACTTTATTTCCGGTAATTCGTATTGAGGTCCTTGTCGGCAATAGATTGTAGCAATTCTCCGGTAAGGTACCGTAAAGTTCAATTGTTTGCGGAATTGAGTTGAAACTTTTTGAAATACGATTTATCCGAACTCTGATCTCGAAGCACGGAACTCCCAGTCGACCCTAGATACTATAAGAATCGTGCTGAACCCTGTTTTTCTTGCTCGAACGATCGCAAAAAAACAAAAGTAAATTTTAACGCGCAATTGACATTAAAAAATTTATCACACGATCGGTATCGATGTGAGTTTATAAAAAAAATTTGATAAAAAAAACTCTGTCTCGGACACTTCTTATGGTAAAGACGTGAGAAATAAGATTCGTCAGCGCGTTCAACTGGAATTTTTGGTAAATCAAATATTCGTTGACTGCATTATTTTGTTTGTCACGCAATCCCTATATCGACAATTTTTTTAACTATTAAAAAGATTTTCGACAAGTATTTTGATGCAAGTGCAACGTCACTGACCCGGGAAGCACAGATTGCGAAGCAATCCAATATGTATCTGTTATGTAATAGCGAAACATTTTCACAGTGCGCTATAACAACGAGTTTGATGGCAATCGGGAACGAATTATTTTATGGGTCACGCTACTATCGTGAAACTGGAATATGGAATAATTTCGGTACCCAATTAAATAGTCAAAGTCCTCTCGTCGGTCAAAAAGTTCGTCCAATTGGTGTATACACGTGTAAATTCCAGCGCAATTTCTTCAAAGCTTCTACGTTGAATATCGCGCGGTCTCGATCTATACAGCTCGAACAAACTTCCTCACTATGAGGTGGCAGGGGAGGGCTCCGAGTATTTCAATATATATATAATAATTCTTCAAAAAAGAACAGCTGTCTCGAAACGACTCGATTTTCAATTCGAGGACCGATCGATGAAGTGAGAAGGTCTTTGACTCGCACGAAAATTAAAAAAGCAAAAAAAAAAAACGACCCGATCTCTAACGTCGCGGTTATTACGGTTGATGAACATCGTCCGACTCCTCTTGAGATATGACACTCGATCTGTTGGAACCGACATCGAGATCCATCGCGAATGGTTTCATTGGTCCGAGCAGTGACTGATTGCCATTCTGCTCGTCGTAGCTCAGACTGTAATCCAACGAGCTGTCACTGGAAGTACAAAAAGAGACTTCTACCAATCATCAGGTTAATCGAGTCGCGTCGTAAACGTTGATGGCGCTCTCGTCGGTCGTTAAATCGTACCCCAATGAGTTTACCTGACGATGCTGGCACGATCGCCTGTAGCACCTGGCACCGTACAATTATCACCGTTGCAAGGGCGTTCACCGTTGCTGCTGCACGACGACGACGAAGTTCTCGTTATCGGAGTGGCAGTCGTCATTGTAATCGTGCTCGCCGATGAATTTACCAGGGTGGAAGAAGGATTTTTTCGTGATTCCTCGTGACACTCGCATCTACACTCCTCCGGCTGTACGTAACTGTAAACACCGCTCTTCGTGTCCTCTTCGGTTCGCGGTATCGTTTGAATTCTCTTCGGTGGCTTTCGACGTTCGGGAATTTCCTCGAAATTGATCCAATTGGTGGGTCGAACGGCCGGTGCTCGCGGTGGTAAAGGCGGAGGGCTCGGTGATTTTCCAGGCACTCGCCGACTTCCGTCGGGCACTACCCTTCCGGCAAACTCCGTAAAAGTGTTTGTCGCGTGTTTACGCGGACTCTTAAGCTTAAAACTATCCTCGCGCGGCAGAGATATCTTCATACGATCGGTACGCTTCTCGTCCTGGGCCGTTTGCATCACAAACTCGTCGAGAAGAGTCGGATTTATCGGTGTCGTGGATCTCGGCCTCTCGGTCGGTATCGTTCTTGGGGGGGAAACAATTTACAGTCATTCTCGTAGTCTAATAGTGGTAACTATCATCCATTCGACGGATGCCGTTTGAATGGAAAACTATTTTAAATACCATTATCGCTGAATTAATATTCGTTCTAAAAGAACAATTACTCTAAATTATTCGTAAGCATTGCGATAAATATACATTTTTTCCCGTAATAAAATAGCCCTGCCTATTTATTTGAAAAGTATTTCAAATGGTTTTTCATTCGAATTATAGGGTCAGTTAGGCTGTAAGTAGTTTACAAAAGGCTCCTTAATTTATATACGTATTTGAATTACCTGACTTCCTGAAGACGCTGTTTAACCGGCAAAATCGGTACGGCTACGCTCTTCTCCATTGGCAAAGTCGTTGGCACATAAGGCAAATCCTCCTCGAAACTTTCCTCGTAACAAAGACCCTTGCGTTCGTCAGGCAGCTCCTCGACGACTTTTTCAGCTTTGTTTCGAATAAAATCAATTTCCGAATCTCGCTCCGATTCGGAGCTGTTGTGATCGAGATCGGAAATGACGCTTGGTGTTTTAACGAGACTTCCCTGAGACGGTGGTTTTATCAGTGTGTCGTTCTGATGTATCTCGTTGGCGCTTTGTTGACTCGTAGAGATCGTGATATCATTCGCGAACGTTTCGCTCTTTTTTGGAGGTTCTTGATTTCTCAATTCGCGATCGGTCAATTCTGGCACCGGCGACGGCGTCTGTTGATGGCCAATCTCTTTAATTCTCCGCTTTGGTTTTGTCACTTGTTCCGGCGATTTTTTTTCAATGGATTCTTTAGCGGTGCCAGTCGTGAACAATCGTGGTTCGGGTGATTTTGCTGATAGATCAGCCGAACCCGATCGGGAAATTGACGCTATCTCCGCTGGCGCACCGCCATGTAAGCTTACTTTTGATTCTCTCGACGTGCTCTTCGTCATTTGCGTGTTCGTAGTGGCACCAGGACGCACTGGGCCGTTGACGCTTTCGCGACTCGTCGACCAAGTGTTCTCAATGTTTGCCTCGGTTCTTATCCTTGAGATCGAGGCCTGATGCTCGATCGAAACCTCGGTTACGATGCAACCGCTCGGTGGCACGCTTTCGTATTCGTCCAACAATTTTGTCGGGGTTTCCAACGGTATCGAGACACTTTCCGACGGCAGTGCTTCCTCGTAATTTCTCGAATCCGCGTGAAGGCTAATGAATATCGAATCCTCGTTATTGCGACTCGCTCTTTCGCTGTCGAACGTAAATTCGACGGGTCCTATACTCTCTAGCGAGGGATCTTCACCGGCGGCAACATCGGTTTCCGGTGTACTCGTACCGTCATCGTTGCTCTTTTTTCTCTCGCGTTTCTTGAACAAACTCAAGGTGGACGTGAATACATTCTTGTTCTTCGAGTCTCTCTTTAGCGTCGAACCCTTGTCGGCAGAGACTCGCTCGCGTGATTTTGATCTGCTTCGCAAACTCTCGGTTGTGTCCCTGATCTTAGTCGTCAAACTGCGGCGTGGCTTTGAGCTCGGCGTCGGTGATTCCGGACTCATAACGCTTCCATCCGTTCTTGCCTGGAAATTTTTATTAATTTGCAAGATAGAACAAAAATCATAGATCTCGTTGAATATACCAGGGGTGTTAGTTGAAGTTTGCCGGTTTTACCAGTAGATGTCGCTAGCAATATGTATACATTTCTATGATTTGGCATGTATGTCATTTTTTTCTATTGACATTAACCTACAAAAATACGCAAGTCACATTCCGCCAAAATAATAGCGTCATATTTGTTTTATGTCGAGTTTCGTTCCAAGTAAATCGCATTTGCGGCATTCGTTGCTTTTCTTATTTCATCAAAAGAAAAAAGCAGCTGAAGCTCACCGGTTGCTGGTAGAAACTTATGGTGAACTAGCTCCAGTGATTAGAACATGTGAGACATGGTTTCGTCAATTTAAAAGTGGAGATTTCGATTTGAAAGACAATGAACATCCTGGTGCAGCGAAAAAGTTCGAAGACGAGGAATTGCAGGCGTTATTGGATGTTGATCCACCCCAATCGCAACAAAAATTGGCAGAAACACTAAAGGTGACTCGAGGAGCAATTTGCCAACGTTTAAAAGCCATGGGAAAGATCCAAAAGTATGGAAAATGGGTGCCACACCAGCTGAACGATAGACAAATGGAAAATCGAAAAACCGTTTGTGAGATGCTGCTTCAACGATTCGAAAGGAAATCTTTTCTGCATCGAATTGTCACGGGGGACGAAAAGTGGATTTATTTTGAGAACCCGAAGCGAAAAAAATCATGGCTTTCACCTGGTGAAGCCGGCCCATCGACTGCAAGGCCAAATCGCTTTGGCCGTAAGACAATGCTCTGTGTTTGGTGGGACCAGTGTGGTGTGGTGTACTACGAGTTGTTAAAACCTGGTGAAACGGTGAACAAGGATCGCTACCGACAACAAATGATCAATTTGAATTATGCGTTGATCGAAAAACGGCCAGAATGGGCCCGAAGACATAGCAAAGTTATCTTGCAACATGACAACGCGCCGTCTCATACCGCTAAACTGGTGAAAGACACATTAAAAACACTTAATTGGGAAATTTTATCACACCCGCCGTACTCTCCAGACCTCGCCCCGTCCGACTATCACCTTTTCGCATAGATGGGACACTCCCTTGCAGAGTAGTGCTTCGCTAATTTTGAAGAAGTCGAAAAATGGCTCGTCGAATGGTTTACCTCGAAAGAGAAAAAGTTTTTTTGGAATGGTATCCATAATTTGCCTGAGAAATGGGCGAAATGTGTAGAAACCAATGGTCAATACTTTGAATAAAAAAATGTTGAGATTCCTCTGAAAATTAAGTGTTTTCTTTATCGAAAAAACCGGCAAATTTCAACTAACACCCCTGGTACGTGCGTGATTCTTTTCACGAAGGATATTATATACGTACCGGTTCGAGCAAGATTTTACCTTAAACAACGAAGCAAAGCTGCTCTTTCGCGAGACCGAAGAGGGACTCGGTGTTCTCGAACCCTCGAGATCTCGAATTTTTTGATGCCTCGGTAATTTCGGACTACCACCGAGACTCCCAATTGTCGTTGGTGTCGTTGGCACGATTTCCTTAAAGTTCTGGCCCTTTTTCCTCTTGTCATTGAGATCGAGAGTCGCTGGTTTTTGAACCTCCTGAATCGTCGACTTGTCCGAGCTATCCGTGTCAGTGCGATCGTTGCCATGCTGCTTCTTTATAATAATGGGAACCTGCGAAAACGTGATATAAAGTGGCAAATGCTGTCGATCCTTTATATAGTAAAGTATAGTACAATTTCGAACTAGAGGGATGGGATATGGCAATCTCTCGTTACTTTGAAATAGTTTCCTTTTTCCAAGTTTCATAATTTATGTAATATTGATTGTTCTACTAGACCGGCCTACACCGCTCACCGTCCTATGCTTGAACTTTTTATTAACACAAATAAATTCACTCGAGTATTCCATTTAAAAAATATTATATATACGAGTAGAGTCGGAATTCTTGATTTTAACTTTTATTTACTTCCATAACGTTTTCTATCATGCTGAATACAGTCATTGAAAGGTACAATTTATAAAATGTATTGGTCAGTTTCGTGAAATCAATGAATTAACTATGGGATAACTGTACATTTCAGAGTAACAGGAGAATCGATAATCTCTCCGCTAGAGAGTTTAATACAAACACCGACGCGACACTTTGTGTCACGTTGTAGAAACGAGAAAAAAAAAACGATCGATCGTAATTATATATAATTACATAATTGTGAGTGTCCCTCGAGAGAGAGAGAAAAAAAGTCATACATACACCAACAATAAAACAATACCGTTTACGTGACACAGAAATTTAACAACAGATCATCGTTGAATTGCATATATGAGGAACGGATGGCACGAGACTTTGTTCTACGAACCTCGAATTTTAACGAAGACGAAAGAATACTCCCTCACATCTACAAATACAAAGACTCGTGTGATTCTCAATTAATCACCTCAGTTAAGCGTCAATATCAACATTTTATTCCAGTTATTTTATTCTCGTTATCCCTTGTCTATTATTTAACAACACGAACGACACCGACCGAGGATCATCCAATATCTCGAATTTAATAATTTAATAAATATTCGACAAACGCAATTGCGATGGATTCGAAAGACGGGATTCCGCATTCTTTACCGCCGGTATAACAACGTACCTCTATGTTGACTCTCTCGAGGACCTTCTTCGTGATCTCAACTTCGCGCTTGAATATTTCCTTTCTCTCCTCACGACCGCGTCTTCGGGGTCTGTCGAGAGGATCCGGTTTAATATTACCACCGACAATCGGTACTTTAATGCTATCAGGTATGAGCGCCCTGGTGGTATCGGCCTCTCGTTTCAACAGTATCTTTTCCAGATCGTCGGTCTCAGGTTTTGATGGCTCAATCAGATTATCGGCTAACGTTGGTTTGCTACCGCAGAACGACGTCTCTAGTAGACACTTGTGCGGGCTCGGTGATCTTGAAACGAAAAAAATCATTCTTCATTGATCCATTATCGTCAATCGTTGGATCCCGAGAGCCAACGTTATGCTTAGCAATTTGTAATTAAAAAAATTTGTAAAGTTCATCGGAAAATCAGCATAAATTTAATTACACTGACAAAGGAATGTTGGTCCAACCTAAAAACTTGAAAAAAAAAATTTTATTTCACATTTATTTCAGTAGGACAGAATTTTCTTTACCGTGTATAAATATAAATTCTTCGTCGATGTACAATTACCTGGAAGACGTGGCGGAGACGACCGATAATTTGCCCGATACACCGGAGCCTTGACTACCAACGGATGACAATCTCGATGTTCTACCGCTGATGTTGAGCAATATTATCTCCGAACAATTGCTGTCCTTGCGTTCTCGTTCCTGAAGTCTCGAGCTCGTTCCTCCGCACTCCGATTGTGTGCCACCCTCTTTTCTTCTGCGTGCTTTCTTAGCCTCTCTTTTGAGATCTTGCTCGTGAATTGGATCTTGAAGATCCAACTCCTCGGTTGACGATCGTAGATCTTGAACATCTTCCTTGTAGCCCAGTGATAATTTGCAACCAGGTGGAGGTTCACCGCCTGAACCACGATCATTGTTATATACAATATATATATATATATATATATATATATATATATATATTTATTAGGGTGGTCCTTATTTGGGGTACTTTCGAAATTTTTTTCACGATAGTCATGCATTGGTCCGACATGAATAAAAAAAAATTCATGCCAAATTTTAGCTTTCCATCTTAATTTTAACCCGTGCCCCCCAACGGTCGGAGTTTTAAACGGACAATACATGTATTTTCCACAGTCATTTGCTTGTCTATTCTTTTGACATGGCAGGAGTTGATATAAAAAATTGAAAGTTAGGATAAACTTTCTTTATACTATAAGGTGTAATCGCTGTTGCATATTAGTTGTGTTTTGTTCCTAAATTTTACTGAAATAGCTTACTCGAATACGAATTAAATAACAAGAAATAAGAAGAAATAAGAAGGAACAAAATTCACTCGCAATTTGTTAGTTTTAAGTTTCAGTTTTTTTATTTGAGTATTCATCATTTTCGAGGCTAATAATTATGGATACAACAATGTTTTTTGTCAACAAAATATCTGTTGATGTATTTTTAAGCGAAGTACAAAAACTTACAACTGATAAGTATAAGGTACATTCATTATTTCAAGTTTGTTCTCTTTAACGAATTAGGATATTGTCGTCAATGATCGTTCACCACTTGTAATACAAACTGCTGTTGATTTTCATTTTTGGTAAATCGACCACTAAAATCTTCCATTGACTTGATCGATCTTTCAGCACAGTCATTTACTACTTGTAAATTTTGAGTTCAGCTGCGGACGCGCAGCTGAACTCAAAATTCTCTGTGTGTGACAGGAAGACTCGTGATCGTGAAGCGAAGATTGCCGAGTACTGTCCGGCCGAATTCCGAACACCAAATTTGATTAAACTAACTGTCCAATAAGAAGTATTTATTCGAACTCGATCAGTTGGAGTTACAGATGGCGTTTGATTTTTGGCACTTTTTTGGACTTGAACTCAGGGTTAATGAAAGTCATAAGTCGAAAACTTTTACATACGAAAAACAAAATTTGAAAAAACTATGTGTAAAAATAGGTTATGAACCGATATTCTTGAATTAATTGAATCTAAGTTAAAAAAAGGGGCCACGTGAACGTTGGCCTCTTTGGCTGTGAACAAAAAAAAACTAATATATAACAGCATCTGTACCTTATACTACAAAGCGAATTTAGGCCATCTTTCAATTTTTTATATCAACTCTTACTAGATAAAAAAATAAGAACAGCAGTTGATTGTGGAAAATACACGTATTTTCCATTTAAAACTCCGACCGCTGGGGGGCACGGGTTAAAATTGAGATAGAAAGCTAAAATTTGGCACGAATTTTTTTTTATTCATGTAGAACCAATGTATGACTATCGTGAAAAAAAATTCGAAAGTACCCCAAATAAGGACCACCCTAATATATATATTACGCATGTATTAACTATTAGTTCGATGAAAAATATTTAAAATCCATAGTATGAATTCGCTAGCGACATTATAGCAATTTTTTTAAGTTTAGATCTTGCTTTCGGATATTTATAATGTAGATATAACGTGTAGACATTCAGCAGGTGCTTGCAATTGGCTACGATTATTTTCATTGCTTCGTTAAGATTCATCAATTGGAGAGCCAGGGCAATCGGGAGAGGAGAAATGTACCTGCGAGAAGTTCGCGTTCCGGTGAAGACTCTCGTGAATTATTGCTGTCCTCGTGATGGGACGAGCTGCTCGCCCGGCTGATGTCGATTCTTGGTGTGCTCGGTGTTTTGAGCGAACTACCCGGTGTTACGGGTGTCGTCACCTCGACGATACCCGGCATTCGTGCCACGTTTGTAGTATCTCCCTGCATTACAATTTAAATGATCATTCCTCGGCGGCACCAATGTGATTACGGGACAAGGCGCGATCGAGCCTCTCGGAGGTGGTGATGGTGGATGATGGAGATGGGTGGTGGTGGTGGTGGTGGTGGTGAAGGCAGATGGGCAGCTAGTACATCCGTTTCCTAGGGATTCGTGGATATATTAAACTCTCTACGATGGATCAGCGTACGACGAATCATCAGCCCCGCAACATATACCTTTGGACCTTTGTTTATCGCTTTTAGATCATTTTTGGGATTTATGTTTTTTTTTTAAATATCGGCTCTCAGAAGCGTGGTCGAATATGGACGGAGAAGTAGAAGAAGTAGTAGAAGTAGTAGTAGAAGAAGAAGAAGAAGAAGAAGAAGCGGTTTCTCGTCACCGGATATAGAGGATCGTTATATACATATGTGGTGATGGTGGTAGTGGTTGGTAGTATCAGTAGTATCGGTAGTAGTAGTAGTTGGACTTTCTCACACGGATGAGGGTCACTCTCACAACTCACGTTTTCCACCTCGTCCGAAAGATCCTCGAATGATGCAATGGGCGCCGGACCGAGCTTCCTCTGATGACTGCTCGGCAATCCCGAAGCCATTTCTTTTTCCCACTCACACTGTCTTTTATTCTATCTTTTCCTTTCGTTTGCTTTTTCTTTAAATTATTTAAACAAACTCTCGCACCACCTCCCCCCACACTCGCTACGCGCTTTTTCCTCGTACCGCAATCCGTCTGGAATAAAATAAGAAAAGAGCACCGGGGTAAAAGACCCGTAGCAAATTACAAACCGTCGCTTTTACGCGTCTAGAAAGGTCAAGACATTTTCTAACCGGTATATATTATATCCGACCAAAAAATTTAAAAAATTGTAAAATATTGTCGTTTCATTAAACCGCCACGACCCTGACTCGTTTATCTCGTTATCAGGGTCTGAATTGTATAAATATACTAGCGGGTTATTGTAAGGTATATTTACAAAACGAAAAAAATAACGGATAAACATAGCGGGAATTTGGCCACATTCGTTTATATTATATATACTAGCAACAACGCGCTCGCTTCGCTCGCGCTTGAATGTATCATATTTCGAACTTGTCCTTTAGATTAAGAATCAACTGCAAATTCTTAAAGATACTTTTTTCCAAACGGCACAACGGATTTTGTCACCATACTGCAGTCGCTAAGATTATTTCGTCTCGATCGGTTGTCATTTCGTTAAATAGTACATAATTTATTATAAGGTTTTTTAATTATGCGAATTGCATTAGGCGAGAGTCAATAATCTATTGAATCTTTGATCTTATTGAATCTTTGTATACTATAGATGTTGTTTCATGGTGAACGAAATCGTGTTTGAATTACGCGCGCTTTACGACAACCAATCAGATTGACGATAAACGGGCTTCATAATTCGATATATTTATCTCGCATTTCTTTATTATATAAGGTTTTTAAATTTTGAGAATTGCATTGGGCGAGAGTCAATGATCTATTGAATCTTTAATCTTATTAAATCTTTGTATACCATAGATGTTGTTTCATAGTGAACTAAATCGTGTTTGAATTACGCGCGCTTTACGACAACCAATCAGATTGACGATAAACTGGCTCCAAAATTCGATATATTTATCTCGCATTTCGAGAGTTTCGAGAATCGAGTGCCATGTCTTTTTTTAAGAAAGGATATATCGCGAAAATGGCCTCTTACAATGAAAGTACCCGAGATGTCCCCCTCCGATTTTGTTGAAACTCATGTATGTTATAGAGCATTAAAAATTAAGAGACACGTATTTTTTTTATCGGCGGAAAAACGGTTTCAAGGGGGTGAAACAACCCCCTAAATTTGCACAGGTCAAGGAGCGATTTTGCAGTTTCACATACAAGCAGTGCATCGATTTTGATGAAACAGAAATTGAAATGTTTCTTATGCGATGGAATGAAGAACCCACCAGATAATGAAAAAAAATATATATTTTAAGGGGTCGAAACACCCTTGAACATCTTCTTCTTGCAACTTCTTGCACAGAGCGGGGCTCCAAAAAGTGATTTTTTTCGATTATCGCGTTTTTCACATTGATTTTTTGAGTTTGTGACAAAAACTTGGTGTTATTTGAAATCAGCGGAAAATTTCCGATCGAATAGGGTATCGAAACATTGAAAAAAAAGAAAAAAACCTTTTTTTAATTTCTGGCCCACCTTTTCGAAAACCTAAAAATCTCGAAATTTCAAATGGTCATAACTTGGCTCCCGTTTCATCGATTTTGGGTTTTGACGGGGGTTTTCAAGGTAGTAGTCTGGTAACTTAAGCCGATTTTCATGTCTTTTTTGGAGGGCGTTTTTTGTAGGAAAATAAAAATGAATCGTTTTGGATATTTAGGATGTTTTTATTTACATATTAGAGATACAAAAAAAAATTTGTTTGAAAAAATTTAATAGTTTATTATTATTATTATTATTGTTCGAAGTTGGCACCTCGAAAAATAAGCGCGTGGGTGGCCCCGGTGATTTTGGCTCTTGATGTTATCTGAAATCAAAAATTCTTGATAATTCTTAATCTATAGACAAATCATTTTGGTCGGAACTACTGAAGTCAAATTTCATGGATAAATAACAAAATGGCGGACCCCTTCTTTGCTAAAATAAAAGGACTTTTTTTCCAAAGTCCGCCATTTTGTTATTTATCCATGAAATTTAACTTCAGTAGTTCCGACCAGAATGACATGTCTATAGATTAAGAATTATCAAGAATTTTTGATTTCGGATAACATCAAGAGCCAAAATCACCGGGGCCACCCACGCGCTTTTTTTTCGAGGTGCCAACTTTGATCAATAATAATAATAATAATAATAATAAACTATTAAATTTTTTCAAAAAAATTTTTTTTGTATCTTTAATATGTAAATAAAAACATCCTAAATAGCCAAAACGATTTATTTTTATTTTCCTACAAAAAAAACGCCATCCAAAAAACACATGAAAACCGGCTTAGTTACCAGACTACTACTTCAAAGCGTGTCGAGTAGACTTACAAGGAAAATACCCGAGGTGTCCCCCTCCAATTTTGTTGAAACTCATGGATATTTATACTTAAGGGTACTACTTAAGGGTACGGACTACTTTTTCTAGCGCCTTTTTTAATAGATATTAAAAACTTTCTGAACCACTGCTAAGAAATTTTATGATGGTACGATTTTCGTGTTTAGATAAACTTACGATTACGATCGGACTTATGGTACGGTTTTCGTGTTTATCTCAACACGAAAGTCGTACCATCATTAAATTTCTTAGCAGTGGGTCGGAAACTTTTGAATATCTATTAAAAAACGGGCTAGAAAGGGTGGTCCGTCCCCTTAAGTGTTCGTGCTAATTAATGAAAAAAAACGGTGAATCATTAATTTTAACTTAATGAGAAGATTTCGTATTGGCAAACACATTTGGAATGACAAGGAGATAACTGGAACGCAAAAACTCAAATAGGGGTAGCTTACTCCCTTAAAGCTGTTTTGTTGCACAAATATAAAAATACGTCAACTTCAATTTTATTTCCGCTATAAAACAACATCATTTTCATTCCGATCGATTCGTAAGTTTTCAACGTAGGGTGCAAGAAGTAGATGTTCAAGGGTGTTTCAGCCCCTTAAAATATATATATTTTTTTCATTATCTAGTGGGTTCTTCATTCCTTCGCATAAGAAACATTTTAATTTTTGTTTCATCAAAATCGATGCTCTGCTCGTATTTGAAAGTGCACAATCGCCCTTTGCCCTATGCAACTTTAGGGGGTGGTTTCACTCCTTGAAACCGTTTTTTCGCTGATAAAAAAAAATACGTGTCGCTTAGTTTTTAATGCTCTATAACATACACGAGTTTCAACAAAATCGGAGGAGGACACCTCGGGTATTTTCCTTGTTAGTTTCAACAGAGATTCGGTAATATGATGAATTATATAATATAGAAAAATTTACATATTAACGATTAACGAACATTTGTTTCACGTCCGGTATCCGCGCGAGCAAAATAGTCCCTCGCGTCCACGCAATTTTTCTCTCTCGTTAATCAACACTCGGAATTAGTACGCTCAGGCACGAAGGAAAGATTGATTAGAACGCGCCGGTCGTACAATGGCCAACGGTAAAACGGACTCCGGATAAGAGAGGTACTCTCGATGAGACTCGATGCGGGAATAACGTTGAAAACAAATATACGTCGATAGAAAATATCGCGCAGCCAACACGAAATCTCAGGTTAAATCAACTTAATTGTTGGTTCGTTCGAACAAATGTCGAATGATTAAAAAAAAACTAAAGCTCTTTCAAACAGTATCAATTACGAAATTATTTTATTGGCGATGAAAAAAATAAAAGAAATAATTAGAATAACGACACGAATGAACTTCACTAACCCGCGTAAACTATCAATTACAAAAACTCTGAACTCTCAATCTGCGTGTACGATATACATTTCGTACTCGTTTTCATTTACTTGGTATTATTTTTATTTGCTTTGTCCAACGAGAGCTTTGTGTCGTCGAGGCGAAAGAGAAAATGAGGAGCAAGTTCTATTTTTTTTTTCACGAGACACTCGTTTCGCACGCATTGGTGAAAGAAATGGCGTAAAACGTTGACGAGAATTGTACACAAGGTATACCGATCGATAGCTCTTACTGTCCCGAGGCGTGTATGGCTCGCAGCTGTTGAAATTAGTATTCTAAAAATGGGACGTTGTGGACAAAAGGGTCGTTTATTCTTTCTTTAACACGCGGCAGTTTTTCTTTCTCTCTTTTTCCTGCCGCATTGTGACGTTGTGTGTGCAATGGTGCCGAGTGATGAGAGGACCGAAAAACTGCGAGCATCAACGTACGCATGTACGTACTCTCAGGACCAAGCATTTTTTTCCACCCCTTTTCCGTATACCTTCATTTGAGTACGGTAAAGCTACGGGGACTCGGTCTCGTCTAATAACTCCTTCAACGTTAACGTTTTTACTGCGAGTGACGAAAGGGCTCTAGACGTCGAGTTTACCGCGAAGAGACTGATGGTGGAGAAATATATAGCCAAGCTATTTTCGCAATTTAACAGAAGCCAACGTAGCGAGTAGTAAACCGTCGCGAGACACGAGACGACGATTTTTTTTTCCTCATTGCCTCGGAGCTCTTTCGTTCAACCAGCCACCCTTAAGCTTGTGCGTCTTTGTCGAGTGTAAAATAGAATTACGAATCTTTTGCACTCGCTGATCTTTTATACCGCTGTGTGTATCTGAGTGTGTGTATATATGTATAATATAGCGAGATATGCCAACAACTTAATCCAGCCCGGCGTCACTATTAAAATTGTACCGTTATCATGGATCTTTCAATGAAAAAAAATCCAATTGAAAACTTACTTTCCGAGGGTTTCCCATGTGAATTGGTACTTGAGTATCTTTTTCTGTACTAACTTTTCATTCGTTGGACCGAGTATAGGATAATTAATGTAGTTCGTTCTTGGAAAGATAGGAGACTTTTCGCCAACTGGTCCAAACTCTGCTCGAATTTCCGTTGATGCTTATATATATACAAACACACACATATATACACATACGTATGGACTTGTGCCAATATCTGGATAACATCTATTGCCGTCGAGAAATCGAAGCGTGCACCTCCCGTAGCTATACAGTGGGTCAAAAAAGTATTCATACACCTTGTTTTTTTGCGATAACTTTATAGGCATAAGCGATACGCAAAGAAAGCCAATTTTATTTAATAGTACATCAGGTACAGAGATAAACTGCAAATGGAGAATTTTTTCCCAGAAATAATAGAAGAATTATACAAAAAAAAAACGTAAATTTTCGGGTCAAAAAAGTATTCGTACACTTACGATTGAGCTGATAAACCTCGATATTCACTCACGGACGGTCTGACCTCTGCGTACAATGTAAACAAGATTTCGTTCACACAATGGTTTTGACCTATCCCATGCGGTAGTAGATCTTCAAGCTCTGAACAGACATGATGGAAAAGAAAAGCGAAAGATCAATATCCGTGCAAGATAGAGTGATTTTTCTTCGGAAACGCGGTGAAAGTTATTGAAAAATTAGTAAAGAACTAAATCTAAGTTTCGCAACAGTGCAATATATAATTAAAAAATACGAAAGAACAAACAGCACAGAAAATAAGCCACGAACCGGTCGACCGAGACTACTAACAGTACGAGAGCGTCGGAGTATCGTTACAGAGGCTACAAAAAAACCGTTCACAAGTGCTCGCAGTTTAGCGAACGATGTCGCGTCAACATCGGGGAAGAGCGTTTGTCCCCGGACTATTCGAAACGTTTTGCATTCTGCCCAAATATACGGCGGAACTGCCCGCAAAAAACCATTAATTAATAATATAAATCGAGAAAAACGTTTAGGTTTCGCGAAAACCTACGTAAAAAAATCGATAGAATTTTGGAAACGTGTCGTACTCTCGGATGAATCGAAGTTTAACATCTTCGGGTCCGATGGAAAAAAATTCGTCTGGCGGAAACCAAATACCGAGCTCCGGCAGAAAAATTCAATACCGACTGTAAAGCACGGCGGAGAAAGCGTCATGGTTTGGGGCTGTATGGGATATTATGGCGTTGGTTATCTGGCTTTTATAGATGGTACAACGAATGCTCAGAAGTATATCGACGTGTTGCGCAGCAATTTCAAAGCAAGTGTAGATTAAATGGACCTGGATGGAAATTTCTACTTCCAACAAGATATCGACCCGAAACACAATGCCATGAAAACGAGGGAATGGTTACTCTATAATGTCCGCAAACAATTGATTACACCACCACAATCTCCGGACATGAATCCTATTGAAAATTTATGGCACTTGGTGGATGTAGAAATTAGAAAAAAAAAAATAACAAACAAATCCGATCTCCAAAGAGTGCTTTTAGAAGAATGGACGAAAATAGCAAAAGAAACAACGCAAAAGCTAGTAGAATTCATGCCTAAGAGACTCGAGGCGTTAATTGAAGCAAAAGGGATGCACACCAAATATCCTTTCTTAAAAAAGACATGGCACTCGATTCTCGAAACTCTCGAAATGCGAAATAAATATATCGAATTTTGAAGCCAGTTTATCGTCAATCTGATTGGTTGTCGTAAAGCGCGCGTAATTCAAACACGATTTAGTTCACTATGAAACAACATCTATGGTATACAAAGATTTAATAAAATTAAAGATTCAATAGATCATTGACTCTCGTCCAATGCAATTCTCAAAATTTAAAAACCTTATATAGTAAAGAAATGCGAGATAAATATATCGAATTATGAAGCCCGTTTATCGTCAATCTGATTGGTTGTCGTAAAGCGCGCGTAATTCAAACACGATTTCGTTCACCATGAAACAACATCTATAGTATACAAAGATTCAATAAGATCAAAGATTCAATAGATTATTGACTCTCGCCCAATGCAATTATTATAATTTAAAAACCTCATAACAAATTATGTACTATTTAACGAAATGACAACCGATCGAGACGAAATAATCTTAGCGACTGCAGTATGGTGACAAAATCCGTTGTGCCGTTTGGGAAAAAGTATCTATAAGAATTTGCAGTTGATTCTTAATCTAAAGGATAAGTTCGAAATATGGAACATTCAAGCGCGAGCGAAGCGAGCGCGTTGTTGCTAGTTAGTTATAATTAACAACTATGATGATGTCGGTTTTCACTATAATCGTAAGTGTATGAATACTTTTTCTGCCCGAAAATTTTCGTTTTTTTGGCATAATTCTTCTATTATTTCTGGGAAAAAATTCTCCATTTGCAGTTTATCTCTGCACCTGATGCACTATTAAATGAAATTGGCTTTCTTTGCGTATCGCTTATGTCTATAAAGTTGTCGCAAAAAAACAAGGTGTATGAATACTTTTTTGACCCACTGTATATGTAAGCGAAAAGTCTACGATCGACGAATTCTGTGCTTGATAAATATTCGAATGGAAATCTCGTAGTCTCTTGACGCGACCCATTTTTTGAAAGGCCCTCAAGCCTGGACCCCATAATCGCATTGCCGTGGATTTTTCCGAACGACTTGAATCGCATTGACATACCACCAGAGTTGATATTGAGGCGTAGAAAAATGATAAGATTCTCGAATCGTTCGATTCGGGATAAACGCCAATTACGATAATTTGTACACAGACATTGGATGAATAAAAATATATTACCTGAATAAATTATTTTAGTATTCACGGGTTTGCAATAAACGTAACGGCCGTTCGTTAAATTGACAAAAAGTTTTTGTAAAATTTATTCATTTTTTTTTTTCAAATCTCTCAGTTAACTATCATTTTAACGGTACACAATAGTTTTACTTTATACAATAATGGATATCGCGGGATGAACAAAATTCTTTAAACTTAAAAGTATGAATAACTCTGTCACGTTTCGTAACACGACGGAACCATTTTTTTAAATTACAATTTAAAGTTTGTATAATTCAGTTATACGGACTTAAGGACCGGTGGTAAGAAACGCGCGAGCGTGTCTCGGCGGTGAAATCTGACACGATAAATCTTTAGGGGCTAGTTTACTCGTTAGACCGTGTTATAAGCTTATAGTGAGCGAATATACCGTCAAGATTGTATAGCTCTAAAGCGCGACGAGTGTGAATAACACGAAGAGTTGACCTTTGGGGTCGCGTGCACGAAAATAACGTTGAAAGAGAATTTCGCGGATTAAGCTGATTATCCATCCCATTAAGACAAAATAATTAGAAAAATATCGAAGCACTCGATGGACCAATTGATCGAATTGCAAGTCCGCAACGATTTGATCAGATTCGGGATAATACGCGAGCCTGTACCCTATGGACAAAATGAACATTGGGTATAAACTATCGTGTAATTAACACGAGTCGAAAAAAATCTATCGGATCGAACCGCGACCTGAATTCAACCTGCCGTGCGCCGATCGTCGCGCGACCTGACCGCGAGGTGCAAACGAGGTCAGTCGTCATGACGTCGATCCTCATACACGCGCGCACACACACACACACACATCTCGTCTCGAAATTGATCTTTGTTAATCACCGTGGTTGCCGAACGATTGTACGAGAAACAATGAAACAATAGTATACAAAAATAAGATCTAGCAATGAAAATAAATCCAACTACCCTACATCTCATTATTGTGATATTAAAAAAAAAAATGAGGCGTGTTTAATACAGTCAGAGACTGATAATAGTATCGGCCAGTGATATACTCGTGCAGGAGACTCACCCCACGGTTACGAGGCGTAGAGCAACGATGACTCTCGCTGATGCGTGCAGAGAGAGAGTTTACGGACGTGCGAGGTTTTGCGGGTGTTTAGTTTACAGCTAGAAGTAACCTTCACGCCGTGAAGAAGGCACTAGACCCCCCCCCCCCCCCCCCCCCCCACGGAAAGCATATTTACTACGAATTTTGTTCTCTCTATCCTCGGTAGCCCGCGCTCTCTTTCCGCTATATAGCGATCGATCTTTCGCTCATGCTCGCTCCATGCTTCGCTCTTTCCCGTCGAAACCTCGCTCCTCTCTTCGCTCGCTGTGCTTTCAATTTTTTTCTTCTTCCTTCTTCCCCTTCGCTCTATATATTATTTTCTCTCAAACGGTAAACACAGCGATCAATGTAATGTCATCTATTTTATCTTCTCTTCGTCTAAACTCGCGCTGCCCATCATTCCCACCGCAGACACGCCGTATCTTCTCTCCATGTCCTCTCCCCTCCAGTTGTAGATCGTTCAATTAGCAATATTTATTTCTATCGTTCACCCTTCGGAACTTTTTTGTTGTTGTATCTTCGCGCAGCTCGAGGCTCGCGAATCCGCCGATAAGCATCACATTTTGACGATCGCAATGTCAAACGACGGCTCTCGGCTACCGACTTTTTCACACTCTTATATACCCTATCGGTGTGTATATCTCGATGGATAAGAATATAACGAGGCACGGGGAACTCCGAAACCTCGGGATTTTTTTTTTAAGTGGCAACAACCCCCTCCCTTTTATTCCCCGCCTCACGGGCCCAGTTGTATCGACGATATCACGGCAATTTTTCTATTGACGTCGCGGAGACACACGGAGAGCCGGCGGAATAGCTCGAAACAACGTAAGAAACAGCGACGACGACCGATACGACCTCGCTGCCTGTTATACTTCACCTTCTTTTCACAATATCACACGTTTCCGGTTTTATACGAGGTTCATACCTCGGTTCTTCGAGAGCTCTCCGCTCGTTCCATTCGGCCCCGCTTCTTCCACCGTAATACTACAATCCCCTACCGACTGGCATTACCGGACTGGCAATATATTTTACGCTCTGATCGTGCGCTTGGCGCGTGTGTCTTTAGAAGCGGGGGGCATATATATATCGAGCGAGATGGCGCGAGCTTAGGGTGGCAAAGCGCAGTCGCGCACGAGGGACGAAAACGCTCGT
Organism: Oxytorus armatus; assembly: GCA_958009045.1. Classification (NCBI taxonomy): domain Eukaryota; kingdom Metazoa; phylum Arthropoda; class Insecta; order Hymenoptera; family Ichneumonidae; genus Oxytorus; species Oxytorus armatus. The sequence continues at coordinate 27,639,983 of OY253748.1, forward strand.
GTTTGAAACGCGGATCAGCCCTGTCAGGCCACTGATCCGTCTGTTCCAGGGGAATTCGGCATTTTTTTTTGTTGGTAAGTCGTGTAAATCGGGAACGATGACGCTTCGGAATATAATATTTTAAAAAGATCACTGCCGAAACACCATCGTTGAACCCTTTTTTTTTTTTTGCAAGCGCCAATCCGAAAAATGTCCGGTGAGTCAATAATCGTTCGACTTGGCGTGGAATAACCAATGGATACATTTATATCGTACGATGAATACCGTGCAAGTTACGGCGGTATGCGTGAGCGAACGTCCCGAGTACACAGACCCGATCGATCACCATTTCAACAAACATGGCCGGTTTTCACTATTTCCTCGGAGCTATAGAGCCCACCCCGCAGGCTCGCCAACTACCTTTTCTCATCGGGGGGTGATACGCTCGTGCCACTGACTTCAGTAATATCTATCCCGTGTAGCGTTAAATTGGGCCCGATTCCTCGGACGTTAATCGAAGTTTAAACTCGGTTCAGCCTATTTTCACACTGTACAGGAATAATCGAACCCGGTTTAAACCCGATCGGACGAAACGGGTTTAAGAGTTTCACTTTATACCCGGTGAATCTTAAAAAAAAAATTGCGAAAAACTGCGATTTTTTCTTCCAGGTCATGATTGAATAACTCCAACGCGGTTTTAACAAATGTCATTCAATTTATATGCTATTTCAATTGTAGGGTTTCCTCAATTTTAACTTAAGGTAGTAGTCTGGTAACTTGAGCCGATTTTCATGTCTTTTTTGGAGGGCGTTTTTTTGTAGGAAAATAAAAATGAATCGTTTTGGATATTTAGGATGTTTTTATTTACATATTAAAGATACAAAAAAAAAATTGTTTGAAAAAATGTAATAGTTTATTATTATTATTATTATTGATCGAAGTTGGCACCTCGAAAAAAAAGCGCGTGGGTGGCCCCGGTGATTTTGGCCTTGACGTTATCTGAAATCAAAAATTCTTGATAATACTTAATCTATAGACATGTCATTCTGGTCGGAACTACTGAAGTTAAATTTCATGGATAAATAACAAAATTTATTTGCTAAAATAAAAGGACTTTTATTTCCAAAGCCCACCATTTTGTTATTTATCCATGAAATTTAACTTCAGTAGTTCCGACCAGAATGCCATGTCTATAGATTAAGAATTATCAAGAATTTTTTATTTCAGATAACATCAAGAGCCAAAATCAACGGGGCCACCCGCGCGATTTTTTTTCGAGGTGCCAACTTCGATCAATAATAATAATAATAATAAACTATTAAATTTTGTCAAATTTTTTTTGTATCTTCAATATGTAAATAAAAACATCCTAAATATCTAAAACGATTCATTTTTATTTTCCTACAAAAAACGCCCTCCAAAAAAGACATGAAAATCCTACCTTAAGAGTTTCACTTTATACCCGGTGAATCTTGAAAAAAAAAATTGCGAAAAACTAGAATCGGTTGATTTTTTCTTCCAGGTCATGATTGAATAACTCCAACGCGGTTTTAACAAATGTCATTTAATTTATATGCTATTTCAATTGTAGGGTTTCCTCAATATTAACTTAAATTCGTTCTACTTTATCCAATACTCTTATTATCTCGTTTGTACAACGCGAGAATCATTTTTTCAGATTTATTTCCGCTCACACAAGATTTGCAACCTTCTACGTTGTTGAATATATCGAGAGTGAAAATTAAATTATATTTTTCATCATTACATTGAAAATATAATGAAAATGGTCATTCATAAATATATCGTAAAGATCTAACGATTAATCTTGTTTGTATATACATAAATGATTTATTATTCGTTAGTACGTACATTTGCGCCAGCACAAAAAAAAAAAAGAAAAAGGATCGAAGTAGGGCAGCGTCGTGAACGATGAGAATGACGAGGAATTTTCGTTAGAACGCTGTCTCATTCGTTACACAGTATTATTCAAGAGTAGACTTTTTCCAGTATCAACGAGGAGAGCGAAGATTTCCGAAATTGCCAGATACACGATATCGCTTCCTCGTGTTATCTCGTTGCTCAATCATTCTTTCACCGTTCCTTCGCGTTCAATAAACTTTTTTCGTGTTAGTATTAATTTTATGATACAAAGATGAAAGCTGCTGAAACATTTGATTGAGGTTGGCAACTCGATGTTACACGGTTTTCCGCTGCATTTCGCAAACGTATCCTCGGTGAATCGTTGATTGAACCAAAATCGTTTGATTAAAAAATATAAAAGTTTCTTTGAACGTAATTTAATGCAGCTTTCTTGATTTTCAATAATTTCATTTTCTCTCATTGTTATTTTCGTACGGCTGGCGCGTGTTCGAATTTTCTTTTCGCACGCGTGTAGCTTTCCTCGAAACTACCGATTATACAACGAGGATACTTTTCGCGAAAAATTTTTCTATATCGTACTCAAATAAATGTCGTTCGCGTTATTTACACATTGGAGAGGAACGGGCGGAGGATTGTGGGGAACCGGGTCTGATTTTAGTTAAATATTTACAAGGGCAGTGTTAGACGCGTCCGAGTTATACGCTCAGGCACTAAAAGTTTTACTCTCCCCTCCCTTTTTTTTCGCAATAACGTTCGGTAAATCGTCGGAACTCTCGACAAAAATATATCGACATATTTCCGTAGTTTTACAAGGCTTTCTATCCGTTTTAATCCCACTAAGGATGTACAATTTGGTGACGGGTGCCATTCCTTTTTTTCCCCTCATACAGTTTGTAATCTCAATAATTTGTTGTGAATTCGGAGTTCGTTGTTCGGTCGTGCAGCAAACTTTTTTTTTTTTTTTTTACTTCAACGCGGTTTATAAAAATATCCGTGAAACTTTCTTCATTCCTCGCTGCGGTTACGACAAACGTGTTTTTTTTTTTTCAACATGTATGCTGTCTCTCAGTCGCGAGAATAATTTCTCTTTGTGTGACGAGCGCGGGAATTGAAAAAAATTAACTTCGATCAAAAGAGAGAAAAGAAAATTGCCATCGTTAAAACACTCTTTTCATCGGCCACTGATATTTAAATCACTCGCGTGAAACTCGTTGGAACTCGTTTGGAAAATGTAATATAACGTTTATCATGGTACGACGTTGAACCACTCCGAAAGGTCATTTCTGGGAACATTTCAGAAAGTTAAAAAAAATAACGAGCAAAAAAATCGATCGCGATGAATCCATCCAAAGTTCGAGCGTATTCGTCAGCGCATATTCAATACTTTGTTACTTTGTCGAACCTCAAAGAAGCAATCTTACTAATTTCTTCTTTTTCGTTTCGCTCATACTTTCTCTGTTTGTTCCTTCGATACACTCCGAAGTATCCGAGTTTCACTCGCTTTGGCTATAACCTCCCGCGCGGATTATTTTCTAGCAAAGTTTAACGCAATCAAAAAGAAAAAAGAGCGACTCGGGACGCTTCTGCACAACGAACCCGAGATAAATGATAATTTTCGAACGTAGAAAAAAAAAAACAATCGAGCAAATCCACGAGGAGAGCCACCAAGTTGATACTTATAAAGGGGATGAATATAAAAAAAAGCCCTCTCGCCTATACCGATCGCTCGATAGTTGCTTTCGATAGTTGTCGGGAGATTGCGGCTTTGCACGATTCGTCAAGTATCGTCGAGAGGTGGCTCGACGAAATTTCATCAGAAACATTTGGATTGTCATAGAGACTCTTCAAGATCGTATCGACGATGTGCTCGACGATGTTGATACGACGCGGTTCAATTTGCTGTCTATTATTATCTCATCGCCGTTTCTTATGTTGTATCGATACAGCTGTTTGTTCGGGTAGAGCATCTCCTCGGGACCGTACTGGGCTTTCATTACCTAGAAAAAGAAAAAATTTAACTCAATTAGTTCTTCGCGTAATCCTGATGAGCTTTTTGTTAAAGTAGTAGTCTGGTAACTTAAGCCGATTTTCATGTCTTTTTTGGAGGGCGTTTTTTTGTAGGAAAATAAAAATGAATCGTTTTGGATATTTAGGATGTTTTTATTTACATATTAAAGATACAAAAAAAAATGTTGAAGAAATTTAATAGTTTATTATTATTATTATTATTGATCGAAGTTGGCCCCTCGAAAAAAAAGCGCGTTGGTGGCCCCGGTGATTTTGGCTCTTAATGTTATCTGAAATCAAAAATTCTTGATAATTCTTAATCTATAGACATGTCATTCTGGTCGGAACTACTGAAGTTAAATTTCATGAATAAATAACAAAATGGCAGCCAAAATAAAAGGACTTTTTTTTTCAAAGTCCGCCATTTTGTTATTTATCCATGAAATTTAACTGCGGTAGTTCCGACCAGAATGACATGTCTATAGATTAAGAATTATGAAGAATTTTTTATTTCAGATAACATCAAGAGCCAAAATCACCGGGGCCACCCACGCGCTTTTTTCCGAGGTGCCAACTTCGATCAATAATGATAATAATAAACTATGAAATTTTTTCAAAAAATTTTTTTTTTGTATCTTTAATATGTAAATAAAAACATTCTAAATATCCAAAACGATTCATTTATATTTTCCTACAAAAAAACGCCCTCCAAAAAAGACATGAACATCGGCTCAAGTTACCAGACTACTACCTTAAACAGAATTCTATTTATTTAATGTTGTACTTGGATACAATGAGTTCGTGTTGAAAAAATTTCGGGGGATACAGTAAGAACGAAAAACGGTAAATTAGATTAAAAATTCGGGATTTTATAGCAACGGCATAACCTTATTCCGCGTCTCCACTCGTTCTCATACATCCTTTGAATGAAAAAAAAGGATATCAAGCACCGCGAGAAGTTTATCGAATCAACAACGACAATAATAATTTTGATTCTCAATGATCGTTAAAATGAGATTATCTGTATGAGAGAATCGTGAGATGAGCGAAAAGTTTGTGTACCTTTGACCGTTCGAGTTAGGATTTTTGAGGATCAAACGACGGATTCGGGATGAACGTTAATGGTTGGTGGGAGTAGTGTAACCGATAATTTCTTTAAACGGCGATCTCGTTATTTCCGAACCATTGTTCGAGGAACCGAAAGTTCTGTGAGAAAAATTGAAAAAAAAAATGTTGTTATTGATTGTGACGCAAAATCTTACAAACCTGATCGACGTAGAAGAGTCTCATCCTATTGGCTGGAATCTTCACCATCGATTCCAATTTACTTTTTAACTCAAAAACCGTTCTGTAAACGTCCACCGAACGCACCTGCAATTTGACATTTATCTCGGTCAGAGACACTCGATATACATCGAATTTATTCTAAATCTATATACATGTTATTTATCTGATAGGGAATTGAACGTAATAAAATATGTAATTGGAGCTGGATGCGCTTGTCGGTTGTCCGCAAACTCACCTCAACGAGATCACCGTAAGTGAACGTCACCTTGACTCTTTTCTCCGGTGTCAGATCCACGTGCACGAGAGGATCCAATTTTCCATGAATACCCACGAGTTCCGAGTACCTATCACATTATATTCGATAGTGCGCGTCTATTGGTGGAAAAAAAAAAAATAGAGAAGATTGTTCGAGAGACAAACCTTTCGGGTCTATCGGCTTCTGGCTTATCCATGTAATAACGAATGAAAGCTCGCTCGGCATCTTCGCGTTCCTGGGACGAAATAACTCCTCCACCGTTCAGAGTCTCGACGTTCGGAAGTCTCGCTATGAGCAGCTGCCTTCTCTCGTGCTCGGTGTATTCCCTCGGGCTCTGAAAATCGTATCAATTTTTATCCTTGCGTACGTTGTTTCGAAAAAAAATTGAAATGAAACAAAAAATGATCCAATTTTAAGGTTGTCCAGCTGTTAAGGTAGTAGTCTGGTAACTTAACGGAGAACACCACTGTGACCCCCTGTTTTTTTTTTCACATTTTTCAAGATTTTTTTTTTGTGGGAAAAAAAAGAGATATTCGATAATTTTTTTTGGGTTTTGTTCCTTGTTTATTAATGTATCAAAAAACATTTTTTTCAAATTTTTCACGCCGCATGGTGGCGCTGGGGAAGCTCTCGCGTCAGGTGCTGTCATCTCCGCAGTGGTTCGCGGCGCGCAGCAGAACTCTCTTCAACGTCGATCTGAAAAAAAATACCGAGTGTTTTCGTTAATAATATGACATTTTGAAGAGAAGTACACAGGGATTTGGAAAAATATTGTTTTAAAAAAATAGGCACGCCTCTGAAATTAACTTTAATTTCAAAGGCGTGCCTATTTTTTTTAAAACAATATTTTTCCAAATCCCTGTGTACTTCTCTTCAAAATATCATATTATTGACGAAAACACTCGGTAATTTTTTTCAGATCGACGTTGAAGAGAGTTCTGCTGCGTGCCGCGGAAATAACAGCACCTGACGCGAGAGCTTCCCCAGCGCCACCATGCGGCGTGAAAAATGTGAAAAAAATGTTTTTTGGTACATTAATAAACAAGGAACAAAACCCAAAAAAATGTTTCGAATATCTCTTTTTTTTCTCACAAAAAAAAAATTCTTGAAAAATGTGAAAAAAAACAGGGAGTCACAGTGGTGTTTTCCGTTAAGCCGATTTTCATGTCTTTTTAGGAAAATAAAAATGAATCGTTTTGGATATTAAGGATGTTTTTATTTACATATTAAAGATACAAAAAAAAAATTTTTTGAAAAAATGTAATAGTTTATTATTGTTATTATTGATCGAAGTTGGCACCTCGAAAAAAAAGCGCGTGGGTGGCCCCGGTGATTTTAGCTCTTGATGTTATCTGAAATAAAAAATTCTTGATAATTCTTAATCTATAGACATGTCATTCTGGTCGTAACTACTGAAGTTAAATTTCATGGATAAATAACAAAATGGCGGACTTTGGGAAAAAAAGTCCTTTTATTTTAGCAAAGAAGGGGTCCGCCATTTTATTATTTATCCATGAAATTTAACTTTAAGAGTCCAGAATGACATGTCCATAGATTAAGAATTACCAAGAATTTTTTATTTCAGATAACATCAAGAGCCAAAATTACCGGGGCCACCCACGCCCTTTTTTTCGAGGTGCCAACTTTCATCAATAATAATAATAATAATAATAAACTATTAAATTTTTTCAAACAAATTTTTTTTTGTATCTTTAATATGTAAATAAAAACATCCTAAATATCCAAAACGATTCATTTTTATTTTCCTACAAAAAAACGCCCTCCAAATAAGACATGAAAATCGGCTTAAGTTACCAGACTACTACCTTAAAAAATACTTGATAATATTTGATATCATTATTATTGCGAGTTGTACACAAACCCCAAGTATATACAAATATCGAGGTAATTTTTCGTTTATATTATAAAAAAAAAAAAACAAAACAATGTACCTCGAACAGAGGACAGCCCTGCATCCTCAGAGATTTCAGAGATGGAAATCTCGCGAGTCTCTCGACATCGTCCCACGTGGATAAGAGCGTTCCATTAACATTGAGAAATCTGAGCATCCTGAAGGGATCGTGAGAGGATCCACCCTTGTTACCACTGCTCTCGCACTCACTCTCAGTTCTGTTGTACGTTTTATCATCCTCAATGCCATTATTCGTCAATGTCTCCTCGTTGGCTGTCTCTCGTTCGACATTTTCGTTTTCGTCTTCGTCATTATCAGATTTATTCGTTCCGTTGTTCATCAACGACCGTTCTTGTTTCTTCAATGATTTTCTGGTCTCCGCGACATTGAGATTTTCCTCCAAACAGGCGAGTGACCTTATCGGACACTCGGCCAACACGAGGCTCTCCAAATGTGGAAAAACGTAGCCGAGTTTCGAAATCTCGGTCCACGTTTCAATGGGATTTCCGGTGAAATGTAATTTTTTCAAAGCCTCGTTTTTTATTTCCGGTTTTTTGTGATCGAGCTCGACATTTCTGTACTCGTTCAATGACAAATGAAGCTCCTCGAGATTCTCGAGTATTCGTACGAGATCTTGAACGGTCGACCACGTTACTCTCGTACCGTTCAGAACTAAATTTCGCAGTGACTTGTAATTTCCGTCCTTGATCATTAACGATTCGGCGAGACTGTTGAAGCTCAAATTGACGAATTTTATCTTTGGCATGTGCTGCAGTATACCGAAAACTTCGCCCCACTGGGAGAGCTTGTTCTGAGCGAGATCGAGCTCCTCCACGTTACGACACTTTGTACGAAGCTTCTCGTCGTCATTGCCGGCGCATTCAATGTCGCAATCCTGCAGCACCAGCAGAGCGGGTACCGTGTGACGGGGTGACTTTTTCGGTATGAAAATGCTGATCGATAGAGCGGTGGACGCCTTTGGCGAACTCGACTCGTTCTCGTCGTCGGTCAACGAACAGTCGGTCGTTGAGCTTCCGTACTTGAGCTCCAGTGCTTCGAGCAGAGACGGCATCTTTAGATCATTCTGTAAAGACAAATTGAATTTTTATTTATTTTTTCCGATCCAATTACTATTCAAACTAGTTACAAATAATGATTTATAATTGCTTCTTATGAATTTTTTCCGCGAAAAAGAGCTACAGAAAACGTGATAATTCGTTCGTTCTTAATAGCCGATCATCAGCCAGGTTAATACTCGGCAACCTCTCTCTCTCTCTCTCTCTCTCTGTCTCTCGCGGTGTCCTTCGTATATGAACGATCGGTATACGACGAGAGCCAGTACCAACAGATCTTCGAACGTATACATGTACGAATAAGCGAGCATGAAAAATAAGAGAGAAAAGGCGAGATAGCAATCGCTATCCTCGAGAGCAAAACCGGGATGTACAGAATCTTGTCTGACCATATTCGCTAAGGTCGTAGCATATTGTCTTTGTTTTTCTTCTTTCTTGTACCGTGGACGCTACGGCTGGAAACCAGTACCGGTTTCCCTCGTTGCGACGTTCCATCGTTTCTAGCCTCGCATCGCGACCGTCTTAGCCTCCACCATCGTTCGTTCTCCAACATGCTCTTCGCACGGCCTAACGCAAATGGGAACTCACCCACGAGTTTCGAAAATTTCAGAATGGCGTAGAATCTCGAAACATCGAGTAATTTAAATCTCGATCAATTCGTTCTCGAGATATATCAAGTTGAATCGTTGGACTCTCTTATTGTGCTACCGCATATACGCACGGACATTTTTTTTCTAGATGTGATTTTCCGATGTGTCGGCACATTTTAAACGTATTGACATTGAAGGCTGTAATTTTTTTCACGAAAACACAGTTTCCTCTATGGCGATGCAAAAATGGAAGAAAATGAAGCCAATCACGCGATTGAATAAAAATGTAACTCGTTAAAGTAGTAGTCTGGTAACTTAAGCCGATTTTCATGTCTTTTTTGGAGGGCGTTTTTTTGTAGGAAAATAAAAATGAATCGTTTTGGATATTTAGCATGTTTTTATTTACATATTAAAGATACAAAAAAAAATTTTTTTTTAAATTTAATAGTTTATTATTATTATTATTATTGATCGAAGTTGGCACCTCGAAGTTGGCAGCCCGGGTCCTAACTTTTTTTCTACCGAACCGATTGCTTTCAAATTTTAACAGGCTACTCTACGCACTTATAGTTCTCGTCGGAACTACCGAGACATTTTCTCACCCCTAACTTTTCATTTCACAACCCCTTCTTTGCTAAAATAAAAGGACTTTTTTTTCCAAAGTCCGCCATTTTGTTATTTATCCATGAAATTTAAGTTCGGTAGTTCCGACCAGAATGACGAGTCTATCGATTAAGAATTATCAAGAATTTTTTATTTCAGGTAACATCAGAAGCCACAATCATCGGGGCCACCCACGCGCTTTTTTTCGAGGTGCCAACTTCGATCAATAATAATAATAATAAGAAACTATTACATTTTTTCAAAAAAATTTTTTTAAAATCTTTAATATGTAAATAAAAACATCCTAAATATCCAAAACGATTCATTTTCATTTTCCTACAAAAAAACGCCATCCAAAAGAGACATGAAAATCGGCTTAAGTTAACAGACCCCCCCCCCCCCCCCCCCCCCCCCCTAAAAATAGGCACGCCTTTGGAATTAACTTTAATTTCAAAGGCGTGCCTTTTTTTTTTAAACAATATTTTTCCAAATCCCTATGTACTTCTCTTCAAAATATCATATTATCAACGAAAACACTCGGTATTTTTCTTCAGATCGACGTTGAAGAGAGTTCTGCTGCGTGCCGCGGAAATGACAGCACCTGACGCGAGAGCTTCCCCAGCGCCACCATGCGGCGTGAAAAATGTGAAAAAAATGTTTTTTGATACATTAATAAACAAGGAACAAAACCCAACCAAATTTTTCGAATATCTCTTTTTTTTTCCACAACAAAAAATTCTTGAAAAATGTGAAAAAAACAGGGGGTCACAGTGGTGTTCTCCCTTAAGAAGAATGAGAACCGCGCTATATATTCGAATATTATCACAATCTGAGAGTCTCATTGTCCCCGTGTGGAGGCTTGATGAATCAAGGTCACCGGTATACGTATGCGTGCTGTGAAAAAATCGTATATCTTCAACATCACGAGTATAGAGAAGGCACACTAAAGCAGTGTTGTAAACAATGGGAGCCGAGTTTCGAGTCTCTATACAACTCTCATTTTCCCCCGTCTCTCTTTCTATCGATATCTCCTCGTCAAGGTTGCCGGCGGAGGTGTCACCGAAACTGCGACGAGAAATTAAACAAGTTTCCCGCCTGAGTCACGAGTATATCGTCATTTACCGCAAAGAAACGAACGTTTGTGTTTTCCATACGCGGGCAATTTTACAAAAATTTTGTTGCATCTTCCGACAGTACTAAGTCCTCATGGACCATAGAAAAAAGAAAAGTGAACGTATATTAATTAACGTCCGAAGGTCGCGGAAGGTTTCCACACCGCCAGTCCCGACTAACGACTCTGTTCATAATTATATAATATTGCGGCAAGGAGAAGAAAATAACGACACGCGGATTGATTGAAAAAAAAGAAACTTATAATTCGTTGGTAATTCTAGCTTCGACTCGAAATGAATACGGAATGAACTTTGAAACAATAAAAGTGCGACGCAACGATACGAACAATATCGCCGAATAGATGACCATTTTTTTGTCCACAGCGATATATAAGCACCGGAGTTACGGATAATACATTATATTTATAAAAATCGGTAATGGAATGCGATCAGTATTTTGATAATGAGCAGTAGGAATGAACAATGACTAGGACGAGTATCTATCGGTAAAACTACGAAATTATACTTTAACGTTAAAATAATAAACAAAAATTGTAAAAAATGTAGCTGTTAATATCCGAGCATAAATGGGTCATACGGTGTGTATTTACCCCGATGAAACTGTAGCGCACGTAATTTCATTTAGTCCCGGTGCTTGTGTCTCGCACCGATCCACGATGGCTAGGAACGGTTCGTAAGAAAATCGTAGGAGTTACGGGAACGAGTGTCGCTCAGTCGTGCAGTTAGGAACTACAATAAAGTTTGGTTGTGTCCGAGACACGGATGAGTTAACAAAATCACTTACGAATGACGAAAAGTTACACGGATTAGAGTATAAACATCCGTAAGCGACTCGAGACTCCTGCTATACGGCAAAAGTTTCGAGTTGTGATATTACCGGGCTGGGATAACGCTCGCTCGGGTACGTAACAGCCGCGCTAGCTGGCTCGCGGCGATCGGTTCAACGGCCATGCGAAATTAACTTTCTCCGGGACTTCTAGCACGTACTATGGCATATAACGCTGGTATTATAGGTACAGAAGGTTGTGTTCTATGTGCCTGGGCGTTGTGGATCGTCGTGGAATCGGGTCGGTGGTAGAATTTCTGTGTTCCCGACGCGAGTAAGTCTAAACCCCTTACCCCCGCCACGATCCTCGGTACATTGCTCCGAGTTACGAACGCATTAGAATCGTGACGGTCGCTCGTTGAGTACACGCACGAGAGCGTCGTACCAGCGGAGGGGCACTACTCGCGAAAGAGATTCATCGCCCGCGGGTGACGCGAAAGTATATGTTCGTGCATCGATCGTAAAAAAAAACCCCACGAGCAACCTCGGCCATAATAAGACAAATAAAAAAAAGAATTATGATTTTAAGGGCGGGGTAAGGGTTTTCACTTTCGAAAAATCGAATTTTTTTTTGTCTTATCTTATTGTTTAACATTTCAAGAATATGTCCTTGAAACTTTAAACCGATCTAAGCCATATTCTTGAAGTTATTGTCTTATTAATCTCCTGGCCTTTAACGCTATACCTCTAACAGCTGCGGGCGGTCGGGCTAGCAGTGCAGCTGTCGAACAGGTATACAGTTTATTCATTGCTATTGTGTATATAGTATATAGTGTATACTATACACTACAATATTTTGAAAGAAGAAGCTGGAGCTGGAATCGATGATTCTGTGTAAGTTGGAAAAAAAAAAAAATTTTTCTTCACTGTTTTACTTCATAAACTTTAGACGCGTTTTTCTCAAAACTACTTTTTCAAAGTCCGTGTTCACTGCCATTTAAAAACTACTTGACCGATTCATTTCAAACTTAGTACACATTTTCTACATATAAAATACCTCCCCCCAACGTTTAGTAACATTTTTTTTTTTTTTACATTAAGGGTGTTTCCCACCCACAAAATGGCGGAATTTTTCGTGGAAAATAACAGTTCACACTTTAGATGGCCGCCAAAAATTTTTAAATGAAAAAAAAAATTATCAGAGAACGTTGGGGGGAAGATTTGATTATAATTTGACTAAATTTTTATGGTTTTTCATTTTCAGATAATTTCCGGCCGAGTTATAGTGAACACCGCAAATTGTTTTTTTTTCCCAAGACGTTCTGGGGGAAGCTCTGTTACGGGCTTATGCTTCAATATTTCTGCATGAAAAAATTGCACAACATTGTCAAAAGTATGCTCAATGATGTACAAAAGGTTCGAATAAAATTGCTCAATCCATATTTGAGAAAAAAAATTGCGCAAAAAGTGTTTTTTATTACGCTGAAACCCTTACCCCTCCCTTAATACCGGTTGGGGTAGAAAGAAAAATGCAAACTTCGGGAATTTTCGAATCATTATTGAGAGCTTTCTTTCTTTAATTATCGCCCCATTGCGTTAAATACGTACATCTGTAACGGAAACAATCGTTGACGAATTAAAAACATTACAATAAAAAGGGAGCTTGTATGCAATAATAAAAATATGATCGAAAGTTACGGCGTGTCTCAGCAATATAGTAAAAACATAACAGAAGGTCTATGGTATATGAGTATAACACGGGAAGCGACGCGGCGAACTATGAAATCGCTACAATTTATGCTGGCACCGTCGAAGAGCCTTTCACCATTGCGAATTGCACGACATTTCGCGATCCTAAACATTTCTCGCTCCCTATATTCGTTCCTCGTTATTTTCTTCTATCTATCATTTAAACCTTCCGTCTGGCCCAGAGTCGGTTGTACGCTTGTAAGAATGGTACGAAATACGAGGTCTGTTAAAAAAGTATCGAGAATTTTGAATTTCCGCGGGCTACGTATATTCGATTTTCGATTTTTTTTTGTGGCGTTAGGTTGGCACTCGTGTCCCTCACTTATGCTGAAAAAATCGGCCATTTTGACAGTGTTGCCAGGTTAGGGGATTTCCCCCTAGATTCAGGGGAATTCTACGTGTCTTAGGGGAGAAACAGGGGTAAAATATGTTTAGGGGTTTTTTTAGGGGGATTCTGAATCGTCAGGGTATTTTAGGGGATCATAGAGCCATAAATTATGAGACTTCCACGCGTTCCGCTTTTTCGGAATCGTGTGGATGTCTCAAAATTTGTGTTGTGTTTGAGCGTTCTGAAGTCAGTCTAGAATCTAGACTAACGCTTTTTCGTTGTGAAGTCAGTCTAGATTGTAGATCACAACAAACAGTTTCATTCGTCTGAAGTCTCTAGTCGATTATTGTGGAGTTGCTCTTATATATTGTATACTAAACGGGGAAATCCCGATATATTAACAATTAAAATAGTTTTATCGATACATAAAAAAATAAATATGCCCAAAAACGAAAGCGGTAAAAAAACATACTTGCAAAAGTACGTTAAAAATTGGGAATTTGAACCTAATTTTAGAGGTAGGTTGTTATTGTACATCTTCGCTGAAAGCTACATGGAATTTTCGTTGATTTCGAGAGTTCATTCCTAAATTTATAAGTTCATTTGTAGATGTATATCCTCTACATTTTGTTGATTAATTCTACGTACATAATGACGTGTAAATAAATTTCCTTCATACGATATATAGGGTGGTTAAAATCATCGCCTGACGGGGACTCAACCAAAGCGTTTTGTGCTTATTGCAAGACGATTCTCATCGCTCATAAGAAAACTATACAAGATCATTCTTTATCGAAAAAACACACACAGGCTACCAAAAATCAGGACACCATTGCCGCTTTACCGAAAATCGGTACATTCACTAAACTAACTCTGTCCCAACAACGAAAGGAAGCCGAATTGAAAGTCGCGACATACGTGGCAGAGCATTGCCACGTAAACGTGTTTGAAGTTCGTTGGTATTTAGGTACAATACTTAAATATACAAATACTTAAATATAAAAAATAGACAAAAGAAATATATCATTACTATATTAATTACGATTAAACAGTCTTGTATTTATTAAAGTATGTATTCATTTTTTTAAATTTAAACCAAACTGTACCGCCATCTAGGGTGCGTTCCGGGTACCGTTCAAGCTGAAAAGTTGACACTTCGCCGTTGGCACAATGAACAATGGCCTGGCGGCGGGTGGGGGCAATCTAGGGATTTCTAAGGGGAAACAAAATGAACCTGGGAGGAATCCGCACAAACCACCTGGCAACACTGCATTTTGAGTGTTTAGTTAATTGTTGACAGCTGTTTCGGTTAGACGTGTTTTGGCTAGTCTTCGATTTTTGCCTGTTCCAAAAAATGGATCAAAGAATCCGTATGAAATTTTGTGTGAAAAAGAAAATTAAGTGCGCGGACGCATTCCGAATGTTGACTGTGGCATATGGTGAAGCTACCTTGAACCAGAGCAACGTTTATCGTTGGTAAAAAATGTTCTCAGAGGGCCGAGAAGGTGCAAACAACGAAATGCGTTCCGGACGTCCGAGCACATCAACAACGGACGAAAACATTGATGAAGCGAAGAAAATAATATTGGCCAATCGTCGAATCACCGTTAGAGAAGTTGCCGAGGAACTAAACATATCGATTGGCTCGTGCTATTCGATTTTTACCAATGATTTGGGCATGGGACGAGTCGCCGCGAGATTCGTGCCAAAACTGCTCAATTTCGAACAAAAAACAGTGTCGCGTTAACATTGCTAAGGAGCTGTTGAACTCTCGGTCCGCGACGACCCAAATTTGCGCCAGACGGTCATAACTGGTGACGAATCATGGGTTTATGATTATGACGTGGAAACCAAAGCTCAATCTTCGCGATGGAAGCTGATTTTTTAGAATAAGCAAAAATCGAAGACAAGCCAAAACACGTCCAACCAAAACAGCTGTCGACAATTAACTAAACATTCAAAATGGCCGATTTTTTCAGCATAAGTGAGGGACACGAGTACCAACCTAACGCCACAAAAAAAAATCGAAAATCGAATATACGTAGCTCGCGGAAATTCAAAATTCCCGATACTTTTTTAACAGACCTCGTACATCTCGAGGGATATTTTTTATCGATCCGACGTACCGAATGAGCGCGAGACGCGTTATTCACGGTCGGCAATTCTTTTCTGAATCTGCGTGCCGCATGTTTTAAAGTTCAACTTAAAATATGTATTCGAGTCAAAGTCCCGAGTCTCACAGTAGATTCGACTAGAATGAAAAATGATCACGTCATACGCGCTGTAACATATATACTCGGCTATGAGATAGACAAAATTACAATAATTTAGAGTCGTTCTGGGTAGTGGGTGAAATAAATACTATAAACGATGGAACAGCGATCGGTTTCGAGCGCCAGCCGACCAAACAAATGAGAATACACGACTTAGTTATGTAACAGGGGATATATGCATAGATGTAAACGGAATTACAGAAGCTTGGCCGGTGTACAGTGGCCTCAATTGAGTACACTGACCGTTGAAAATTTATTCGCCGTATATACTTTCGTAGACTCCCCGAACTCGTAATGCAGATATAGGTCAGACTGTATTCCGTATTATATTTAAAAATATATCATATGTAACGATGTTTAGAGATAAATGACACGTGATCGATGGCAGGTGTACCACGTGAATCCTAAATTTAAACCATTGCCAGCGGACCCTCCCACGCGTACAGAACCGTGTTGCAACGAAACGAGCGAATGAATTTAACGCATTATTCGTTAATATCCGGTTAAAACTTTGTACTTATCTTTTACGGGTCTTTTGCTATTTCGAATTCCCTTTAATTAGCCCTCATTTCTCCGGGTCTTTCTCATCTACAGGGTGATATCGACGATTATTAATATATCGCACGAACGCTCGATCACGTTCATCGGCAAGTAGCGGTGTATAGTTAAAAAAAAAAAAAAAAAAGGAGCATACAACGATCGCCACGGGCACTTGCGCAATTAGCCATGCGTGCACGTGGTTAATTCACTTGACGTAGCTCTTTGCCAATTTGCCAATAACGTAACACCCAAGACTGATGGCGAGCTAATAAGTATAGATATAGGGTAGACCGACCGGGCCACTCGACGCAAAAGGCGCAATGAAAAAAAAATTGTAATCAGCGGCGTTGGGAGAAAGTAAAGATTTGAAGGAAAAGCAAATTGTTAACGGAACCGTCGACTCATTCAGCGTTCGCTAATAATTCGCTTTTCCTTAATTTAATACGCGAAAAACGCGAGTCTCGAGTATTACAGGCGTTTAGGACGTGATATCCCGACGGTTTTACCAGAGTGAAAAATGTTCCTTTACCTTTTAAATTACTCCGAGGAGTAATAACAAAGCGGACGAGCGCGCGCGGGCGCTGCTGATTAATTATAATTATTATGAGTCTTTTAAAAATCCACATTAGCGATTGTATATATATATATGTATATGATATACGCTCTCGAGGTAGAACGAAGAGCCAGAACACACGAGAGATCTATTAGGAAAAGTGCATTGTGCGTCGATGCATTGAGCAATGAGCGCAACGACGCGCCCGAGTGCATTCTTTCCCTGCCTGGGTTAACTGTTCCGGACCGAGGTGTTTGCTTGGGATTCGGCGTTATACGCATAAACAGAGAATTATAAAGTCATTACGGTGAATAATTTTGAATTTTACTGAAGGTAGTAGTCTGGTAGATTAAGCCGATTTTCATGTCTTTTTTGGAGGGCGTTTTTTTGTAGGAAAATAAAAATGAATCGTTTTGGATATTTAGGATGTTTTTATTTACATATTAAAGATACAAAAAAAAAAATGTTTGAAAAAATTTAATAGTTTATTATTATTATTATTATTGATCGAAGTTGGCACCTCGAAAAAAAAAACGCGCGTGGGTGGCCCCGGTGATTTTGGCTCTTGATGTTA
Source organism: Oxytorus armatus (assembly GCA_958009045.1). Lineage (NCBI taxonomy): Eukaryota > Metazoa > Arthropoda > Insecta > Hymenoptera > Ichneumonidae > Oxytorus > Oxytorus armatus. The sequence goes on from OY253748.1 coordinate 27,657,487, forward strand.
TCTGAAATCAAAAATTCTTGATAATTCTTAATCTATAGACATGTCATTCTGGTCGGAACTACTGAAGTTAAATTTCATGGATAAATAACAAAATGGCGGACTTTGGAAAAAAAAGTTCTTTTATTTTAGCAAAGAAGGGATCCGCCATTTTGTTATTTATCCATGAAATTTAACTTCAGTAGTTCCGACCAGAATGACATGTCTATAGATTAAGAATTATCAAGAATTTTTTATTTCAGATAACATCAAGAGCCAAAATCAACGGGGCCACCCACGCACTTTTTTTTCGAGGTGCCAACTTCGATCAATAATAATAATAATAAACTATTAAATTTTTTCGAAAATTTTTTTTTTGTATCCTTAATATGTAAATAAAAACATCCTAAATATCCAAAACGATTCATTTGTTTTTTCCTACAAAAAAAACGCCCTCCAAAAAAGACATAAAAATAGGCTTGAGGGCGGGGTAAGGGTTTTCACTTTCGAAAAATGGAATTTTTTTTTTTTGTCTTATCTTATTGTTTAACATTTCAAGAATATGTCCTTAAAATGTTAAACCGATCTGAGCAATATTCTTGAAGTTATTGTCTTATTAATCTCCTGGCCTTTAACGCTATACCTCTAACAGCTACGGGCGGTCGGGCTAGCAGTGCACTTTAGACGCGTTTTTCTCAAAACTACTTTTTCAAAGTCCGTGTTCACTGCCATTTAAAAACTACTGGACCGATTCATTTCAAACTTTGTACACATTTTCTACATATAAAATACCTCCCCCCAACGTTTAGTTAAATTTTTTTTTTTACATTAAGGGTGTTTCCCACCCACAAAATGGCGGAATTTTTCGTGGAAAATAACAGTTAACACTTTAGATGGCCGCCAAAAATTTTTAAATGAAAAAAAAAATTATCAGAGAACGTTGGGGGGAAGATTTGATTATAATTTGACTAAATTTTCATGGTTTTTCATTTTCAGATAATTTCCGGCCGAGTTATAGTGAACACCGCAAATTGTTTTTTTTTCCAAGACGTTCTGGGGGAAGCTCCGTTACGAGCTTATGCTTCAATATTTCTGCATGAAAAATTTACACAACATTGTCAAAAGTATGGTCAATAATGTACAAAAGGTTCGAATAAAATTGCTCAATCCATATTTGAGAAAAAAAATCGCAAAAAAAGTGTTTTTTTTTACGCTGAAACCCTTACCCCTCCCTTAAGTAACCAGACTACTACCTGAATTCGCCAATCGAGAGGCTATCGTGTTTAAAAAAAATCCCCGTATACCCTTCTATTGTCAAATTAAATATGTAAATTAATAAAACATAATGGTTATTCAAATGGTGATGATTTAGGTGCTTTTAGACGGCCGTTGTAGTTCGTGGGTTCATCCCATACGGTGAAACAAGAGACGCGGCAGTGTCTTGACGCCAAGAATTTAAAAAAGAGTTTTCAAGTACGACTGTCGGCTGTCTCTATGTCGTAAGATGGCCTAATAACGATCATTTTCAAACTTCAAATCGACCTCATACATGTCGACAAATGGGGTTGTACCAACACGCTACCAGTGTCTCGTAATATTTTTTGGGCCAGCTATTTATATCGATGGGCAACAGAGGCACGTCCAGGCTTCCCGTTTCTCGCCTTCCTAAAAACAAATATGTATGTCTCAAATCTCTCATATAAAAACTAAGTTTATTTGCACCACCCCCGATTATTCGCGATAGAGCCAATAAATGACATCGGGAAAAATTGATTTAAATTCGAGTCAATAGCGTTAATAAGAATTTATTTAAATTTATATATTTATATATATATATATATAAATATATATATATATATAAATATATATATATATATAATGTAACGGGAATAAGAGATTACGAAATGTCAGATAGAGAAACGTCGTTCTCTCCACGATGCCCGTGAGTGGGTCAGCTGCGCGTAAAACCCGCGAGCGTTCCCGCGGAATTAGTAAGTATATATAGAGGAACTCGGCCGAGAGTCAGTATCTTTTCCACGGTAGTAAAAGGTATAAAGGCGCGCTTGAACGCTGATGTTTCTCCACACTTTGTACGATAATACCACGAAGCCGTCCTACAACGTCTAGGATAGTGTATTCACCTCCGGGGAACGTCAACTTTTCCAGCAATATATTTTACAACCAACGGCCCTAATTGTGCATCCACTCGACTTTGTCCCCAAACGAACTTTATGAGTTACATTTTATTTTAACGAAGCAATATTAACGTATATTAATTACGCGGAGACAAAAAGAATTGTTTGCTACTTTGGATATAAAGATATTGTTATCGAATCTTTTATGGAAAATAACAATCATTAATTATAAATTAACTACGTTGGAGATAAAGATTGTCAAATGACTGTTTGAGAAAGATTTTATCGAGGCCGATGCCCTAAATTTTCATTTGAAATTTTTTTTTTTTATAGACTAATCTTCACCGAAGGCCAAGCTCTATTTAACAGAAATAGCACGACCGCGTGGCGCCGCGATGCTTCTCATCCTCTCTTTACGTTTCGCCACGCAACAGCTCGAATGAATCGCGAGACGACGTTTAGGAAAATCTGTAAACATCAGTCGGATAATGTATTACGACACACCGTTCGAAAAATCGAAGAAAAAAAAAATTGTGCCTTTCCACAGTCAATTCAACTATCCAATATCTCATATAGTTCGTAATTAATATACGATGAGTCTCATCGTACACGCAAATATAGAGCGTAAATCCAGCTTCAGTTTATTCATACACATCGTGCACCGACCACTTTTCCACGCGCCAGACATCAATACAAAGGGGAGTCTTGTACCGAGAAATGAATTTACAAAGAAAAAAAAAACAAACTATTAATTCAGAAAATAACCTTTGAATAATCTTGAATCAATTATTCCTCTCTGTTGAATAGTCAAAGAGCCGTAAGCACCGGAAATCTGAACGGTGATAGTGATTTTCGTAAAAATGCCCGTGTTTATCGAAATTTCGACATCGATAAAGCGATATGTAGTAAAAAAATATATAGGCAAAGTCCGAGCATGCGTACATGGGGTATTTTTTTTTATTGAAAACTCGCTAGAATCTCTTTTTTGAACCTTCCTGATGCCGCGTGTTCAATCTGTTTGATCATGAAACGTGCTCGAGCCGTACTCACGGATATTAGAGATTGACAAAGCTCGCACGCGCTCAGCAGCGGCGAGTGAGTCTGAAATGATAACGCGAGTTGGTCGCGCGGACAAATGGAAAACGCGTCTTGTCACGGACTCTAACTGCGTAGAATTTCCTTCGTCGAGCATCACGGAGAGTGGCAGCTATCTCATATATACACACACACAATCTGTATAAATATAAATATATATATATATATATTATTGTATATAACGCCGAGAGCCAAGGTTGCTGTATCTTTCTCGCTCGTTTCTCCTTTGCGCGCTTACTACAAACGTTCCGTACAACGGAAAAAAAGGCTTTGTTCCAGCAGTTTAGCGACAAAAAGGCTCGGTGTATCGCAAGGGCGATGGAAAAAGACCCGAGAGTTTGCCCGATGTTCTCTCGCTTTTCCGAATCCAAGGAACGACTCGGAGAGATTCATTCGTCAATGCATCATTTTCGCACAATCATCGAGAGAGAAAGAGAGCATATTAATAGAAGAAGCGTTTGTTACGTAACGAGAAAAACGAATTTATTAAATTTAAACAAATTTCATACGATTCAACAAAACTATCATTTACGTTCCATTAAGGGCGGGGTAAGGGTTTTTACTTTCGAAAATCCGAATTTTTTTTTTGTCCTATCTTATTGTTTAACATTTCAAGAATATGTCCTTAAAATTTTAAACCGATCTAAGCAATATTCTTGAAGTTATTGTCTTATTAATCTCCTAGCCTTTAACGCTATACCTCTAACAGCTGCGGGCGGTCGGGCTAGCAGTGCACTTTAGACGCGTTTTTCTCAAAACTACTTTTTCAAAGTCCGTGTTCACTGCCATTTAAAAACTACTTGACCGATTTATTTCAAACTTTGTACACATTTTCTACATATAAAATACCTCCCCCCAACGTTTAGTTAAATTTTTTTTTTTTTACATTCACGGTGTCTCCCATCCACAAAATGGCGGAATTTTTCGTGGAAAATAACAGTTCACGCTTTGGATGGCCGCCAAAAATTTTTAAATGAAAAAAAAAATTATCAGAGAACGTTGGGGGGAAGATTTGATTATAATTTCACTAAATTTTCATGGTTTTTCATTTTCAGATAATTTCCGGCCGAGTTATAGTGAACACCGCAAATTGTTTTTTTTCCAAGACGTTCTGGGGGAAGCTCTGTTACGGGCTTATGCTTCAATATTTCTGCATGAAAAAATTACACAACATTGTCAAAAGTATGCTCAATAATGTACAGAAGGTTCGAATAAAATTGCTCAATCCATATTTGAGAAAAAAAATCGCAAAAAAAGTGTTTTTTTTACGCTGAAACCCTTACCCCTCCCTTAAGGTAGTAGTCTGGTAACTTAAGCCGATTTTCATGTCTTTTTTGGAGGGCGTTTTTTTGTAGGTAAATAAAAATGAATCGTTTTGGATATTTAGGATGTTTTTATTTACATATTAAAGATACAAAAAAAAATGTTTTTGAAAAAATTTAATAGTTTCTTATTATTATTACTATTATTGATCGAAGTTGGCACCTCGAAAAAAAAGCGCGTGGGTGGCCCCGGTGATTTTGGCTCTTGATGTTATCTGAAATCAAAAATTCTTAATAATTCTTAATCTATAAACATGTCATTCTGGTCGGAACTACTGAAGTTAAATTTCATGGATAAATAACAAAATGGCGGGCAAAATAAAAGGACTTTTTTTTCCAAAGTCCGCCATTTTGTAATTTATCCATGAAATCCAACTTAAGTAGTTCCGACCAGAATGACATGTCTATAGATTAAGAATTATCAAGAATTTTTTATTTCAGATAACATCAAGAGCCAAAATCACCGGGGCCACCCATGCACTTTTTTTTTCGAGGTGCCAACTTCGATCAATAATAATAATAATAATAATAAAGTATTAAATTTTTACAAACAAATTTTTTTTTGTATCTTTAATATGTAAATAAAAACATCCTAAATATCCAAAACGATTCATTTTTATTTTCCTACAAAAAAACGCCCTCCAAAAAAGACATGAAAATCGGCTTAAGTTACCAGACTACTACCTTAAAGAAATTTCATTTTCTCGTAAACGCTCGTATATCCACCTAATTCCGTACGCTTCGGGTAGCTCTTGATCAATTTCGTTTCAATAACAACGCTGCAATTATTATCATTATTTCATTTCAATATGAAAAAAATGAAATTTTGGTATTCTCACTATCAGTGTGGGAACGCGTTTCGAAACAACAGAATCACGAAAAATACAGAGCTGGATCTCGTGTGCGTCGGTCTATTTGTCCCTCGAGCCTCATCTACTCGTGCTGCTGATCATTTTTTTTTTACCAACGAGACAACGGCTCTGTAATGGCCTTGGACCTTTCGTCACGCTTGGCAAAAGCGAGACTCGCTTGGTACACGTACAAAAGAGCACGCGAGAGTGATCCGGACCGCATAGATACCGAGAAATCGACCCGTGACCGTACACACACATAGACAAACTTGATACGTATAACGAACTGCAATGGAAAATTCATTAGCGCGCAAGGTAATTTCCTCTTTTCGCCTTTTTCGTTGGAATAAAAAACCCTCAAAAGAATCTCGTGCTCGAACAAGTTTCACCAGCGAAAGTCTCGTTTCACAATTACTTTATTTATCAAATTTGTCCGTTTACGAAGCGGAGTAACGATTATTAATCGATTATTCGCGAATTTCGTAAGGACATGTATGCGCATTTCTCTACGTGAGTTTCTGCTCGTTGAAAAAAATATATATTATTACATTGATTCCCCCGGAAAAGCTGAGTGCGCTCGCCCGTCGTGTCGTGTACGTTCGACATTCGTTATACATAGTATGCATAATATATATATTAGGGCGATTTTTTTTTACTATTTTTTTTTCCAGTCTCCACCCGAAATTTTGTTGGATATGTCGAAAAAGAAATTCCCTGAAAGTTACAGCCCTTAATATTAATTCTAAGTACTTTCCCAAAGCGTGAGAAGATTTTCCATCTGCAATACACGCAAATCGAATTTTATTTATTTTTTCAAATTTCTATAACTCAGCCGCATTTTATGCTATCATATTGTTCTTGGTTTCGATTTATTCAGAATAAAACAATCTAAAAAAGTGCCTTTTGCGGCGAAAGTGTAAATTGTACTGGTGAGTTGGTACGGGTCCCTGAAGTTTATTTTTACCCAAAATTCTCGTTTTTTTGCTGTTATCTCCGAAACAATTAACTTTACGAAAAAAATGTAAATGAAAAATTTGGTGGATATTTAATTTCCTACAAACAAGGTCCTATCGACCCAATTGCCTAGATTAATATTTCTTGAGATATTGAACTTTAACTTATGAGTAGTATAAATTTTATAAAATATGAAATATTAAATAAAAAACAAAATAAAAAAAGTTCAATATCTCAAAAAATATTAATCTAAGCAATTGGGTCGATAGGACCTTTTTTATAGGAAATTAAATTTCCAACAAATTTCTTGTTTAAATTTTTTTCGTAAAGTTAATTATTTTGGAGATAACAGCAAAAAAACGAGAATTTTGGGTAAAAATGAACTTCAGTGACCTGTACCAACTCGCCAGTACAATTTACACTTTCGCCGCAAAAGGCACTTTTTTAGATTGTTTTATTCTGAGTAAATCAAAACCAAGAACAATATGACAGCATAAAATGCCGATGCTCGTATTCGCTCTATCAGCAGGTAGTTCAGACACTCTACATTTTCACGAAAAGAAGAAAGCATCGAACATTTTCGATTATTTACGTTCCGCCATTGAATTTTCGAGCTTTCGATGAAAAATCGTTGCTGATTAGTAATCAACGACAAATTTCCGAAATATCAAATTCTCATTCCACCATAAAAAGTACTTTGAAAACCGAAAAAGTATCGCTGAGTCGCATTCATTTTAATAAGTTGCACGGCATTTAACGTAGTAGTCCGGTAACTTAAGCCGATATTCATGTCTTTTTTGGAGAGCGTTTTTTTGTAGGAAAATAAAAATGAATCGTTTTGGATATTTAGGATGTTTTTATTTACATATTAAAGATACAAACAAAAATTTGTTTGAAAAAATTTAATAGTTTATTATTATTATTATTATTATTATTGATCGAAGTTGGCACCTCGAAGTTGGCAGCCCGGGTCCTAACTTTTTTTCTACCGAACCGATTGCTTTCAAATTTTAACAGGCTACTCTACACACTTATAGTTCTCGTCGGAACTACCGAGAAACTTTTTCACCCCTAACTTTTTATTTTATAACCCCTTCTTCGCTAAAGTCTTTTTAGTTTAGCAAAGAAGGGGTTGTAAAATAAAGAATTAGGGGTGAAAAAATTTCTTGGTAGTTCCGACGAGAACTATAAGTGTGTAGAGTAGCCTGTTAAAATTTGAAAGCAATCGGTTCGGTAGAAAAAAAGTTAGGACCCGGGCTGTCAACTTCGAGGTGCCAACTTCGATCAATAATAATAATTATTATGAAACATTACATTTTTTCAAAAAAATTTTTTTTCGTATCTTCGATATGTAAATAAAAACATCCTAAATATCCAAAACGATTCATTTTTATTTTCCCATAAAAAAACGCCCTCCAAATAAGACATGAAAATCGGCTTAAGTTACCGGACTACTGCCTTAAGAACGTGAAGAATTTCCCGTTGCACGGTATAGCACGAACGAGAACAGGTTCTGTATCTACCGTGACATCTTTTTTTTCACCGCACACCCCGCTACGAGGTACAGTGACTGCTATAACGAATGATAGGCGTCAAAATCGTAGAGAAAAATTAACCGTTGCACCGGTGAATGTACGGAGAAAACTGTTTATTTTTTTGGGATCAAACTTTGCTCTAACAAAATATATTCACCATTGCGGTAATCAAATTGACGAAGAATTGGTCATTTTCACGGTGGTTCACGATTAACGCGTTACGCTCTTTTGTCCGCTAGCCAGTCGGTACTCTCACATATATCTTTATATACGGTTATTGCACGAACTCCCGAACCGGCGGAACCAGGCGGAACAGTCGTCTACGCTCTATCCCGAGAATCGATCGTAGGGACGAGAGGGGCGGGATGCTAGCGAAAGAGATGGCCGCGGGTTCAAGAGAGAATTTTCCCATACAGAGTTCGTGTAACTCTTGCGTTCATTTTTCCCGAGATTCCCGCCGCGTTACAAAACGTTTTTATCCAATCTACGCTGGCATTACGTATATGTCGAGGTCAACGAGGTCTCGGAACAATAATCGTATAACATTTCTGATACAGGCCCGTACAGAGGAAGAATCGCTGGCGATATACCGATGAGATATTCGTTATTTTGTCCGTACACAGGAAAACTTTTGTACATTTTTACATCCTTACTCACTGTGTTTTTTTTTCTCCTGAATCGTCCGTTCTTTCTCGTTTCACTGTAATTGCGCGGCGAATTTTCCGTTTCGCGTCCTCCTTCGTCGTTAACTTCCTCGACAATTCTCAGGCTCCCGAATCTCTATGATTTCACTCGCGATCGTACGACCGAACGAGAAACAAAATCTCGTTCGAAACACCCTCGCACACCGCGCGATATTACAATCTCGATATGGATTGGTCCAATAATTTTTTCACGAGTCAGACTCGTTTAAAATGATTAATAAACACGAGTTCATTGTCGCTAGTTTATCGCGGAGTATTTTGTCTCGTTTCGGTAAAGACCAGTCTCTTGTAGGATTCGGAGGTGAAATAGGAAAATGGAGAGAAAAAAAAAAAGCGGAAAAAAGGCCTGACGGTGGCCGCGCACTCCGCGTTCCCAAACCTAGGGACGAACGTTCCGTTCGCCGTCCACCGTTCAACTGACTTCTTTGTTTGGTAAACAGAAACAGCTGAGCTGGGAAACGGGCCTACCGCCGTTCGTGCTTCGAAAGAGATGGAACGGTGGCCATAATGCTCGGCTAGTTGTTGGCAATGGTCGGGGACGAACAAGTGTGCGGCGCTGCGTTCGAGAGAGAAACGAGAATATACATAGTATATATCCGCGGGTCTTCTTATCGACCGTGTCGTTCTTGTCGTTTTATCATTCCCACTCCCCGCCCACCGCGACGTACCAAGATTCTTGAGATTCTCGATTATTTATTGAAGCATTTTTTTTTTTTTTTTTTTTCGTAAACCGGCCAGGTAAAGGGCCTCCCCGCGTAACTGTCGCGCCATGTATGGCTCCGAGAGGATGCCATTTTATGCGAGAAATCACTAGAGAAACCCCCTAGAGTTCGAGTCGAGTTCGGATACAACGGAGAGGTTGATGAGACAATAAAGCTTTTTTCTTCTTAAGTTAGTAGTCTGGTAACTTAAGCCGATTTTCATGTCTTTTTTGGAGGGCGTTTTTTTGTAGGAAAATAAAAATGAATCGTTTTGGATATTTAGGATGTTTTTATTTACATATTGAAGATACAAAAAAAAATTCTTTTAAAAAAATTTAATAGTTTATTATTATTATTATTATTGATCGAATGTTGGCACCTCGAAAAAAAAGCGCGTGGGTGGCCCCGGTGATTTTGGCTCTTGATGTTATCTGAAATCAAAAATTCTTGATAATTCTTAATCTACAGACATGTCATTCTGGTCGGAACTACTGAAGTTAAATTTCATGGATAAATAACAAAATGGCGGACTTTGGAAAAAAAAACTTTTTTTTAAAACAAAATCATCCCCAAAATATTGCTATTTTGTTATTTACCCAAAATCATTTTGGGTAAATAACAAAATGGCGGACTTTGGAAAAAAAAACTTTTTTTTCTAAAGTCCGCCATTTTGTTATTTATCCATGAAATTTAACTTCAGTAGTTCCGACCAGAATGACATGTCTATAGATTAAGAATTATCAAGAATTTTTTATTTCAAATAACATCAAGAGCCAAAATCACCGGGGCCACCCACGCGCTTTTTTTTCGAGGTGTCAACTTCGATCAATAATAATAATAATAATAATAAACTATTGAATTTTTTTTTGTATCTTTAATATTTAAATAAAAACATCCTAATATCCAAAACGATTCATTTTTATTTTCGTACAAAAAAACGCCCTCCAAAAAAGACATGAAAATCGGCTTAAGTTACCAGACTACTACCTTAATCGTCCTAACATTTCCGAATAATTGTCGATCAATCAAAAATTTGTATAACATCGATGAGAATATTCCTCGCGGGAATACTCTAATTTATGTAGAAATAATTTCAATACGGAGATATAACTGCCTCGCCTGATATCCGGTTATTTCCATTCGAGACGAATAATCCGTGAAACGTTGGTCGTTCGTGGTCATCGATATCGTTACGGATAATTTGTTCAGACTTACCGCTTTGAATCCAAAAAAAAAAAAATGTCTGCAAACTTGGAGATCCAGTGGTTCAATAGCTCTTTTCGGGACGAGAATAATTCATCAGTGTGTGACTGTCCGAAATGTTGGTCAATGTGTGACCGGCGATGGGGGTTAACTTCCGGATCAAAATTTTGGTGCGGTCCGAACAAAAGTGAGAACCGATGAAATAACAACGGACAATCAACGATCTCGAATCCATTTGTTTTTTTTTTAACTTAGTATAAATCTTATTGGCGACGCATTTGTACCACGTGGGACAAAGCGCAGACAGAAAAGTAGCACGGGATGAGCGAAGAAATAGACGCGACTCGTTGATATTAATTGCTTAAACAATTTCATATTATTCATCGATACATAGAATTTGTCTCGTTTCATAAGCTAAACAGTGTTACATGTTCATTCTTCATTATTAAATCTCTCTTACTTCTTTCTCACTCTTAATTCTCCCTTTTGCTCTCGCATTCCTCACTCCTATTTTCCATATCTCTATACGTACTCCCATCATTTACGGAATTATTATACACACACATGAGAATTAATATTCTCTTTCTTTCATATATATATATATATATATATTGTTTTCTTTTCATAATGTGATACCATACACGCTATATTTATATTCATATTTTTATTTACGTGTGTTTGAGTCTGTTATACATATACTTGTTTTTTCTAGATGTATATTTCAATGTTAAAGGTAGTAGTCTGGTAACTTAAGTCGATTTTCATGTCTTTTTTGGAGGGCGTTTTTTTGTAGGAAAATAAAATTGAATCGTTTTGGATATTTAGGATGTTTTTATTTACATATTAAAGATACCAAAAAAAAATTTATTTGAAAAAACTTAATGGTTTATTAATATTATTATTATTGATCGAAGTTGGCACCTCGAAAAAAAAGCACGTGGGTGGCCCCGGTGATTTTGGCTCTTGATGTTATCTGAAATCAAAAATTCTTGATAATTCTTAATCTAGAGACATGTCATTCTGGTCGGAACTACTAAAGTTAAATTTCATGGATAAATAATAAAATGGCGGACTTTTGAAAAAAAAGTCCTTTTATTTTGCCCGCCATTTTGTTATTTATCCATGAAATTTAACTTCAGTACTTCCGACCAGAATAACATGTCTGTAGATTAAGAATTATCAAGAATTTTTGATTTCAGATAACATCAAGAGCCAAAATCACCGGGGCCACCCAAGCGCTTTTTTTTTCGAGGTGCCAACTTCGATCAATAATAATAATAATAATAATAAACTATTAAATTTTTTCAAAATTTTTTTTTTTCTATCTTTAATATGTAACAAAAAACATCCTAAATATCCAAAACGATTTATTTTTATTTTCCTACAAAAAAACGCCCTCCAAAAAAGACATGAAAATCGGCTTAAGTTACCAGACTACTACCTTAAGTTACAAGCGCGCTCTAGGCGCGCGGTGACTGTTTTTTTGCATTATTTATAATATGTTCAATACATATGTATACTCGTACGTAACGTCAATTATATGTAGCATAATTGAACATACAATGAATTTTAAATAACTCAGCGTGGTCATTATTTGTTTAAAATAAAAAGAAACGAAATTGTGGTTGACATAAAAATAAGGAAAAATTCGTAATACCGTTCGCGCGAGATAAAAAAATTCATCGTATCTGGTAATCTAGTCTGAGTATAGTTCTATTTTTTTTTTTTTCGTAATCGCGTGTGGTAACTGTATCCGGACAATCCACCGTTGGTTTCGCCAAGTTGATGAAAGATAAAAGTCTCTCTCTCCCACTATGGCTCAAAACTTTTCGCGATTTATTATCCATTAATATTTTTCAATAATAAGTTGCCTAAACTACGAATATTACGAAGAGCAGCTGGTCTTTCGAGCTCTTATAGCAAAAAATGTTTGATCCTTGCCTCCTCTGCTCTTTTGCTTTTTTTTTTATTTTTTTTTCATTACAACCGCGAATATAATTGATTTTCAGCACGTAAAACCGCTCGGTTTTGTCGCGTGTCTGAACTCGATCGCTAACGATCAGATATACTTTCATCGATCCTTCGCGATGCATATATCGAGATTGACGTAACACCGCAAATTTTAGCGCGAGGGAAAAAGGTCAAGTACCGATGGGTGGAAAAAAATAATAATAAAGGCTCATTTATATCGTGACGATTTTTTTGAGAGGCTCGCGCGAATCAACAGCTTTCTATTCCAAGTACAAGTTAACCGAGTCACGACGGGTGACACTGTCCCCGAGATGTACCCGAAACACCTAATACTTAAAATAAACCACATAGAGAGAGAGAGAGAAGAGAGAAGACCGCGTACTTATCGCCGTTGCTTCTTTTGGCGAACAGCACGTGTCGACGCTCGTGAGTGCTTTTTTGTTGAAATAAAACACCGAAAGATCGAATGGCTCAAAAGCTCGCGAACCCGTTTCAATAAACTTTTATCTCTCGACTTTGGATTTTCCTTATCAATCTCCTTAATTAACATAAATACAATCTATACATGCACGTTTTATTAATATTACGAGTAGCTTCGTCTCCGAGCTTTTTTTTTCTTTTCTCTCCTTTTCATACTTCCGCGTCCGTGGAATATTACGAAATAGTACACATATTTTGAGATCACGAGGTGAAAACATTAAACTCCGTGCCAGAAAGCGAGGCTTGTCTATACTCGCTCGCGGAGTGTAATGATTTTGTAATGGGTCGTTTTTTCGTCCGGTTTTTCTTTTTCATTGTCATTTAAACCGTTTTACCGAGATGCCGTTTCAAAGACTGACCGAGTTTGTTCGTTTCGCGAATATTCGACGACGGTAACACTTTCTTGAATTAATCACGATGAAAATAATCAACGATTTATTGTACATTTTTGACTAAACTTTTGAAAGGAACAAAGTGAGGAATGAGAAATTTAATTCGGAACCATTTGACCGAATAAAATTTAATGAATATGACACGAAACGTTTATGTAACGATAATATAACCCTCTATGCTACACACCAATATTATATTATATTACAACAATAGCATCGTATCGTTTGACTTATCGACTAGGGACTAGAGTGTACTCTTTGAATCCTTCGCAGGACGATAAATGTGTGAACGAAAAATCGATAACGAAACTGAAACTTAGGACTAGAGAGTTCCTCGCGACTTAGATGACTAGATATAATCGTTCAATTTTCTCTCCTTATCGTATAATTTATTAAATAATTACTAGATTTTAACGATATAGCGATTATAATTGTTGTGACTCGAGCATTCGATACGTTATGCATATATCGCGGGACGCCTAGCGTCCCGTACAAATATTTGCGGTATTGGATCTTTGGCCTTTGCTGGGGTTCTCTTGAGAATCTCAATGAACGTGACAATTATTATTTGTCAAATAAAACGATTAAGTTCAAATGAAACTTAGACGATAATTACATTCGATAGATCGACTAATTCTTACGAATAATCTGCCTTATCAATAAATTATTTCATTCCCGTTGAACGCAGGCTATCACTGTAATATTTCCACGCGATATACATATATATTTATAGTTCGTTCCGAAGCTTTTGTAGAATTCTTACAATCAGATACTAGATAACATTGCGTAGATCATCTGCAGGCTTTAAACAATAAGATATGCACGAATTTTATTTCGAATTGTTTTTCTTTCTCTCCGACTCTGTGACTGGACGTGGAATCTACGTGTTAACATTGAGATTTTCCTTGTAATGTCCGTTTGAAAATTCGTTTACACACATTTTTAACTGGAAACTGATGTTAATGAGAAACGAGTCAAAGAGCGAATCAATATCGTAATAATTGAAACGAAGTAATAGATGGTGCACGAAAAGACATTGTTCGTGGGTTAATAGAAAATAGACTGGACTGATTTGTTGAGAATTGTTAATTGTTAATTTTTCCATATCGAACATACGTATTTCGGTATAGATAAAACGTCATTAAGGTAGTAGTCTGGTAACTTAAGCCGATTTTCATGTCTTTTTTGGAGGGCGTTTTTTTGTAGGAAAATAAAAATGAATCGTTTTGGTTATTTAGGATGTTTTTATTTACATATTAAAGATACAAAAAAAAAAAATTTTGAAAAAATTTAATAGTTTATTATTATTATTATTGATCGAAGTTGACATCTCGAAAAAAAAAGCGCGTGGGTGGCCCCGGTGATTTTGGCTCTTGATGTTATCTGAAATAAAAAATTCTTGATAATTCTTAATCTATAGACATGTCATTCTGGTCGGAACTACTGAAGTTAAATTTCATGGATCAATAACAAAATGGCGAACTTTGGAAAAAAAAACTTTTTTCCAAAGTCCGCGTTTGCGGAAAATGGCGGACTTTGGAAAAAAATTTTTTTTTCCAAAGTCCGCCATTTTGTTTTTTACTACTGAAGTTAAATTTCATGGATAAATAACAAAATGGCGGACTTTGGAGAAAAAAAACTTTTTTCCAAAGTCCGCCATTTTGTTATTTATCCGCCATTTTGTTATTTCCATGAAATTTTCATGAAATTTAACTTCAGTATTAAAAAGAAAATGGCGGACTTTGGAAAAAAAATGTTTTCCAAAGTTCGCCATTTTGTTATTTATCCATGAAATTTAACTTCAGTAGTTCCGACCAGAATGACACGTCTATAGATTAAGAATTATCAAGAATTTTTTATTTCAGATAACATCAAGAGCCAAAATCACCGGGGCCACCCACGCGTTTTTTTTTCAAGGTGCCAACTTCGATCAATAATAATATCAATGATAAACTATTAAATTTTTTCAAAAAATTTTTTTTTTGTATCTTTAGTATGTAAATAAAAACATCCTAAATATCCAAAACGATTCATTTTTATTTTCCTACAAAAAAACGCCCTCCAAAAAAGACATGAAAATCGGCTTAAGTTACCAGACTACTACTTTAACATCACTTTTCTCGTTAACGTTGTATGCGAAGAATTTTTCAAAACCAGTCACCGGACTTTTAACAGCAATGGATCAGAATGGCGATGGATAATGACGATAATGAAAATGAAAAATGATAATTGGAAGAAAAACATTGCGGAATGAGATTCTGGACGAACCTTTAACGAGGGAAACGTCAAACATGTTACTCGACGGGTAAGCGACGGTAACGAAATTTTCAACATGGTTCTTCAAATAAATGCTCGGTCGGTCTTTGAAACGCGCGAGAGGCGCAACATTAGTGTCCTCGGAAAGCTCATTAACCACCGACAGCCTAAAATACGTTATATCTATACATGCCGGGTATGTACAGAGATGTATATACCTTAATCGAACAAAAGATGCGTATTGTCCTTCGTTATAAATTAATTCTCCGCGATAAATACGCTTCATACCTTTTTCACATACACATTATATAATGTTCACGTTTTTATCGGGCGATCGTGTCGGTTTTTTTTTTTTTAAGTTCAATGTAATAACACAAGATCTCTCTCGGATACTGATCCGAGAATAACGTCGGCATTAATATCTATATATGATGGACGAAGAGAAAAAAAAATGTCGTTCCATCGATTGGATGCACGATCAGAGACGTCGAAATAAAATATTCTTCCAGCTAATATTTTCTCACCTTAACCAAAGATTTTGTGATATCAACTGAACATTTTATTTGTACGTTCCTCGTACGTCGATTAAGTGCATATTAATCTCCGATTAATTATATATCTTACATTCATAGATTATACTTGCTATGTATTTAATTTTAATAGATTTTATAATAAAACGCCCGTTATTTTCGTATCCGCAGCTCGGATTAAAAAAAAAACCGTATCGAACGTTATGACGTTATATATAATAAAAGGCGCGTATGTACCTCTTTGTCCATTCGTATATAGATATTTGGGCCGTTCGGGAGATGAAATTGATCGGGCGATTCAACCCGAGGAATCAGAATCCGATTCCGGTGGTGCCGGTTCCGCCACTTCCTCGTGAATTTCCGGCGTGGCTTCGGGAATCTTTTTGGTCGCTGCCACGTAAGCACCGGGTCCTTCGCCCTGCGTATGCTCGATTCCAACTCTGGTGAAAAAAAGGGGCCCAATTAAATATCGTGGAAAAAAATATACGAATATTCATTACAATTTGAGACGAACCTGTACTCGTGTCTCGAGAGATTTCTCACGTATTTCTCAGGCGGATTGTCACTATCGCTGTTCTGTAGACTGACGCTTCGCGCTGTTGTGTGCGATACCTGTGTCGCCGGCATCGTAAACTCCACGTAAGCGTATTCAGCGAGATTTTCCGGTATTTGATCGTAAGACGTGAGTGCCATTCGACATACGAGACCGTGGGTCGTATAGGCACCTGCGATGGAAATTAACGAGATATCGGGGGTCTTATATGTGTATCAACGAAAATTATAGTGCTACACTTTTCAAGCATTTTGAACTCTTTTTCCTGCGTTCCGTTAAAATGCGAGAGGCGCCTGAACCGCGGTAACCCGCTGATAAAAATTGATCGATGAATTAGCGAATTATGTAATACGGATATACCTTGACCCTCCTTGGGCAATCTCGGCATTCTCCAGACTATAGCCCGATGCTGATGCTCGTACTTTGCCTGACCGGAAGTAACTTCCATCAGCTGAGGCTCCAGAGTGTCGACGGCACCGAGAAAACGCTCGATTCCCTTTATCTTGCCGGTTCTTCTGTGCGCCGACTTGACGGAACCATACCTAAAGTGTTTTTCCACCCTGAACAAGTATATCCAACATTCCGGTATCGGAAATCGTACGACAACGTCCTCGCAAGGCACCTGTCCAAGTTTTCTCGATGCGAAACCAGGCACGAGAATATCGGCCCTGAGTTCAACCTGTGCGTTTAAGGTTCAATCGTTTGTAGTATTCTTCGTTCGCATCTCACGATTCAAACGTTACATCGAAGTTTATTTAGTATTTATTTGAATTTTTTCGTATCAAGAAGTTCTTCACCCGCGTACAATTTGCGTGGATCGTGATGAGTGAAAAAAATTGAAAAAAAAACTGACCAAATTGAAGATGTAGATATAATACGAGGGGGGACCCAAAAAAAAACGGGAATTGCGCTGCGGTGGAGAGGGAGAGTGGGGGAACCCATTGGTCGACCAGGTGTCCGTTGGGGACACGTCTCCTGAGTTAGTGTGCTAAGTTCTGTCGCCGTGAGTGCATCGGTTCGCCCGTGGGAATTTTCGTAGTGAAACAACTTTTTCCATTTCGGCGAAAACGCGATGGCCGATTGTCGAGATCAACGCGCGACTGTGAAATTTTGTTTCCTGTTGGGGAAATCGGCCGCGGAAACTACTGGAATGCTTAAGACTGCTTATGGAGATGCTGCCCTAAGTAAAACCTAAGTCTACGAGTGGTTTTCACGTTTTAAAAATGGAGAAATGTCAATCGAAGACCAACCCCGTTCAGGACGGTCCTCAACGTCAATAAGTGACGAAAACGTCGACAAAATCAATGCTCTCATTCGTGAAGACCGTCGCCGAACCATTGATCAACTCTGTGAGATGTCTGGGATATCATGGAGTTCAATTCAGAGGATTTTATCCAAAGATTTGCACGTGAGCAGAGTTGCAGCCAAATTTGTCCCTCGCCTTCTCACAGACGAGCAAAGGGAGCGTCGACTTCGGGCATGTTTTAAACTTCAAAATCAGCTCGAAGAGGACCCTGAACCTTTTTCCAAGGTCATTACCGGTGATGAAACGTGGTGCTATGGATACGACCCCGAAACAAAGCGGCAATCAAGCCAGTGGAAGACACCTCGGTCTCCTCGTCCGAAAAAAGCTCGCCAAGTGAAGTCAAACATCAAGACAATGCTCATTTGTTTCTTCGATTGCAGAGGTGTTGTGCACGCGGAGTTTGTTCCCCCGGGTCAAACTGTCAACCAGAAGTTTTACTTGGAGGTTTTGAAAAGATTGAGAGAGAGTATCCGGAAGAAAAGGGCAGATCTTTGGCGCACAAGTGACTGGTTCCTCCATCATGACAACGCGCCGGCCCACGCCGCTCTCTCCGTAAAGCAGTTTTTGACCAAAAACTGCATGACACCAATTGTCCAACCCCCCTACTCACCGGATCTAGCCCCCTGTGATTTTTTTTTGTTCCCCAGACTCAAAAGGGACATGAGGGGAAAGCGTTTTGCCACTGTGTTTTGAAATGTTTTGAACATTGGAAGGATCGTTTGCAGAGGTGCGTTGTGGTCAAAGGAGAATATTTTGAAGGTGATCAAAATTTCGTGTAAAAATATTAAAAAATAAAGGAATTATGACGAAATTCCCTTTTTTTTGGGTCTTCCCTCGTACATCCTAAATTCACGGTTTTCTCTCAATTTCCAACGAATCTATAACTTATTTGCTCTGTGTCATGTATAAGGGCAAAGAATCTTTAACGATAATTGTTAATTATTTAAGAACAATATTAGTTATTATAATAAATAATGCTGAAGATCGGGATATTTTACAAGAGGTTAACATCAATCGACTCACCTTGTTTCCGGTGACGCACATAACGGCCTTCAACTGAAGCGGAAGTTCCCGATTCTTCGGTGGCCTTACACGGAATCTCATCAGTTCGATGTAGCATGCATCGGGTGGTTTGAACCTTTGCGCGTGTTACGAGAGAAAAAACACGTCACACCGACGTTTAAGTGGGGTGGTAAGTGGAGTCAGTTGGTCAAACAGGGTTTTGTTAGATCAGAATTAGAACAAGCGGACAGAGAGAGACGAGCGGGTTAGTTGAACTTTTTCAGGATTTTGTTACCATTCGATGCGGAGGATATGTGTTATAACAATGACAGCGCGTGTCGAGAAAGAAAAAAAAAAGTAACGAAAAGAATATGTATATGTATAAACGTACTTGATGATTCTCGATCTTTCGTACTCGTCCTGCTGTACGCACGAGTGAAACTCGACGTTCTCGAGCCGAATCCATTCCTCGGTTACGACGGGAATTATGTCGTGTCTACCGACGACTTCTTTACCCTGACGCCACATGTCGTTTATACCCAACTCGACATCGGGCATTCCTATCGTTATTCACATAAAATGACACAATAAAGAATGTTAATTGACAATATAACGTCGGCATTGACGTCGGCGTGACGCAACATTATGTATACCTGATAAGAAGCCCAAGAAAAATAGTCTGACTCGGGCAATTTGCTTTTCCACGTAACCCTCCGCGCTCTGCTCAACGTAAAGCTCGTCCACCACGCTTATCTGTACTTCCTCCATTTTATAAGTCAACGCTCGGTCTCTGTGAGCCGACAATCTGAACAGAGCCTCCTCTATCGCGCTTGAGAATTGTTTCGTATCCTCGTACAGCTGTGACCCTAATTTGAAGAGTTGCGATATCTAAAATAACGAAAATAACGGAAAAATGTACTTGCTCGAAGAAGCTTGACTTTTACGATAAACAAATGTCGACCCTCGTACGAGCGGAAAGTTATTCTTGTTGTTATTATTATTACTGCGGGCAAGTACCTGTGGAGCATGTTCCACGGGAAGTCCGAGTTTCTTCAGATCGCTGCCAAATTCCTTGACACCCTGATAATCTCCCTGAATCGCGTAAGCCGCGAATTGACTCAATTTGTTCGTCAATCGTTCGGCTTTGGTGACTTGACCCGGTCTCACACCCGGTCGTTCCTTGTAAAATATATATTGAAGTTTCACCGTAAAAATCTTTCCGTACTGATCAAATTGTTGAGCAGCGATTTCCGACACGGAGTAACACGCCAGTAGCGGCAACTCCTGGAAGGGATCTTTGTCGTCCTTGTTGTTGAACAACTGAAGAACTGGATTTTCACCCTGATACACCAGACGCACGAAGATTTTCTTCCAGAAACGTTGACCGGTTATTTTTTTCTTATTAGGCTGACGCAATTGCATCTCCCAGCCGTCACCGGTGTAAGTTACTCGTGGAAAGTCTTCCAGTGGTTGGCTAACGTCCTCGTCGAATAGAGGCGTCGGCGGAGTTTCCTAACGTAAAAATAACGATTCTAATTCGTGCTTCAATGACGATATTTTCGTTTTTTAATATAAATTTTTCATTGGTCAACCTGCGAATCGGTTCTCGTCAATTCTCCAATTTGTGCGCTATCCGTCGGTAGAACGGCTTCTTGGGCAAAACCGGCCGATTTGTCGAACGGATTGAAGCGCGGTGATGAATCGTTGTACGCCGAATTCTGTGGACTCTTGGGTGGTGGAGCCAAAACGGGAACCGGTCCTCCTTCGAGAATAGATCCCTGATCACCCGCCTTCGGTCTAACGAAATGAAAAAAAAACCCATTACCACTGAAAAATCCATTTATCCTTCTCACGGAAAGATATTTTTTTTAAAATCGTGACACTTGCTTGATAAAAACGCTAAAATCAGGTGCGTCGTCCGAGTCACCGGAATCCGTTCTTCGTATCTTTTCTTCCTGCGCTGGTGGCGCTGTCATGCTGAGGAACGAATCGAAACCCTCGTTTTCGCCAAATCCCGCTGTTGCATTTTCCGAGCCAGCTACGGACGAATCGCCCCAAACTGAAACCAACAACGATCAACCAATAACTACTGCATAAACTCGGACAATAACTCACTTAAACTGTCTAAACGGTAACAAAGAAACAAATTTAATTTCAACATTTTTTTATGCGCGTAATAAACGAATATGGTAAACAAAAAGGAATATAGAATAAAAATAAAAAAATTGTAAGTGTCTACCGTCACTGGAGGTGTCCATAGCGACTTGTCCACTCCCAAAAGCATCGAAGAACGGATCGTTAGGAGGTTCGGGCTCGGCTGCTTTGTCGAATTTCGTCGCGAAAGCATCGAAAGCATCGCCGGTGCTCTCAATCGCTCTCGTTGTTGCCGCAAAATTGTCGAGCTCGTCGTTTCTGTAAATCTCGGATGTTGGAAATTCACATCCGGGTATCGGGCTCGTCGATACGAGATCATCGAGATTATTGGTAGATCTCGAGAAATCGCCGAGCAGATCGGACGCAAAAACGTTGCTCGTATCGTCACTGAGAACCGTTGCATTTGCCGTATCTTCGTGAGAAAAGAGTGGCTCGGCATCGAAAATTCCAACAGGCTCCGCCGTCGAGAAAGTTGCCACGTCGTTGGCGGACTCCGTTGGATCTCGCGAAGCCACGCTCGTCGTTGTATCGGCTATGGAAAAGAAATTTGTCTCCGTGGTCGGCGCTTCGAAAGATTCGACGGGGGTTGGAACGGTCCGTTGAATCAGATCGAGGTCCGACGATACCGAATGTACCGTCGTTGATACGCCAGTCGCGTCAGCCACTGAAAATCAGCAATAAAACAAATAGTACGATAGAAAATGTACGAGGCTTTCTAAAAGTCCCGTTCTTTCGATTTTTTTCAACTTTGATTATTATTTTTCCATAAATTCTACAATAAAAAATTGCAATTTACAACAAAAATACATTTTCTTTTAAAGCGGTAGTCTGGTCTAGAAATTTGAAAAAATCGATTTTTTCATTTTCTTATTCCTTAGACCTTTCTTCATACGCTCCTGAAAACCGTTTATTGATAT
This sequence comes from Oxytorus armatus, assembly GCA_958009045.1. Taxonomy (NCBI): domain Eukaryota; kingdom Metazoa; phylum Arthropoda; class Insecta; order Hymenoptera; family Ichneumonidae; genus Oxytorus; species Oxytorus armatus. Next base: position 27,679,524 of record OY253748.1, read on the forward strand.
TTCAAAAATTAGCCGAGAAATAAAAATTCTAAACAAGCCGCGCGCTCAGGTAGCGCGGTCGGCAAGCAGCTAACGCAGAGGCTACTGAGTCGCTCATTTAACGGTGTCAAAACTTTCAACGCGTTTATCTCAGAACTATGTTTTTCACATCGGCGCCCACGATATCTCGGTAACTAATGGACCGATCGAGCTCAAATTTTGCACGTACCTCAGGTAGCCTGTTTCTGAGGACTGGTAGCAGAATTGAGTCGAACAATAATTTTGCCGATATTTTGTAACTCGTCGAATACCCGAAAATGTATGAAATATCATTAATGAAAGTTGAACAGGCCGCCATTTTGTCAAAAATTTTTTGTAAGTACCAATTCTGCTACCAGTGCTCAGAATACTTATACAGATTGAAAATATATATATATATTTTTTTTTCAGATGCATACAATATCGTCCAGAGTGGGCGCCGATTGAGGCGGCTTTCGATGCACCGTGTTGCAAGGCAAAAAACTACATGAAAATATTTAAAATAATTTTTTTTTTTAATAGCCAAGTATTCTCTAAGGATCAATAAATGCACGTGTAAATTTTCATCAAGACAACTTCAACGGTTTAAACGTTATTGCACATTAGAAATGACATAAAAAATCTCGCTCTAGACCAGACGACTGCCTTAAGGTAGTAGTCTGGTAACTTAAGCCGATTTTCATGTCTTTCTTGGTGGGCGTTTTTTTGTAGGAAAATAAAAATGAATCGTTTTGGATATTTAGGATGTTTTTATTTACATATTAAAGATACAAAAAAAAAAATTGTTGAAAAAATTTAATAGTTTATTATTATTATTATTATTGAACGAAGTTGGCACCTCGAAGTTGACAGCCCGGGTCCTAACTTTTTTTCTACCGAACCGATTGCTTTCAAATTTTAACAGGCTACTCTGCACACTTATAGTTCTCGTCGGAACTACCGACAAATTTTTTCACCCCTAACTTTTCATTTTACAACCCCTTCTTTGCTAAAATAAAAGGACTTTTTTTCTCAAAGTCCGCCATTTTGTTATTTATCCATGAAATTTAACTTCAGTAGTTCCGACCAGAATGACATGTCTACAGATTAAGAATTATCAAGAATTTTTCATTTCAGATAACATCAAGAGCCAAAATCACCGGGGCCACCCACGCGCTTTTTTTTCGAGGTGCCAACTTCGATCAATAATAACAATAATAATAAACTATTAAATTTTTTCAAAGAAATTTTTTTTAGTATCTTTAATATATAAATAAAAACATCTTAAATATCCAAAACGATTCATTTTTATTATCCTACAAAAAAACGCCCTCCAAAAAAGACATGAAAATCGGCTTAAGTTCCCAGACTACTGCCTCAAGGATTTTAACCTTTGACCAACTCTAATTGATAATCGGCTTACCGGAAAAGGTTGCGGTACCACTGTCCATCAAAACTCTCGTTTCTTCCGTCCCGCTAACTCCAGTTTCATCGGCGGACGCTGAAAAGCCATAATCTTTATCCTCCTCGTCCGCGCTGATCTGCGATTCGTCGACAACGCCGAATGGATTTTCTTGGATATTAGCGGTGGTATCCACGACACCCGTGGCGAAGGTGGTATCGGTGCTGGAAACGAGTCGAGTACTCGTATCGAGGCCCACGTTGCTGCCGGAAAACATGCCAGAATTATCGTCACCGGGCACATCGAAGAGATCCATTATATCCTGATTTTTCGAAGTGACCGTCTGTCCGGCGTCGTCGGAAATGAGATCGGGCACGTTACCATCGACATCGAGGAGATCGGCAAAGCTGTGCTCGGGCGTTGGCGACGGTGAGTGCATCAACGTCGGACTCGGCGTTCTCGTTGCTTGCAAACGATCCAAAAGATGATTAGAGGTGGCATCCATCGCGCCCGTTACCGAGAGTATCAGATCTTTCGTGTTCTTAGGCGGAACTGGTGGATGAGGTCTCGGCGGTGGAGGTGGTCTCGACGGCGTTGGTTTACTTTTATTCGCGTTTGTCGCAACGGAAACAACGGGTTTCTCAATTTCACGAGACTGACCGAAGATCTCATCCGGTGCGGGTCGAACGATATCCGCTTTCGGCGAATCCTCGGTATCAAATGGATCACGCTCGGCCAAAGGTTCCGCGGACTTTGGTTCTTCGATACCGAAGAAATTGCCTTCCGCAACGCCGTACACTTCGGAAGAAATCGCCGGTTGTTCGCCGGCTGAAAATTGCTGACTTTCCGTCGTTTCGACGCCGAAAAAGGCGAAAGGATTCGTCGAATCGGCCGTGGTCGGCTGATACGCCGTTGCGTCTGTGGAAAAATTGAGAAATGGATTTTCTCCTACGCCGCTGGCTCCGGTTGGATCGCCGAAATCTTGGAGAAACGGATTCGAGGCCTGTTGCACCGGCTCTGTCGGATAGTCATCCATGAGGAAGGGATTACCTCCTTTCGACGCCATTTTCGGAATCTTTATTTTCGAATTCCCACTACAAAAGGTTTAGTACGGGAATGTATAAACGTAAGTGCGTCCACCCTCGACTATGACTAAGTGTTTTATTTGTCCATTAATTCGGATTCGAGAAGCTTCAGTTCGGTTTTGCCGGGACCAACGCTCGCGAAACTCGTGTCGAACGGATCGACGTTTTCGTCGATGAAATATTCCCGATTGTCCAGAGGCGTGAGAACCTTGTCACCGGGATCCTGCTGTTCGTCGAGGGATAAAAAATCTTTTGATTCTTTGACCCGTGACTCGCCGGCTCTTGGATCAAAGTCGTCCTCGTCGTCGAACGTCACCGACGGTCTGGCTGAAACGCGATCAAGATCAATCGTGTTTCCTCGTACTTGGCGCACCTCCGGTGGCAGTTCGCTCAATTCGTTTTCCAGTAACTTTAGCTCGGCTCTGCCGGGCAATAGATTCGTCGCTATCGAAGTGTCGAAAGGATCGACGTAAGAAATCTCGTCGATATCGTGGCCAAATTTTTTCGGCTCTATTCGCGGTGTGAGAGGTTTCGCGTCCACCTCAACCTCCGCGTCGAGAAGACTCTCCTGACGTTTGTTCTCGGTTATTCGACGATGAGCCACCTCGTTTATCTCGAAAACGCTGGCTCTCGAATTCCCGTCGTGCTCCTCGATCAGCGAAGCCTCGCGCTCTTTGACCCTCAGACTCTTTGGCCTGTTTAACGCCGCTGTCCCAAAGTCACTCTGTCTTCGACCTCTCTCCGCGGCTTCTATCGTACCTTGAATCCCAGAACGAGGATCAAAATCGTGATCGCTTATGCTGTGCGTCAATCTCGTGGGTTCTTGTCTCGTCAAAAGTTCCGACTCGATAAGCTTGAGCTCTGTTTTACCCGGTGCTACTTTACCCACGAAACTCGTGTCGAACGGATCAACGTCAATGGCCTCGATGTTACCGGGCTCCTCTGGTAAACCGTCCTCGAGTGATTTTTGAGAGTAATAAGGCGTCAGTGGCTTCGTCGAGGCTATCGATTTTTCCTCGTCGCTCGTTTGCAACAGATCGGGACGTTTCGAAGGTGTGGGTAATTCGAAATTGACCGTTTTTCCTGGTCCCAATCCAAGCGCCTCGGGTCTCGACGGTTTTCTACCGTGAATTCCGAACGTCGCCTCTTCCCGCTCTTCCACGAGCGTTCCAACTTGCCGAACGTGGATATTCGCTTGGAAATTTGAATCCGATTGTCGAGAGGGTGGCGGTGATGGAGTGGCCTTTGGCTCTTCCTTTCGCGGATCAAAATCGTCGTCGTTGTCGTCGAGACTCTCGCGCAATTCCTCAACGATCTTTCTCTCTTGACCGCCCAAAAGTTCTCGCTCGAGAAACTTAAGTTCCGCCTGACCGGGTGGCAATTCGCTAATCGACGAAGTGTCGAACGGATCGACGTACGTAATCTCTTCGGCTGGTTCTATGGGCTTGTCGTTAAGTTGAGCGAGGTCCGTTGAAGAATCACCGAGTAAATCTTGCTTCTCGATAGCGAGATGATTTACACGATGCCTCTCGACGTTCTTGTCGCTCGACGGATCCGAACTGAGCAAACCGGTCTCGTAGTCCCGTCTCAATCCCGCAGGATCGGTCAGTGATATCGACACATCGGCGGACGTTGATAACTCTTCCAATTCTTTCTCGATAAATTTCAGCTCGATTTTACCGGGCAATATATTCTCGGCGAATGTCGTATCGAAAGGATCTTCCTCGTTAACGAAACTCGCAGCCTCGAAGCTCGCCTCGATTATCTCGGCTTCGAAATTCACTTGCTCGGTTTCCTTCGCGCCAAAAGGATCCTCGTCCTCCTGGAGACGAACGGTCTCGCCCTCGATCGATGCGCCCAGATCAAATTCGTCCAAATCGGGTATCTCCTCGAGGAAAGTTTTTTCCTTGTTGAGAATCTCGAATTCCGAGATGTCGAAAGGAATTTGAGTCTGGTGGGTGGACAACGCCTCAACGGGTTTGGTAAGAATCTGCGGTAAGTTCGTCAAGTCTATTGGTACGTCGGGTAAGTCCGAATCGTCGTCCAAAAGTGTCTTCTCTATGGTAAAAGATTCGCAGGTTGTAACGTTAGATTCGCCAATTCCGAGTGAATCGCTCTCGTCGTAATCGTCGTCGAGAAGAAGATCCTGACTTCGCGGAGCTTTTCTCGGTCTCGATATCTTGCACGTGCTCACGTGATCAATTCGACCGGACAGTACCTCAACGGCGTTACCGAGACTCACGAGCTTGTTGCCCTTCTTGTCGACCGTCTTGAGGACCTTGTCGGCGCTGGTAGTGTCGAAAGGATCGTCACCGATTTCCTCCTCGGTTGGACTGTCGGGTATATAAGCTAATTGTACGTCAATGTTCCGGAGCACGTCGACGTAAGTAGTGTCGAATACGTCCTCCTCGGTGGAATCATCCCGCTCGTCCTCGTCGTCCGGCACATCGACGAAACCCCCTTCCCTCAATCCAACTGACTTTTTACCGTCCTCGAATTTTTTCTTATCTTCCTGACTCTTGTCGTTTCGTTCCTCGTCCTCGGCGTCGCTCTCTCGTTCCTTCTCGATCGGATTGCCGTCTTTGTCGAAGCCCACCCACCTCTTTGCCTTGCTTCGCGCCTTCTCCTCGACCGCCTCCGCTTCCTTCTGCTTCTTGTGCTTCTGATCCTCGATCGGTGCTTTCCGTTGAAAGAACGACGTGGACTTTATACGATCGAGATCACCCTGAGTCTTTTTCAATATCGAATCGACGCCCGCTGTTAGAGCCTGAAACTTTTGCCATTCGTCCGAGCCAGCACCGCCGGAAGCAGCTTCGCCGGAGTTACAAATCTCTTGACCGGCTGTACCTCCCTCTGATGAGGCTGCTTTCTCTTGGGCTTCCGCCCGCTCGCGCCTGTAACGCTCGAGCTCCTCCGGATCGAACTCCTCCTCCTCGGCGCCCTTCTTTCCCTTCTTCGACTTTTTCTTCTTCTTCAGGCCCTTGGCTAGCTTGTGCATCCTCTAACAGCTACCGTGGTGCGGGCGAGGCATCTGTACAGGTTAATTCGGTTCGTTCAATGTTACAGACAAAATACTTTTTTCTTTTTTTTCATACACTCTATACTACAGTCAGTCGGATCACGGCGGAACATAGAAAGATCGCTCTTTCGTTACTTCCAATATCTTTATAAATAAAAATCAATTGCCGCTTGTATGACGGATCATCACTTGAGAACGGCTCGACCGATTTGGCTGATTTTTTTTTTGTTGCCTTCGTAATATTCAGAACAAGGTTTGTATGAAAGAAATTTTTTGGAAAATCCACCTGAAAAGTCGGAAATTTGAAAAATATGAAAATATGAAAAATATGGAAATAATATATGAAAATCTCAATAAAAAAAATGTGACGTTCAGTTTGAAAGTTCCGCTGTCACATGTTTCATAACGAAAAAAAATGTGACGTTCAGTTTGAAAGTTCTGTTTTCATAACAACAACAAATTCCGCATTGAATGTTGATATTTTGCGAAAAAGAATTTAATTGAAAGCGATATGTCATTTCGTGGTTTATTTCTTTGAAAAAAATGCCACCAGTCGAATGTCCAATGCGGAAGTGATGATCATACATGCGGCAATTAATTTTTATTTATATAGATGAAATATTAAATAATAAAAAAAATAAAAAATAAAAAAAGTTCAATATCTCGAGAAATATTAATCTAAGCAATTGGGTCGATAGGACCTTTTTTATAGGAAATTAAATTTCCAACAAATTTTTCGTTCACAATTTTTTCGTAAATTCAATTGTTTCGGAGATAACAGCAAAAAAACGAGGATTTTGGGTAAAAATCAACTTCAGTGACCCGTGCCAACTCATCAGTACAATTTACACTTTCGTCGCTAAAGCCACTTTTTTAGATTGTTTTATTCTGAGTAAATCGAAACCAAGAACAATATGATAGCATCAAATGCGGCTGAGTTATAGAAATTTGAAAAAAAAAAAAAAAAATCGATTTACGTGTATTTTAGATGGAAAATCTTCTCACGCTTTGGGAAAGTACTTAGAATTAATATTAAGGGCTGTAACCTTCAGGGAATTTCTTTTTCGACATATCCAACAAAATTTCGGGTGCGGAGTGAAAAAAAAAATAGTCGAAAAAAAAATCGCCCTAATCTATATATATAAAAATGAATCCCTATTTCCCTTGGTCACGCCATAACTTGAGAACGACTTTAGCGATTTCATTCATCTTTTTTTTTCAAGTTTTTTAATACTGTGTAGAAGGTTCTTACGGGAAGAAAAATTAAGAAAATTGCGCAGAAAATTGGAAAATTTCAGAAAACTTAACGGCTATTTAACCTTCGCGCGTTTGACAGTTCCCGCTAAGCAAATGTGATTTAATAGATGCATCGGTCGGCATCTATGGATCAAAAAATTCATTTATTCATTTCTTAGTGCACAGTCCATTCGATCTGAACGTTTATCCAGTTTTGAGTTTGTTGAGTGAGTTTTTTGAGAAGTGTTTGTTCGTCGCAATTAGTTCACCGCAATCACGGCTTATATTAAAAGTTTAATTTAATACCGATTTTTGGTAAGTTTTGATAGACTAACACGCGGTGTACATGCTTATACAGAAACACTAAGGGAGTCAATTTTTTATTTTCAGTTACAATAAACACTATGTTTTTGAAATAATTTTGTTTTAAATTATTTATTCCAGTTCGAATTGAATATTCATAGCTCAGACAGGACAACGTCTGTCGGGTCAGCTATTACTATAATATAAGTAACTATATCCGTAATACCCTTTCCTCCGATTGGTCAATTCGCGAACAAGCATAGATTTATTCTCGACACGATCCGCGTGTAAACCAAGCTCTACGCCGAAGCTTGGACCCAAAAAAAACGGGAATTGCGCTGCGGCGGGGAGGGAGAGTGGGGGAACCGATTGCTCGACCAGGTGTCCGTTGGGGACACGTCTCCTGAGTTAGTGTGCGAAGTTCCGTCGCCGTAAGTGCATCGGTTCGCCCGTGGGAATGTTTCTAGTGAAACAACTTTTTCCATTTCGGCGAAAACGTGATGGCCGATTGTCGAGAGCAACGCGCGGCTGTGAAATTTTGTTTCCTGTTGGGGAAATCGGCCGCGGAAACTACTGTAACGCTTAAAACTGCTTATGGAGATGTTGCCCTAAGTAAAACCAGAGTCTACGAGTGGTTTTCACGTTTTAAAAATGGAGAAATGTCAATCGAAGATCAACCCCGTTCGGGACGCCCCTCAACGTCAAGAAGTGACGAAAACGTCGACAAAATCAATGCTCTCATTCGTGAAGACCGTCGCCAAACCATTGATCAACTCTGTGAGATGTCTGGGATATCATGGAGTTCAATTCGGAGGATTTTATCCAAAGATTTGCACGTGAGCAGAGTTGCAGCCAAATGTGTCCCTCGCCTTCTCACAGACGAGCAAAGGGAGGAGATAAAACAAAAATCGCTGGAAGGCCTAAAGAACATCCCGATAAGTGAATTTAAAAAATGTTTTCAACATTGGAAGGATCGTTTGCAGTGGTGCGTTGTGGTCAAAGGAGAATACTTTGAAGTTGATCAAAATTTGGTGTAAAAATATTAAAAAATAAAGAAACTATGACGAAATTCCCGTTTTTATTTGGGTCCCCTCTTGTACGTAAGGCAACGCAAGTATGTTGGGATTTTTGCCAGGAGAGCGAACGATCGATTGCCTGGCGCATCGGGCGAGCGATATACGTGAGACGATTCGCTGTTCTAATATATATATTTGCACTCGTATCGACTCTGTCTTTCTCTCCCGTCCCAAGTTTAACAGAGGATCATTATAATGAGAACTGATGAGCTATATATATACGAATTTCGACGATACACCTCCGGCTTATGTAAATTTCAATACTATCGTTCTTTAATTCCATCGGCAGACGCTCCGTTGGCCAAACCGAAAGTGGACGATCACGAACCGTTAACATTTGGGAGTCCCTTCATTCTTTTTCCAACGCGAACCAAACGTTCTTCGTTATTTCATATTAACCTTCATATTTTACATAATATCTATGTTGTTCGGTATATACTTGAATGACATTTAAAGAGTCAAGACACAACGAGTTTGTCCAGCGTGCGTTTTCAAACGTACACTTATCGACAACAGCCGCGATGCACTAATTTCATCACAATTTTCGCATCGTCCCCGTCGACACCCCCTTTACTCGCAAAGTCCTTATCCCAACTAGTCGACGCGTCGCATCTTCTTTCCTACTGTACGTTAAACCGTTTGATTTTTGCTTTCCGATGTGAAACAATACAAAAGAGAGAAAACAGGTACACGAACGGGTAATCGAATTTGACCCAGTTCGTCATTCGGTGAAACGGGCGCTCTCGACGCTTGCGAGTAGCACGCTGTTTCAAGATTATCGATCGTCACTCGCCGACGCTAGTTCTTCGTCCGCCAGCCCCTCTCGTCGCGCGTATGAAGAAACAACGAGGAGTCGATAGCGAAACGACGAGAAAGAAAATTTTGACAAAATCCAGCCGCCTATAACACTCGTGTGTTGAACGAAAGTCACCACTTTGAATGCACCAACAATTATTTTATGACGAAACACGCCGGTGCTGGAAGAGTCGCGATCAAACGAAAGCGGATCGACGAAATTAAATTAAACAATGTAAAAAAAAAATTATAATTTTCAAATGCAAAAGGCTACGTTTCGGGATAAACGGATTTTTATTTAATCTCGTGGATAAAGAAAATGAATGAGCAAAGATGGAAATCGTTTTGTCCGTCAACGAACGATGGCAGTTTCGTTCTTACATTCATTCGTTTCGTTCTTACGTTCATTCGTTTCGTTTCGGGGCATCTCGTTGTCTCCGTGCGAACGAGCCTAGTGACCTCTGGCAATCGAGTGTGTATTCCTTGAGCGAGTTTGGAAACCAGCGACAGCGGAGTTCAGGAAACTCCCAACGCAGAGGCTCTTCGGGCTCGAGGGTAGGGATTTAATGACGTAGAAAAATGGAAAAAATAAACGGAAACGTTCTCGCCAGCCGGTCCGGTCTTACGCGTCGTTGTGCCTCTCCGCAATTTTCACTTCCGTCGTTTATCGACCGTGCGTCGAGGAGTAAAAGTGTGAAAAAAAAACAAAAAGTTTCTCACCGGAAGAGTTGAAACGGTGCAAAAGTAAAAAGGGGTTCGAATAGCTGAGGCTGTTTCGGGCGTGTTAAAGCTTTTTGTTATATCTCAAGTCTCTGGGATGTGTATTTCAGAGAGAGGGAAAGATAGCGGATACTTACGAACGGAGCCTCATCAGCCACATTGAATCGGCGCGCATTGTTTTTGCGTCATCGTCCCGAAAGCCTGATCACCACCATTTGGAGAAACGCGAGAATGATCGCCAATCGTGTACTTGACGAACGGACGAAAACTGACGACGAGCGAGAGACGACGCACGAGAAATGCCCTTTGCTGAGAAAATTGTGTTTCAAGGGATGCGAGACGATTCTTCGAATCGCGAAAACATTGAAACCCTTTTTACGTACCAATCATTGTGCTTCGTATTTTTTTTTCGTTTTTCTTTTATTCTAACGGACACGCGCGCACACCCGCGCACACACAAGAAATTTAGTTTTTGTCTACCGAAGAGAGAGCCGAGGAGCCAGGAAGGCTCTGGTCTCGTAGACGAAGGCGACTCACCTCGTACTCCTCCGCGCTCCATCGGTGGCACGGCCTGAGCTATTTCCAGCATCGATCCGTTCGCGGGGAATGCTGCGCGCACACCCCACCGCCCCCGTACCGAGGGACAGAGAGATATCCATATATATATGGATATTAGGGCGATTTTTTTTTTTCGACTATTTTTTTGTTAAGTCCCCACGCGAAATTTTGTTGGATATGTCGAAAGAGAAATTTCCTGAAAGTTACAGCCCTTAATATTAATTCTAGGTACTTTCCCAAAGCGTGAGAAAATTTTCCATCTAAAATACACGTAAATCGAGTTTTCTTTTTTTTTTTTTCAAATTTCTATAACTCAGCCGCATTTTATGCTATCATATTGTTCTTGGTTTCGATTTACTCGGAATAAAACAGTCTAAAAAAGTGCCTTCTGCGACGAAAGTGTAAATTGTACTGGTGAGTTGGTACGGGTCACTGAAATTGATTTTTACCCAAAATTCTCGTTTCTTTGCTGTTATCTCCGAAACAATTAACTTTACGAAAAAAATGTTAACGAAAAATTTGTTGGAAATTTAATTTCCTACAAAAAAGGTCCTCTTGACCCAATTGCTTAGATTAATATTTCTTGAGATATTAAACTTTTTTTTATTTTTTATTTTTTTAATTATCTAATATTTCATATTTTATAAATTTTATACTACTCATAAGGTAAAGTTCGATATCTCAAGAAATATTAATCTTAGCAATTGGGTCGATAGGACCTTCTTTGTAGGAAATTAAATTTCCAACAAATTTTTCATTTACATTTTTTCCGTAAAGTTAATTGTTTCGGAGATGACAGCAAAAAAACGAGAATTTTGGGTAAAAATCAACTTCAATGACGCGTACCAACTCACCAGTACAATTTACACTTTTGCCGCAAAAGGCACTTTTTTAGATTGTTTTATTCCGAGTAAATCGAAACCAAGAACAATATGATAGCATAAAATGCGGCTGAGTTATAGCAATTTGAAAAAAAAAATTCGATTTGCGTGTATTTTAGATAGAAAATCTTCTCACGCTTTGGGAAAGTACTTAGAATTAATATTAAGGGCTGTAACTTTCAGGGAATTTCTTTTTCGTTATATCGAACAAAATTTCGGTTGGGGATTGAAAAAAATAGTAAAAAAAAATCACCCTAATTTATATATATACAGACAAAAAACGAGGGTCGCGAAGGTAAACGTTGACTCTCGAAAAATCCGCCCCCTTCTTCCCGACATGACTATAAAAATGCCCTTTCTCTCGTTTCCTCATCCTCTTTCTGTATTCGTCCATTATGCTTGCACCGGACGGTTATTCTAGCTCTTCGCGCCCTCGCATTCTCGCAAAACGAACAAAAACGTGAACCCGTCGAATTTGGTTTAATCAGACAGTTTTAGAAATGCTGCGAGTGATATAACTTGAAAAAACTTCGCTAAAGAAAAAAAAAACCTAGCTCAACGAACGAAGCGTCGTGTTTTAAAGCGTGAACGATATGGTCAAAGAGAATAAGCACAGAGTTTGAATCCGTGGAATAAAGATAGAAAAATTGACTTCCAATTTCCTTTATTATTTTAAGTTGTTATCTTCGGCATTTTTTGGGTGATCGGATTGTCTTGTCGGAATGAAGATTTATTTGTTCGAGAATTTATGCCCCATTTAAAGACGGCAATTCTTTTTTCTACTACACCGTCGCTCGAAACTCATATTTATGTGTACGAATGGGAATTTAAAAAAATTCAAAGTCCGTAACAAAAGTTGTACCGAACACGCGTGAATGGAATGCCGACGCATGCGTACCCGAACCTTCGTCAACAATAAAGTTGCGCTAAACAAATAGATCACAAGCTCGAACGTTTCCATGACGCAATCGTTGATCATCGAGTGATAACAATGATAATAGGAATAGAAAATCCGGGAAAGAAACAACGACGCTGATGAACGGAAGGGCGAGCAGCGGGACGTTTCTTTTTTTTTTGGGTAATCGATTACCGATTAATCGAATTGTACGACAATCGATCATCGAGCGTGTTAGATAACGAAAACGGTCGACTGTTCGGCATCTTCGTTATCCGTAATAACTGTTCGAGGAGGAGGAGGTGGTGAGCAGATGGTGTGTAGTGTGGTGGAACAGCAGCAGCCAGCAGCAGCAGCACCGTCAGGGTGTGTTCACTTCCATACGAAAACCACGGCTCTATTATTAGTTCCCGTGAATTCAGAGTACAATGAGTGCGCCACTATCGACGCACAGCTAGCGCGACCTACATAGTAGGAGCGAAAGGTAGAACTGGATCTTGGCAAGCTTTTTACCCGTTACCGACTTACTCAAAAGGGGACCTTCCCGACTTGTCATCACCGATTTCGCTCTAATTTATAGGGTATGTTGGGGTTGACGAGGAGAGAAAGTGACCCAAGTGGGAGGGCCAGATGGGCAATATTTAAAAAAATAAAAATTTTGCAAATTTATTAATACATAAGAAGTTTTTGTAGAACAACTTTCAATCACCGGTTGGCGCAGCCGCAAGAGCTCGAGTTCATAGTTTGAGGGTCGTGGGTTTGTTTCGCCCCCATGTGGAGACTATTTTTTTCTAATCTTCTTTTTAAATTTTACGTTACTTGCACCACAAATATATTCAAATAATGCATAATGTATTTTATTTATTAATATTTATAATTTTTTTATTATTTTCAAAGAATTCGAATTTCGGCATTTCTCATAACTTTGCATGAATGGATTAGAGCGGTGATACTAGATGTATCACCGCTCTCGAAGACAAGGGTAGGTCTGTTCTCTGACAATTAATTTTGAATTATGAATTAATTTTTCGAACGTTTAAGCATTATACAATGTTTCAACAAACAAAACTTATTTAATAAAAATAATGAACACTGATAAAGCAAAAGCAATATCTTCAATCTCCCACGTCTTGAGGAACAAGGTCTTATTGAGTCGTCGGTGTGGCATCGAAGATCAACAAACTTCTGGCAATGGGACTGGACAGGAGGAAATTTGACAAAATCAATCTCGACGATAGATTCGAATGGGAAGAACAAAACTTTAGCGAGCGCTTTGAAAACATACTTGAGAATGTTGTCGGCGCCTATAATGACTTTTCAATACTACAGCAGCTTCACAATTTCTACCAGTACGTACAATAATTTATATTGTCTCTCGAAAAATTCTCATTCAACGCCCGATAGAAGTAATTTTTGCGTTGTTTTTTTCGTGTTACAGATCAGGAATTACGAGAATCACTCATCAGCGATGTGCATACCCTTGTCTATCGTTTGACAAAACCACGTTTTGATATTTAAATGCTAATGATCAAACATCTGCAAAGGTAATTGAAATAAATAAATAAAAATTCGGTTTATAACGAAATTTCTTCGGCAGAAAAAATTAATAATTAACGAATAAATTCCTCTCAGCGGCGGTATGTTTCGGTCCGATTTTGTTGCGACCCGAGGAAGAGACGGTAGCTTCGATAATGTACATCAAATTTTATAATACAAATGACATTTGATCCACTTAATATAAATGAATGTAAACATATATCTGTATATATACATATATAAATGATTCGCAAATAAAGTATTGGAATAACTTTTTTTTCATTTCTTGAAATATCTGTCTTTGATCTACTATACCGACCGACTTTTTATTTTCATGCCCTCACTCTTCATTCAAATAGCGCGCCGCGGCTGGATGCATATCTTTTTAGTTCCGACAATCTCAGAGTACATAGATAGCGCTACAAACTTTGGCTGCGCTTTTTAACATGGGAGTTTCCACACCCTGAGCACCGTCCACAATTGTCCGAGTGCGTCTGGTCCAAGGCGAATTGAAAGAAAAATAAAATGTCCGTGAGAAGCGACGGAAAAAGTGTTGCTAAAAAATTACCGATTGTAAAGATCCTTGGACTCGTTCAACCGCCGTACTCTCGAGACTCGGATTATTGATGATAATCCTTTGCACCGCGATCCGCCGAAACGATAATCAGTGAGTCGAGACTGTCGTTATTTGATCACCGTTCGAGAATCGAACTTCCGATGCAAGGTTATGTTCCTCGTATTCTCGAAATTCGTAACTGCGAGCAGGAACCCGATGAGATTGGTAATATGGTAGGTATAAAAGTGTTACGATTCGACGCCCGTTCGATTATTATTATTACCGTTATGAAAGAAATAAATAGATTTTTTAAATGACGATTGTTCGCTAATGAACACGTTACCCGTTGCTGTCTGTTATTTTCAGGAGACGAAATATAGCAAAAGGAAGATTTTAGGGTGAATAACGAGCCCAATGGAAGCGCTATCTATGAGCAGTCAGGTTATGGTAACGTTGCGTATGAAACACCGACAAAGATAAACGACCGTTAGTCGATCGACTCCGTTCTCTAACTCGGCTATTCAATTAAAGGATGAAAACGTTGTCGGAGTCGCGCTTAAGGAAGAAGCCGGTGGCAGATTTGGTCACTCTTACATCGAGGATATCTGTTCGGGTACATTCGGAAAGGTTTTTCTACCGATCGACAGTCACGAAGTGGATTTCACGGATGAAATGGTGATGAGATAATCAGAGACGCTCTGTACAATCCGTTTCGTATATAACAAACGCGATCGTCTCGCGTCGCACATCCGAAATCCTGATTTGAAACATTTTTTAAAAAAAACAATAGACGAACAAACGAGAGCGAGATATTTTCGAGACGTAAAAATTCCGCTTGCAGGTCAAACTGGAACTAGAGAGTCAATCGGGCGAACAACATATCTGGGCTGCTCAATTAGCGACCGCTACCTTGTGCGAACAAGACGACTGTGGGATACACAGGAATCCACCGGCGCTGATAGATCCCGGCAAATTGCAAAAATCCGCGGATCGCGACGAGGAGGAGGAGACGGAGGTGACGAAACGAGTCGAGAAGGAAGATCACTGCGATGGGGAGGAGGAGAGGGATAAGAGGGACGATTCTCCCGGTATATCAAAGTTCTACAAGATCCAATGTTCGATCTGTAAAAAGTGGTTTCTGAACAACGACTCGATGATAACACATCTGAGAAGTCACTGCGGCGGTAACGTTGCAAGTGGCGATCACTGTCACGTATGCCAACAGAGCTTTCAGGATAATTCGTCACTTCACGCTCACATGCTCACTCACGTTGGCATGAATCCCGTCGAGTGCAACGTTTGCCAGAAGAGATTCGCCTACAAATGGTGCTTGAGAAATCACGTACAGACTCACGTGGCATCCTCGAAGCCGTTTGAAAATTGTTGCACGACGGGAGGTGAGAGTAGCGCTGTTGCTCACGGTGGTGATCCTTCTAGCGTTGGAATTCCCATCATTGGTGGTTACAGCTTCGACAATATCACCGATCAAACGAGAAAATTGTACAGCGATCGTACGAATCTCGTTGATGATCGACGAAAGGACGTTACGAGCGGTAACAAGCTTGACGGCGACGCGAGAGGCGGATTGCGATGCGACATGTGCAAAATGCGATTTAAAGATCGAGAAACTCTGAATCGGCACACGCTCGTGCACGTGAGCGAGGGACCCTACAAATACGATATATTCTCGGCGACCTTTCGTGACAAACCCGATCCGAATCATCGGACGTCGCCGCAAACAACCGGCGCGAAACAATTCAAATGTACGCTCTGCGAGAGATCGTTTGCCCAGAGAACCGCGTTGAATAATCACATGCTCGCTCACAGCGGTGAGAAACCGCACGCCTGTAATATTTGTGAGAAAACATACAAACGAAAGTCCGAATTGATAAGACACACGATGGTGCATACGGGCGAACGACCTTACGAGTGCAAAGAGTGTCTCATGACTTTTCGCGAAAAAGCTAAATTAAATTCTCATATGCTCGTACATACGGGCGAAAAGCCCCACGAGTGTTATATATGTCACAAAGCTTGCGCGCGAAAATCAGATTTGAACAGTCATATGCTCTCGCACACCGGTGGCCAGTACGATTGTAAAGTTTGCGACAAAATATTTACCCGCAAGTCCGACCTCAACAGGCACACCCTTATACACACCGGTGAAAAGCCATTTGCCTGCGAGCTTTGCGAAATGGCGTTTCGCGAGAGAACACGTTTGAATTCTCACATGCTCGTTCATACCGGCGACAAGAGACACGCTTGTCACATATGTGGAAAAACATTTCGCGAAAAATCGACTCTGAAGAAGCATATGCTCGTACATACGGGTGATCGTCCCTACGAGTGTTTCATATGTAAAAAAAGTTTTACCCAAAAGACAACGCTCAACAGTCACGTTCTCGTTCATACCGGTGAACGTCCTTACGAGTGTGAAACTTGCCCAAAATCGTTCAGAGAAAGATCGTCGTTGAGAAAACATTCTTTATTTCATACGTCAGATCGCCCGCACGAGTGTAACGTATGTTTCAAAAAATTTACTCACAAAGCTGCTCTCGGTTCTCATACGGCCATCGATCATCCCTCATAGCTCGATCGTCTATTAGGATATATCTTGAAATATCTTTCGTATATATATATATATTCCTTCATCTCGTGCCTCTTGAGCAATTTTTTCGTAATCTCTTCGAATTGATTGTTACCTGGCTCCGAAAGAATTTTTTTTTCCATGTACTACTTGAACGGAGTACAGTGTGAATCGTTGGCTTTTGTATTATATCGATTGCTTGATGAATTGGTGTACTTTGCGAGTTAAACATTTTTTTGGCGTCCAGGGACAGACCCCGTGTAGTTTGCAGCACAATTTCGGTAGATTTTCAGGACTGAGGGAAACACTAAAATGAGCAATGTAAATAATCCTATAAAATATGCATATAGTATAGATAACTACAATACGCGAAGTAATGAGAGAATGGTAATAAAATGAATGACAAGATGAGAAGATAGTGCAATCATCCGCCCAGATGCATGATCGCGGTCTTGTTGTAGCCGCGGAGAGTCAAAATCGGTTCACGGGGATGCCATCTACCCGAGAGCACTGTCATTCCTCTGGGTGATGGATATTTCGTAGCTTTACGGCCGGCCCACCACTCGAAGAGAAATGGACTTTCGTTGAAGATAATCAACCTTGGTAAATTCGGACTCCAGCATACACCTGAACGGGAACTCGCGATGATTCGAAGAAAAACGCAAAGAAATTTCGAGCAATCGTATTTTCCAACCTGAAATCGGCCTCTTGAGCAACAAATGATCAACGCTGTCTTCCGCGATGTCCCAAATCCACATCGTGGATGAATAAACCTGATGCCTTACGGCCAAGTAACGACCGCACGAGCTGTATTCGAAAATATCAACGGCGGCAATCGACGGTCCGTCGGCGATCACGTTACCGTTGACTATTGGTATATTTATCGGTCGTTCGTTCACCTCGTCCACTGAAGACGTTGATTGCGCGATGAATGATTTAAAAAAAAAAAAAAAACAACAAAACGCAAAATCATTAATATTTACGATCTATAAATATTTTTGACTAAATAATTTAGCTGTGATAATTACTCGTGTGCTTTTCGCTCTGTCCGGAATTTACATTCGTATCTCTCGCACCAATCGTGCGATCTCTGTAAACTTTGCCGAGATAATCGGTATCCGTTATTACGGGTTCGCAGCGCAACTCCAATATCGGCTTCCATGTCACGTAATTCAGAAGGACGATCTGCGAAAGGATCGTCGAAATTTTTTTTTTACGATAAAAAGAGAAAAAGAATTCGAATCACGTGTTGAATTGCCATATAGCGTCACTGTACCGACCGTCTCGTTGAACGCAGCGATAGACAGAAGTTGGCCGCTCGGGTTCCAAGAAACTTTGTCAATTCCTATGGGTCCATGATGAGTTTCCGGGTTACTTCTTGTACCGTTGACTTTGGCATTGCCGGAAAATTCAGGACTAAAAGCTCCAACGTGACTGTTGCTTATCGTCGAATAAACTAATATTTTCGTTTGTCCACTGATGGAACACCATATGCACAGTAATTCACCGTTCGGCGACCATGATAACCCATCGATTGCGCTCAATTTCTCACACAGCAACTTCTGCAAAAAAATATTGTATCAATGGTGCATCGGTCAAATGTAAATTTTTCTTTTATTGTTTATTGAAATATATATGCAGTTGACGTAAATTATTCTATACCCAGAAAAATATAAGCAACCCGCGGATAACAGGAGCGCGGTGGCTTTAGGAGAACTATTTTCTATCCAAGAATGAATCATCCGAAAATCTAACAACAGTGGTTATTAATACTACGATCATAAAAACGTAATTGATACATATTTCATGATATAATTCAAAATCTGAGGTTTGGCTTATAGCGGCAAAACAACAAGTATACCGACCGAACCGTGATCTCTCCACTCTGTACAGTTTCTTTGCGACGGGCGCTTGAAACGAGTTATACCTACGCTGCCGACGCGCACAGCACTTCGGTCGAGCGGTTGTAGGATCAATTGGAGCATGGAGCCTAGAGTAAAAGAGTCAAATCTCTAATGGGGAACGGCCGAAAAAAGCGACCTCAAAAATTCAGCAAAAAAGGTGTCGTTGCGGTCGCAAGTTGATCCGAGTGAAGTGAGGAAGAAATAAATTGTACGTGGAACCTTGCTGAAGCTAGGCACCTACGGTCAATATACACATGACCCTTCAGTGCATCTAAGTTCAATCACGCGTCACCGTTAATATAACAGTTTTATGAAACTTTTAATTACTGCCAATCTGTAAAAGTAAGAACATAGAATAGCATTATAACGACTTTATCATATACTAACAAAAAGAAATGAAATAGTTTCGTAAAGGTTACAAAAAAAACCGATGTGATTTATATTTAATGAAATTTAAAGTACAATAGGTGAGGAGATTGTGCATTGATTATTCCATGATCAATAAATAACTATAAAGACATCCCAGTTAAAAAATACAGACGATGAGCGTGTAATAAATAATGAGGTAAACATCGGGTTCAGGGGACGCTCCGATTCCTTTCGTAATAGGCCCATCCGACGCGCTTTCGCACGCGAAACAACTTTTTCCTCTGACAAAATTGGGGGACGTTATTTATTAAAAAGTTATTAACAAATAAATTTAATAATTCATACAGCTATTGTCCTTTTTTTTTTTTTTTTAATATTTTTATTCAATGTTTCGGTTACATTTACAGTATGCCAGTTAGGCTTATATTGATCAAACAAGTGTGATGAGATCCTTATAATTCTCGCAGATTTGTCTTGCGACAGTACTGTGTTGTTTATTGTTTTTTAATAACTTGTTTTGTTGGTGCGTTTTATAAAGCTATTTTCCTTATACCAGCCAGTCCCAATCATCTTGTCCTTCACTCATTGTTTATTAAAAAGTTATTAACAAAAGAAGTTTCATAAATCAAACATGAAATACTTACACTAGTGTACGGTGAACAGTACACGTATGAGCAGGTTCGTTGCGCCCCCCGTGCAACCCCCACACACCAGCCCAAAAACAACCCAAAAACAAACCGAGAACAATCGAAAACAACTCAAAAACAAAACAAATAAACCAAAAACAACCCAAAAACAATCCAAACAACCCGTAAGTATAGTAAATAGCACATATATCCCTTGTTTATAGGTATGCTGCTCATCACACGAATACAAATATATATGAGTAAATGAGGGTGGAAGGTGAGGTGTCGGTGGGTCGCGTAGGGGGGAAGGGGTTGTTTAATTTGTTGTTTGTTATTTTTGGTTTGTTTTTTGTTTGTTTTTTGTTTGTTTTTTGTTTGTTTTTTGTTTGTTTTTTGTTTGTTTTTTGTTTGTTTTTTGTTTGTTTTTTGTTTGTTTTTTGTTTGTTTTTTGTTTGTTTTTTGTTTGTTTTTTGTTTGTTTTTTGTTTGTTTTTGGTTTGTTTTTGGGTTGTTTTTGGTTTGTTTGTGGTTTCTTTTGGTTTGTTTTTGGTTTGTTTTTGGGCTGATGTGTAGGGGGTGCACGGGGGGCGCAGCGAACCATACACTAGTATAAGTATTTCATTTTTGATTTATGAAACTTCTTTTGTTAATAACTTTTTAATAAACAATGAGCGACGGATAAAACTTTTTGTATGTACTCAGGGGGTATTCTTAACAACACATGCGAAGGACAAGATGATTGGGACTGGCTGGTATAAGGAAAATAGCTGTATGAATTATTAACTTTATTTGTTAATAACTTTTTAATGAATAACGTCCCCCAGTTTTGTCAGAGGAAAAAGTTGTTTCGCGTGCGAAAGCGCGTCGGATGAGCCTATTACGAAAGGAATCGGAGGGGGGTCGCCTAAACCCAATGTTTACCTCATTATTTATTACACGCTCATCGTCTGTTTCTTTTTTAACTGGGATGTCTTTATAGTTATTTATTGATCCTGGAACAATCAATGCACAATCTCCTCACCTATTGTACTTTAAATTTCGTTAAATATAAATCACATTGGTTTTTTTTTGTAACCTTTACGAAACTATTTCATTTCTTTTTGTTAGTATATTATAAAGTCGATATGATGCTATTCTATGTTCTTACTTTTATAGATTGGCAGTAGTTAAAAGTTTTATAATACTGTTATATTAACGATGACGCGTGATTACACTCAATTACACCGAAGGGTCATGTGTATATTGACCGTAGGTGCCTAGCTTCAGCAAGGTTCCACGTACAGTTTATTTCTTGCTCACTTCACATCGTCATACTTTGCGACCGTAACGACACCTTTTTTGCTGAATTTTTAATGCCGCTTCAGAGTACGAAGATTGGACTCCTTTACTCTAGGCTCCATGGGTTGGAGGATCAATTGGAGGTTGGAGTTCGTGTTACTTTTCTGAGTTGGTATCGAATCGGTTTACACCAGTTTACACGCATGGCGGTCTCGATTGGAATTTTCGAGGTTAAACTTTACCATTTCTCCATTAAATTGTCGATATTTATGAAGAATATCGTTAATTGATCAATCAAAGTTACAGTAGAAAGACAATCCAGCGATTTTTGACCGATGGACGAAAAGAGTTACATATGTTGCGCGTGTAATCGTGTCCCAAATTCGGCCGATTGGGGTAAAAACGGTCTCGTTTGTTACGGGGCTTGTAACGCCGTTGCCATATACGATCCTGCATATTGTAATATCGGTCTTGTTTTGCAAACTCTTCACGGACACACGGAGCGTGTTAACGTTGTACGATGGATAAGAAGGAACGATTGGAAAGCCGAAACGGAATTGTTATCCGCGTCGAGTGACGGTACCGCAATTGTTTGGACCCTCGAAGGAAAATCTTACAATCCCACGGCCATTCTCAAAGATGGCAATCCTCTAATTATTGCAGATGGTATTTATTCACGAGGATTCTCGCAATCTTCTGATTTTATTGAATTGTTATTGTTTACGGGAAGCACAGAGGGAACGTTTGCCCTGTGGCGCAGGGATGCAACTAAAAGTATCACCAAGATTCAGAGTTTATCATTTGGACGGAGAATTCCAACGGAGGCTAGGTTTTCTTTTTTACCACAATCCGACACGCCTCTCGTTGCTCTTGCGTTCGACGACTGTAGTATATGCATCTATTGCCGAGACATCTCCCTGGACGGAACTGTACAATTTGTTCGAGCTCAGACGCTCCAGAATCACGAAGATTGGATAAGGTGCATGGATTTCACGCACGATGCCAGGGACAACTGTTACTTGGCGACTGGTTCCCAAGATTGTTCGATACGTTTATGGAAAATTTATCTGGACGAGGAAAACGACGAAATTGAGACGAAAAACGAGACTCAGAGAAGAATCAAGAGATTCACATTGGGAACGTCGAGATACGCCGTTACCCTAGAATCTATACTCAGTGGTCACGAACATTGGGTCTACGGAGTTCACTGGCATCCGCCTGTATTCTCCAAAAATGAAAAACAGTTTGGGCCGCCGGCTCTTCTCTCGTGTGCCATGGACAAATCAATGATAATATGGGAAGCTGATTTGCAGGACGGAGGAGTTTGGCGCGAGGCTGTTCGCGTTGGAGAGGTCGGCGGTAATTCTCTCGGTTTTTATGGATGCAAATACGCTCCTGACGGGCTCGGAATAATGTCTCACAGTTATCAGGGCTCCTTTCATTTCTGGAAATACGACGAGAGCAACGGAGACTGGACGCCTAGAACCGGTCCAACGGGACATTTTTCCGGCGTCGTTGATCTGTGTTGGGATCCAAAGGGCAGGTGAGAATTTCAAATAGAATCTTATCTTCGTACAAGCTTCTCCCCCCCCTGGTATTTTCAATCTGAGCGATTTTTATTCGATAGATTTCTGATAACCGCGAGTACCGATCAAACGACAAGGATTCACGCACCCTGGAAGACCGAATTGGGCGAGGTTTGGCACGAGATAGGACGTCCTCAGGTTCACGGTTACGATCTAAGCTGCCTCGCGATGCTGGGATCTTACACGTTTGTCTCCGGTGCTGAGGAAAAAGTCGTACGGGTATTTACGGCACCTATGACTTTTCAGAAATATCTCTCTAAGGTCGCGTGTACCAACGACTGGGAAGGAAAATTAACGGAAGAAGCCTCGGTTCCGGCTCTCGGTCTCACGAACAAAGCGATATTCGACGAACAATTTGGCAATGAGGACCGTACCAGGGATCTTGATTACGATCGACCACCTACGGAAGAAGAATTGATAAGACACACGCTCTGGCCTGAATCACAAAAGCTCTACGGTCACGGTTACGAGATATTTTCAATAGCGAGTAGACGCGACGCAAGTCGCTTCGCTACCGCGTGTAAATCGGCAACGGCCGATCACTCCGCTATAATTATTTGGTGTACGAAAACTTGGTCTCAGATACAAAAAATATCTTCTCACCGTTTGACCGTAACACAAATGGCTTTTTCACCGGACGACTCGTATCTCGTCTCGGTATCGCGGGACAGACGATGGACCTTGCATCGTTGCGATGAAAGAGGGGACTACGTAATCATAGCGGCAAGTTCAAAAACAAACGCTCTTCACTCTCGAATAATTTGGTGTTGCGCGTGGACTCACGACTCAAAATACTTTGCTACCGGTTCACGAGACGGTAAAGTCGGTTTTTGGAGCGTCAATCCGGAAGACCTTGACAGCGGACAATCGACCGCGAGCTTGGAAATAAAAGATTCATCGATAACGGCTCTTGCGTTTGCCCCTTGTCCTTATTCTCCCGATTCTTATATACTCGCTATTGGTTTCGACAGCGGTGAAATAGACGTCCGGAAGATCGTACTTGGCGGTAATCAAGTCGAATGGCGAAGTTACGCACAGTACAATTCATCCAACGCTCATCACTCGACAGTGAAAAGACTCGCCTTTCGACCAAACGACTATTCCGAATTCAAAGGATCTAAAATTGCCCAATTGGCTAGTTGCGGCATGGATAATACGTTGAAAATTCATAATCTTTGTATCACAGATCTTGAATCATTGTAAATTTTGTAACTTGAACCTTATAAATAATTTCTCTATATTCTATGTGTACGTTTTAATGTATTTCAGATTCTTCCTCTATAGGACGGGATTTCTGATATTAATCATCGTTATATTGAAGCTTATATAAAGCCTGGCAAGTCCTCAAACGTCTTCTAATTTTGTTATCTTTCAATTTTTTTTCAATATAGAATTCTAATTATTCTGATGACGAATTTGATAAACAACTAGATAATTTCCTTTACATCTTTGAATTATTTTTAACAGCAAATTTCTTCAAATTTTCATTCAACAATATATTTTATATCGCACAATACTTTTAATCGGTTACTGGATTATTCTACTGTAATAAATGTTGAGAATCTACGTACCCTACTTATTTTCCATCCTTCCGTCTTGTAAATCTCAATACTGTCAACTCCATTGTCGGTTGTTATCACAGCCAGACTCTTTCCATTCGGATCAAACGCCACATTGCTATTCGTCAGAGATTTCAAGTTTTTAATATGAATAACGCTTTGATTATGCAGAGACCATACAGATATTTGAATCTGAAAATATTTGCGTTGATAAGCACAGTTATAACATTTTCGCACCATCAACGTGATCTCGAATATTCTTACATTGAATTCTGCTATTGAAATAACATGAGTACCATCCGGAGACCACATTACTCTGTCCATTCCGGCGCTGCCTTCCACCAATTTGCATCTCCATTCTGGATAGTATATCGAGTATACTTGAACGGTAGCTTTTTTAATGCTCGCACACAGTATGTATTGACCGTTGGGTGACCATTCAATATGCTGTAATAATAATTCACTATATTACTGGCAATGAGAAAACTGTATTTCGAGCATTACTGCGATTGGGTCAAAGTTAACCTCGATTATGTCGTTAAATTCGTACGAATGTGAAGTAACGAGCGTTCCAATTTTCTTAACTATTAAATTAGATTGATATGCTATCACAAAGAATTCACCGCATGGCGAAAATTCACAAAGATTATTATTGGCTCGAAATATTTTACTCTCCGCGTTATCTGACGTTTCCATGATAATATGTTGTTGTCGGTTTTCGTTCAGTCGTTTGAATATCGAGTACAATCGAGTACCAAACCATGATAGAATGGCGCCGCACACACTGGACAGTGGCGGTTTCATCGGCACAAAATGGAAGTTCGACGTCTTCTCAACTTATATTACTGGCAATGAGAAAACTGTATTTCGAGCATTACTGTGATTGGGTCAAAGTTAACCTCGATTATGTCGGTAAATTCGTACGAATGTGAAGTAACGAGCGTTCCAATTTTCTTAACTATTAAATTAGATTGATATGCTATCACAAAGAATTCACCGCATGGCGAAAATTCACAAAGATTATTATTGGCTCGAAATATTTTACTCTCCGCGTTATCTGACGTTTCCATGATAATATTTTGTCGTCTGTTTCCGTTCAGTCGTTTGAATATCGAGTACAATCGAGTACCAAACCATGATACAATGGCGCCGCACACACTTGACAGTGGCGGTTTCATCGGCACAAAATGCAAGTTCGACGTCTTCTCAACTTCGACATTTTCAATAAAACTGATGCGAACGGCACAAAATCCTACATAATTCCATTTATATACGAATAGATTTGGTATACGTTAATTCATTCTTCGACTATTCATTTTATTAGGTACTGAAACCATATTCGGATATCGGAACGTCAGAAGAATCTTCGGGTGTAACACCAGATGTTGCAATGATTACGTCAATTTCCACAGAGTTTGGTAGAGAAAAATCAAGATATGACGAATGTAATTTTTCATATTTTTAAGCTTTTACAGAACCACCGATATCGCAAGCCAACCAATTTTCAATGGATGGGGAACACCCACACTCTTCTAGCAATTTGTCAAACCATTGTCAATAATTCAACCGAATCGGTGTAGTTGTAATTTTTTATTTCATGTCCCTCGTACGAAGATAAGAAAAATTTGCGTAAAGATTATTATATTCAACAACTTTACTGAAAAGCAATCACCGATTGCTAAAGGGAACCTGATAAGCACACTAAATATCGTGTCTTTTCGCGCTGAGGGTAATGTCGATAATGCCGAGTTACACACCAGATCGACGGTTCAATCATTGCGAAGTACGAATTACAGCGCGCTGCCGGTATAGATTTAATATCGAAAAATGTTTAGATTCAAGTACTTGGCATATCATTTATCCGATAAGAAACGCGTTTCAATGAAAATGATTCACGAGAATAAGATTCTCGAACTCGATCGGACACAGCGACTTAGTTTTACTTATCTTACAATTATTGCTTTTTTGCGTTAACTGAGTACACTAAAGAAACTAAAGAAAAGAAAAAAAAAACCGAATTCATACAGTTAATACGACACACACACGCGTGCCCAAGATCGTCCGTCTTTTACGATTTTAACTCTGAGAAATCTCGATTGGCTTGTGATTAGCAAAAAATACAATAATTCTATTTTTATTCTATTTTTATACTATTTGCACAAGACAGGACGTGTAGATTTGTACCCCTCGAGCATGTACATTTGTACAGAACCATCGAACAAGAGATGCGCGTCTCGCAGGCACTACAGCTTAAAATGTTCTATTTACAACCATTACTTTTCTTCGTCTCTCTTTGTGTGTTTATTTGTTTTCTATCAACTGCCTAAGAGCTCGGGATCGATATCCATCAAGTCAAAAAAAAAAATCGCCTGGAAGGAAGATCATTCCTACCGATATAAACTATTTTTTTTCTTAGATACTATTATCAAATAACTTCTGCTGTGAAACTTGGTATGTCGCGATGTGCATTTTTTCGTTTTGACGTGACTCACGAAGACGCGTCAATGAAATGGAGGATATTTTCCTCTACGTGCAGTATTCACTTGAAGCATCTTCCGTTGGGAATAAATAATATTAAAAAAGTGATATTAAATGTCGTACGTATACTAATCTAGTGTAATACAAGACCAACTTAAATCAATGGTTCACATATTTTACGGCGAATAGAATTTCTACGAGTCTTCGAATCCCATTTTCCTCAGTTCACAATAGATTCATAACGCCAGTTCTAAATTGTCCCTCTATATTATTTTCCATCGTTCTATATTGCATAACCCGCGCCACGATGCGAAAGAAAACAATGCCGTAAATTCGCTCGAAAAAATGAATTTCGATTTTCTGATATCGCCAAATGTTTATCGAAATCCTTTGCTACTACACAATCAATGGCCGTATAGTCGATGAGTCTATACAGATATAACATGTATACGCAATTAAACCTAAAAAAAATCTTACATCTATATATAAATATATATGTCTTGTCGTTTATTCTTTATATGTACTTTATGCTATGTATGTGTATATATATATATATATATATATATATTCTAAATATATAAATCGCATTATCCAGTAGAGGAAAAAAAATGTTCTGCGATGATTATTTCGGATATGAATAGAGGAAGAAACGTATACTATGCCGTTTCGTCATGAATATTCTGGAATTTAATCTTTCCTCGTGTCTCGATTTTGAAATAATTCGCGCGATTTCCTCGAACTGTGGTATTATTTTATTCATCTTTACTTCTTTCTTTGCTTAATCCTAGATTTCACATTCGACCGTTCAGGAACGATACGATATTTCGCCTGGACGAAATTTGATTACGCAATAAGACTCTTACACACATAGTTCTATTTACAAGAAAGAAAAAAGAATGTTAGAAAAGGCTTTTTTTTAACAAATTTTCGTAATCGTGTGACGATTGAAATTTCATTGAATCAGTCGGGAATAGCAGGCAAACATATGAGTACTCGATGTAAAAATAAAAGTAATGATGAACCGTCGTCGGATTCATTAACACTTGGGGGGAAAAAAAAATCTCAACCGGTAATTCCTTATCAAATTGTCAAATACCTTAAAAATTTCTATAGCTGACGTTCAAGTCCAAAGTAATTTCGCTTAAAAATGCGACAGTTTCGAGAAGAAAACTCGCACGAGAAGCGTAACTATCTTATTATGGTAATGAAATTATATTCGATTACGAAGCAGTGATCAGCATCGTGCGAATGAAAAATCATCAAGAATCATTTCAGCACAAAATAATAAAAATAATATACGTATTTATTTTGTTACAAACGTAGATATATCCACAAAAGACGAAAAGTATCTTAAATTATTTTTCATTCGAATAATGCCAATCGTGGTTCGCAAGAACAACAAATGTTTCTCGGAAGGATCGATGCACGATGTTTAATTGTATTACTGAAAATCATCTCAATCGACCTTCCCTGTTTACTCAGTCTCTCAATTCGTTGCGGAATTAATTTTTTTTTTATGCCTCCTTATCGAATTGCATTGAAAGATAAACAAATATAACGAAAATGTTTTGCACGACTCCGTGTCAACGACACGTTGATGGAACGTGTATCTCTCGATCAGATTGGGAAACTCGGCGTCTCGATCTTCCTGATTTACTATCTCTTATATCTGCTTAATAATAATAATATTTTGCTATTAACTATCAACATGGATTAATTTTTTTTCTGGTAAAAATTGTATCTCGATGATTTAATTTGATGTTTCGCGATTATTTATTACCGTGCTCGTCTGTTATTTCGCTGTTTGACCAACTCCAACCGATGATTTCGTAATTCTTTGTGACGTTTCCGCGTTTTCGTTATTCGCCGGTGGATCGACGTCCATCTGAAAAACACCAGACAACGTACGTAAATCTCGCGCTGTAAATATTTTCTTTGTCGAACGAGTACGGCCGTATTTTCGTAAAAAAAACAATGTCATTACCTTTTCCTCTTTCTCATCGTCGACTAGAATTGGACCGTTCTCAGCCTCGTATTCTTTGAGAACGGCGTCAAGGTTGTATCTTCTTCGATAATTGACGAAAAACGATCGTAGGTGAGCCTCGGTTTTCGTACCGATCACGTCGGCAATCGCGGAAAAATCTTTACCGTACTTCCTTACACCCTGCACGGCCAGAAGAAGCTCGTCATTTGTCCAACGTGCGTTTATGCGACTGGAAACCTCGGGAGGGCGCAAATCGTCAATGCCGTCGATAGTTTTTCGCTTCAGTGCACTCACTTGTTGCTTATTGGACTGTATCTTTTTTTAATAAACAAAGCAAATGAATCGGTAAGAAATTTTCTTTGACATGCGTACTTAATAACGATAAATAAATGGAAGCTGGTATTCTACACTATTAAATTTCACGAGACTCGACATTAACGTCTCAATGAGCAACTATAAACACAGAAAAATATCTACAAAGCATATAAAAATGTATCCACACGATTGATCAAACTTCGTTGTTTAGTTCATCCTATTTTGTTTATTCTTCTCGATGCTGTTTCTACATGTAATTTTGTTGGATAACGTACTTGTCGCTTGAGGCTAACAATTTCGGTGTCGATAGCTTGAAGACTGTTGTTCGCCTGGCTCGGTTGGCCAGCCAACGCTGCCAGATCGTCGTGATTTACAACCAGTCCACGGGGAGGTTTTCGTTTGTTCGAACGACCCGGCATGGAGCTCAGTGGTCTAGCGACACCTGTTCGCCTAAACCATCGGAGACACGTTTTGTAATATTCTGGCGTTGTTTTTTTTTTTCTTTCTCTTCCCACTGTCTCTGGCGTTGGTGTAAAACGTGTCACACGCGAGAAATAAATTTGATCTCGGGAATGTTCGTACAGAAT
Source organism: Oxytorus armatus (assembly GCA_958009045.1). Taxonomy (NCBI): domain Eukaryota; kingdom Metazoa; phylum Arthropoda; class Insecta; order Hymenoptera; family Ichneumonidae; genus Oxytorus; species Oxytorus armatus. The sequence continues at coordinate 27,708,855 of OY253748.1, forward strand.
TTAATCATTGCTATGTAAAAATGAATTTGTACATAACGCCGTGATAAACTCCAGAACAACGGAATATCCAGCCTCTTCTGTTTCGAATTCCCATGGGCCTCGTAGTCAAAATCGATATATAATTTTTTCGCCTATACGATCAATTCAGGGATCCCATGGGAATTTCGAATGGAAGAGTAGGGATTTTTTCTTTCAGAGGTTGTCTGTATGAACATCCTCGTCCAACACCAGATTCCAAACGTTATTCGGTTTCATCGAGACAACGAATGACAGAAATGAAGAGAAAGAAAGAGAGAGAGAGAGAGACGGAGACAGAAAAAGTGACAGAAAAGCAAAAGAGCTCCGATCAACGAACACAAAAATCACGTTGATATTTAGTTTATTTTGTCACTTTGAATCCACTGACCTCCAGTGCAGATAGCAGCTATGACACGCGTGTCCCTTGGGTGTCGCACGAACACTATGACAAGCAACGCCGCAGTTGCTACAAGATCCCTACAACACATAATGCCCTTTTGTAGATTAAAAAAAAGAGAGAGAAACGGGATAGACGAACAAACAAATTCGTCAAAACTACGAACCCTCCCCTCCTATGCGTAGATACACTTTTTTTTAAAGAATCAAGAGATCAATTCTCCAAAACTACTTGACCGTCGCGAACTCGAAACATTTTTTTTTCATCAATAGGGCAATGTGATTTAAGGACAATAATGATATTTTATGAGCATACAGTAATTGATACTATTCAAGAAAACAATAACCTAACATAGTGAGTCTTTTGAGAGTAACAAAGTGAGAACAAAAAAATTGATTCGAACGATCAAGTATTTCCTTTAAAATCGAATTTCAATGCAAAAAAAAAAGTTATTCAATGGATGAACGATCTGTCAGGGCGAAACTGTGTGTCGGTGTGCGTGATTAAAAAATACGAGATAAATAGCGTAAATACGTGGTCAAGCAGTCTAGAGCGTTGCGCAGAGAAAGAAAGAGCGAAAGAGAGAGAGAGAGTGAGTGAGACATTGGGGGGCTAAGGTTTAGGCTGAGGTACCTGAACCTGGGGTACGTTTTCCGTATCGGACGAGGCTTTGGCGTCGGTGCCTTGGTTTCCTGGTACAGCTTGGTTTTTTCCACGCCGTATTCCGCGATGGATCGTCCATTTCTGGAACGTTCCACATTCACGTTCATATTAAGCAGTGATGACTAGTCCGCGTCAAGTTACGAATAATTTTTTCGATTTCTCATTCGTACGGCGTGTATACCGAAATAATGACCGTTTTCTTTTTTTTTTTGTTTTCGCACAATTCGTTATCGTCGAATCGACACTTTTGCCGATAATTAAACGTGTGGATACATTTTTTATACATAGAAACGATTCTTTCACGATGCAAATTGTAACAAGATATGTAACATGTAGCGTAAAAGAAAATTCAAAGTAGCGAATTTGCTATCGGCCTAGATGCTCGAAATTTAAATTCTTTCCCAATATATTGCTGGAAAATGACGATTAGAGAGCACTCGTGACTCGCATATGGGCCGATACGGCATGCATCGATTACGGTACGTTATAATACGTAAATAACACGATGCTTTTTTCCTCGATAGCTTACTTTTTCTTCGGACTCGCTATCGGTGTTGGAACCTAATTCACTGCCGTTCTCACTTCCGTTTTCGCCCTCTTTTCCGCCACTCGTCAGTTTTCTCGCTTGTCTGTCCATCAGAGACGTTCGGGTTCTCGTTTTCTTCCAACTGTAGTAATATTTTACGAGACTCGCGATCGATTTGTCCGGCAACTGTATAATAAAATGATCGCAATCATTTTACTTAATTTAATACGTCGTACAATATTCTTGTAATACTAGAAACTATTCCCATTTATAAATATTAATGAATATACTTGTTAATAGTTTTTTTGAACTTATGAACAAAAAAAAAAGAAACTTACCATCTGTCGTATTCTGTGAAAACTTTTGCCATGAAACTGGAATGCTTGCTCGAACAAAACTTTATCCTCAACCGTCCATTCGTCCGGAAATGGAGTAAAATTAGCCAAATCCAGTACAGCTCTCTCCAAATTGTGTTTGTGCCAGAAGAGCATTCCAAGCGCCTGTTCACCATTGTAGCCATACTTCTCCTTTGCCAATATGATATATTCGTCCACTGTAACAATAAAAAAAAATATCTCGTGAAATACGTTAGTTAACCCCAATAACAGATATTTTGAGTTTTAATATCATTGAATTTACATTTCTGATCCGGTATATCTACCGTCGGGGACCACACGAGCAGAGCTCTGTCGGAAAGTTGATCCGGTCGACGCTCTGGAATAACAAACAACAAAATTTAAACATCCCGGACAGTTGCCATTTTGCTTTTGCGACGATGTAGGCGTTGAGTAGTTTGCGAAAAAAAAACTCACCAGTGACGGGAACCAGATCCGGTACAAGAACCTGATAATCGCGACCAACACGAATCTTTTCCGCTGGAACTTTGGAAACATTTGTTCTATGAATTTCGGTACCTGAATGAATAATTGGAAAAAAAAACTCTCTTATTCTCTCGTACGAATAAGAGAAGAGCGAACGATATATTTCAAATGTTAATACTATGAACTAAATCACGACGCACATTAATGAGAAAAGAAAAACCCATAAACGTATATACACGGACTATTGTTTAGAAGTGTATAGAAAATTTTTGTGTAATGAAAAAAAATTGGGGCGCGCGATGTTTGAAGCTGCATTGAAGTTTTTGAAAACGATCGATAAGTCATAATAGCGAATAATTCGTTGATTTATCGGGGAAACTAACGGGTACGCGAGGATAATGAAATTTTGTACATTATTAAGAATAGCGTGATGTTGGAAAAAGTAATACACATAGTGAACAGCGTTTGTAACTCACCACCGTCTTCCTCGCTGGAGGACTCGGTCTGTCCATTGGGGCTGGGACCTCTCGATCTTCGACCGTTTCTTACGTTTTCCGAATTTCTCTCGGCCAAAACCATTCTTTTTCCTGCACCCACGAGCGTCTCGATATGAAGGAAGATTATTTCACGTTTATCCGAAAAAGCGAGAAGTTTGAAATTTCAAAAAAACTATAATACACACAGTCAAACCGCACCTTGTGTAGCGTACGGCCCCAACGCGACTGCGGACTCTCTGATACTACGATGCGATGCCGCTTCGTGCGACCGTAGCGAAAGTATATATAAAGATGGCCGATAGCCTTACGAACTCGCTCATTGGCTGATATTCTAAAGCGCTGCGAAATAAAAATGGCCTGTACAACCAGGTACAATTTTTTTTTTTTTTTTTAAACACGCCTATACCCATCGACGAATTATTATTTTATTTATATTTCATCGCAACAACTCCTTTCGTTGTAATTCAATTTTTTATCACGGTTATACTTGAATCTGTGGGGATGTATGCGATTATTTTAGGGTCCACTTCCCTGCGATATCCTCTGCGTGACCACACACACACACATATATATGGAGTATAGGGACTTTATATATTGTACGTACAAAATTATTATTATTTTTATTAAGTTGCTCCGCGTGAAATCCAACGCAGTTACAGCAAATTCGAATGAGAATCTAGGCTAAAATTGAAAATGTGCATTTCACGACGGGGGGGGTTTGAGGCTACATGCACATCAATCCATCACGTTTGGGCTTTTTTTGTGCCAAATGCCATTCATAAGCGATAAATCCGATATATACTTACGCACATTTATGTTATATCGTTTTATTTTACGAAATAAGCATTAGAGGATTTTTTGGTTTATTTACGATACTTAAATATGGATGTGCTGTAGAAACGAAATGATAATATACAACTACATATAGTACTAGACACGTTTGGCTAATTGGGTAATGGGTCACGTGATCAAACAAATTTTCCGAAGCCTCGAACCTTCGTCAAAAGAAAAACCAAATGCATAAATTAAGTAAACCTTTACGAACTATTTCGTTCTCGGCAAGTCGCTTACATTTTAACGTGATTAAACATTTGGATATGGGCAAATAAAGCTTGTTCTAACATTGCTAGCAGTCACCCGATACATTAGATATTTCGATGACGTCACGATGAACTACGGTCGCGCGAAATTGACTCGAGAATCAGTCGCATTGTATTCGCTGGTAAATTGATAAAACGTTAGAAATATCAAAATTAGAATGATATTAATGAAATTAATTGTTACTTTTGAGTCAACGAAAGTATACGTGTCAAGTAATATTTGTATTTAATAAAAACATCGACGATACGAAATATAACCTCAATCGGCTAGTAGTTTCTCGTTCGTCCGCACGTAACGGGCAAGACGCCTCTGTACGGTAATCGCGCTGATGGACTTTGTCGTGTGTGCCAGAGGGGGAAACATTCGTCATCAATTTTAATGTAAATATTAAATATTATCGATATTCCGGCGACAAAATTATCATCTATGAACAATTGAAAGAATTCATTTCGACAAATCGTCGCACAAGTATCGCTCGACATAACGTATTTTTCTCGCATTTCACAGTTCGGTAATAACCATCAAACAAAAAAAGTACCCTCTTCTGCTACTTTTGCAACTATTATTTTGTTCATCGCTTGTTTTTTTTTCTTCTCTTCCTCTGATGAGTATTATCTCCACAAAGTGGAAAAGTATTTCTCCCCCGTGGACAGTAACGATACAGTACGTTTGGGTGTACGTCGAATTTTCGTACTCGGTGAGATAAACGGAGCATACTATCAATTGGCATGGTTGCTTTCAGTTGAATTTTGTTTTTTTTTTTCTTTCCAAAATATGCTAGTTTATATGTATAGTTGGTTACGAAAACGTGTTTAATCTACAGTTATCACATCTATTTCTTTCTTTGTTAACCACTATCCGTTTAACATAATAAATAGCTAACAATGTTGCCAAATTATTTTGCCAATTAGAATTTATTTGAATGGCTCCTAGATTCAATGTAGCTTACGTACGTCTTCCGTTAATAAACTCCCAGATTTTTTGTCAAGGATTATTCCTTTTGATTGCAAAGGTCGGAACGTTTAGCAATTTCTCTCTTTTTTTCATTTGACTAATTACACACATTTTCCTTCTTACGATAGATGATCGTGTGAGAAATAATAGTTTTGACTCGGACCAACCTGGCCGTAGGCTTCTCATAGAGCACTCGTCGAGTCTAAATATTTAAAATATTCCAAATCTACCTCGTCAACAAAAATGAGGGTTGTGGCGTTGATCAGCGGCGGCAAGGATTCTTGTTTCAACATGATGCAATGTGTAGCCGCGGGTCACGACATAGTGGCCCTGGCTAATTTGTACCCTGTTGGAAAGGGTAAAGAATTCACTGTTCATCTCTTGATCTAGCTTCCTTATATCTTTTTATCACTCCGCAGATATTTCTCATCTACCACCGTAGAGTAGAAACTCTATTTATATTTCATTTTTTATATTTTTCACTAAAACGGTTTGACGATTTTAAAAATCCCTGTTCTTGTCCTTTCTAGACGAGCTGGACTCGTTCATGTACCAAACCGTTGGCCACATGGGTGTCGAGTACATTGGCAAAGCAATGGGTTTGCCCATGTACAGAGAGCCCACTTTTGGTAGATCCAGCATGAGAGAAAAAAATTATTTGCCGACCACGGATGACGAGGTTGAAGATCTCTACAGGCTCCTCTTGAAAGTTAAGGTACATTAAAATGAAAAATGGAATAATCGAAAGTTACGTGTGAAATATTGATTTTTAACTTTTTAATTATTTCGTTCGTGATTATTATTTGTAGGAAAAAGAGAATATAGACGCTGTCGCCTCGGGCGCTATTCTCAGCGATTACCAGCGAATTCGCGTCGAAAATGTGTAATTGATAAATCTACATTAATTTCTGATCGGAAAAAAGAGAGAACCAAATGACAAATAAAAAATTTCGGAATAATTAATTCGAACGATTTATTTTAAAGTTGCAGCAGGCTGGGCCTGGTGTCTCTGGCGTATCTTTGGCGACGTGATCAAGACGAATTGCTCAAGGAAATGATCGAGTGTTCGGTTAACGCTGTTATAATAAAAGTCGCCGCGCAGGGTTTGGAACCAAAGCATTTGGGCAAATCCATTTCCGAAATGCAACATCACCTCGGAATTATAGTGAGTAAAATTGTCATTTTTATAAATGCGCCATCCATCAATTGCCTCTATTCGTGTACAAAATTCCCAGGAGGTGGGCCCTCGAGGGAGCGAGAAAGAGAAACGTTAGCGCGTACCTCATTAATTGGAAATGTTCCAATGTCTTAGAGTCAACCGGGATATATTATATTCGCGGTTGTATCCAAATTTTCGCGCGGTTTATTTTGGGAGATGCCGCTATCAGTGATGTCTTGTTTCAACTAACGAGAAAATGAAAAAGGAAAAACATGTTAACGGCCAAGAAAAACCACGAAACACTTGTATTGCAAATAACGATATTATTTTTGGAAACATCGTCGACGACCGAACGAAATCTATTTGGTGCGCCACTGGGCGTATCAAAAATATCGCGATGTTCATATACTATGGGTAAAGAATAGGAAAAAGTTGTTATTGAAAATTATATCCAAAACACTCGTGACGGTTGAGAATCAACGAAAAATAAGAATCACAACGGCACATATGTGCATATATGTATGTTTTGATAACAAAATGAACATCACTCGAACGTTTCGTAAAAGTTGGAGCGGTGTCAGGGGGTTTATCACGGGTCATTCGTTTTATCTGCAGAGTGACATGTACGGGGTGAACGTGTGCGGAGAGGGAGGGGAATATGAAACTTTTACATTAGACTGCCCGCTGTTCGTTAAAAGCATCATAATGTAAGTGCTACGTATCAAGCAGATTCTACATGTATTTGAGATTGTACAGAAAAAAATGCAAATATATATATATATATATATTTGTAGAATTCGTATACGAGACCGCAAATTGTCTCGATTTTCGTTCACCATACTATCGATCCGTGTTTTTGTTTTTTAAGAGATGAGTACGAGAGCGTGGTATCTAATGACAAGATTGCGCCGGTTGGATATCTCAATTTTAAAAAGATACATTTACAAGACAAGAACGTGAGTCACGCGTAATCCATCTTAAGCCTTCTTTGTTGACGCTGGATTAAGAAGTTGAACCGGTCTATATTACTGTTATTTTCAGAATGGTATAGAGAACTTGCCGCTTCAAGAGAGATTGAAAAGAGTCTCGATAAAGGGTCCTTACGAATACATAGCCGAAATTGTTGGACCGGAACTTCAGGACGGTTGTAATCTGTCGGACGATGATAATGATGACGAGCGCGAGAGCGATAATAAGAGCTTGAAAACATCGAATTCCGGTAAGGAATATTTTTCTATCACGGAATAGCAATCGTCGAGACATTAAAACGAATTAATAATTCGAAATAAACACTTGTCCGCGTTCAAGGTCCTTTCAATCCGCCGAGTCCGATGGAAAAGAAGTACGACGATGAGGATTATCCGGATGTACCGGTATCGAATAAAAACAAAACTGGCTGGTATTGGTTCGGTGGTATATGCGGCAAAAATTCCGATTCAAAGCTCGCTATGGAAGAGGCTCTTGATAAATTAAGCAGTAGGTAAAATTTTCTCAATTATCTACTTTCATTTGCGAATAAAAGATTTATTTGTTACAAAAAAATTTGTAATACCTTTCCCCCGGTCTGTTCGTCAGATTTGGTAAGGAGGGAAAATCTTGAGACATCGAATATCGTCGGCGTAACGTTGTACGTGAAAGACATGTCAAATTACACCTCCATAAATGAGGTGTACGTGACGAGGCTCGGACAGCCAAATCCCCCGGTTCGTGTATGCATTGAGTGCCCTTTGAACGTTCACGTTGTTCTCGATGCGCTTGCTTACAAAGAGATGAAAGTCAGTGGGACTGAAAAAGTACTAAAGCGACACACGATGCATGTACAGAGTATAAGTAACTGGTCGCCGGCTAGCATCGGTCCTTACTCCCAAGCTATTCGAGTGAGTAACCTGCTACGCGCTGTTCAATTATTTAATCTTAATTTTTTGAAATGCGCACAAACTTTGTACCGTTTACGTCATCTTTGGATTTTTTTATTGCACCAGGTCGGTCATATAATCGCCGTTGCCGGTCAAATCCCCTTCGTACCCGGTAACATGCAACTTCTTGATCTAAACATCAAGAGACAATGTCGCTTAACGCTGAGACACATAAATCGTATTGTCAACGCAATGGACTCGAACACACAACTGAGGGATATAGTTCAGGGTATATGTTTCCTTACTCATCCAAGTTACATACCCGAGGCGCGAAAAGAGTGGGAGAAACGTACAAACAACGCTATCGTGGATTACGTCGTAGTGCCGAGATTGCCGCGTGGTGCACAGGTCGAGTGGTGCGTTTGGGCTCATAGAGACAACAATAGGTTCGAGTGTGAGTTGAATCAATTGCACGTTATTTAAATCGTAAATTGTAAATAATTTAATTTCCATTTTGTCCAGACGAAGAAACCGGCAAGTGCGTTGGTAATTTCAAAGTGGCCATAAGAAGAAGATGGAACTACGAGAACGATGTGTCCGCTATCGTATGCTACCTGTCGACCGGTGGGTTAATTAAAATAAAATATCAAACCATGTATTAGTTTCGTTAACCAATTTGGTGTTTTTCTTTTCTGCCGTGCGCTACAAGTAGGCTCGTCAAATTCAACGGGAAACTTGGCGACCGAGACGACGCTCACCTCGGCCGAGCTAACTGCCGCCGAATTGACCGAGGCATTCGAGTACCTTATAGCTAAACTAACCAAGGAATCACGCACCGCCGATCCCACCTGTAGTTTGAGAATTTTTTACAAGGTCGGCAATTCCCCGAGCCCAAGATTTATTCAGGACGTACTGGATGGTTTTTCGTCGCGTAATTTGGTCACAACTATAATACCGACGATGCATCTGCATAATTACAGTACCTTCGTGTCCGTTTGCGGTATACGGCACGAGTAAGAGACCTGAGAGCTCGTTTGATTCTATCGCACAGTGCTCGCACGAACGAAGGAGAGAAAGAGTAACCAACGAATGAAAATTACAAGCGAAAAATAAAAGAAAACCTGAAACAAATAAAAATAGAGGTCTAATGAGATAAGCTATAATGAAACGTGTGCGCTGGTAAAGTACGAAGGGCGGTTAATCGAAATCAAAGAAAAAAAAAGCCCGAATTAAAGGCATAAAAAGCAGCCGAATCGATGGATCAAACGGAGATGTAGATTTTTCGCTTCGGTCGCTGAATGTTGTATCACTCTTCTTTTTTTATATATAGTATTCTGGCTCGCCTTTCAATTAATCGGGTATTGGACTGATCATTTTCGTTCCGATCGCCCTTCGTAATGTAGTTCGGACGATTATTCGGTTTACATCACGAGATTGTCTGTAAGTACAAACTTAATTTTACGACGGATAAAAAAATAACATCAGAAATTCGCGGATTATTCTGTACGTGTAAATTTGTATCTCGTTTCGTAAAAATTTACTCGTACGATGCCTCGTTTGCTTGCTCAAGGTGTCTCGCGCGAGTTTCAAAAATCATACACATCAACGCATTGCGGAATGCTAGTTAAAAATTATTCATCTCAACGAAAACAATGATGATCGAGAAACATACTCGATGATATAACGTTTTCTTAAATAACTTCAGGGCTCGAAATGAAAAATCTCCCATAACGAGAGGAAAGAAAAAGAGACAGGAAAACTTATCGAATTGTTATAAACCATTTTGACAATTTTTTCTTTCGTTTGCATTCTTGTTTTCTCGGAAAACGTAATAACGGATTTGGCTCAGTAGAATGTGTGTGTGTGTTTGTGTGTGTCAGTGAGAGAGTACGCTTTCTAAAACGCGTCGATCGCGATGAATGTGCGTTCGGTGTTGTTGAATTTATAAGAAACAGACAATTAAGTTCAGACGAGTGTTTCATGATCGAGCATGAATATCAAAGTACCTCTTAAACACCGAACGACACGCGCAAACTAAATGTCGCTCTTGCTTCGTCAACGACAACATTTTTATTGTAAAACGCGATTATCGCGTTACTCTTGTCATTCAACAGTCGTAGACGAAAAACAAATCGTACCAGCACTGCTGAACCGTTGTAGCGACGACGAGTTCAGGTGTAATAATTTGTATTTAAATTCGTCGCTGCCCAACGAACTCTAGCGTTTATCAAAGGAAAGGGGAAAAGAAAAAAACATAAAAATACTCTGTTTCATATAAGTGTCTCGAGGGGGATAAGAGATTTATACGTAAAACGAGAAGTCGGGAAATATCGTAAATGATCCGGCAGGGCATGAAAGTGGGAAGATATTAAAGAAGGATGAACAAAAGCAAAACAATAACGTTTTGAGATGTTCAAGTATATTTGAGAGGAATCGTAACTGAAGCTCGAAGCAAACAACCACTGATCCAAGAATTACTGCAAAAGAGAAATGAATAAAAAAAACGGTATATATTTTTAAGAAACGTCTTCATTAATCTCCGAACCCTTTCTCCTTTTTTTTTTTTCACAATCTATTTCTATGTTACAACATTTGCCACAATTTTTTTTAGTATTTCATCTTACCAGACAGATTGAGACCAAGAAATCCTTAACGGAGTAAAAAAAAGACAAAACATATTGAGAATGAGACATGCCGCTTGGCACTTGTACATGATTTGATTAACGCGAACCTCGTCTAGAGTTGTTTAAACTCTTAAACTAACATGAAAAATCATTTCGAGCTTGATTTCGTTTTCTCACTGTTAAAGCGATGCCGTATATGTACAAAAAAGGGGGGGAGGAGAAGAGAACTTGATGATATTCTTGGTTACTGTATAACCACGATCAACGATGACAATACCGAAAAAGCAACGTTACAACCGTGCTAGTCAGATCGGCAAAAGGAAGTAACAATGTTTTTAAAAATTCTCTTTTTCCCCCAGAGAGAACGAAACCCCCGATAATTGAGTTTCTATCAACTGATCGGAAGTGGTGCCAAATTCGAAACGATCCTCGTACTCAACCAATCTTCGAGGAAAAATTTTCCTCACTTTTTTTCATTTCGAACGCACCGTATAAAGTGTTTTAAAAAAATGCCTCACTTTTTGTTACACACCATCATTATGTTCTAAAGACTTTTGATACCAAAGGTTTTACCATGTGATGTCGCAACGGCTGGCAGAAGTCACACAGATAATTTTTCCGGTCGATTGTCAGATCCTTGGTCTCCACACAACCTGTGAAAAATACACGTGTCTCGTGAATGGTGAATGATTCTGTATGGAAAAAATCGTCGAGACATTTAAGTTATTATTATAGAGTATAATTAGTTAAAATTTTATCGTCTTTATTGTTCAAAGATTGCTGTAAAACTTTTGAGAAAAAAAAAATTTCAACTAATTAAAAAACCGTAATGGGAACTTTGAATGTTAAATATTTCCCTCTAAAAGATATACCACACAAAAATTTCACATCCGTAAATTCGATTTGTCTCGATAGTCGTACCTCCTCAATAGACAATCATGGGAAGTCGCAACAATAAATATACACCAACAGATTTGTTGTCCAATGAACTCGAAATATAATGAGGAAAGCAATATGTTTCTCTGGATAAGCAGAAAAAAATACGTTTGCCAATTGTGAAGGTGTTGATAAAATGGTTTTATTGTTAATCGTTTTCAAGTATTCGATAGAAAAAACACGGAGAGCCTATCCCTTCCGATTGATCGAAGCGAAAACGAACATGCGAAAACGTGCGAAAAAAAACGAAGAAACGGATAACACCAAAGATCGAAAAGAGAGAAATGAAAAAGAAACAGGAATGAAGATTAATCATGGCTGTTATCAGTACCTAAGTGCAGATACTTGTCGCATGCGCTGCAATGCACTAGATTCACTTCCAGATCGAGTCGTTGTACAGTATGACATCGACTGCAATGCGGGCAATAACGACCCTTCCGCCACAGCCTTGTTAACGAATACAAATGACAAAGAAGTTAGTGACAAAGAATCACGAATGTAGCACGGTTCGAGTAGTCCCTTTTCACCTTGATCCAATTGCCAAATTTTTACAAACGAAAAAAAAATTATCCAACGAGCAAACGCTCTTTTGTGTTCTTGTTAACCGCGACTTTGACCAATTGTCATTCGATCCAAAAGTTCGATGAAAAATTGTACTACCAGTGAGAATGTTAAAGAGCGTGTGGCTTAAATGGTATTAGCAAAATTCTTGTACACTCGGGGGAGGGATGAGGAAAAGAGAAGAAAAAAAAAAACGGCTTGGGCAAATGTCCCGAGGTTATGATGTGCAATTAAATGGATGATTTGGTGAATGATAAAATCCAAATCGATCTTATTGTAAGTTACAAAAAATGTTCAGCGTATGCCCAGAAAGCCAAAACTTGAGCCATCCGTTACTATAAATATGAATGTAACGCACAATTCGTTTAACGGGGGGGGTGTAAGGTTTTTCACTTTCGAAAAATCAAATTTTTTTTTGTCTTATCTTATTGTTTAACATTTCAAGAATATGTCCTTAAAATTTTAAACCGATCTAAGCAATATTCTTGAAGTTATTGTCTTATTAATCTCCTGGCCTTTAACGTTATACCTCTAACAGCTGCGGGCGGTCGGGCTGGCAGTGCAGCTGTCGAACAGGTATACAGTTTATTCATTGCTATTGTGTATATAGTATATAGTGTATACTATACACTACAATATAAGCAAGTACATCTTTGATGATAGCAACATCCCTTATGGACCTGGCATTGACGATTCAGTGTGAGGTAAGCCGATAAAATTCGCTTATGAACGTTTTATACCAGATTTTTTAGTGTTCAAAACTTTAAAGCGTTTTCCTCGCAACTCACGTTTTCAAAATCGGTGTCCCTCATAACTTGAAAACTACAGCACCGATCCCTTTGAAATTTTGAACACTAATTCTGTACATAATTTACGAGGTAACGCTGGAGAGTTTTTTTCAAATTTGTTAATGATTTTTATTTTACAATAACAAATTAATCGATTTTTTGTCGTAAAAATCGCGTTTTTCCCTTCAAAATGTTCGAAAAAATTGAAAAATTGAAATTTCGAAAAACCCTCCCAGCGTTACCAGGGGAAAACTATTATCTAACAAATGAACTTTTATTTTTTCATTTCAGATGATCCAGCACCAAGTTATGAGGGACACCCCAATTCTACTTTTTTCCGAGACACGTCCGAATAATTGCTGCCATTGCCGTATTTTTTAATATTTCTTCGTGAAAATTTTATATAATATTCTTCGAATGTCATATTTTACTGTACCATTAGTTTTAATAAAGAGATTTTAACTGCGTCGTCACAAAAAAATCACAAAAACATGCCTTTTTTTGTACGAATTAACCTCCCCCCCCCCCTTAAAATCCTGTAACGAGCAGAGACATTGGAGGGAGTTTTGATTTTCTGTATCGCACACGATCAGAAGAATAACGATCGTAAGCCACTCTTGAGAATTAAAAATAAATTTCGCGATCGTCGTATCGCGTACTTACTTCGAACAGGGAACGCAGAGAGTTGATACGTAGACGCGCGTATTCTTGTCGCCTTTCTTGTACTCGTGTTGCCACTGGGCAACGCTGTTTCGATCGGAATTAGCCCCGCCCGCTTCGCGAGAACCACAACTCGCACAAACAGCGCACTCCTGACAATGCCATCTGCCTTGTGGCACTCTTCTCAGACCGACGCAATAAATATGGTATCTGCAATATATATATAATAATTAATAGGAAGTTATTGAAAATATTGTCGTGAAAAATGTCGGATTTTACGGAGACGCCTCTTCTCGTTTGTAGAAAATAATTTTTAGATAATTACCCTCGATCGCACATATCACAGAAGAGCATTTTATCCTCGTCCGCAGGGTCGTGACACTGGGCACATGTTTTACAATCCGTGCATTGCCAAGCGTAGGCCTGGATGTGAGGAACCATATCCAACGTTAAATCTATACACGATGGATGAACTAAAAAAAAAAAATCAAGACAATTACCAACGATTCTCATTTTTTTTCTTGCCAAGAGATTTTTAGGGATTTTTTTAAATTCCTTCTTGAACAAAACGCACCATAGCCATTGCACGTTCCACACTGTATAAGAACTTCGATTCTATTGAATTTGTTTAAATGTTTTAGACACATTTTGCACTTGATTGTTTTTATATCTTCCTTCTGACGCGATAACTCGGCGTCTACGTCGTCCATCGTCGATTGAGAAGCTTCGGTATCTTGAGTACCTTCGCTCGATGATGAACTGTAAAAAAATAAAATTATTTTACGAATAATAATAATTATCATTATTAATATTGTAATCAACCTCGAGTCGTCGGACGATGAATCGCTGTCGCTGTCGCTCTGCGACCCTTCCGATTGGCTATCGAATTTCCTCTCGTTGGGTTTCATCGGTCCGTAGAGCACCGTGTTCAGCGGATAATATCTCAATTCAGCGGGGGTGTACTCGCGATAATAATCGGTGTATTGTCCCGGTATTAGCGCGACCGGATAGTGACTGATTCCGCTCTCTTCCTCGACTTTCTGTTGTTTTTTCGGCACGTGAATCGTAAAAGTTTGCAAATCGAGACTACACTTGCGCGATTCTCGTCGTGCTTTGTTGAGACCGACGTTCCACGAGAGTGCCGATTGCACCGCCATTTCAGCGAGATCAATGCGATTTCTTTCGGCATTAGCAGCTGCCGTTAACTCCTTTTGCTTTTTGGAATGTTCCTTCATTTGTTTTTCGCGTATATACTTGCGATACTCCTCGTACTGTTCCGGGAAATCGCTGCACATGACGTCGAGAACTTCGGAGCTCGAAACGGCAGTGAGACCTGTAAGAAAATTATCCATTGTACCTAGTTAGTTTACATATGTAAACAAAACATTGGAACTTACCCATATCGCACATCGCTTCGCTAACAAGACCATTTTCTCGCAGAAAATTTCTCTCTTCCATATCCACCATGCGCCTCTTGAGATCCGGATATTTCCTCTTGAACGATTTAACACCGAGATAATGAGATATTTGTTCCTGTATCATAAACGTTTCGCCCTTTCTCATGGGATCCAATGGCCAATCATACTCGGCGATTTTGTCAACGGTGAACGGTCCCTCGTCGGGATCAATGCTTATTTCCATTCTACGACTTTTCACTTTGACCTTCTCGGACTCTGTAGTCGCGGTGCTTAATACGCTACCCTGCGATTCCTCATTTACTATTGTCTCAGGGGCTAAAACAAATATTTGAATATTAGCATTCGCAATTGTCAATAATTACAATTATAATTCGAACGACAGCAAAATAATTTTGTTAAAAAAAAATATTTGTGACCTTGCAAACGATTTAAACAATTCCCCACCACGATCAATAGCTTTATTCTATATCCGACGATATGAAGTTATTTTCATGACTAAATTTACATTGACGTTCATCATTGTGATCGAATGTAAAATAATGAAAAAAAAATATACAAATATTTGTTGTGTCGCATTCATGCCGACTTGAGCCACTCACAGTTTCTCTCAAGACTCAAGTGTCTCCGCGAATACACCATGACGAGCTATTATAATAGTTGGAAACTTTGAGACCTTAGGAGACGTCGGAAAAGTATCTATTTTTAGATAACTCGGTTGGGGTACGTAGCCGCTATATAGTACATGTTTTATTTGCCGGTTTCGTCCGGGACAAAATGCAAATTATTCGATACAACCAAATGAGCATCATTTCACATTTTCTCTCTTCTTTCCCGCCTCAATGTATGATGATTATTTTGTAATTATTTCTTACCTTGCACCGACATATTTTTGGCGGGTGTCTGTGATCTCGAACTAGATTCGGCACTCATTCGCGTTTCCTCATCCATCACTTGAACGTTCGACATATTTCCGTCATTGCGTCCATCGAGTTGTTTCTTCGGAGAGGACGGTGTGAGCCAATTTTGATGATCCGTGATGGGCGACGAGCCTTTTACGTCTTTTTCGACGATTTTTTCCATAATCTTATCATCCACCGTCGATAAATCGGACTTTTGCAACTCCTCGGGAACCGAATTCGCGGAAGCTTGACTCTCCGACGGGCAAATATCGATCTCGAAAGTTTCTTCATGGGCTATTTTATTGATTGATGTATTGATAACGCCATCGAGATGAGACATGATTCTCGCATCCATCAATGACTCGAAATCAGGATCGTTTCGTGGATCATTGACCGCCTGTTCGACCTCAACACGTGCCATTGCGTTTGGCATTTTACGATCCATCGTAGGTTGTCTGAGGGCTTTGTACAATTCTGATGTACCGTGAGTCGGCACTTCCGGTGGTGGTTCGTGTATCGTTATCAGAGCCGTTGTCGAACGTTCGATCATGTCCAAATCTTGATCAATCCTCGGTCTCTTTGATAGCTCGATTGGACCCGTATCGATTTTCCGTTTGCCACGACCTGATAAACATGTACTCGATCAATTTATACATAATTAATATATATATATATATATATATATATATATATATATATATATATATATATTAGGGTGGCCCTAAATATGGGTCAAAAATAAAATTGATCGCGCCGCCCTTCAAAGCGGTTCCGAATACTAAAAAAAAAACCTACGCGAAGCCCCAGCTATGTCCGTTAAGAGGAAGGCGTGGCTGTAAGCATGAACTTAAATTTAAATATCAATTTTTCTTCATGATTGGAGAAATTTTGATTTTTTTAATCTAGTTTATGTGACAATTTTTTTTTTAACTTTCCGAAGCTATTGTATGTTGGTATTCAATATACAGATCAGATAATATGGTACTGCATACTAGATTTGATGAGCGTTCGGGTCTGCCATCCTATTATTTTGAAGCAATGGTTTGATTTAGCTGCTGTCAAACGTTTTTAATCATATCAAAATCAAACGTTAAATTTGCATCTTGTCAGAAAAATCTATTAAGTAAGAAGGATATAAATTCACGATAATCCATTCACATCATACATATTAAATATTCATGTTTCCAACATGAGGAGTATAAAGAAAAAAAAAAAGAAAAAAAAAGACAAAAGCAACATACCGCCGCGTCCACGTCCTCGTCTCGGTGGCGCGTAACTTTTCTGACTCCTGCAAGTTCTCTTCGGTCTGCCATGTGCTTCGTTCTCGTTAGGTGGAAATAAATGCGGTACGATGTGCGATACGACCTGAGCAACATCGTCCAGAGCCAACGGATCCCGCTGTACGGTTTGTTCCATCGGCGTAACGGACATTGGTTTAGCAAGAATAAGTGGCAAAGGATTTCTCCTGGGTCTGCCACGTTTTCTCGGTATTTTATTTTCGGGATCACGGAGCGCCGTTGGCGGTGGGGCCACCTCCTCGATTATCACAACGTCCTGGCTCGAGTTTGAATTTTCATTGACGATTATTAATTCGGGACGATGCTCGATTATCTCGCAATCCGTGCTCAAAGGAGCATTTTTCGTCAGCATAGAGTTTAATTTGTCGGTAATCGAGAGATCCACGGGTTTGTTCGTTCTAACCTGTGTTATGCTTATTTCTTGGCTTATAACGTTCATCTGTTGACGACTTATCGAGCCCGCTTTCGTCTCGAACATAATCTGCTTCTGTTCCCGCGACATAATCGGTTGAATCGTAACTTCCGGTAATATGTGAGACAATTTCGCCTCGAGCTTGCCTTTCTTCGACTCGATCGGTGAGATCGTAACGTCCTTACGTTTCATCGTCGTCGTTGTCATTGTCGTCGTCATCGTCGTCGTGGTCGCCGCCGTCGTCGTTACGGATTCACCGACGGCATCAATTTTTCTCGACTGCAATTTTACCGGCTCGATTGTCAATTCTGATCTACCACAGTGCAAACTCGCTCCGTGCATGCTCTTCAACATCTTCATTCCCGTGTTCTTTTCCTTTGTATCAACGTGAGATACATTTCCCAACGTACTCGTGTCGCAAGCCACCACTATAGTCGGATGGCCCGTTTTTGAAAGTTTGATCTTCATCTCGAGTGGCATTTCCGTTTCTTTCCGCCTCAATGATTTCTCGCTCTTCTCGGTCTCGTCGATCGAAGCCTCGTCACCATCGCTCTTTTGCAATGGTATCCTCGTGGCTGTTCGATTTTCCGTTTCATGACGTGATTCCGCGGAGGACGAGGGAGAGGAAGAGTAGGAGGCGGAGGACGAGGAGGACGAAGAGGAGGAAGAAGAGGACGACGACGACGATTCATCTTCCGATTTTTTTGATACCTGAGACTGTATTATCGAAGCGTCACCGGTTTTTGAGAGTTTTATCTTCATACCGATCGAGGAATCGATCCGCCGAACGTTCTCTTGATGATTATCGGGTTTATCGATCTTTTCGTCTCTTTCGGGATGTACGATCGAGGCGTCACCGCCGCTCTTCGACAATTTTATCTTCATACCGATCGTCGGATCGGGACGTTTATGAACAATCGGTATAGTTTCACTCTCGATCGCAACTTCCGATGTCTCGCGTTCTCGCGTGTCTTCATTCTGTATTATAGAGGGATCACCGGTTTTCGATAGTTTAATTTTCATTCCAAGAGGCGATTGTGTGCGTCTCGGTATTTCGAGAGTATCGAGTCTTTCCTTGGTATCCTCGGCGAGCTCAGATGTTACTATCGAAGCGCTACCGCGAGTTTTCGAGAGTTTGATCTTCATACCGAGAGGCGAATCCGTACGTTTGACTTCCTGTTGATTATTATCGTCGGGCGTTTCAGATTGGACGATCGACGCGTCACCGGTCTTAAAGAGCTTGAATTTCATACCGAGTGGCGATTCCGTACGACTTTTATCGCCGTCCGATGATTCATGTTTGTCGGACTGTATTATCGAAGCGTCGCCGAATTTCGACAATTTGATTTTCATTCCAATCGGTGATTCGGTCCGCTTTGGCGAATCTTGCTGTGCGATATCGAATTTTTCCAATTTTTCTTTGTGCCTCGACGACGCAATCTCTTGTCGCGTGTCTTGTTGAACAATTGACGGTTCGCCGGTTCTCGATAATTTTATTTTCATACCAAGCGGTGATTCCGTTCTCTTGGCTTCCTCAAATTTGTGCTTCGGCTGTTCTTCCTCGTGTTTATTGTCAGTTTGAGGATTCGTCATGTCGGAAATTTTCGAAAATCTAATTTTCATACCGAGCGGTGACAACGAGCCCTCCGTGTGCCACTGACCACAGAGCTGCTCTTCGGCATTGTCGTTCGGAATAATCGACGGATGTCCACCTTTCGACAATTTGAGCTTTATCTTGCTAAGTTTTTGACCCGGACTGTCCTCGGGATTTGGTGAATTTGTCGCTGATCTTATCTTCGGGCTCTTGGGTGATCTCGGCTCGGAACAATCGGCGATAGCCGATTTGGCAATTTTAAGAATAATCCTCGGCGAGCCAACGTTCTCAAAATCATGTTTGTCTGCCTCCTTTCTCGGTGTATCGACGACGATCTTGAGTTCGCTCTTGTCCGTAGATTCGAGGTTCTTCTGAAAACTCATTACTTTAACGTCACGCTCAATGAGCAGGTTCGTTCTCGGTGTCGTTGGTATATCGCATATTCGTGGCACCTCGGCAACGGGTATTTCGATCTTCGGTGGTATCTTTAGTCTCTCCTCGAGTATCGAGGTTTTTGGTATCGTTGCGGATTTTTTTAGTTGCTCGTCTTCGATTTTTTCAACTTCGCGACCCTTCGCGGGGTGAGATTCCAGAGATTTCGGAGATTCTTCGTCGGTTATTTCGGCGCCACTCGTGACACAGATCAAAGATTCCCGTGACAGTGAAGCTGTTGTTTCCAAGATTTTTTCGACAACCTCGATTTTCGTGGATGATAACGTAGACAATGGTAATTTCGTTTCTTCTCGAATTTTCTCGAATTTTCGCTCATTCTCGAGTTTCGCCGCTTCGTTTATTATTTCAGCCTCCGATATTGCTATCGGATCGGGTATTATGCTCTCGAGTTCGGCAACGAGTTCCGAAGGATCCTCGGAAATATTGTTGTCGGCTGGGAATATACCAACTTCCGAATTATCCGTTATATCGTTCACCACGCTCTCGACCATTTTGGGCGATAGAACGAGGGGAGAGTCGATGATATCCTGTTCCTCGGATTGCTGCAAAAATTTAACAGCCGATTCGAGCTCCGAGATTTCCGAACTCGGCGGCAAACCCTCGATCATCTCGTCGTCCGCCACGTCGTTGAGTACAGCGCGAATGTCGTTCCCCGCTGATGTATTGTCGGCGGTTTGCAAGAGATCTTTGGACAAAATCATGAATACAACTTGTAAGAATAGCACTATAGCGACCAGAGAGGGTAGAGTATACCGCTATATATAGGGTAGAGTTAGAGAGGCCGCTATAGTCACGTTTCCCCCGGATAACGGCCCAAAGAAAATCATGTCAAATATCATGGATTATCATTGTAATCGGAATACTGGCGATTAGATTCACGAGCTTCGTCTCGCACTCTCCCAGCCACCGCGAAGTGTAGCGGTTCTATATCTATTGTGCGTCGATTACATTGTACGAGACAAATGTCTGTCTCTATATCCACCCATGTATCAGGAGTTGAACCTGTAATATACTTGTCGGGAATAACGCGTGCAAAGAAGTGTTAATGTTGGGGGGGTAGGGTTTTTAAATTATTTTTTGCATTTTTTTAATTTTTTTCTGAATGAACAATATGTCGAGAATATTGTGTATAAATTTTAAGTCAGTCGGAGTAAAACTAACGGAGTTACAGCGTTTCAAACGACCGGCCGTGATACCTGATTTTTATACCTGCTCGGTAGCCGCTCGGTACGTATAAAAAACTTTAAATCGATTTTCCCGAAAACGTCATTTTTGAAGTTTGTCAACATTAGAACTCAAAATCTACCGAACCGATCCTTTTGAAAATTTAAACATTACTTCTTCACATAAATCAACAGGTAATCAGGAGTTTTTTTTTTTTTCAATTTTTTCAATTTTTTAATAACAAATTAAGCGCAATTTTTTGAGCTAAAATTGCGTTTTCCACTTCCAAGTGCTGCAAAAAATGGAAAAAAAAAAAAAAACTCTTCCTGATTACCTCGAGAAATACATCACCTTTAAAATGCATATCAATTTTTTTGTTTCAGATGATCCGGTAACGAGTTATAATGTTCACCGCAAAACCACTTTTTTTCAAGGCGCCTCTGGAGATTCAACGTCACCGGCTTATTTATCAATATTTTTCATTGAAAATTTTTTCTGAGATACTTCAATAGTTGTACAATAATATGTAATTCTATTTAATAAAATTATATTACTCATGTCGCCGCAAAAAAATCATAAAAATATGCTTTCTTTTCGCCTTTAAAACCCTACCCCCCCGTTAAGTATCGACTGCATATCAAGCGAATTATTCTGGGAGAGGTAAGATCCGCAAATTTATGTATGATTATATCAAGAATAATAATGAGAGATAAATTATAATCACCAGTATTTCCGATATTTAGTGTTTTAGA
This sequence comes from Oxytorus armatus, assembly GCA_958009045.1. NCBI lineage: Eukaryota > Metazoa > Arthropoda > Insecta > Hymenoptera > Ichneumonidae > Oxytorus > Oxytorus armatus. The sequence goes on from OY253748.1 coordinate 27,730,406, forward strand.
GAGAGCCTGTTAAAGAACAAAATAAAAAAGGGAATCGTTCGAGGATCAAGTGACGCAACGTCCTCGAAATAAAAAAAGATAAGCGAAAGGATCGTCTATGTTAAAGATATGTTTATGTGAATGTGTGAGTTAATGATGTATGTATATCACGGCACCTTCAAATTATAACGAATTTTAAACGATCTCGAGTCTCCAAAATTAATAATAAAAGTAAATAAAATTCACAATCAAATATTACTAATTTCAAACAAACAACAAACAGAAAAATAAATTATAAAATAAATAACGAAAATTGTCGTTATTTCCTCAAAAAATAATCATAAAAATTTTAATAAAGAAAAGAAATTATTACAAACTTGAGACGTTGAGTTGAAGCGAATTTATCCTTCTCTAATTGTATTTTTTAAAATAAAAATCTCACCTCGTTCCCGAATGTCATTCCTCAACAAGAGTTTTTCCGCCAATTCCATATTTCTTTCCTCGTTAACGGTGATCTCGCGCAAAAGATCTTCGGTCAAATCGATTTTTGTCCCTTGAGAAGCATCCAAATTTTCCAGAGAATCAACGCCGGCAAGATCGAAAGCCTCGAGCCGGTCTAAATCATTATCCGTAAGTTCGGAAGTTTCTTCCAATTGCTGATTAACTTCGATGGCATTAGATTTGTCGATTAAATCGTCGACCAATCGTGCCGATGACGTTTCTTCAGCATCATTATTAATGGGTTCTATTGTGGCAATTTCAGCACTATGATCTTGGCTCCGATTAACATTATCCAATTCAACATTTTCCTCTATGAGCAATGAGACATCGACGTCTTTGGCAATCGTTTCGGTCTCATTGACGCTCTCTTGCATGACTTTTTCGGCGAGGACCGGTTCGACAACGGCTTTGAGACTAGGCTCGTCACTCTCGGGTATTAAATCGAGATCGAGAAGAACCTCGAGAGAATCAATATTTTGCGGTGTAATAGGGTCCTCGAGTACTTTGTTCAACATATCGTCGGATTCGTCGTTCGTCAATTTAGCAATATCGTCCATCTGGGAAGTTTCCAAATCGTTTGCCTCCTCGTCGTCGAGGATTTTATTTATATTTCCCTTATCCGTTTCGAGTATACTCTCCATCATTTCCTGTGTACTCTGAGATTGTTCGTCGTCTTGAAAAATTTCCTCAACACGAACCGAGCTCATTGACAAAATATCCTTTAAGTTGTCGTCGGGATCTTGGACCGACGATTTGTCGAGAGTTTCGTCGTAATTTTCTTCGGCTTTGTACGTTGACGATTCGTCGGGAGAAACGTCGAGTTGTACGCGAGTCGATTTGTCGTCTTTTTCTTCGGGGTCGAGCGATAAATTCATTTTCGCGTTATTCTCCGTTTCCCCTTCCGGTTCTACGATAGTTTGTTCTGGTACTGTTTCTTTCGTACGACTAGTCTTCTCGATAAAATTTTCTACGATTTCAGTATCGACTATTTCATCATCGAGACGCAAATTAATTTTCTTCTCGACTTGACATTCCTCGCTCTCGATGTCAGTCGCGTTCGTCGGAGGATTCGACGAATCTTCGCCATTAGATTCATCAGTCGAGAGTTTGGTGTTTGAAAAAATATCTTTTGCTCGTTCGGAATCCATGCTTTCTGGAATAATAACCAATGATTTGTCTTTAACGTCGGTTGACGATTCGTTTTTGTCGTTATTCGAGGGTTTTGCCAGAATTTGCTCGGGAGATTCGGGTGCAGCTACGATTTTTTGCGAAGTCTCGGTTGAAGATTTAGAATTTTCGGGATAAGTTGGATCTTTTTTTCCCTCTTCGTCGGACGATTCGGACTTTTCAGGGGAAATCAAATTTCCCTTTTCCTCCTTTTCCTTCGCAGATTCAATCACTTCAGCTGAATATATTATTTTCTCTTTGTTCGAAGATTCAATATTTTCAGGAGGATGACCGAATTGTTCCTCTTTCTTTTCGTTCGAAGATTCAGTATTTTCAGGAGGATCGCTGAATTGTTTCTTTTCCTCTTCGTTCGAAGATTCAGTATTTTCAGGAGGATGACCGAATTGTTCCTCTTTCTTTTCGTTCGAAGATTCAGTATTTTCAGGAGGATCGCTGATTTGTTTCTTTTCCTCTTCGTTCGAAGATGCAGTATTTTCTGGAGGATGACCGAATTGTTCCTCTTTCTTTTCGTTCGAAGATTCAGTATTTTCAGGAGGATCACCGAATTGTTTATTTTCCTCTTCGTTCGAAGATTCAGTATTTTCACGAGAATGACTGAATTGTTCTTTTTCTTCTTCGTTCAAAGATTCTGGCTCGGTCGAATTAAAATTTTCCATTTCTTCGTCATTCAAACATTGACCCTTTTGAGGAGAATTTAAATGTTCCTTCTCCTCTCGATTCGAAAATTCTACTGAGTCTGGCGAAATTGCAGTCTCCTGTTCCTCTTCATTCGAAGATACAGCCTTCTCGATCAAATTTAAATTTTCCTCCTTTGCCTGTTGGTTCGACGACGGCGATTCAACTTTCAATTTCTCATTTTCTATGCAATCCTCGATAATCGATTTTTCATCTCCGATTTCTTGATTCTTTTCCGCTGAACATTCGGCATTTTCTCTCAAAACAAGAACTTCCTTCTGTTCTTTCGTCGAATTCGTCGCATCATCGTTTACGTTATTCCTCACGTTATGCGCAACCGCAATTACTTCGGTTGATTTTGCATCTTCGATTTCGCGTCTCTTGTCGGTCAAGGATTCAGTGTTGTCAATAAAAATTAACGAGTCCTCTTCTTTCTTCTTTGATTTCAATTTCATCTCGTCTTTCTCATCCTCTATGCTTTTCTGTTTTGCGCTATCAGGCGCGTTGACTTCGTCGCTTTGATGAATCTTCTCACTCAACAATTGAGAATCTTGAGTCAATATTTGAGATTTTTTTTTCTCTTCGTGAAAGATTTGGTCGTCATCTCCAAGAGGGAGTTTTTCCAATTCTTTGCTTTCACGACTCTCGTTCGAGGATTTAGTGTCAATGATAAGTTCTTCCTTTGATTCTTCAATCTCCTCGAGATTTTTCGTACTCGAAAGAGGTTTATCGACAATTTGCTCGATCTGGCGAAGTTGCAATGGTGACGCAATCGCAGCGTCGTCAACCGTATTGATGCTAGATTTTTGTTTGTTCGTTTCACTTTCACGGACTGCGTCATTCGTGATACATTCTTGAATTTTCTGCGGGGCGATAACTTGGTGACGCAGCCAAATTTCTTCTTTGTCCGTTGCTTTCATTATCGAACCATCGATCTCCATTTTTTCGTCCTCGTTTGCTTGGCCACAAGACTCTTTTAACGTAATGTCGGTAAATGTTTCAACGGGTGGTACTTGAACGATTTCTAAAGATTTTCCATATGATTCTGAGACTGGCGGGATAGAATGATCGTCCGAGTCTTCTTTTGATGTAAGTTCCGACAACTTTTTCGTTAATTCCAATGATTTTTCATTATGCGCAGAATTTTCCGATGTTATTGGGAAAACTGCAACGGATTCTTTGTTCGCGTTGTTTGAATCATACGATTTATCAATTTCCATTGGCTCAACCACTGGTTCTGTTTCTAAAACCGCAGCCTGTCTATATTTTTTCATGTCCACTTCAAGTTTACGCGAACACCCTGAACCCTTTGTCGAGCCTAATTCCTCTTTTTCCATTGACAGACTCGCCGGTTTCTCTTCGTTTATCTCTCCAATCGATTTTTCGATAATCTCTTTGATGATTGTTGGCTGAATTTCCTTCAATTTGCTTGCCCGCCGGGGACTTTCCGATCGTTCCGGCTCGATTTTCACTTCTTCAGTTTCTGCGATTCTTTTCGCTTCTACGCTCGCGCCCTCAACGATCTTCGAGTCCGAAGATTCAACGTCAACAGCAAAATTGTCCGAATATGCTTCGTCCGACCGGTTACTCTCCTCTGGCTTTACCGGACTTATCGGCGATTTTTCAATTGCGATAAGATTCGATGATTCTGCATTACTTTCGAAAACTCTTTCCACAGATTCGGCCTTTTCCGTCTCAATGTATGGAAGAACTTGGCTGGGTTCATCGACTTCCATCGGTTCTTGCACTTCTGCAGTGCCAGTTTCCGGGTTTTTGGTCTCAAAACAGGGCGACTTAATATCCGAGTGGTCAACGATATTTTGAACACTGTCGCTATTCTCTTCCGATGTTTTATGGGTCTCGATGGTCCCTTTTTCGACGTGATTACTAGCGGTTGATGGAACTTCATCGATCCTCTCAGTCTCTGTATCTTCATGCTTTTCTTGTTTATTCACACTGGTAAAATCCGGTGAATCCGTGGAATTGATTAGTTCTTTGCTTTTTAGAGGTTCAACCAATGTTGACGCATCTTTTCTGTTTAGTGGTTCTATTTTAAGATCGTCATTGACTTGTTCAATAATTTTTTCTGTCGCATCATTGTTCGACACAGAATTTAAGACGTCTTCGTTGGCTTTGTTATCTTCCTCGGGATTTTTATCAACTGTCAAAGAATCATCAAAAGTGCCTGTTGTTTTAACGCTACATTCCCCTACCTCGTCCATATCACTCTCTTGAGAATCCTCGGAGATGTAGGCTTCTCCGATGAGCTGAAGGCTCTTGCTGATACTCGTCATAGCAGCAGGATTTTGCCATTTCTTCGAGTCACCATCTAAGACAATTTCAGACGCATATAGATCAATAAAATATTGTTTTGGTATGAATATTGTTTAATATTTGGTATGAATATTATAAATATTGTTTTGGTATAATAAATGTTTCGAACACATCGCAATGCGGATAATTGGTATAACATAAATTATTGAATAAAAAATAATTTTCTAACAGGGAATAGTATGCGTATGAGCCCCTTGTTTTGCACAATTGCTTTTGACTCCCTCCCACAATGGGCACATACTTTGTCTGCACATTAATGGAACATTAGTTTCTATTGAATAAGCAACATCTTTCGTATCAGCCCACTGTCTCGGGAGGACTTACAATTTTTAAAGTGGTTTCCGAAACACCAATGTAATTTATATGTCTCTATGATAATGTGATGTGTTATAATTCTTTTATCAAATCATTTTGTATGATCTTTTGTTCCAATAACATCACTGATTGAATATCTAAGCAGGAATCTCTTTACCAAAACACATAAAAAAATATATGTATAGAAACTGTTTAGGTAAGTCTAATTTTTTTCATGCTTTTCAGGCGTACCTCCTTTTGCAGAATCCTTGACCGTTCCTCTCTGTTGCATACTATCTCGATCAGAGCTACCTACGTTATCCTTTGTAACAACAAAGTCATCCTTTGAACCTGTGATAATCTCTGACAGGGCGGCAAATTCGCTCTCCAGAGTCGAATCACCAGGCGCATCAGCCTGAACACCAATTATATCGTTTATATCCATAATGCTCAGAGCTTCGGTGTCATAGGTCTCCGAATCACTGTCAATGTTGTACGGAATATAACGATCCGGGGATTTTTCCTTTGACTTGTCTGAAATGTTTTTTTCGTCGCTTGTTAACTCGTGGGTTTCGTCCTTGGAGCCGAACAGGCCCATTTTGGCACTCTCAGACATCCTTTTGTTTCACCAAAGCCAATGTTTTAGTCGTTAAAGTTTTCGTTGTCGTTCAAACGCGAACAAATGGTTTGCTCAAGCTTTGTTGCCTCATCGCGCGAATGAATTGTCAATTATTCCGGGTTTTCCTCACCTCATCAATTTCACAATTTTTACAACGCTACATATTGCTAGGTTCGTTTTGCACGAACGTACGATAACAGTCATAATCAAGAGATTTTTTTTTCTTTCTTTCGCAAACTTGTTTTATCGTCAATGAAAGAGGTTCGTAGCACGGAAATGCAAATGTTCAATTGCGACAAGTACGATTTTTAGTTTTTCCATACATATGCAAATTTTAACGCGAACTTTTGTTGTTGTTCAGACCCGTAAGACATTGCGTTCTGCTAAACCGTGACCCTTTGGTGCTCTTTAGGGGAATTGACCAGAATTGACGCCAAACTTCTTCGCGGCGCGAGAGAGCGGAGAGCGGTGGAGGGCGCTGAGGAGAGAGCAGCGCGCAGGTTATGTTGTTTTTTTTTTAACGGAAGTACACTGGCTTCCATGACGCTTCCGGGATAAGCAAATAAATGAGAACAGCAAAATAATGATGGCAAATAAACAGTCCGATGTGCGTAATAAATCTAATTATTACTCATATAATCTAATATTACTATTTATTAGCGGGACAGTAAATTATGAATGTCGAGTGTAATACTATAAAATCAACAGGACGTTTTAACGTTAAAATTTTTATTTTCAATCGCGCCATCTAACGTCAGTACAAATCACCGAACCATGACAACCGACCTTGCTGATTTTTGAAATTATTGGTTCAATCTCAATGCCACAAGATGTCACAATATATATTTTCCAAAAGAGAGCGAAATGGGAAATGGCCTGTCTCATTATATATATTCAATACTCCACCATGTATTCCATGGAGCGTAGAGTAAAGGAGTGCAATCTCCGTACTCTGAGGCGGCATAAAAAATTCAGCAAAAAAGGTGTCGCTGCGGTCGCAAGTTGATCCGAGTGAAGTGAGCCAGAAATAAGCTGTGCGTGGAATCTTGCTGAAGCTAGGCACCTACGGTTCATGTGTATATTGACCGTAGGTGCCTAGCTTCAGCAAGATTCCACGTACAGTTTATTTCTTGCTCACTTCACTCGGATCAACTTGCGACCGCAGCGACACCTTTTTTGTTGAATTTTTGAGGTCGCTTTTTTCGGCCGTTCTCCATTAGAGATTACACTCCTTTACTCTAGGCTCCATGACTTGGAACTACGTTCATTGCCTAACCGCGATGTGTTTGCGTTTGAACCGTTATTGCCATCTCGCGGCTGTACACGTACCAAAAACAGTCGATACATGCGCGATAGGCCGTGTCGGGAGTTTGATTGCCGGGACTTTGACATCCTCCCTGTGAAAAAAGAGAGGGAGAGTATTGAGTCACGAGAAACGGCAGTTCTCGTTATGATCGATCGTCGAGGTAGAGACTAGGAAATTGCGCGGATGGAAGGAAGATGGCGCTGATCGTTCGAAAAGTGGCTTGGCCGTGTCCCATAAGAGTAAGTTATAACGAGCACTTTGCTCGCTCATTCTTCGAGCGAAACTTCTTCTAGGAGGATTCCGAAACATTTCAAGCGACACGAAATATCAAAGTTTTTGAAAGGAGAGCATTATTCGAGTGGTTGGGGAGAAACGAGGAAATATCGATCGGGCTGGAGTCGCGGGAGACGGTATGGAAAATACGATAGAATCGCGCAGCGGGCACACGAGATTTAAAGCGCGACACGAAAAGTGAAAAACCATGAATCGTCTGGCTAATACGGGCGACGGGAGGGGAGGGACGAAACTCAGGTGCGTCGATGGCGCGGGGGAAATGATGTGGCAGCGACGAAGTAAACTTTCTGTTCTCGTGTCGGCAGCCACCTTACAGTTATTGTTCGGTGAGTGTATCGCTCGTACAATATTAGATCGTTCGGTTCTGAATTCAACCCTTGGGGCTTTCGATGCCTCCTCTCATTTATCGTGCCAATAATTAATAATCTAACAACTCAATAAAGTTAGGAAAATAAAAAACTTAAGAAATTTCACTCGTGTCACGCGTGGGTTCCATGCGCTAAATTTTTATTAGATTCATACAGCCTCTGTGAGCAAATAGATTATACAATTTTGGCTCTCTCGTACGGAGGAAGGAACGTTCACTTTTGAATTTCCATGTTTTTTTTTCTCGCCCGAGTTTTTCAGCTGTGTAAATCGTTCGCGTAATATTCAAACTCGTGAAATGCGATAAAATATCTTACTGTCTCTCTCTCTCGTGTTGGGCATTCGATCAATAATAAAAATAATTACAAGTAATTTTCAGAGGTGCAGGAAGGCCCGAGATCTGATAATATTAGGTCCTGAATTACGGGTCCATCTTGAGACCAACAATTGAAAATATCAGAGCTCCCGCGCTTTACTCAATAATGAATATAATTATCGAAAAGGGAGATGTAATAACCCGCTTTGGATTTTACTGCTCCGGCAATAAGAGGAGCTAGAATTTCACCATGAAATTTTAGAGTATACCGTCACAAACGAGCGCACACGGACCAAGAAGAAGATTTTCAGGCCGCCGCTCGTTTTACATTCCAAAATACTTCTTTCTCATTCCAATCGTCAAAATGATTCGCCAAAATTCCAATGAAAAATCATCGAACACATGTGGCTCGAAGCAATTGTAATTAATTACAAAAATTGCAAGCAATTCGAGTAATTGATATATAAATAAAGCAATTAGAACATTATGAAATATTGAGAATTTTGTCGTTATACAAGATGTGTTAGTATACGGGCAATATTTTATATTTTTTCTTTTAAATATATATTTGCCTGAATATTTTAATAATTATAAAAAAAATTGCCCGGTTTCCGGTCTCGTAATATTTGAAAAAATTAATAAAATTCGTACGTAAAAGCCCCGTTGAAAGAAGAAAGAGTCACGTTATCGAATCTATCGGAATGACATTTCGTTTGGAACTCGGACCTTACGAGACGTGGGTCATTAAGTCGAGAGCCGCTATTAAAGATCCCTCTTCGTCCCACGTTTCGTCCCACCCCCGTTTCGCTCCCGACTCGCCCTACGGTCCACTCGAGTGTCGGGTGCGGAGAGAAAGAGAAGCATCGGCTTTTGTTGATTCAAGACGATAATACCCGGTCAGCATCATTTATTTTATTCTTTTTATTATTTCTCTGCCGCTCTAACTTGGTGAACAAGTCCCGCGTATAATTATCGATTCGCATTCTACGCTCTACGGAACGCCTTGGCGACCGAATATATATATATATATATATATATATATATATATATATATACGAGGTCTGTTAAAAAAGTATCGCGAATTTTGAATTTCCGCGGGCTACGTATATTCGATTTTCGATTTTTTTGTGGCGTTACGTTGGTACTCATGTCCCTCACTTATGTTGAAAAAATCGGCCATTTTGAATGTTTAGTTAATTGTTGACAGCTGTTTTGGTTGGACGTGTTTTGGCTTGTCTTCGATTTTTGCCTATTCCAAAAAATGGATCAAAGAATCTGTATCAAATTTTGTGTGAAAAACAAAATTGAGGTAGTAGTCTGGTAACTTGAGCCGATTTCCATGTATTTTTTGGAGGGCGTTTTTTTGTGGGAAAATAAAAATGAATCGTTTTGGATATTTATGATGTTTTTATTTACATACTAGCTGACCCGACAGACGTTGTCCCGTCTGAGCTATGAATATTCAATTCGAACTGGAATAAATAATTTAAAACAAAATTATTTCAAAAACATAGTGTTTATTGTAACTGAAAATAAAAAATTGACTCCCTTAGTGTTTCTGTATAAGCATGTATACCACGTGTTAGTCTATCAAAACTTACCAAAAATCGATATTAAATTGAACTTTTAATATAAGCCGTGATTGCGGTGAACTAATTGCGATGAACAAACACTTCTCAAAAAACTCACTCAACAAACTCAAAACTGGATAAACGTTCAGATCGAATGGACTGTGCACTAAGAAATGAATAAATGAATTTTTTGATCGATAGACGCCGACCGATGCATCTATTAAATCACATTTGCTTCGCGGGAACTGTCAAACACGCGAAGGTTAAATAGTCGTTAAGTCTTCTGAGAGTTTCCAATTTTCTGCGCAATTTTCTTAATTTTTCTTCCCGTAAGAACCTTCTACACAGTATTAGAAAATTTGAAAAAAAAAGATGAATGAAATCGGTAAAGTCGGTCTCAAGTTATGGCGTGACCAAGGGAAATAGGGATTCATTTTTATATATATAGATTCGGGCGATTTTTTTTTCGACTATTTTTTTTTTTCAGTCCTCACCCGAAATTTTGTTGGATATGTCGAAAAAGAAATTCCCTGAGGGTTACAGCCCTTAATATTAATTCTAAGTACATTCCCAAAGCGTGAGAAGATTTTCCATCTGAAATACACGTAAATCGATTTTTTTTTTTTTTCCAAATTTCTATAACTCAGCCGCATTTTATGCTATCATATTGTTCTTGGTTTCGATTTACTCAGAATAAAACAATCTAAAAAAGTGCCTTTTGTGGCGAAAGTGTAAATTGTACTGATGAGTTGGTACGGGTCACTGAAGTTGATTTTTACCCAAAATCCTCGTTTTTTTGCTGTTATCTCCGAAACAATTAACTTTACGAAAAAATTGTAAACGAAAAATTTGTTGGAAATTTAATTTCCTATAAAAAAGGTCCTATCGACCCAATTGCTTAGATTAATATTTCTCGAGATATTGAACTTTATTATTATTTTTTTTAATATTTAATATTTCATCTATATAAATAAATGACATACGATGTCATACGATACAATGCCATCCGACATACCAGTCGGATGGCATTGGCTATCTGACTGGTGGCATTTTTTTCAAAGAAATAAACCACGAAATGACATATCGCTTTCAATTAAATTCTTTTTCGCAAAATATCAACATTCAATGCGGAATTTGTTGTTGTTATGAAAACAGAACTTTCAAACTGAACGTCACATTTTTTTTCGTTATGAAACATGTGACAGCAGAACTTTCAAACTGAACGTCACATTTTTTTTATTGAGATTTTCATATATTATTTCCATATTTTTCATATTTTCATATTTTTCAAATTTCCGACTTTTCAGGTGGATTTTCCAAAAAATTTCTTTCATACAAACCTTGTTCTGAATATTACGAACACAACAACAAAAAAATCAGCCAAATGGGTCAAGCCGTTCTTAAGTAATGATTCGTCATACATGCGGCAATTGATTATTACTTATATAGAAGATAGATTAAAGATACAAAAAAAAATTTGTTCGAAAAAATGTAATAGCTTATTATTATTATTATTATTGATCGAAGTTGGCACCTCGAAAAAACAGCGCGTGGGTGGCGCCGGTGATTTTGGCTCTTGATGTTATTCGAAATAAAAAATTCTTGATAATTCTTAATCTATAGACATGTCATTCTGATCGGAACTATTGAAGTTAAATTTCATGGATAAATAACAAAATGGCGGACTTTGGAAAAAAAGTTTTTTTTCCCCAAAGTCCGTTGTTATTTTGTTATTTAATTAAATTATAAAATTAAAAAATTAAATTTTGTTATTTATCCATGAAATTTAACTTCAGTAGTTCCGACCAGAATGACATGTCTATAGATTAAGAATTATCAAGAATTTTTTATTTCAGATAACATCAAGAGCCAAAATCACCGGGGCCACCCACGCGCTTTTTTTTTCGAGGTGCCAACTTCGATCAATAATAATAATAATAAAAAACTATTGAATTTTTTCAAAAATTTTTTTTTTTGTATCTTTAATATGTAAATAAAAACATCCTAAATATCCAAAACGATTCATTTTTATTTTCCTACAAAAAAATGCCCCCCAAAAAAGACATGAAAATCGGCTCAAGTTACCAGACTACTACCTTAAGTACGTGGACGCATTCCGAATGTTGACTGTGGCATATGATGAAGCTACCTTGAATCAAAGCAACGATTATCGGTGGTACAAAATGTTTCCAAAAATCGAAGACAAGACAAAACACGTCTAACCAAAACAGCTGTTAACAATTAATTAAACATTCAAAATAGCCGATTTTTTCAGCATAAGTGAGGGACACGAGTACCAACCTAACGCCACAAAAAAAAATCGAAAATCGAACATACGTAGCCCGCGGAAATTCAAAATTCGCGATACTTTTTGAACAGACCTCGTATATACAGGCATAAAATGGATGGTTCATACGGACATTCGTACGTATATTCACTATATCCCGGCAGTTCACTCACTATTTTTTTGGTCCGGAGTTTTACGCATTTTATTCGCGACGTTACTAAAACCCTATCGTTGATTCCGTCAATTAGCGATTGATCCATAAATTCGATCGTCGAGCAAGTTCGATCGTTACGTTCGCCAGCGATTCGACTTGGCTATTTTTCACACAGAGACTATGTTACAATTTGCGGATATTTTTTGTTCGTCAAAAGTATATCATCGTAGCAAACGTGTGATATATCGGTGAAGACGCCGAGTCAGAAATCGAGAAGCCCCGTGACGATTTCACGCGGAGTGCGTGGATGTAATACCGACGATCGGCGGGTAGTCCTGCCCAAAGTTCACGGTGCGAATTTTTCATATATCGACCGTATAGACGAACAAAAGGGTGTAACCAACCTTAACTTTCCACGTCAAATCGTGTTTGGTCGGGCAGTTTTCTTTGCCAGCGGGAATCAACACACGGATACGTCTCGCATAACGAAAAGCCTCGAGGGGTTTTTGTCGATCCCAGAGTCTGTTGTATACGTAAAGTTACATCGCCGTACGTACGTATAAACGGTAAAAACTCTCCCGCAGAGTTAAACACGGATGTATCGTGACTCGTCGCTCATGTGGGAACCACGAATTTATTTCACACCGAAAACTTTCGATAGAAATAAAATGGCAAAGAGGGGAATTGTATGTGTGTATCCTCGTGCACCCGATGTGAGAATCGTTGCTCGACACGTATGTTACGAGTTGTGCGATCAGCAACAGCGTCACGTCCATAATTTTCATAGCAATTACCCAGTGGGAGACACGCGCTATTCGTAAACTCGCGTTGGATAGATGAATAGGATTTGGATATGAGAAAATGAATGGTAGCGATAACGGAAAGAAACCGTGCGAGCTAGCCCAGAAAAGTTGACGGTTCAAATTGGTCAATCCACAGATTCGTAATGATGATTAATCACATTCGCATTTTTCGTGAATTTTTCGTGGTCCATGGTTCGGTCATTTATTTTTCTCAAAATAATTATTTCCATAGATCTCGTTTGAAATTCATTTTATCTGTCGTGTCGAGTGGTGAATCTTTTTATGCTCAGACACTCGGGAATTCGTCGAGGCAAAAATGTATCGGCTTCCTGTAAACCTTGGTGACCATATTATATATATATTAGGGCGATTTTTTTTTTTCGACTATTTTTTTTTCAGTCCCCACCCGAAATTTTGTTGGATATGTCGAAAAAGAAATTCCCTGAAAGTTACAGCCCTTAATATTAATTCTAAGTACTTTCCCTTAGCGTGAAAAGATTTTCCATCTAAAATACAAGTAAAACGAATTTTTTTTTTTTCAAAATTCTATAACTCAGCCGCATTTTATGCTATCATATCGTTCTTGGTTTCGATTTACTCGGAATAAAACAATCTAGAAAAGTGCCTATTGCGGCGAAAGCGTGAATTGTACCGGTGAGTTGGTACGGGTCACTGAAGTTGATTTTTACTCAAAACCCTCGTTTTTTTGCTGTTATCTGCAAAACAATTAACTTTACGAAAAAAATGTCAATGAAATATTTGTTGGAAATTTAATTTCCTACAAAAAAGGTTCTATCGACCAAATTGCTTAGATTAATATTTCTTGAGATATTGAACTTTATTTTTTTAAATATTTTTTATTATTTAATATTTCATATTTTATAAATTTTATACTACTCATAAGTTAAAGTTCAATATCTCAAGAAATGTTAATCTAAGCAATTGGGTCGATAGGATCTTTTTTGTAGGAAATTAAATTTCCAACAAATTTTTCATTTACATTTTTTTCGTAAAGTTAATTGTATCGGAGATAATGGTAAAAAAACGAGAATTTTGGGTAAAAATCAACTTCAGTGACCCGTACCAACTCGCCAGTGCAATTTACACTTTCGCCGCAAAAGGCACTTTTTTAGATTGTTTTATTCCGAGTAAATCGAAACCAAGAACAATATGATAGCACAAAATGCGGCTGAGTTATAGAAATTTGAAAAAAAAAAAAAATTCGATTTACGTGTATTTTCGATGGAAAATCTTCTCACGCTTTGGGAGAGTACTTAGAATTAATATTAAGGGCTGTAACTTTCAGGGAATTTCTCTTTCGACATATCCAACAAAATTTCGGGTGGGGACTGAAAAAAAAAAATAGTCGAAAAAAAAACGCCCTAATATACGAGGGGGGACCCAAAAAAAACGGCAATTTCGTCGTAATTTCTTTATTTTTAAATATTTTTACATCAAATTTTGATCACCTTCAAAGTATTCTCCTTCGACCACAACGCACCTCTGCAAACGATCCTTTCAATGTTCAAAACATTTTTTAAGGCCTTACATACGTCGAGAATTTTCAAAAAATCGATTTTTTTTTGTTTACAGATTATTATTCCTTATAGTCTTAGGCGTATTTCTGTGTAAGCTGATTGTAAAAATTTCCCATAGTTCAAAAGTTATTGTAGATAATGTGACTGCCCGACGAAAGGACAAAGGTCTGACGCGCGCCTACCTGAGGTGAGTTGTTTGAGTTATTCGAACAATTCGTCGATTAGAAAAAAATAAACAACAACAATTTTTTACTTACAAGGAAGGCGTACAATATGAAGCTGGAATGGGAAATTAGACGTAAGTTAACTAAATAAATTTAAAAAATTCATAAAGTTCTCGCTCCAGCCGCGCGCGACTTCGAGCGAAACGCGCTTGAAACTTTAAACGCGTTTTTCTCAAAACTACTTTTTCTGACACGGTCGGCATGATAACTCGTACGGTTTTTAATATTTTTTGATGATTTTTTTTTTTAAATATTCGGAATTGTTTTTTCTATAGTCTGTCGAGCCGGATTTTTAAAATTGTAATTAGAAAATTTTATAAAAACAATTAAAGTGTGACTTTTTTGACACAAACTCAACATTTTTTTTTAAATTACTGTAAATTGTTTAATTTTTCGAATTTCAAAAATCCGGCTCGACAGACTATAACTACTACCTTATTTTACAAGAATTTCTTTACATTTTGCAGATCCGTCAACATTTGAGGAAGAAATACTGCCGACCGTGGAGCAACATTTTTTTTACAGTGCTTCAAAAAATGTGATTTTTCATGTTGTAATTTTTGAAAAAAAAAATTGAAATAAATTTTTTTACAAACTTAACACAGTAATAAACAATGTGTAAGAATTTTTTTATCAATTTCTATTTCTATCCCTCCTAAAAACAGTTTTTCTTTTGGTACGTTTTCGGTACCGCTGGACGTATGTAAGGCCTTAAATTCACTTATCGGGATGTTCTTTAGGCCTTCCAGCGATTTTTGTTTTACGTCCTCCACAGTGGCAAAACGCTTGATTGCTGCTTTGTTTCGCGTTCGTATCCATAGCATCACGATTCATCACCAGTAATCACCTTGGAAAAAAGTTCAGTGTCCTCTCCGAGCTGATTTTGAAGTTCAAAACATGCCTGAAGTCGACGCTCCCTTTGCTCGTCTGTGAGAAGGCGAGGGACAAATTTGGCTGCAACTCTGCTCACGTGCAAATCTTTGGATAAAATCCTCTGAATTGAACTCCATGATATCCCAGACATCTCACAGAGTTGATCAATGGTTCGGCGACGGTCTTCACGAATGAGAGCATTGATTTTGCCGACGTTTTCGTCGCTTCTTGACGTTGAGGGGCGTCCCGAACGGGGTTGGTCTTCAATTGACATTTCTCCATTTTTAAAACGTGAAAACCACTCGTAGACTCTGGTTTTACTTAGGGCAGTATCTCCATAAGCAGTGTCAAGCATTACAGTAGTTTCCGCGGCCGATTTTCCCAACAGGAAACAAAATTTCACAGCCCCGCGTTGCTCTCGACAATCGGCCATCACGTTTTCGCCGAAATGGAAAAAGTTGTTTCACTACAAAAATTCCCACGGACGAACCGATGCACTCACGGCGACGGAACTTCGCACACTAACTCAGGAGACGTGTCCCCAACGGACACCTGGTCGAGCAATGGGTTCCCCACCCTCCCTCCCCGCCGCAGCGCAATTCTATGTTTCTCCTCAATGGGTCAGTTTTCGAAAGACACGGAATAGAGCGATCGCGTGGAATTCGTCTCGTGACTCTCCCACGTACGTGTACATTCATATATTGGACGTCTCAAAACTAGCACGTCAGACTGACACGGGAATTAGATTGGCTCCGGACCCATCAAAATAAACAAATATGACCTCGGTAAAAGTCTTATGGTTTTCGATTTTTCTCGAAAACCATGAGACTTTTGCCAATGTCCATAGGCCAATCTAACTCCCGTTTCAATCTGACGTGCTAATTTTGGGACACCCTGTATATACGAATGTATATAGACTCGCTCGATTTAGTGAAGCTGTCAGGGAAAATGGATGATACCCGGTCCGCTATCAATGTGTCCTACACGATCGTTTGATCTTTTGCCGGGATGACAAAAAAAGATATTCTCGCATTCTTCTTCTTTTTCTTCTTCTTCTTTTTTCATTTTATTCATTTATACTCGTTGCGTATACGCGAAAAAGTGTCAACATGTTGCTCAACAATCCGTAATAACCTTCAAAGTCCGAACTTTGTAATAATCATTTGTGAAAAAGTTCTTTTTTTTTATGTTGAAAATGATTTGACCTGTAAGTAATAGTCGTTCCACCTCGATACCCACACATTTTATGCGATTCATCGAAATTTCTTTTTCCCGGTGCGCTGAATTTTCTTTCTTATCATTTGAGCATTAATTTTCCACTTTTATTTCTATCAGATTACATATATATCACGGGGAATACGAGGATAGCCGACAGGTTTAAACAACTATAATCGTTAAAGCGGTGTCATATATCGTACGGTATATACGATACGAGTGTATACTCGGAATCCCTCTTCGCGTTCAGCAGACTTTTCGTACGAGATGACTTGATTCTGGTCCATAGGATCGTGAAATTTATAACGCTTGCTCTCTCACTCTTGCACTCGTTTCATGTTTGTCTTTTACTCTCTTCCATTCACTGAAAAAAAAGCGATATCTTTTGGGGTAGGTATATATATATATATACGTACGTTATGGATGACAGTAACATATCGACTGTTGAAAAGCAAAAGGGCGTATCCAATATAATTTAAATCGTAATTTATATTGGTTACGCTGTTTTGCTTCTGAGTAGTCGAAATATCTATAAGTATATATGTATGTACGTATGGTTTTCGGTGAACAACCCTATTCATCTCGTCCTTGACTCTAAAGTCGCGTCGGCGGCATCTTGGCTTCGAAACATCTCACGAGAAACCGTGTGAGAGAGAGAGAGAGAGAGAAACGACTACAGCCTCTCTCTGTCTTTTTTCATAGGCCACTTAAACGTCTTTATGAGTTTCGGTTGTTAACACGGAAAACAGGTCCCGCGCTCGCAGTCATCTCTTTCATTCTTTTTTTTTTCTTCCTTCTCTCGGTCTCGGGAACTATATAGAGCCTAATATATACTATATAGTATAGGTACTAAATATATATATGCCTGTTGTGTGTGCGTGTGTGTGAATGGTGTATATATAGAGCCTCGATGCTGGTACCGGTATTATCTGCATGATCTCGTCGGTCGCGAGAGAAGAACGGACATTCGAGAGGGATAAAACCGTCATTGGCCGGAAAGAATCGTTCTAGCTTCGGGATATGTGCCCGCTCGTGTTAAAATTATATACACAGGCGCATACACAGACATACCATAGAGATACCCCGGACAAGATTTGTGACGGTGAACCTTTTCCCGCGCGCAACGGAGCTACGAATGAGGAGAGGAGCTCTGCTCGGAAAAACAAGAATGCTCGTAGTGTACATTTTCGGAGGAAAAAGGAACATCACGAGTTGACCACACGAAAAATTTTACCTTTTCTCTCGATGTTTCAATATTTTTTTTTGTTTCGATAGAAGGAATGAAACGAACGTTACTCGATGACTAATCGTCCGTATTATTTTTTCATATTGAATTATGATTTTTCGTTTGGAAATCCGTGCTAACGGAAACGACCCTTTCATTGAGAATCGTTACATTATCGGAATAATTGTGGCACACTCGGGAGCAATGAATTTAAGATAGTAGTCTGGTAACTTAAGCCGATTTTCATGTCTTTTTTGGAGGGCGTTTTTTTGTAGGAAAATAAACATGAATCGTTTTGGATATTTAGGATGTTTTTATTTACATATTAAAGATACAAAAAAAAAATTTTTTTATGAAATTTAATAGTTTATTATTATTATTATTATTGATCGAAGTTGGCACCTCGAGAAAAAAGCGCGTGGGTGGCCCCGGTGATTTTGGCTCTTGATGTTATCTGAAATAAAAAATTCTTGATAATTCTTAATCTATAGACATGTCATTCTGGTCGGAACTACTGAAATTAAATTTCATGGATAAATAACAAAATGGCGGACTTTGGGAAAAAGTTTTTTTTTTCAAAGTCCGCCATTTTGTTATTTATCCATGAAATTTAACTTCAGTAGTTCCGACCAGAATGACATGTCTATAGATTAAGAATTATCAAGAATTTTTGATTTCAGATAACATCAAGAGGAAAATAAAAATGAATCGTTTTGGATATTTAGGATGTTTTTATTTACATATTAGAGATACAAAAAAAAATTGTTTGAAAAAATTTAATAGTTTATTGTTATTATTATTATTGATCGAAGTTGGCACCTCGAAAAAAAGCGCGTGGGTGGCCCCGGTGATTTTGGCTCTTGATGTTATCTGAAATAAAAAATTCTTGATAATTCTTAATGTATAGACATGTCATTCTGGTCGGAACTACTGAAGTTAAATTTCATGAATAAATAACGAAATGGAAAAGGACGTTTTTTCCAAAGTCCACCATTTTGTTATTTATCCATGAAATTTAACTTCAGTAGTTCCGACCAGAATGACATGTCCATAGATTGAGAATTATCAAGAATTTTTTATTTCAGATAACATCAAGAGCCAAAATCACCGGGGCCACCCACGCGCTTTTTTTTCGAGGTGCCAACTTCGATCAATAATAATAATAATAATAAACTGTTAAATTTATTCAAAAAATTTTTTTTTTGTATCTTTAATATGTAAATAAAAACACCTAAATATCCAAAACGATTCATTTTTATTTTCCTACAAAAAAACGCCCTCCAAAAAAGACATAAAAATCGGCTTAAGTTACCAGAGTACTACGTTAATAGCCTAGATTGAGACGTTTATTTTAGAATTTAGGACGAGAAAAGAGAGACGAAAGAGGGAACTAGCGAACCGTAGCTCCGAATGGCGGGAATAAAAAAAAGATGACCCCTTAATGAGATTCGTAAGGCGCGTTACTGGATGGTATAAATATATAAATATATTTCGTTCTTGAATTAAATTTAATAATTAATTAACGCGTTCGCGAGAGATAACGCTCGCGATCTTTTTATTTCCTCTTATAATTGCGAAATGGAACTAAGTACTTAACGTTGCGAAAAGGCGCAGATGCGTATCTCTCTCGTTCTTCGTACACCGGCTACCCGAATAATCTATTCGAGCAACGAATTTTCTCCGTTAATGGATGCGCGGAATTGAAAGACGATAGAAATGTACTCGCGGTACCGGCGGATCAGTGTGAAATCTATCGCTCTCGGTGATGCTTCGAGCTGGTTAAAGTCCGATTTGCAGCTAAAACCGTGCGTCCTCCTAACAATATAAGAAAAACTCTGCCGTTGCGAAATGGTCTCGGTATCATCATGAATTTCACAGTGCGCTATATCACTTGGGTATATTTTCACACGGATGATGATGATGATGCGGACATTGAGCCGTAACGACAATAAAAACGGGAAGCGTATACACTTCCCGTTTATGCGAGTAATTACAAAGTGTTGAAATTAAACTGATTCAGAGACTATGATTTTCGGATCAAAGCGTGTTTTAGGTTCGAATACACAAATCGAAAAAAACGAAAAAAGGTTTTTTCGTGGGAAGCAATTAGCTGTAACTCGTGAAATCGATGTTTGGACAAAAAATCACCGAAACAGTCAAAAGAACGGTAATACAGTGATATTATAGTTGAGACCTTCGGGAGCGTCTGCTGTGAGAGTTTCGAAAGTTTCGATTAAACGCCTGGCGTAGGGAATAAAAAATCGTTTTGCTCCGGAGCGAATGGTTTATACGAGTACGTCGATGCATTCTCCGTACGAAAGTTTTGCAGCGGTGGTTCACACGGGACCATGAACATCTCGCACGACATAAATAAATAAATAAATAAATAAATAAATAAATAAATAAATAAATAAATAAATAAATAAATAAATAAATAAACAAATAAATAAATAAATAAATAAATAAATAAATAAATAAATAAATAAATAAATAAATAAATAAATAAATAAATAAATAAATAAATAAATAAATAAATAAATAAACAAATAAATAAATAAATAAATAAATAAATAAATAAATAAATAAATGAATAAATAAATAAATAAATAAATAAATAAATAAATAAATAAATAATTTTTTCTGGTTTTATGATGCGCAATCAGTCGTTAACTAAAATACAATCGGTAGTATCGAATAAAAAAGAAAAAAACGTACTTAATCAAGCTCCATTGATCCATTGCTCCGCACTCAAATAGGATTTACCTAAATTAATTTTTAACGAATTAAAACCTTCAATGAAACGCAAACATCGATTTACAAAATCTTGTTTAAGATAGTAGTCTGGCAACTTAAGCCGATTTTCATGTCTTTTTTGGAGGGCGTTTTTTTGTAGGAAAATAAAAATGAATCGTTTTGGATATTTACGATGTTTTTATTTACAAATTAAAGATATTAAAAAAAAATTTTTTGAAAAAATTTAATAGTTTATTATTATTATTATTATTGATCGAAGTTGGCACCTCGAAAAAAAAGCGCGTGGGTGGCCCCGGCGATTTTGGCTCTTGATGTTATCTGAAATAAAAAATTCTTGATAATTCTTAATCTATAGACATGTCATTCTGGTCGGAACTACTGAAGTTAAATTTCATCGATAAATAACAAAATGGCGGACTTTGGAAAAAAAAAACTTTTTTCCAAAGTCCGTTATTTTGTTATTTATCCATGAAATTTAACTTTAGTAGTTCCGACCAGAATGACATGTCTATAGATTAAGAATTATCAAGAATTTTTAGACTTTGGAAAAAAGTTTTTTTTTCCAAAGTCCGCCATTTTGTTATTTATCG
Source organism: Oxytorus armatus (assembly GCA_958009045.1). Lineage (NCBI taxonomy): Eukaryota > Metazoa > Arthropoda > Insecta > Hymenoptera > Ichneumonidae > Oxytorus > Oxytorus armatus. Next base: position 27,751,512 of record OY253748.1, read on the forward strand.
ATGAAATTTAACTTCAGTAGTTCCGACCAGAATGACATGTCTATAGATTAAGAATTATCAAGAATTTTTTATTTCAGATAACATCAAGAGCCAAAATCGCCGGGGCCACCCACGCGCTTTTTTTTTTTAAAGTTAAATTTCATGGATAAATAACAAAATGACGGACTTTGGAAAAAAGTTTTTTTTTTCCAAAGTCCGTCATTTTGTTATTTATCCATGAAATTTAACTTCAGTAGTTCCGACCAGAATGACATGTCTATAGATTAAGAATTATCAAGAATTTTTGATTTCAGATAACATCAAGAGTCAAAATCACCGGGGCCACCCACGCGCTTCTTTTTCGAGGTGCCAACTTCGATCAATAATAATAATAATAAACTATTAAATTTATTCAAAAAATTTTTTTTTTGTATCTGTAATATGTAAATAAAAACATCCTAAATATCCAAAACGATTCATTTTTATTTTCCTACAAAAAAACGCCCTCCAAAAAGGACATGAAAATCGGCTTAAGTTACCAGACTACTACCTTAAGACAAGATGAAAATGCACATTCGTAACGGAGAGAGGGAAACATATGTGAGCGTAAAAAAATGTGTCCGGCGGAAAATGCATATGAGCAATTTTCCGATAAACCCTACAACGATAAAGATTGTTGAACGAGGTGCGCACAGGACACACGCTTGTACACATCCCGTAGGGTTGTGAATTATACAATATCGTACAATGTGTGTGTACGCAAAGCCCTCGCGTTTTTTTTTCTATCGCCCCTGACCGAAGCGGAATCATATCAGAATTATTATCCGTGCGGGTATATCCGCGGTGCCGTAGGAAAAAACATTCATTAATTCGCGAGCGAGCGCGCTCTTTTGCACTTGCACGATCTCCATTTAGATAAATACACGTTACCATTGCAATTAACGACTTCCATTCGAATTAACATCACGACCGTTTGTTTTTTCTTTTTCTTTTTTTAAATCTCACGTAAATAAAGCGGGTTCTCTTGTCTTTCCCGAATTAGCTATTCTCTCTCCTTGACGATAAATCATCGACGAGTACTCGTTAAATTACCGTGAAATTGAGACTGTGTCGCTTGAAAAAAAGCTGTTGATCGATAACGATATAAAGTTTACCGACGAGCATCGGCGATACACTTCTTTTACCCACCTATAAAATAGAAAAAGATTTAATAACAACGAAAGAAAATGTATATTAATCGGCAATAAATTAGTTCAACTCGATTCAACTATTATTTTAGAAGAAATGCATTTTTCCGCTTTCCATGAGCTTTTATTCGCGAGGAGGCACATTTATTCAACTTGTTTCGCGTCTCTAGCGTGTTCCTCGAATGCCAATCGGGAGAATCCTCTTTTTTTCATCGTTTCGTCACGTCGAACAATTTTCGTGTTAGATAAGTAGAAACGAGAGCGAGAAACGAGTGACGAAAAGTATGTATTATTTTGTGCGTACGAGGGGGGACCCAAAAAAAACGGGAATTGCGCTGCGGCGGGGAGGGAGAGTGGGGGAACCCATTGCTCGACCAGGTGTCCGTTGGGGACACGTCTCCTGAGTTAGTGTGCGAAGTTCCGTCGCCGTGAGTGCATCGGTTCGCCCGTGGGAATTTTTGTAGTGAAACAACTTTTTCCATTTCGGCGAAAACGTGATGGCCGATTGTCGAGAGCAACGCGCGGCTGTGAAATTTTGTTTCCTGTTGGGAAAATCGGCCGGCGGAAACTACTGTAATGCTTAACGGCGGGGTAGGGTTTTAAAGGCGAAAAAAAAGCATATTTTTATGATTTTTTTGCGGCTACATGAGTAATATAATTTTATTAAATAGAATTACATATTATTGTACAACTATTGAAGTATCTCAGAAAAAATTTTCAATGAAAAATATTGATAAATAAGCTGGTGACGTTGAATCTCCAGAGGCGCCTTGAAAAAAAGTGGTTTTGCGGTGAACATTATAACTCGTTACCGGATCATCTCAAACAAAAAAATTGATATGCATTTTAAAGGTGATGTATTTCTCGAGGTAATCAGGAAGAGTTTTTTTTTTTTTTTTTCTATTTTTTGCAGCACTTGGAAGTGAAAAACGCAATTTTAGCTCAAAAAATCGCGCTTAATTTGTTATTAAAAAATTGAAAAAATTGAAAAAAAAACTCCTGATTACCTGTTGATTTATGTGAAGAAGTAATGTTTAAATTTTCAAAAGGATCGGTTCAGTAGATTTTGAGTTCTAATGTTCACAAACTTCGAAAATGACGTTTTCGGGAAAATCGATTTAAAGTTTTTTATACGTGAAAATCAGGTATCACGGCCGGTCGTTTGAAACGCTGTAACTCCGTTAGTTTTACTCCGATTGACTTAAAATTTATACACAATATTCTCGACATATTGTTCATTCAGAAAAAAAATAAAAAAAAAATGCACAAAAAATAATTTTAAAACCCTACCCCCCCTTAAGACTCCTTATGGAGATGCTGCCCTAAGTAAAACCAGAGTCTACGAGGGGTTTTTCACGTTTTAAAAATGGAGAAATGTCGATTGAAGACCAACCCCGTTCGGGACGCCCCTCAACGTCAAGAAGTGACGAAAACGTCGACAAAATCAATGCTCTCATTCGTGAAGACCGTCGCCGAACCATTGATCAACTCTGCGAGATGTCTGGGATATCATGGAGTTCAATTCAGAGGATTTAATCCAAAGATTTGTACGTGAGCAGAGTTGCAGCGAAATTTGTCCCTCGCCTTCTCACAGACGAGCAAAGGGAGCGTCGACTTCAGGCATGTTTTGAACTTCAAAATCAGCTCGAAGAGGACCCTGAACTTTTTTCCAAGGTGATTAACGGTGATGAATCGTGGTGCTATGGATACGACCCCGAAACAAAGCAGCAATCAAGCGTTTTGCCACTGTGGAGGAGGTAAAACAAAAATTGCTGGAAGGTCTAAAGAAAATCCCGATAAGTGAATTAAAAAAATGTTTTGAACATTGGAAGGATCGTTTGGAGAGGTGCGTTGTGGTCAAAGGAGAATACTTCGAAGGTGATCAAAATTTGGTGTAAAAATATTAAAAAATAAAGAAATTATGACGAAATTCCCGTTTCTTTTGGGTCCCTCCCCCTCGTATATCGTCCACGTTACGGTCTTCCGTTTGTCAGATACGAACGAGAACGCGAAGAAAGGGTTGCTCAATCGTGAGATACCGGGGACGTAGCGGAGCCTCTCTTGGCTCTTTCGCTCGACGACTCAAACTCAGAGTGGTATCGCAACGCGAACGTCGCACAGCAAGCTCGCGTGTATTAGCCGAGAAGCGTAGCACGCGTGAGACCAACGAGACCTCCCCCGACAATGAGATTATGCACTCTACATACCCGCAAACACACACGTATATAAAATTCTCGTGCCGATGCGTGCTTCTCCACCGCAAAGCTCGCTTTCAACTAGCACGGGAACTTGGTATACATCGGTACGGTGCGTGAGTCGCAACGGTGCTCGAGAAACAAATATTTTCCCACCACGTCAGCTTCGTCGGTTCCTCTTTGAACGATGACACGGATAAAATTGACAAATAATCCTTTTAGCGAGAATAAATAAAATTATGGAACTAATGACTCGTTACGTATTAACGAACCGGTAGAGTTCATACGCGAACGATCGTTTTTCTAACGTAATATCCGTTTATTTTTTTTATCATTTTTTGCCGGTTTTCTGCAGTGCCTTCGGTGGCAAATTCCTCTTTATTTATGGATAATTCGTTGATCGCATAATTTTTAGCCGTCCCGCACGATACATGGTGCAATAAATAACGTCCGGTATATTCCATTTGACCTAACGTCCTCCGTATTCCCCAAGTTTACTCCATAAACACGCCCCTAATAACTCTGGAATATTTACGCACTAGCGTGTATATGCGTCAACCTGTGCGCGCTCTTATTATTATCATGCCGCAAAACGAGGAGAGGCAGAGAGATAAATTACGCGTGGTAGAGCGCGGTTGCACCAGCAGGTGGATCGAGAGATACCGTGCCGCCTAGTGCACCAATGTTGACGACGACGAACGGGAAAACTGGGAAAATCGGAAAAAAAGATACGCGATGCTCAAAAATTATTAAGGTTCTTCCGTATTCCCGTACAATCGGATTCCATATAGTTGCTGTATAGTTGCCAAAGAAACAACTTTATAGAAGGTGTACGCGAATGTGAATTATCAAGACCGATTGAGCCTTCGGATTCGTGGCCACTTTGCCGCTTTATAATAGCAGCTTCTTCCGGCTTGTATATAACGCGTATATGTATAACATATCCGTTGCACCGACTCACGGAATCTTCTCGTTTCGACGGAAATTCAATTACGAAAAGAAGAAAAAAATAGAGAAAAGAAACGTCCGCGACAACGGCAATTTCGTAATGCCGACACGCACACGGGACACGAAGGAAGATCGTGGGGAAAAGATGGGGAACGGAGAAACTGATATCGAATTTTCGCAGTACCGATCAGAGCCGAACGCAGTTTCCACCTGTGCGCGCGGAATTCCTCTTCAACTTCCAGTTTCTTTTCCTCATCTTTTCCCCCTATTTCATACGCGTATGACGTTCTTCGGCGAGTATCCATCCTGCATTAATATAACGTGGATTAATATTCCGAGATTTAGTTTATGCAACTTCGGAGTTGCGCAATAATTTTATATGGAATTTTTTGTTCAATTGCATATACGAGCGTACGAAATTCCCTACATACTTAAGGGGGGAAATAGGGTTAGACGGTTCAAAAAAACGATTTTTTTTAAATTTCATAAATTGTTCGTAAAACTATTGAAAAATATGTTCCCAAAATTTTTAATATAAATTCCGACTCGTTCTATTGTTATAAGCCATTAAGAGGGGAAATAGGGTTAGGACAGCGTTTTCTCAATGATTTTCATGAATTTTTTTATAGTATAAAAAATGAATATAATTTATTGAAACTTTGAGGATATTTTATACATATATTTAAGTATATGCTGTAAAATTTTTGAAGAATTTCCTTGAAAAACAACGAAGAAAAATTATGACTGACTTGACTTTGTTCTTCTTGGTACTATTTTTTCAAACGCGTTTTTCTGAAAACGACTTTTTTTGAACTTGCGTACACGCTAGTTTGAAAAGTTTTTAACCAATCGTTTTGAAAATTGGCAGTTACTTTCTTCATAATTTAAAATCATAATTTAATTATCATAATTTAAAATAATTTTTTTTTGCAAATAAAGTTGTAAAAAATGGCAAAAAATCATGCTTTTTTGTTTTGACCCCTGTAAAAAATTCAATTTTCTATTTTTTTGATAGCATTTAGGTTCATATAGAAGAGAGACATATAATAAAAGTAAATTCCAGCCTCGTTTGATTTCAGATGAAAATTGCGGCTTCCAGAATGTACGCAAAATGCTGAGTCTGATTGTGACCTGCGATATGGGGTCGCTAATATCTTCGGTGTTTTTCACGGAAAGTCTTCAAAAATTTTATAGTATATACTTCAATATATGTATAAAATATTCTCAAAGTTTCAATAAATTATATTCATTCTTTATACTATAAAAAAATTCATCCTTCAAAATTCATATTATCATTATTTAAAATAATTTTTTTTTGCAAATAAAGTTATAAAAAATGGCAAAAAATCATGCTTTTTTGTTTTGACCCCTGTAAAAAATTCAATTTTCTATTTTTTTGATAGCATTTAGGTTCATATAGAAGAGAGACATATAATAAAAGTAAATTCCAGCCTCGTTTGATTTTAGATGAAAATTGCGGCTTCCAGAATGTACGCAAAATGCTGAGTCTGATTGTGACCTGCAATACGGGGTCGCTAATATTCTCGGTGTTTTTCAAGGAAATTCTTCAAAAATTTTATAGTATATACTTCAATATATGTATAAAATATTATCAAAGTTTCAATAAATTATATTCATTCTTTATACTATAAAAAAATTCATCCTTCAAAATTCATATTATCATTATTTTAAATAATTTTTTTTTGCAAATAAAGTTGTAAAAAATGGCAAAAAATCATGCTTTTTTGTTTTGACCCCTGTAAAAAATTCAATTTTCTATTTTTTTGATAGCATTTAGGTTCATATAGAAGAGAGACATATAATAAAAGTAAATTCCAGCCTCGTTTGATTTCAGATGAAAATTGCGGCTTCCAGAATGTACGCAAAATGCTGAGTCTGATTGTGACCTGCAATACGGGGTCGCTAATATTCTCGGTGTTTTTCAAGGAAATTCTTCAAAAATTTTATAGTATATACTTCAATATATGTATAAAATATTATCAAAGTTTCAATAAATTATATTCATTCTTTATACTATAAAAAAATTCATCCTTCAAAATTCATATTATCATTATTTCAAATAATTTTTTTTTGTAAATAAAGTCGTAAAAAATGGCAAAAAATCATGCTTTTTTGTTTTGACCCCTGTAAAAAAATCAATTTTCTATTTTTTTTATAGCATTTAGGTTCATATAGAAGAGAGACATATAATAAAAGTAAATTCCAACCTCGTTTGATTTTAGATGAAAATTGCGGCTTCCAGTATGTACGCAAAATGCTGAGTCTGATTGTGACCTGCAATATGGGGTCGCTAATATCTTCGGTGTTTTTCACGGAAATTCTTCAAAAATTTTATCGTATATACTTAAATATATGTATAAAATATTCTTAAAGTTTCAATGAATTATATTTATTTTTTATACTATAAAAAAATTCATGAAAATCATTGAGAAAACGCTGTCCTAACCCTATTACGCCTCTTACTTCACACCTCTCAAGCTCCCTCGTCGTTCAGTGACTTTAGTTTCATCTCTTTCTCTTTATACATATGTATACGCGTGCACAAGTATAGTGTACGGAATAACGAAATTACGCGAAATATCCTTGAGCATTCTCGCTGGTAATAAAAAGTTACGCGTATGATTATTCGTATAATTGGGGCTGAGTAGCGCCGCTTTGGAAGAGTCGAACACCTCTGCACAGCCTAATATTACACGACTGTACGTACGCATATGGAACAATTAGATCGCGGTTGCAACGAATAGCTAACTCCGCGTCTTTCCCTTTCGTTCTTTCGCGATGAAAAATTCAATTTCGAGAGACGGCACAGTTTTATCGGGTACGGTAAATAACAACCGGTTATTGTTACTGACCGATCGCAGTGCTCGGTCGGGGAATTACTCGAAATTATTGTCAATCATTCGCCCAATGCTAGAATGACCTTTATTTTTTGCCCGATAATTTTTCAATAATTATCATCACTGTTTTATTTGAGCACCCGACGAAAATAAGAGGCGCGATAATTATTTATAAAAATACGTTTGTTTTTGTTATTGCCCCCGCGATACTTTCGATTTATCCGCAAAGACCACCGTCAATCCGGTGAATTTTATTTTCACCGAATTTTCCGTCGGTTCGTTCATCGGGGTGAGATCGCGCGTCTCGCTGGATAACAACGTCACGAGAGTCCGCAACAAAACGGGGGTAGGGTGTGGCAAGGAAAAGAGATTCGTGACAAAGAAGAGAGACTTTTCTCGTATCGGCGCTTAGTGGGGTGTGGATCTGTACCGCAGGGGGTAGGGGGTACTCGCGTATACCGCGGCTGGAAGTGTAGCGACGGTAGCCAAGTCCTCATTAGCGCATTCCGGTACGACGCCCGCGACTCAAAGAGTCGTAAAAAACAGCTGAAATGCGTGTAACAGCGTCGAGCAGCGGGAGCGTGTATCTCGCGATGCAAAACTTTCTCGCGAGATGCGATATAACGCGCGCGCTCAGCATAAAATCCGAACAAAAAAATATATCATTCAAAGTTCATTCTTTTCTTTTTCACGTAAATTTATCAATATAGGGATGATACGTCGCACCATCCAACAGTTACTTTTCGGTTATACTTCCGTATTTATGTCGGTACGTCCGTGTGCATATATACCGTACGATTCAATGAAATTACCCACGTAGAAATTGCCAGTATAATTCTACTGGCCAAGCTTTGGGCCAATATTGGCGGCTAAACCTTGGCCGCCAGTAATGGCCCCGTACTGGCTGACTATCTGGCCATACTATGGGCCACACTGCGGGCCATACTACGGGCCAGTATAAAATACAGTCTTATGCCAGTACCGGTTGAATTCTACTGGCCAACCTTTGTGCCAGTATTGGCGGCCAAACTTTGGCAACCAGTATTGTTTCAGTACTGGCTGAGAATCTGGCCAAGCTTTGGGTCAGTATAAAATGACGTCTTGTGCCAGTACTGGTTGTCAATCTGGCCGCACTACGGGCCGGTATTATAACCAGATCTGGGCCAAAATAGGCTATAAAATACGGCCAAGCTCTGGCTTCGATACAGGCTTAGTACTGGGCTATAGAAAATGTCAATACTGAGAGTATTTCACTTTAACAGTTGCGTTCTGTAATGTAATTGTAGATTGAGTTATTCAGATCAAAAGACCATTATTTTGCAAACAACCAAATTGTTGAAATATAATTTGCCTCGAACTTGAAATTGCACGATTAATAGAATATTTTTTAGTGTAATATTTGGTTCATATAGCCTATATTTTATAAACACTGTTCTATCAACATTTAAGTACGTATTTTAGACCTGTATAGGTACTTAGTCTCTTATTAATAAAAACTACTCCGAGTATTTAGTATATATCAAGTGCATTTAATTATCAAACATTTATTCATAAACAACCCAGACAACACAGACATCCAAAGGACGAGCTAAAAACATCCGAAGAACGTCCTTACGTCCAAAGTACATCCTTTGGACGTACGTGTGCCGCTTGGGAAACATTTGGTAACGTGGTAAAAAGAAATATAAATTACTCCCAGAGAGAAATAGAATTTAAATAGACATTGGATCGGCATCCACTAGACGCCAAAAGTGTCTAAAAGACGTCGATTCGATATTTATTTAATTTGCCATTTCTCGCTGAGATGTAATTTGCACCGTCGGCAAAATCGTCTGCCAAGATCCGGCCCAATGAAATAACCAGTATTGGTACGACCGTTGGTGCCAGTAGTAAGCCAGAAGTTTGCCAGATCTGGGCCAAAGTCTGGGCCAAAGTCTGGGCCAAAGTCTGGTCCAAAGTCAGAGCCAAAGTCCGGGCCAAAGTTCGGGCCAATTAAATAACTGGTAGTGCATTTAATTATCAAACATTTATTCATAAACAACCCAGACAATACAGACATCCAAAGGACGACCTAAAAACATCCGAAGAACGTCCTTACGTCCAAAGTACATTCTTTGGACGTACGTGTGCTGCTTGGGAAACATCTGGTAACGTGGTAAAAAGAAATATAAATTACTCCGAGAGGGAAATAGAATTTAAATAGACATTGGATCGGCATCCACTAAACGCCAAAAGTGTCTAAAAGACGTCGATTCGACATCTATTTAATTTGCCATTTCTCGCTGAGATGTAATTTGCACCGTCGGCAAAATCGTCTGTCAAGATCCGGCCCAATGAAATAACCAGTATTGGTACGACCGTTGGTGCCAGTAGTAAGCCAGAAGTTTGCCAGATCTGGGCCAAAGTCTGGTCCAAAGTCAGAGCCAAAGTCCGGGCCAAAGTTCGGGCCAATTAAATAACCGGTACTGGCCCGACCGTTGGTGCCAGTATAACGGCCGGCTATTACATACTGGCAGCCATTACCGACACTACGGCAACCAGTATTGGCCCAACGCTCGGCTGTTACAATTTTTCTACGTGGGTATTAGCTCGTCCGACTTGTACGATTTTTTTCAATCACAATCAAATAACTTACGAGCGGATGTTATTATTGTTGTTATCATTATTATCATTATTGATGAAAAATATAAACGATCACGTCCGAGATTTTCGCCCCAACACGGCTCGATGGCGCGTCAAACCGTTCACAATGTACGTGAGAAAGATATTTAAGGTAGTAGTCTGGTAACTCAAGCCGATTTTCATGTCTTTTTTGGAGGGCGTTTTTTTGAAGAAAAATAAAAATGAATCGTTTTGGATATTTAGGATATTTTTATTTACATATTGAAGATAGAGAAAATTTTTTTTTTTTTAATTTAATAGTTTATTATAATTATTATTATTAATCGAAGTTGGCACCTCGGAAAAAAAGCGCGCGGTCGGCCCCGGTGATTTTGGCTCTTGATGTTATCTGAAATAAAAAATTCTTGATAATTCTTAACCTATAGACATTTTTCCAAAGTCCGCCATTTTGTTATTTATCCATAAAATTTAACTTCAGTAGTTCCGACCAGAATGACAAGTCTATAGATTAAGAATTATCAAGAATTTTTTATTTCAGATAACATCAAGAGCCAAAATCACCGGGGCCACCCACGCGCTTCTTTTTCGAGGTGCCAACTTCGATCAATAATAATAACAATAATAAACTATTAAATTTGTTCAAAAAATTTTTTTTTTGTATCTTTAATATGTCAATAAAAACATCCTAAATATCCAAAACGATTCATTTTCATTTTCCCACAAAAAAACGCCCTCGAAAAAAGACATGAAAATCGGCTTAAGTTACCAGACTACTACCTTAGAAAAAAAAACGCACACCCCCGAGTGCGAGAATATGTATGGTTCCTAAATCCCGGCGGTGAGTCGAGCGGACGAAACGGTAGTTAGCTATGTATATATATTTACGCAGCTTCCGCGGAATCCCTCCGAGTGGATTTTAGATTCATGTAGCGTGAGAGTGTTTATAAATACGGGAAGCTGGAAGATTTGTCACGTCGCGGTCTCGCGCGAACGCTCTCGCGGTTTTGCCCGTGGAGCGAGACAACAAATTGTGCATTTCTCTCTCTGTCTCTCCGTCGCTCGCTCGCTCGCACTCGGTATTTTATACCGATCACGGACGGGGAAAGTACCGCGTGCGTTCTATCGGCACGAGCGAGAGCCGACACACGGTCTTCGTTGGTCGTCGTCTCCTCCGGTGTTGTGTATAGTCGTCTCAAAGGGCGCGTATATACTCGCGGTAGGACGACGGGCGGGGCTATTCGCGTCCGCTAATGATGCCCCGAAGCGTCAAAGTAGACCTCTCTCTCTCTCTCCCTCTTTTTTTCCCCCCTATTTTCATTCGTTCGACTACGCTTGCGCGCACATGGAGCTAACTTTGTCCCGCTCGTCGCACGAGCGCGTAAAACAGTATTACGAAGAAGAAGAGGAAAAAATAAATAAAAATTGCACTCCGTCCATAACCGAACGTTGACCGTGTCTTCCTCGATCACCCTATTAGCCGAGTTCCGTCTTCGACTGTTGCTCTCGTACGGAAAGTGTTTCCTTCTCGAGAGGCATTCGCCGCGCGTCTCGCTCGATCCCACTTTCCATTAAAGTATATTAAAACAATGATTGTTCTTTCCGGTACGCGATGAACGGAAAAAAAATTGGTAGCTCATTTTGTTTTCCAATTAGAAGCAAAGTTTACTTTAAATCAGACGACAAATCGAATCTATATTCTTTTATTATGACAAAGTCGCTCGGGGGGGCAAAGAGACGAGAGTTTTTTTAATGATTTTCTTTGCGTCTCATTCATCTTTGTACCGTTGACGAAGGGTGTGGAGTTGGAGTTTCTTTTACAACGATAGGTATCGTATAACTCGAGTCGCGCGTAACGAGAGTCAAGAGTAAAAATGACGGCTGGCGCCGATCATCGGACGACGAAGCATCGTCACCGCGTCGTCTTTAGGGACCTTCGACGATGTACGAAGATAAATTTCCTTTGGGCGGACACCGCAACGCCGACGGATCCGTCAACCAGGCGAAAGAGAGAGAAAGAGAGAGAGAGAGAGAGACTTCGGCCAGCTTCCGCGTCGTTGAGATCCACTATTTTTAATTCACACGCCCACTTGTAGAAAAAACTTTGACGTTTACTTTCTGAGCGACGCGTGCGACCCGGTAACGATACGTTATACAGCTATACGCACCGATACTTGAAACTTAACATACGGAAGTTGCTCCGTGAAAAAACGCCTCGTCTCATCGTTGGCTCGATCGATCGGTGGATGGTTAAAGAAAAAAAAGTGAGATTGAACCACAAATCGGAGGATTTAAGATGCAAAAATCAAGTCTGGCGTTGATATAGAGTTGAGAGAAAATTTCACGGGAGCGGCGCAAGTTTGGCGAGAGTTGAAAGAATGATTTCAAGTTGGTGGTATTAATAAAAATCACCTGCCGCGTCGAGGATACGTATACTGTAGCACACGATGATTCGCCCGAGCATCCATTATTTAATATCTCACACTGTAATCCCTATTTGAATATATATACATATATCGCCGTGTATTCGTGCGAGTCGATGGATAATAAATACACCGTTTGTTGCGCGCTGTGAAATTGCCAAGTATAGTAATCGTTCATCGTTCCCAGATGCTCTCGAGATCCATATACACGTACACATTCACACGCGTTGCCGCGATAAGACACGCTTAACGTGTTTTAATTCGCGAAGCAGCTCGAGCCTTCACTCACGCGCTACATAGCGAAGCGTACTGCCTCTAGCACCATTCGCGCGATTATCTTACCACCGGATACGGCGGCTTGTCACGAATATTTCGCGTTGCAACGGCGCTGCTTAATCTTCCGCTAAATTATAGGGACGCAAGAGGGTCTTACGGACCGAGAAGCGTCACTTATTTCTTTTTCCCGCGATACGGTAGTCCGTGCGCCTGTCACAGACCATATATATGCGAAATAAGCCATCGTCCAGTGTCCTTTTTATTAATTCAAACTCTATAGTGCTTTTGAGACGCCGAGACCGCGAATTATCGATGCAAATGCGTCGGTCGAAATCTCCAAAAGTCCGTGAACGCGGGACGCCCGATTGTGAGCGTATTTTTGTTCGTTAATTGAAAAGGAGTACGCCGAGACACGCAAAAACGATTCGTCGTACCGGTCGTATTCGGGAACGTCGGAACAATGATTCTTTCGCGTTAAACCCCTTGGAAACTACATACATACAGTGGGTCAAAAAAGTATTCGTACACCTTGTTTTTTTGCGATAACTTTATAGACATAAGCGATACGCGAAGAAAGCCAATTTTATTTAATAGTACATCAGGTGCAGAGATAAACTGCAAATGGAGAATTTTTTCCCAGGAATAATAGAAGAATGGTGCCAAAAAAACGAAAATTTTCGGGCAAAAAAAGTATTCATACACTTACGATTATAGTGAAAACCTACATCATCATAGTTGTTAATTATAACCAATATTTGGTGGCATCCCTTTTGCTTCAATAATCGCCTCGAGTCTCTTAGCCATGGATTCTACTAGCTTTTGCGTTGTTTCTTTTGCTATTTTCGTCCATTCTTCTAAAAGCACTCTTTGGAGATCGGATTTGTTTGTTATTTTTCTTTTTCTAATTTCTACATCCACCAAGTGCCATCAATTTTCAATAGGATCGATGTCCGGAGATTGTGGTGGTGTAATCAATTGTTTGCGGACATTACAGAGTAACCATTCCCTCGTTTTCATGGCAGTATGTTTCGGGTCGTTATCTTGTTGGAAGTAGACATTTCCATCCAGGCCCATTTTATCTACACTTGCTTTCGAATTGCTGCGCAACACGTCGATATACTTCCGGGCATTCATTGTACCATCTATAAAAGCCAGATTACCAACGCCATAATATCCCATGCAGCCCCAAACCATGACGCTTCCTCCGCCGTGCTTTACAGTGGGTATTAAATTTTTCTGCCGGAGCTCGGTATTTGGTTTCCGCCAGACGAATTTTTTTTCCATCGGACCCGAAGATGTTAAACTTTGATTCATCCGGGAATACGACACGTTTCCAAAATTCTATAGATTTTTTTACGTAGGTTTTTGCGAAACCTAAACGATTTTCTCGATTTATATTATTAATTAATAGTTTTTTGCGGGCGGTTCTGCCGTATATTTGGGCAGAATGCGAAACGTTTAGAATAGTCTTGGACACACGCTCTTCACCCACTTGTGAATGGTTTTTTTGTAGCCTCTGGAACAATACTCCGACGCTCTCGTACCGTTAGTATTCTCGGTCGACCGGTTCGTGGCTTATTTTCTGTGCTGTTTGTTCTTTCGTATTTTTTTATTATATATTGCACTGTTGCGAAACTTAGATTTAGTTCTTTACTAACTTTTCGATAACTTTTACCGCGTTTCCGAAGAAAAATCACTCTATCTCGAATGGATATTGATATTTCGCTTTTCTTTGCCATCGTGTCTGTTCAGAGCTTGAAGATCTACTACCGCATGGAATAGGTCAAAACCATTGTGTAAACCATATGTGGGCAACAACCGGCCTGCGGGCCGGATCTGGCCTGCTGTAAGATTTGATCCGGCCCGCGAGACATTACGAAAAACCCAATTAAAAAAAAAATATTACACTACTTACATTTGTCTGACACAGCTCAACTGGCTATATTTATTCGAGGTGTTGATAAAGAGTTCACTATTACTGAGGAATTGCTTGCTTTACAGCCGCTAAAAGGAGCCACTACAGGAGAGGACATTTTTAATGAAGTTCAAAAGGTATTCACAAGTTTTGGCTTGCCATGGTCGAAATTAGTTGGAGTATGCACAGATGGTGCACCTTCTATGGTCGGCTTACGTAAAGGTTTCATCGGAATTTTGAATGAAAAAGCAACTGAATTAAATGTGCAAAAAGATGATTTGATAGTCCTTCATTGCATTATCCACCAACAGAACTTGTGTTCTAAGTCCATTCGATTCTAGAATGTTATGAATGTGGTAGTAAAAACCATCAATTTTATTCGGTCCCGAGGGCTTAACCATCGTCAGTTCAAGGCGTTTTTGGATGAAATATCAGCCGAATATGACGACGTAACATATTATTGTGAAGTCAGATGGCTAAGCAAAGGGAAAATGCTGAAACGCGGTTTTACGAGCTTAGAAATGAGATAGCAGACTTTATGCAAATAAATCATAAACCACTATCTGAATTGAGTGACTCAAAATGGATACGTGACTTAGCATTTCTGATCGACCTTACGGGCCATTTGAATGATTTAAATTTGAAACTTCAAAAAACAAGGACAGTTAGTAAATGATTTGTACAGCCATTTGAAAGCGTTTCAGAACAAAATCCGCTTGTGGGAGGCACATATGCTGTCTGGTAACAGTTACCATTTCACCACGCTCTCTGCGCATGAAAATATTGCTTATGCTCAATATGCTGAAGAACTCAAGTTACTGTCGGGGCAATTTCGAACAGATTTTGCGATTTCAAAAACATGGAAGACTGTTTCAATTTATTTGCTACTCCAACAAAAAGTAATGTACAAAATGCTCCAATACACTTGCAAATGGAGTTGATCGAAATTCAAGAAAACCCACTCCTAAAATCTAAATTTGAAGACGTGGAGTTGTGCGATTTCTACAAAAAATACCTCGAAGAAGACCACTTTCCGCAGCTTAGAAAACTCGCAAAAAGATTGATTTGTGCGTTTGGCAGTACTTATAAATGCGAACAGTTCTTTTCATTGATGAAAGTTAATAAATCAAAACATCGTACAAGGCTGACTGACGATAATATGGAAAATTCTTTACGTCTTTGTATCAGTGGAATTAATCCAAACATCGATGGATTAGTTACCCAAATTCAAGCTCAAGTGTCTCATTGATTTCGGTGTCGCTATTTAACTTTCGTAGTTTGTAACAATTCCAAATTTATCGATTTAATTATAATGTTGTACCTATTTTTTTCATTTCATTTTGTTATTTTAATAAATTGTATTACAATAACATTATCGTATTATTTGATGTCTGATATCTATCGTTGAAAATTATGAACACTACTTTAAAATGCACTACTTTTAAATGCGGCCCGCGAACGTATTTGCACACTAAATTATGGCCCACAACATGTGAAAGGTTGCCTATACTTGGTGTAAACGAAGACTTGTTTACATTGTACGCAGAGGTCAGACCGTCCGTGAGTGAATATCGAGGTTCACCAGCTCAATCGTAAGTGTACGAATACTTTTTTGGCCCGAAAATTTTCGTTTTTTTTGCATAATTCTTCTATTATTCCTGGGAAAAAATTCTCCATTTGCAGTTTATCTCTGTACCTGATCTACTATTGAATAAAATTGGCTTTCTTTGCGTATCGCTTATGTCTATAAAGTTGCCGCAAAAAAAAAACAAGGTGTATGAATACTATTTTGACCCGCTGTATATACGTATAATCTTCTCGTCCCCTAAAAGTCTGCAAATTTCCGTGATACATTTGTCGCCGCGACTCTCGTTACTTTGAAACCATCGTGTTTTATCGATACCTTATGTTTACATGGCTATCCGAGGTATAAGGATTAATCGTTATTAACGTCGATTCGTTGGTTAATCCGAGAATTCGCGCGCACGAGCGTGAACAATTGTTTGTGGTTCGTGAAATATCAAGCCCGTATGTAATATATGTATAACTATGTAAATATATATCGTCCCGAAGCTGGTGCGACTCTTGGTGGCCCATGCACCATCGAGCCTGAGCCAATTTGACGCTCGGCTGGTCCCTGATGCGGGAAGATACCGAACGAGAAACCTCGAGCGTTCGCGCAGCGAGCACGAATAATGCACGCGCCATGATTATGTACACCGTGCTGGACCAACCCCTTGAGTCCCCTCGTGTAAGAGCGGGTAGAGAAACTATATGTGCCGGCGATGATGCGTGTGGTGTTTCCGTCCGCGTGTACGTCTATGTACATCAACCACAAGGGTTTGTGCATCGCGCCTGTACAGATTTTGCCGGACCCCGGTTGCTAAAGGGGAGAAAACGGTTCGCTTTGTTGGCAAATTTCAGCTCGATACTACCGGGCGTATGCACAAACGCGCACATTTTTCGTTTACGCACACTTTTCAATTTTTGCACAGAGGTGCTGCAATAAATTCATTAGATAATTGGACTTTAATTCATTTTTACTTTGGCATAAAAAAAGACGCGCGACGAGACTCCGTTAAACTGATCATTAGGGGGAATCAATGGGCGTACTTTTTACAGCGTGAGTTGCCTGAAAAGGAAAAAAAAAACGATTTTCATCAGTTTTCATTAACAGCGAAGCTTTTTCGGGAGAAAAAAAATGTTCAAACTAAGGCGCTTTTCTAGTATCGGGTATCGTTAGACCGGATATAACATTATTATTTACTTTTTCATCAGTCTACCGCATCCCTCATTTTCAAACTCGCACGAAACTACTGGCTTTTTTCTTTTCGTTATACCGTCAAAGTTGTAGATTTATCGCACGCTTGATTATCGTAAAAGAAGAAAAATACGTTCTTCGACGCCGTTTGTAGGATCAAGATAGAGAGAAATAACACGTTGGCTCAATGAAATATTCGAAAATGCGCAACGACGGAGTGTA
Organism: Oxytorus armatus; assembly: GCA_958009045.1. NCBI lineage: Eukaryota > Metazoa > Arthropoda > Insecta > Hymenoptera > Ichneumonidae > Oxytorus > Oxytorus armatus. The sequence continues at coordinate 27,768,895 of OY253748.1, forward strand.
CTCGAGAACGACCGACCGCCGCGACAACGATCGATCGAGGCCTCTCGAAAGGCGCGACAAAAGGGCCGCGTGTACACGTGAGTATTGTAGTAAACTGGCTCCCACGGTTCTCACTTCGTACAGTAACGCTTCGGATAAAGCTCGAAAACCGCGCACCTCCCGTTGCCCCGCTATTTTTTATTTTAACCCTTTAGCGACGACGCGCGGTTTCCACCGATCCTTGATTATCCGTATTTAATGGAGATAACGAAATCGATTGATCAGCCCGAATCTCCATTCGTATAAACGATAGTGGCCGAACGAGTCACGTACAAGTCGTAATATGATTTTTCGTTAATAATTTTATATTTCTATTTGTACCGATGACTTCGAGAAAATATTCTTTCGAATCTCCCTATAAGCGTGTCTTATCACGCTTGAAATGTACAGTGGGTCAAAAAAGTATTCATACAACTTGTTTTTTTTGCGATAACTTTATAGACATAAGCGATACGCAAAAAAAGCCAATTTTATTTAATAGTACATCAGGTACAGAGATAAACTGCAAATGGAGAATTTTTTCCCAGGAATAATAGAAGAATTATGCAAAAAAAACGAAAATTTTCGGGCCAAAAAAGTATTCGTACACTTACGATTGAGCTGCTAAACCTCGATATACACTCACGGACGGTCTTGACCTCTGCGTACAATGTAAACAAGTCTTCGTTTACACAATGGTTTTGACCTATTCCATGCGGTAGTAGATCTTCAAGCTCTGAACAGACACGATGGCAAAGAAAGACGAAATATCAATATCCATGCGAGACAGAGTGATTTTTCTTCGGAAACGCGGTGAAAAGTTATCGAAAAATTAGTAAAGAACTAAATGTAAGTTTCGCAACAGTGCAATATATAATAAAAAAAATACGAAAGAACAAACAGCAGAGAAAATAAGCCACGAACCGGTCGACCGAGAATACTAACGGTACGAGAGCGTCGGAGTATCGTTACAGAGGCTACAAAAAACCGTTCACAAGTGCTCGCAGTTTAGCGAATGGTGTCGCGTTAACATCGGGAAAGAGCGTGTGTCCCCAGACTATTCGAAACGTTTTGCATTCTGCCCAAATATACGGCAGAACTGCCCGCAAAAAACCATTAATTAATAATATAAATCGAGAAAAACGTTTAGGTTTCGCAAAAACCTACGTAAAAAAATCTATAGAATTTTGGAAACGTATCGTATTCTCGGATGAATCGAAGTTTAACATCTTCGGGTCCGATGGAAAAAAATTCGTCTGGCGGACATCAAATACCGAGCTCCAGCAGAAAAATTTAACGCGGTAGTCTGGTCTAGAGCGAGATTTTTGACGTCATTTCTAATGTTCAATAATTTTTAAACCGTTGAGGTTGCCTTGATGAAAATTTACACGTGCATTTATTGATCCTTAGAGAATACTTGTACATTAAAAAAAAAATTAGTTTAAATATTTTCATGTAGTTTTTTGCCTTGTTGCAACATGGTGCGCCGAAAGCCGCCTCAATCGGCGCCCACTCTGGACGATGTCGTATGCATCTGAAAAAAAAAAAATATATATATTCTCAATCTGTATGAGTATTCTGAGCACTGGTAGCAGAATTGGAACTTAAAAAAAAATGTTGACAAAATGGCGACCTGTTGAACTTTCATTAATGATATTTCATACATTATCGGGTATTCGACGAGTTATAAAATGTCGGCAAAATTATTGTTCGACTCAATTCTGCTACCAGTCCTCAAAAACAGGCTACCTAAGGTACGTGGAAAATTTGAGCTCGATTGGTCCATTAGTTATCGAGATATCGTGGGCGCCGATTTGAAAAACATAGTTCTGAGATAAACGCGTTCAAAGTTTTGACACCAAAATAATGAGCGATTCAGTAGCCTCCGCGTTAGCTGCTTCCCGACCGCGCTACCTGAGCGCGCGGCTTGCTTAGAATTTTTATTTCTCGGCTAATTTTCGAAATATCAATAAAGGGTTTTCAGGAGCGCATGAAGAAAGGTCTAAGGAATAAGAAAATGAAAAAAAAAATCGATTTTTTTCAAATTTCTAGACCAGACTACCGCCTTAATACCGATTGTAAAGCACGGCGGAGGAAGCGTCATGGTTTGGGGCTGTATGGGGTATTATGGCGTTGGTAATCTGGCTTTTATAGATGGTACAATGAATGCCCAGAAGTATATCGACGTGTTGCGCAGCAATTTCAAAGCAAGTGTAGATAAAATGGGCCTGGATGGAAATTTCTACTTCCAAAAAGATAACGACCCGAAACATACTGCCATGAAAACGAGGAAATGGTTACTCTATAATGTCCGCAAACAATTGATTACACCACCACAATCTCCGGACATCGATCCTATTGAAAATTTATGGCACTTGGTGGATGTAGAAATTAGAAAAAGAAAAATAACAAACAAATCCGATCTCCGAAGAGTGCTTTTAGAAGAATGAACGAAAATAGCAAAAGAAACAACGCAAAAGCTAGTAGAATCCATGCGTAAGAGACTCGAGGCGATAATTGAAGCAAAAGGGATGCACACCAAATATTAGTTATAATTAACAACTATGATGATGTAGGTTTTCACTATAATCGTAAGTGTACGAATACCTTTTTTGCTCGAAAAATTTCGTTTTTTTGGCATAATTCTTCTCCTATTCCTGGGAAAAAATTCTCCATTCGCAGTTTATCTCTGCACCTGATGTACTATTAAATAAAATTGGCTTTCTTTGCGTATCGCTTATGTCTATAAAGTTATCGCAAAAAAACAAGGTGCATGAATACTTTTTTGACCCACTGTATATCCGATCGGACATGTTTTTCCGATTGCGATGAGTCCCACCGAGTTTTCGAATAAAATAAAATCGCAACGATTATGAATAAAATCGATTTTAAATATTGTTCTTGTCGCGAGATCCCGATACACATTTTCGGTGCAATGAATTTAAGGGAAAAATTAGTGCTTCATTTTCGGAATATAAAATGATTAAAAAATTGTGTACGTGGTGCGAGTACCCTTATATTTATATATCGGCCGAAAGTGCCACTTAAAACGAGCCCAAAGACCCGTCGCTTGTGTCCCAACACGCGTAATTACGCGTGAAACCGATAGAATCGATCCGGTCTTTATCACGACGATCGACCCCTCTCGAGGTTTGCGCGGTGTGCCGTATCGATTCATCGACGCTCGCCCGCGCTTTTCTCTCTCTCTCTCTCTCTCCCTCTATCTCTCAAAAAATCGACTCGATTGGTCTGTTCCTAATGGACCAAGTTAGGACGGAATGAGGAATAAAAAGGGTGGGAATTATTATTTTTCCCTTCAAAGAATCGTACCGTGACGAGTTCGTTGGCGGGTCCGACGGACTCGCGAACGAGAGACACGTACATTGGTAAAGGGCGAATGCGTAAACTCGCGAGTATCGATTTGTTCGAGGAAAAAAAACTGGTCGACCTCCGATCCTTTTCATTGGTACCGTTTAAATTATGAAAATCTGAAAATAAATAACGAATGGCGACACTTTGAGGTACCAAAATACAAAGTTTACTCTCAATCTTTTCCATCGCGGAGCACTCGAAGTTAAATCTCGAATGATTTATTACGAACATAGTTGAAAACAAGATTGACTCGTCACCGCTTTTCGATATATTTCTTCGCTGCATGAAAAAAAGGGCAACTCGTTGTCCAGTCATCTTTTTAAAATACGATCGATCTTACGAGTCGAGTGTTTCGTTTCTCACAGACCGGAAATGTTACATCGACAAGGGTGAAAAACCTTATTTTATGAACCATAAAGCCCCTCTTCGATTGTCCGTAAGTTTCCACGGGACGTTGCCACAAGTTGGCGAGACGTTCTATATATTTCCCCACCGAGTGTGAGGTACCGTTGCAGATGTTGCCGGTTCGTCGAGGGGGATGTTATACTATAAAGCGTCTCTCTCTCTCTGTAGCGTATAGAGAGACGTTCGCGGCCGATTCCTGCTGAGATGTCTGAACGTCGCGTCGGGATACGAAAAAGGGAAAAAGAAAAAAAAAAGAAGAAAAAAACCCCGACCGTGCGGCACCTGAACAAGTCGTTCGGCGCGTGGAATGTTACCTTGTCGTGTTTCATCCCTCACAGGGTCCTCCAACGCGGTTAAAACATCTCACTTTTGGAAATTCCCGTCAAACGCTCACGAAAACCAGTCGAAATTAAAGACTGCTGTGGAAAAAAAAGAAGGAATATCGTGGAACGTTCGTGACGAGAAAATATGTTCTGTTCAATTTCAACTCATTGAATCCATACTAATTTTATTTCAAACGGTATTTGGGGAAAAAAAAAATATATTTATCGTCACCAACGAAAACTTTCAATTGATTGCGCAATGGTTCACACCTTGAGGTCAATTAATTTACATGACGTAAATGTTGTTTTTGTTGAAAATGAAAAAAATTCTTTCGACACAAGTTCATATTTCTCCGTGGAAAACGCCGTCGTCGCGCAACGACATGGAAGAAACCACAATTTTATTTTATTTTTCTTCACTCATATCGCCTCCGTATCTCTTTATTACACCGATTCGAGAACGAACTAGCGGGGTACAAAATCACGTGTCGGATTAAGGATAAAACGATAATTGCGCTAATTGCAAAAGTGTCGAGATTATATGGTATATAGAGGAGGAAACAAAGGAAAAGGACGAGAGGGAATTAAAGAAGAAGAAAAATAAATAAACAAGTGTGCGCTCGGGTCTCGCGGTCGTTATCGCGGCGGAAATTGGCCTCGCCGCGATGCGCGAACACGCGACACGCACGGCGGACTCTCTTTCATTCTCGCGAGGAACACGACGCGAGAGTAATTAAGAGCAATAAAATTTACGGTGACAAAGTATCAAGTGCGGTGCAGTTTAAAAAATATATTTCCGCGATTGTTGTAGATTTTCGTTGTAAAATTTATTTCAACCGAAAAACATTCTGACCCACTCAATAAATGTATAATACACTCGTTGCTTACGGTAGTAGTCTGGTAACACAAGCCGATTTTCATGTCTTTTTTGGAGAGCGTTTTTTTGTAGGAAAATAAAAATGAATCGTTTTGAACATTTAGGATGTTTTTATTTACATATTAAAGATACAAAAAAAAAATTTTTGAAAAAATTTAATAGTTTATTATTGTTATTATTATTGATTGAAGTTGGCACCTCGAAGTTGGCAGCCCGGGTCCTAACTTTTTTTTCTACCGAACCGATTGCTTTCAAATTTTAACAGGCTACTCTACACACTTATAGTTTTCGTCGGAACCACCGAGAAATTTTTTCACCCCTAACTTTTTATTTTACAACCCCTTCTTCGCTGAAATAAAAGGACTTCAGCAAAGAAGGGATTGTAAAATGAAAAGTTAGGGGTGAAAAAATAAAAATAGAATCCATTCAAATTTACCAAATCCATTTTTCCGTTTTTGAGGTTTTTCCTCATCTCCTACTCGCTGTTTGAGCGAGTAGGAGAGCATCGTTTGGCTCCCAGCTATTCCCACACTCGATAAACCTCTATTAACTTTAATCTCTTCGTCCTTCCTTCTTTCAATCTCTCCGTATCTTATACGTGTTTGGGATCTCTCGGAACTTATCCGGGTGTGGATTAAACTGATGGATATAATTCAAGTTGTCAGTTTATCCGTCGGACATCTGCTTGTAGCGCAAACTCGCTCTTTCACTCTCGGGGCTCGACGGGTCTTTGGCCGACGGTACGAAAGACGATTTTTAGGTCGTGCTGGTCGCGTGGCGTTTTATACCAAATAGATACGCGATCGTACTCTCTCCCTCGACCCTCGGAAAGATGTCCAAACCGTGTATCCGTATACTCTCTTGTTGGTGCCACAGCGATTTAAACCGTCCTCTCTGTACCCCGCTGTCCTGGTTATATTGTTCGAGGGATGTTCCAGGTCTAGAGGGGCTAAACGCTATCTGATGTGCCGTCCGCACCTATATATTAAGCCTCGGCCGACTCGAACGTGGCAATAAGTAAGTTCCTTTGCTTATGTACACGCGGGTAAATAAGGTTGTTAATTCAAAAGGGCGTGACACACGTTACTTAACGTACTTTAAGCGTCCACGTTAGGTCCGTCCGTTTGTTAGCACCTAATAAAGGGATATATAAAGACATTTGTCGGGCAGAGGCTCGCGGAAAACAGACTTTTTTTATACGACCGAACCTGTAAAAAGACAATAGAGAGATGTCTCCGAAAAAATTTGTTATATTTTTGTTTAAATTAATTTTTTGACATTACGACGCGATGAAAGAAAATTGACGAGCGTTCTTCGTTCGTCGTCGGATATTTTTAATGGTGGCAAGCGATAATGCACGTATATACATAATATCTATATACGAGGGGGGACCCAAAAAAAACGGGAATTGCGCTGTGGCGGGGAGGGAGAGTGGGGGAACCCATTGGTCGACCAGGTGTCCGTTGGGGACACGTCTCAAGAGTTAGTGTGCGAATTTCTGTCGCCGTGAGTGCATCGGTTCGCCCGTGGGAATTTTTGTAGCGAAACAACTTTTTCCATTTCGGCAAAAACGTGATGGCCGATTGTCGAGAGCAACGCGCGGCTGTGAAATTTTGTTTCCTGTTGGGGAAATCGGCCGCGGAAACTACTGTAATGTTTAAGGTTAAGGAATTTTCAAAAAATCGATTTTTTTTTGTTTACAGATTATTATTCCTTATAGTCTTAGGCGTATTTCTGTGTAAGCTGATTGTAAAAATACCCCATAGTTCAAAAGTTATTGTAGATAATGTGACTGCCCGACGAAAGGACAAAGGTCTGACGCGCGCCTACCTGAGTTAAGTTGAGAACAATTCGTCGATTAGAAAAAAATAAACAACAACAATTTTTTACTGACAAGGAAGGCGTACAATATGAAGCTGGAATGGGAGATTAGACGTAAGTTAACTAAATAAATTAAAAAAATTCATAAAGTTCTTGCTCCAGCCGCGCGCGACTTCGAGCGAAACGCGCTTGAAACTTTAAACGCGTTTTTCTCAAAACTACTTTTTCTGACACGGTCGGCATGATAACTCGTACGGTTTTTAATATTGTTTGATGATTTTTTTTTTTAAATATTCGGAATTGTTTTTTCTATAGTCTGTCGAGCCGGATTTTAAAAATTATAATTAAAAAATTTTATAAAAGCAATTAAAGTGTGACTTTTTTGACACAAACTTAACATTTTTTTTTAAATTACCGTAAATTGTTTAATTTTTCGAATTTCAAAAATCCGGCTCGACAGACTATAACTACTACCTTATTTTACAAGGATTTCTTTACATTTTGCAGATCCGTCAACATTTGAGGAAGAAATACTGCCGACCGTGGAGCAACTTTTTTTTTACAGTGCTTCAAAAAATGTGATTTTTCATGTTGTAATTTTTGAAAAAAAAAATTGAAATAAATTTTTTTACAAACTTAACACAGTAATAAACAATGTGTAAGAATTTTTTTATCAATTTCTATTTCTATCCCTAAGTAATGCCCTAAGTAAAACCAGAGTCTACGAGTGGTTTTCACGTTTTTTAAAATGGAGAAATGTCAATTGAAGACCAACCCCGTTCGGGACGCCCCTCAACGTCAAGAAGTGACGAAAACGTCGATAAAATCAATGCTCTCATTCGTGAAGACCGTCGCCGAACCACTGATCAACTCTGTGAGATGTCTGGGATATCATGGAGTTCAATTCAGAGAATTTTATCCAAAGATTTGCACGTGAGCAGAGTTGCAGCCAAATTTGTCCCTCGCCTTCTCACAAACGAGCAAAGGGAGCGTCGATTTCAGGCATGCTTTGAACTTCAAAATCAGCTCGATCAGGACCCTGAACGTTTATCCAAGGTGATTACTTGTGATGAATCGTGATGCTATGGATACGACCCCGAAACAAAGCAGCAATCAAGCGTTTTGCCACTGTGGAGGACACAAAACAAAAATCGCTGGAAGGCCTAAAGAACATCCCGATAAGTGAATTTAAAAAATGTTTTGAACATTGGAAGGATCGTTTGCAGTGGTGCATTGTGGTCAAAGGAGAATACTTTGATGGTGATCAAAATTTGGTGTAAAAATATTGAAAAATAAAGAAATTACAACGAAATTCCCGTTTTTTTTGGGTCCACCCTCGTACGTATATACATACGGCTTGGCGAGCAAAAGAGCGTAAACCACGTAACTTTAACACGTTCGGGATAGTTGGAATAACGTTCTTTTGTCCAACGGGCGGTCGATATGTATATCCGTACTGTGTGTATAGCGTATGGACGACACGGTGGTCGCACTCGTCGATGAATCCGTTAATCCGTCCGTTTGTGAGCCGAGCCGTGAAATGCGTCCCTCTTAAATATCATTAACCGGTATATATGGTTTGCAAGTTGGATTCTTCGAGCGGCGGCAGAGGGAGTAAGCGAAAGGGTGATTGTTGAGAAAAGACTGACATTGTCGTCGGCTTTTGTCGGCGCGAGCTATGGGTAATCTTTCGAGAAAATAGGAAACGCGCGTTGTCTATTTCGGACGATTTTCCGGCAGCCCTTTTCACAAATATAACTAATATATATATGTATACCGCAATACGTGTATACGAGCGCAATGTGGATGTACTTAAGTACAGAAAACTCGTTCGTATACCCGCGGAAGAGGTGCCTGATTGAAAAATGCTATATGAAAACCGATTAGCCGTCTCTTTTCTCAAAGAGAAAGAGAGAGAAACCTCCGGTGAGCAAAACGGCGAGAATGAGAGTATAGCACAAAGTGCGCCAGGTGCAATCCAGAATGGCCAACCAGAAGCCACTGGGAACTGTGGATACTCGCACACCGACACATTCGAAACAGTTTCTCGATATTTCAAAGATACATTTTCGAACGCTACCGTTCGATCGTCATCAATGCGATCGGCCCAGTTTGAACCGACAAACTTGCTCACCAAGGATTCAAAAGAGGTGTCACATTCCCGAATGTTAAAAAGCCTTTTAATTGCGAAACATCGCACACGTAGTTAACAAAATATCAAAGACAGAAAGTTAGATGGATGCTTTTCCCTTTTCGGGCACAGTCTCATTGAATCGAGAAAATATTCGGACATTGATCGACGCTACACCATAAATTCACGCTCGAACGAAAGGCGCCACTGACGAAGCCAACGCCGATCGTTGATATTGGAAAAACGAACCAATTTTTTTTTTTCTACGAGATATGAGAGCGGTAGAAGTACTATTCTTGAATGACAAACCATGAATTCACGTCATTGGCAGCGTTCTAGCAGCGTTATTCCCTTCGGGAGCTTCTTTTGCCCCGGTTTTACCTGTATACAAGTACGAGTATAAATTTATCATTTAAAGTTGGATATATAACATCCTACGTTGACATTGCCAGTATAATTCTACTGGCCAAGCTTTGGGCCAAACTTTGGCCGCCAGTACTGGTCCCGTACTGGTTGACTATCTGGCCATACTATGGGCCATACTGCGGGCCATACTACGGGCCATACTACGGGCCAGTATAAAATACAGTCTTATGCCAATACTGGTTGAATTCTACTAGCCAAGCTTTGGGCCAGTATTGGCGGCCAAACTTTGGCAGCCAGTATTGCTTCAGTACTGGCTGATAATCAGGCCAAGCTTTGGGTCAGTATAAAATATCGTCTTGTGCCAGTACTGGTTGTCAATCTGGCCGCACTACGGGCCGGTATAATAACCAGATCTGGGCCAAAATAGGCGATAAAATACGGCCAAGCCCTGGCTTCGATACAGGCTTAGTACTGGGCTATAGAAAATGCCAATACTGAGAGTATTTCACTTTAACAGTTGCGTTCTGTAATGTAATCGTAGATCAGGTTATTCTGATGAAAAGTCCATTATTTTGCAAACAACCAAATTGTTGAATTATAATTTGCCCCGAACTTGAAATTGCACGATTAATACAATATTTTTTAGTGTAATATTTGCTTCATATAGCCTATACTTTATAAACACTGTTCTATAAACATTTAAGTACGTATTTTAGACCTGTATATGTACTTAGTCTCTTATTAATAAAAACTACTCCGAGTAGTTAGTATATATCAAGTGCATTTAATTATCAAACATTTATGCATCAACAAACCAGACAACACAGACATCCAAAGGACGTCCTGAAAACATCCGAAGAACGTCCTTACGTCCAAAGTACATCCTTTGGACGTACGTGTGCTGCTTGGGAAACATCTGGTAACGTGGTAAAAAGAAATATAAATTACTCCCACAGAGAAATGGCAAATTAAATAGACATTGGATCGGTGTCCACTAGACGCCAAAAGTGTCCAAAAGACGTCGATTCGATATCTATTTTATTTGCCATTTCTCGCTGAGATGTAATTTGCACCTTCGGCAAAATCGTCTGCCAAGATCCGGCCCAATGAAATAACCAGTATTGGTACGACCGTTGGTGCCAGTAGTAAGCCAGAAGTTTGCCAGATCTGGGCCAAAGTCCGGGCCAAAGGCTGGGCCAAAGTCTGGTCCAAAATCAGAGCCAAAGTCCGGGCCAAAGTTCGGGCCAATTAAATAACCGGTACTGGCCCGACCGTTGGTGCCAGTATAACGGCCGACTATTACACTCCTGTACCGAATCTGTACTGGCCCAATACTGGCAGCCAGTACCGGCACTACGGCAACCAGTATTGGCCCAACCCTCGGCCGTTACAATTTTTCTACGTGGGATGGTGTGACCGAGTTCGATACAGGGTTACGCGATTGTATATCGGTTAAGGGTAGCTCGGAATCTATACGGAATCTATTGAAAAGGTGATGCGAAAAAATTAACGTAGTAGGATAAAAGTGCGTGCGAAGAGACCGCACGATGGAATCTTTCGATGTGCCGTGTGCATAAATGCGCCACTGGTCGCCAGGGGCACCGATGCTCGTGTCGCTGTTTCATACCCTCTCATCATTCCCCTCCAATCATTTCAACCGTATCCCGTGATGTCATCGATTACCATCCGTAAAGCGTCCGCGGAAAATTGTTGTATGTTTATCATGACGTTAAACGGTCGCGAGTTTACGAATGTTAATTGAATACGTCTTCCGTTTGTTCGTCATATTTGCAAACGTAATTTTTATTTATAATATATTTACGCGTTTATTACGGGCGATTTTACCCGAGAATTTATTTTAATCGAACCTAATTTTTTTAATTATATTTAATGTAATTATATAATAACTATGGGGGCTACACCCCCCTGCGCAATTTTGCAATGTTTCGATACCCTATTCGATCGAAAATTTTCCGCTGATTACGAATAACACCGAGTTTTAGTCAAAATATCAATGTGAGGCGAAAAACGAAAAAAATCACTTTTTGGACGATTTTTAATGAAATTTCGAGTTTTTCAAAGAAATGGCTACTGAATTAGTAATCAGCGAGTCAAAATACATCGATATAGCTTCCTAAAAGGAAATTTTAAAATTCAAAATTTTTTTGCATTTCGGCCAAAAAGAAGTGGCTTCAATAAATCGCTGTAACGTTGCTTCCCGATGGAGTTGGAACCCCACTCTGTGTTCATTTCTTTCGCGATCGAAAACCCTTTAAAATGGCGCTTGAATCATTGTGCTATCGTTATTTTTCGATTTTTCACAGATTTTTAAAGTCGGACCATCGATTTTTGCGAATATCTCCATACATACCCCTTCTCATTTTTTTCGTCGATTTTCAAACTGCTCTCACGGCTATAATAATTGAGATATCGGGATGATCCAAAATACATTCTCTAACCCTACTCGAGACGTTTCGAAATGGCTCGTCAAAACCCAAAATCGCTGAAACGGGAGCCAAGTTATGACCATTTGAAATTTTCAGATTTTTAGGCTTTCGAAAAAGTGGGCAAAAAATTACAAAAAAATTTTTTTCACTTTTTTCAATCTTTCGATACTCTATTCGATCGGAAATTTTCCGCTGATTACGAATAACACCGAGTTTTAGTCGAAATCTCAAAATCTCAATGTGAAAAAGGCGAAAAACGAAAAAAATCACTTTTTGGACGATTTTCAATGAAATTTCGAGTTTTTCAAAGAAATGGCTACTGAATTAGTAATCAGCGAGTCAAAATACATCGATATAGCGTCCTAAAAGAAAAGTTAAAAATTCAAAATTTTTTTGCGTTTCGGCCAAAAAGAAGTGGCTTCACTAAAATCGCTGTAACGTTGCTTCCCGATGGAGTTGGAACCCCACTCTGTGTTCATTCCTTTCGCGATCGAAAACCCTTTAAAATGGCGCTTGAATCATTATGCTATCATTATTTTTCGATTTTTCACAGATTTTTAAAGTCGGACCATCGATTTTTGCGAATATCTCCATACATACCCCTTCTCATTTTTTTCGTCGATTTTCAAACTGCTCTCACGGCTACAATAATTGAGATATCGGGATGATCCAAAATACATTCTCTAAGCCTACTCGAGACGTTTCGAAATGGCTCGTCAAAACCCAAAATCGCTGGTACGGGAGCCAAGTTATGACCATTTGAAATTTTCAGATTTTTAGGTTTTCGAAATGCGGGCAAAAAATTACAAAAAAATTTTTTTCACTTTTTTCAATCTTTCGATACTCTATTCGATCGGAAATTTTCCGCTGATTACGAATAACACCGAGTTTTAGTCGAAATCTCAAAATCTCAATGTGAAAAAGGCGAAAAACGAAAAAAATCACTTTTTGGACGATTTTCAATGAAATTTCGAGTTTTTCAAAGAAATGGCTACTGAATTAGTAATCAGCGAGTCAAAATACATCGATATAGCGTCCTAAAAGAAAAGTTAAAAATTCAAAATTTTTTTGCGTTTCGGCCAAAAAGAAGTGGCTTCACTAAAATCGCTGTAACGTTGCTTCCCGATGGAGTTGGAACCCCACTCTGTGTTCATTCCTTTCGCGATCGAAAACCCTTTAAAATGGCGCTTGAATCATTATGCTATCATTATTTTTCGATTTTTCACAGATTTTTAAAGTCGGACCATCGATTTTTGCGAATATCTCCATACATACCCCTTCTCATTTTTTTCGTCGATTTTCAAACTGCTCTCACGGCTACAATAATGGAGATATCGGGATGATCAAAAATACATTCTCTAAGCCTACTCGAGACGTTTCGAAATGGCTCGTCAAAACCCAAAATCGCTGAAACGGGAGCCAAGTTATGACCATTTGAAATTTTCAGATTTTTAGGTTTTCGAAATGCGGGCAAAAAATTACAAAAAAATTTTTTTCACTTTTTTCAATCTTTCGATACTCTATTCGATCGGAAATTTTCCGCTGATTACGAATAACACCGAGTTTTAGTCGAAATCTCAAAATCTCAATGTGAAAAAGGCGAAAAACGAAAAAAATCACTTTTTGGACGATTTTCAATGAAATTTCGAGTTTTTCAAAGAAATGGCTACTGAATTAGTAATCAGCGAGTCAAAATACATCGATATAGCGTCCTAAAAGAAAAGTTAAAAATTCAAAATTTTTTTGCGTTTCGGCCAAAAAGAAGTGGCTTCACTAAAATCGCTGTAACGTTGCTTCCCGATGGAGTTGGAACCCCACTCTGTGTTCATTCCTTTCGCGATCGAAAACCCTTTAAAATGGCGCTTGAATCATTATGCTATCATTATTTTTCGATTTTTCACAGATTTTTAAAGTCGGACCATCGATTTTTGCGAATATCTCCATACATACCCCTTCTCATTTTTTTCGTCGATTTTCAAACTGCTCTCACGGCTACAATAATTGAGATATCGGGATGATCCAAAATACATTCTCTAAGCCTACTCGAGACGTTTCGAAATGGCTCGTCAAAACCCAAAATCGCTGAAACGGGAGCCAAGTTATGACCATTTGAAATTTTCAGATTTTTAGGTTTTCGAAATGCGGGCAAACAATTACAAAAAAATTTTTTTCACTTTTTTCAATCTTTCGATACTCTATTCGATCGGAAATTTTCCGCTGATTACGAATAACACCGAGTTTTAGTCGAAATCTCAAAATCTCAATGTGAAAAAGGCGAAAAACGAAAAAAATCACTTTTTGGACGATTTTCAATGAAATTTCGAGTTTTTCAAAGAAATGGCTACTGAATTAGTAATCAGCGAGTCAAAATACATCGATATAGCGTCCTAAAAGAAAAGTTAAAAATTCAAAATTTTTTTGCGTTTCGGCCAAAAAGAAGTGGCTTCACTAAAATCGCTGTAACGTTGCTTTCCGATGGAGTTGGAGCCCCACTCTGTGTTCATTCCTTTCGCGATCGAAAACCCTTTAAAATGGCGCTTGAATCATTGTGCTATCATTATTTTTCGATTTTTCACAGATTTTTAAAGTCGAACCATCGATTTTTGCGAATATCTCCATACATACCCCTTCTCATTTTTTTCGTCGATTTTCAAACTGCTCTCACGGCTACAATAATTGAGATATCGGGATGATCCAAAATGCATTCTCTAAGTCTACTCGAGACGTTTTGAAATGGCTCGTCAAAACCCAAAATCGATGAAACGGGATCCAAGCTATGGCCATTTGAAATTTCGACATTTGTAGGTTTCTGAAAAAGTAGGAAAAAAATTCAAAAAAATTTTATTAATTTTTTTTCAGTGGTTCGATACCATTTTCGATCGGAAATTTTCTGCTGATTACAAATAACACCGAGTTTTTGTCGAAAACTCAAACAATCAATGTGAAAAACACGAAAATCGAAGAAAATGACTTTATGGACGACGGTCTGCAGGCTGATTCCCCGAACTGAGACGAACTCTCGTCGTATCACGATCGTTCCCCTCACTCGGGGAATCACGCAACTGTACAAAGTCGGGGATCCAGTCCGGGATCCCCGTCGGAATTCATTTTATGATCCTTTCATTTCGTCATTCTCTCGTCGTCTCATCCCATCTGACCCGACCTACCCACCTCCTCAACTCTCGTACACGACGGCGTAAGCGATATATTTATATAACATATAGAGAGATTCGATATTATCATTATTCAATTGGTGCGAGTTAAAAAAATCATCACCTTGCAGCGGGTTGTTTTTACGGACGTAAAGTTGTTTATTTAAAAAAAAATGTCTCGAAATTTTGTCCCGGCAGAGCGGTTAAATATAGTGTCGGGATTCGCGACTCAACATTTTGTCCGTAGTTCCGGTATGCATATATTTGTCGAATGTCGAGAAAGTATATGATAGATGAAAAAATAAAATTGATTTCACAGTCGATCCTCTATCGATTCGCACGAGAGTTAATTAAAGGTATATACCGTGATTCAAAGGCCCGTGTGTATATATCCGTCCCGGGTGCGTTATTTCGTGGTTCTCAGGACAATCAGTTTTCTCGTTCCCAGCCCTCGATCCGTAAATTGCTTCAATTAAATCCCGGATATCTCATTACGTTCCCGCGTTCGAGTGTACATATTGCTCGTACGGTATACAGTCTATACGTGCATCGGTCGGATCTCGTAAACCGAAACGGAGAAGGGTTAACCATTGATTCGTTATTTCGAGTAGGATGATGCGGCACGTTGGAAATATCTTGCAGCAAGAATACGAGGGGGGACCCAAAAAAAACGGGAATTGCGCTGCGGCGTGGAGGGAGAGTGGGGGAACCCATTGCTCGACCAGGTGTCCGTTGGGGACACGTCTCCTGAGTTAGTGTGCGCAGTTCCGTCGCCGTGAGTGCATCGGTTCGCCCGTGGGAATTTTTGTAATGAAACAACCGGAAGGCCTAAAGAACATCCCGATAAGTGAATTTAAAAAATGTTTTTTGAACATTGGAAGGATCGTTTGCAGAGGTGCGTTGTGGTCAAAGGAGAATAATTTGAAGGTGATCAAAATTTGGTGTAAAAATATTTAAAAATAAAGAAATTATGACGAAATTCCCGTTTTTTTTTGGTTCCCCCCTCGTATATGGTACACGGATCGTTTGCTGGTTGTTAAAATTTACTAAAAAGTCCTCAATATACATACCATTTATCGTGCTGTTCTCCACTCTTCGGTAGTTTTGGACGAGCGCGTATTCAGAAGTTCGAAATAACTTTCCACGACGCTGGAATATATACCAGGCCGGTATTTATCTTTCTCAATAAATAACACACTAGTCCGGCGAGCGAATATCAACTCGTAAACTTTGCTCCGATGATTATTCAAATTTGTGTGTAACGTCCCGTCGTACGAAGCAACGGAGTTTATTACCCGCTAATATAATATAATTCGTAGCGGGGAAAGGTGCGATCGTGGCAACGAGTGAAAACTTGCCTATTTATTTGAATATTCAAACATAATCCGCCGCGGCATAGCAGGTGTTACGATTTCTCACGTAGACTCTGTTGCACACGGTGTGCACTCGTATACGGCTCGCAGCCATCGTTCTCCCGTCCGTTTCTCGCGCATCGTATCCGACCAATTTTCGAGACTCTTCGTGGATATCCACTCGGGGTCATAGAAGCTCTCGCGTTCGACACGACTTATCGCTTGTCTTTGATTTTTCGGAAAAAAAAAAAGAATGTGTTACGTGACAGCACGGTCGCAATTGATATCTTACGAACAAACTTAAGGCGTCGGAGTTAAAAAAAAAGGGTTTTGTACGATGAAATAAAGATCAAAGTAACAATAATAATTGGTCGTTTCACGTTCCGTTCTTAAAAATGTATCATGTAGTATCGTGGATATATCTTTCGTTATTCTTTTGAAATTCGCCGGCAATGTTTTTTGACAAACCGTTCGGCGTCCATAAGTGTAATCACGCTCACGCGGTGCCTTCGTGTTAATGAATGAGAGATGAGGAATGGTTGAGATGTCAGAAAATGGGATAAAAGATAATAATAGAGAGTGAAGAAAATAAGTGATACAGAGTCACACACGGCTCCGATGGACGGGCGAGTGTTGCGCCGAGAGAGTCGTCGGGCCCCGATCGTTCGATTTGCGTTGAAAGGCACGAGCGTAAAGATTGCGTGCTCTCCGAGCATTTAACATTAATTGCATATCGGTTTTGGCAGGTGGCCGCCTACCGTATCTGATGTACATTTCCACTCAGTGACCGGAACCTGTATCATCGCCCTGGATGAATAATTATGAACCACCGCGATATAACGAACTGCATTTTTCCTCGTGTTCTTAACACACCACGCTAAATATATATACATATATATCTTTGGTACATCGATTTTATACTCCATCTTTCCGTACGTACGAGAGTTTCATTGAAACTCTCGATGGTTCGCGAAAGAGAGCTCTCGACGAATCATTCCCTACAAATTAATTTCGCGCATTCCAAAACAATTCCATTTTCCAGACACATTCTTGTTTCCGAACGTTGATCCATCGGTTATGGTAATTCCTGGTGCAATATATACAGTGGGTGAAAAAAGTATTCATACATCTTGTTTTTTTGCGATAACTTTATAGACATAAGCGATACGCAAAGAAAGCCAATTTTATTTAATAGTACATCAGGTACAGAGATAAACTGCAAATGGAGAATTTTTTCCCAGGAATAATAGAAGAATTATGCAAAAAAAACGAAAATTTTCGGGCCAAACAAGTATTTGTACACTTACGATTGAGCTGCTAAACCTCGATATTCACTCGCGGACGGTCTGACCTCTGCGTACAATGTAAACAAGTCTTCGTTTACACAATGGTTTTCACCTATTCCATGCGGTAGTAGATCTTCAAGCTCTGAACAGACACGATGGCAAAGAAAAGCGAAATATCAATATCCATGCGAGATAGAGTGATTTTTCTTCGGAAACACGGTGAAAGTTATCGAAAAATTAGTAAAGAACTAAATCTAAGTTTCGTAACGGTGCAATATATAATAAAAAAATACGAAAGAACAAACAGCACAGAAAATAAGCCACGAGCCGGTCGACCGGGAATACTAACGGTACGAGAGCGTCGGACTATCGTTACAGAGGCTACAAAAAAACCGTTCACAAGTGCTCGCAGTTTAGCGAATGATGTCGCGTCAACATCGGGGAAGAGCATGTGTCCTCAGACTATTCGAAACGTTTTGCATTCTGCCCAAATATACGGCAGAACTGCCCGCAAAAAACCATTAATTAATAATATAAATCGAGAAAAAACGTTTAGGTTTCGCAAAAACCTACGTAAAAAAATCTATAGAATTTTGGAAACGTGTCGTATTCTCGGATGAATCGAAGCTTAACGTCTTCGGGTCCGATGGAAAAAAATTCGTCTGGCGGAAACCAAATACCGAGCTCCAGCAGAAAAATTTAATATCGACTGTAAAGCACGGCGGAGGAAGCGTCACGGTTTGGGGCTGTATGGGATATTATGGCGTTGGTAATCTGGCTTTTATAGATGGTACAACGAATGGCCAGAAGTATATCGACGCAGCAAGTTGAAAGCAAGTGTAGATAAAATGGGCCTGGATGGAAATTTCTACTTTCAACAAGATAACGACCCGAAACATACTGACATGAAAACGAGGGATTGGTTACTCTATAATGTCCGCAAACAATTGATTTCACCACCACAATCTCCGGACATCAATCCTATTGAAAATTTATGGCACTTGGTGGATGTAGAAATTAGAAAAAGAAAAATAACAAACAAATCCGATCTCCAAAGGGTGTTTTTAGAAGAATGGACGAAAATAGCAAAAGAAACAACGCAAAAGCTAGTAGAATCCATGCCTAAGAGACTCGAGGCGATAATTGAAGCAAAAGGGATGCACACCAAATATTAGTTATAATTAACAACTATGATGATGTAGGTTTCACTATAATCGTAAGTGTATGAATACTTTTTTTGCTCGAAAATTTTCGTTTCTTTGGCATAATTCTCCTATTATTCCGGGGAAAAAATTCTCCATTAGCAGTTTATCTCTGCACCTGATGTACTATTAACGGCGGGGTAGGGTTTTAAAGGCGAAAAAAAGCATATTTTTATGATTTTTTTGCGGCGACATGAGTAATATAATTTTATTAAATAGAATTACATATTATTGTACAACTATTGAAGTATCTCAGAAAAAAATTTCAATGAAAAATATTGATAAATAAGCCGGTCACGTTGAATCTTCAGAGGCGCCTTGAAAAAAAGTGGTTTTGCGGTGAACATTATAACTCGTTACCGGATCATCTCAAACAAAAAAATTGATATGCATTTTAAAGGTGATGTATTTCTCGAGGTAATCAGGAAGAGTTTTTTTTTTTTTTCTATTTTTTGCAGCACTTGGAAGTGAAAAACGCAATTTTAGCTCAAAAAATCGCGCTTAATTTGTTATAAAAAAATTGAAAAAATTGGAAAAAAAAAACTCCTCCTGATTACCTGTTGATTTATGTGAAGAAGTAATGTTTAAATTTTCAAAAGGATCGGTTCAGTAGATTTTGAGTTCTAATGTTCACAAACTTCAAAAATGACGTTTTCGAGAAAATCGATTTAAAGTTTTTTATACGTGAAAATCAGGTATCACGGCCGGTCGTTTGAAACGCTGTAACTCCGTTAGTTTTACTCCGATTGACTTAAAATTTACACACAATATTCTCGACATATTGTTCATTCAGAAAAAAAATTTAAAAAAAATGCAAAAAAAATAATTTTAAAACCCTACCCCCCCCCAGGCAGTCGTCTGGTCTAGAGCGAGATTTTTGACGTCATTTCTAATGTGCAATAACGTTTAAACCGTTGAAATTGTCTTGATGAAAATGTACACGTGCATTTATTGATCCTCAGAGAATACTTGTACATTAAAAAAAAAAATAATTTTAAATATTTTCATGTAGTTGTTTGCCTTGTTGCAACATGGTGCGCCGAAATCGGTGCCCACTCTGGACGATGTTGTATGCATCTGAAAAAAAAAATATATATATATTCTCAATCTGTATGAGTATTCTGAGCACTGGTAGCAGAATTGGTACTTAAAAAAAATTTTTGACAAAATGGCGGCCTGTTGAACTTTCATTAATGGTATTTCATACATACATTTCATACATTTTCGTATTCGACGAGTTATAAAATGTCGGCAAAATGATTGTTCGACTCAATTCTGCTACCAGTGCTCAGAATACTCATACAGATTGAGAATATATATATTTTTTTTTTTTCAGATGCATACAACATCGTCCTGAGTGGGCGCCGATTTCGGCGCACCATGTTGCAACAGGGCAAAAAACTACATGAAAATATTTAAAAATTTTTTTTTTTTTAATGTACAAGTATTCTCTAAAGATCAATAAATGCACGTGTAAATTTTCATCAAGACAACTTCAACGGTTTAAACGTTATTGCACATTAGAAATGACTCAAAAAATCTCGCTCTAGACCAGACGACTGCCTCAAATAAAATTGGCTTTCTTTGGGTATCGCTTATGTCTATAAAGTTATCGCAATAAAACAAGGTGTATGAATACTTTTTTGACCCACTGTATGAATACCCGGTACACGGTATATAAATACGTACGATACGCCTGTGTTATACGAGAATTCTCGCGTTGTTAAAACGGAAATTCCATTATCGCGTTGACGTTTCGAACGAGCGGACCAAGACCACCTTGCAGCGTGCATTATCTTACCGAAATGTGCAACGTGCTTAACGCGTGCTTTGCATATATTATTGCTTATTATACATGTATATCGCGAGTAATACAGCATTTCGTTGGTGCATTTCGAGGCCACGTCTCGGCGGTTGTTCTAAATCTTGCCGTAAGGAAAAAAAAAATAGAGTTTCGTTACGGATAAACGCATAGTCATAGCGGCGATAAAGTTGGTCAAGGAATTTTTAGCGACACGGTCGGCCGCGATCGATCGATACGACCGAACCGCTAAAGTCCTTTATTGTTATTTCTTTTGATTTTCGTCACACAAGGGGGCGTCGCACCTCGGTGGCTCGACCATTATCGCGATAAATATACATGGATTTCGAAGTTACGCAAAAGACTTTGGGTGGCAAATAGATGCTCCGGGCTGAACACAAAAGATCCGATGAAAAAGCGGCAGGTGTGCCGCGTTTCCTCGTGTAGCACGATTTTTCGATGCCGCTCGGCGTTACGCGCTCATCGAGTTTCCGCAGTCTTATCTCTCGCTCTCTCCCTCTCGCACGCTATTTTGCCGATACTCGCGAGAACGATCGAGGCCCTCTCAATAAGAGGGCCTTTATGAGCCACTTTGTACGAGCAATTTGTTCTTAACGAGAACGGTTCTTTCGTTAGAGCGAAAAGGAGAGTCTCCTTTTCGCTCTAACGAGAGATAAAAGAGAGAGATAATACATACGCACACTCGATGGACGATAATCTTTGATTGAGTTATGGAAGATGTAAAAAAAAAATTATCGATGGTATCGATCGTGACGAGTGAAATTTTCATCGTCAACGGGGGGAAAAAAAAAAAACCACTCGTCGAATGTACGAAGAGTTACGAAAAATAAAAATGTTCACGGTGCATCGATAATCGAAATGTTTTTCGTGATCCGTACGGAAAGGTGGGTAGAAAAATGTTGCACGCATCGGAGAACTCACAGCGACGCATCCGTTCCTCGCGAGGTTAGCTTCGCGAGACGGAGGGATTCCGGAAACTCGAATTCGCGTGGAGCATCATCGTTTATATACACGAGCGTTCCGCCGCAATCTCTCGCTAAAAACGGCCCGACTCGCGCTACGTCGGTCCAACTGTAATACTACATGTATACCGCTTGATTATATACTACAGGCCGAAAAAAAAGCACGACCAAGCTGTACTCTCGTAACTCGCGTTACGATGACTTATTTCAACGGCGTGTAAATGTTATCGTCTCGAGGGTTGGATCACATACCGTCGCGCACGCTTTTTAATATCAGCAACGTCACTAACGAGATTTATTTAATCGTCATTCGCAAAAGACTTTGCAACGAGCATTAACGTTGAGAAACGAAAATGTTGATTTACTAATTATGATTCGTCGAATAATACGAATAAAAAACATATTTTTTGAACTAACTTGTTATCAAACTCGCGATTTGAGGATTTGAGAAGAAAAGAAACGACACTTATCGATTGAATAGTTGCACTAGCTGATCGAAGAAGAATTTTCTTAGCTGCGCTTTTGAAACAGAGCTTCTTCACGAATATAGATTATTTAATGACCGGCGCGATGAATGAGTAAATTTGAGATAATGTAAAAGAAAATAATTGAAAGCACACTCTAGGTATGTAGTTAATAATATTAACGTATATACAGCGGGTTGAAAAAGTATTCATACACCTTGTTTTTTTTGCGATAATTTTATAGACATAAGCGATACGCAAAGAAAGACAATTTTATTTAATAGTACATCAGGTGCAGAGATAAACTGCAAATGGAGAATTTTTTCCCAGGAATAATAGAAGAATTATGCGAAAAAACGAAAATTTTCGGGAAAAAAAAGTATTCGTACACTCACGATTATAGTGAAAACCCACATCATCATAGTTGTTAATTATAACTAATATTTGGTGTGCATCCCTTTTGCTGCAATTATCGCTTCGAGTCTCTTAGGCATGGATTCTACTGCTATTTTCGTCCATTCTTCTAAAAGCACTCTTTGGAGATCGGATTTGTTTGTTATTTTTCTTTTTCTAATTTCTACATCCACCAAGTGCCATAAATTTTCAATATGATTGATGTCCGGAGATTGTGGTGGTGTAATCAATTGTTTGCGGACATTATAGAGTAACCATTCCCTTGTTTTCATGGCAGTATATTTCGGGTTGTTATCTTGTTGGAAGTAGAAATTTCCATCCAGGCCCATTTTATCTACACTCGCTTTCAAATTGCTGCGCAACACGTCGATATACTTCTGGGCATTCGTTGTACCATCTATAAAAGCCAGATTACCAACGTCATAATATCCCATACAACCCCAAACCATGACGCTTCCTCCGCCGTGCTTTACAGTCGGTATTAAATTTTTCTGCTGGAGCTCGGTATTTGGTTTCGGCCAGACAAATTTTTTTCCATCGAACCCGAAGATGTTAAACTTCGATTCATCCGAGAATACGACACGTTTCCAAAATTCTATAGATTTTTTTACGTAGGTTTTTGCGTAACCTAAACGTTTTTCTCGATTTATATTATTAATTAATGGTTTTTTTGCGGGCAGTTCCGCCGTATATTTGGGCAGAATGCAAAACGTTTCGAATAGTCTGGGGACACACGCTCTTCCCCGATGTTGACGCGACATCATTCGCTAAACTGCGAGCACTTGCGAACGGTTTTTTTTTGTAACCTCTGTAACGATACTCCGACGCGCTCGTACTGTTAGTATTCTCGGTCGACCGGTTCGTGGCTTATTTTCTGTGCTGTTTGGTCTTTCGTATTTTTTTTTATTATATATTGCACTGTTGCGAAACTTAGATTTAGTTCTTTACTAATTTTTCGATGACTTTCACCGCGTTTCCGATGAAAATTCACTGTATCTCGCATGGATATTGATATTTCGCTTTTCTTTGCCATCGTGTCTGTTCAGAGCTTGAAGATCTACTAACGCATGGAATAGGTCAAAACCATTGTGTAAACCAGGTATTGGCAACCTTTGACATGTTGTGGGCCAAACTTTAGTGTGCAAATACGTTCGCGGGCCGCGTTTAAAAGTAGTGCATTTTAAAGTAGTGTTCATAATTTTTAGCGATAGATATCAGACATGAAATAATACGACAATGTTATTATAAAACAATTTATTAAAATAATAAATTGAAATGAAAAAAATAGGTACAACGTTATAATTAAATCGTTAAATTTGGAATTGTTACAAACTACGAAAGTTAAATAGCGATACCGAAATCAATGAGACACTTGAGCTTGAATTTGGGAAACTAATCCATCGATGTTTGGATTAATTCCACTGATACAAAGACGTAAAGAATTTACCAAATTATCTTCAGTCAGCCTTGTACGATGTTTTGATTTATTAACTTTCATCAATGAAAAGAACTGTTCGCATTTATAAGTACTGTCAAACGCACAAATAAATCTTTTTGCGAGTTTTCTAAGCTGCGGAAAATGGTCTTCTTCGAGGTATTTTTTGTAGAAATCGCACAACTCCACGTCTTCAAATTTAGATTTTAGGAGTGAGTTTTCTTGAATCTCGATCAACTCCATTTGCAAGTGTATTGGAGCATTTTGTACATTACTTTTTGTTGGAGTAGCAAATAAATTGAAACAGTCTTCCATGTTTTTGAAATCGCTAAATCTGTTCGAAAATTGCTCCTACAGTAACTTAAGTTCTTCAGCATATTGAGCATAAGCAATATTTTCATACGCAGAGAGCGTGGTGAAATGGTAACTGTTACCAGACATTATATGTGCCTCCCACAAGCGGATTTTGTTCTGGAACGCTTTCAAATGGCTGTACAAATCATTTACTAACTGTCCTTGTTTTTGAAGTTTCAAATTTAAATCATTCAAATGGCCTGTAAGGTCGACCAGAAATGCTAAGTAACATATCCATTTTGGGTCACTCAATTCAGATAGTGGTTTATCTTTTATTTGCTCAAAGTCTGCTTTCTCATTTCTAAGCTCGTAAAACCGTTTCAGCATTTTCCCTTTGCTTAGCCATCTGACTTCACAATAATATGTTACGTCGTCGTATTCAGCTGATATTTCATCCAAAAACGCCTTGAACTGACGATGGTTAAGCCCTCGGGATCGAATAAAATTGATGGTTTTTACTACCACATTCATAACACATTCTAGAATCGAATGGACTTAGAACACAAGGTCTGTTGGTGGATAATGCAATGAAGGACTGTCAAATCATCTTTTTGCACATTTAATTCAGTTGCTTTTTCATTCAAAATTCCGATGAAACCTTTACGTAAGCCGACCATAGAAGGTGCACCATCTGTGCATACACCAACTAATTTTGACCATGGCAAGCCAAAACTCGTGAATACCTTTTGAACTTCATTAAAAATGTCCTCTCCTGTAGTGGTTCCTTTTAGCGGCTGTAAAGCAAGCAATTCCTCAGTAATAGTGAACTCTTTATCAACACCTCGAATAAATATAGCCAGTTGAGCTGTGTCAGACAAATCGGTGCTCTCGTCTAATGCTATGGAAAATGATTCAAAACCAGCCATACGGTCAGTCAATGTTGTTTTTATATCATTAGCCATCATTTCTATACGTCGGACAACGGTTCGTCTTGATAAACGAATTTTTTCAAATTCACTTTTCTTTTCAGGACACAAAACACTGCAAACTTCTAACATACACTCCTTGATAAATTCTCCTTCGGCAAATGGTTTTAATGACTTTGCCAATTTTGAACTAACTGTAAAACTAGCTTTCACAACATTATCAAGTTGTGTTCTTTGTTTATGAAACATTTGCTGCTGTTTTTCAAAATTTGCGGTAAGCTTCTGGATTTTGTCTTTTCTTATTTGTCCTGTCAGTGAGAGCAGCGTAGGATGCTTAGTTGAGTAATGCCTCTTTATATTGAATTCTTTCATCACTGAAATGGATTCATTACACAGCAAACAAATAGGCTTATCATTGTGCAAGATAAAAAAGAATTCTTCAGTACATTTTTCTTGAAACTGGCGACCCTCTGCATCTACTTTTCGTTTCATTCCACCAGACATCATTTTCGTTTACTTTTCGTTTGATAAACTTTATAACAAAATATAATTAGTAAGCACTCAATATGCAAACAAAGTCACAAAGCAAATTGACGTCACTAGCAGTTCACTAGGATATCACTGGGCTTGCTCGCTCACCTGATTCCGTGAGGATGAGTAAGTAGTGTAAAATTTTTTTTTAAATTGGGTTTTTCAAAATGTCTCGCGGGCCGGATCAAATCTTACAGCGGGCCGGATCCGGCCCGCGGGCCGGTTGTTGCCCACATATGGTGTAAACGAAGACTTGTTTACATTGTACACAGAGGTCAGACCGTCCGTGAGTGAATATTGAGGTTTGGCAGCTCAATCGTAAGTGTACGAATACTTTTTTGGCCCGAAAATTTTCGTTTTTTTTTGCACAATTCTTCTATTATTCCTGGGAAAAAATTCTCCATTTGCAGTTTATCTCTGTACCCAATGTACTATTAAATAAAATTGGCTTTCTTTGCGTATCGCTTATGTCTATAAAGTTATCGAAAAAAAAACGAGGTGTATGAATACTTTTTTGACCCACTGTATATGTACGCGCTCTTTCCGCGTCTATCTCAACTCGGGTCTCGCATAGATCTCACGGCCGTGACCTCTGTAAACGGTTGTCGGCGTGTTTCCTGGGACAGGGAAAGTATTATAATGATGACTCGTACAAGAGTATACACGGCTGAATATACCGTGTGTAGTTTCTAGCGAAAATGGGATATATGAAGCGAAGGCGCGTCTGGGCTCGCGGACATGTCCAACGACAGCTTTATCAGATTCATATTTTATTATACTCGACGTCGCGAAGGATGGTCGGTACTTCTCACCGATCAATAAAAATTTCACCAGTTCGGCTCAACTGATCGTTTCATCGATCATCGGTTATCCTTTATGCGCCATAAATAATCGCAGGGGGAAAGAAGGGAAGCACCCTTACAATGACCGCCCCCACCCTTTATAATGAAATAATTAATTACAAATTGCCGAACGAAGTTGTTCGAATAACTGATTCTGTGAAACGGAGATTACCAGATCGAGCATTTCAGACGCACGAAAAATTCATCATTCGACGGAACGAAATCCGGGATGATTTCTCGGAAACGCGCGTAATTGAATCGCCGCTTCTCGCATCCCTCGACCGCTATACTCTCGAAGGTCCTTCAAAATTATAACATACTTTGTCCTCGTAACGATCCGACACCAAAGAGATTCCCTCTCGCGATGTGCTCGTTCGTGACGGCTCGTACACGCTCTCGATACACAAAGATATATCGAGGTACGGTGAAACGAGTCGCTACCACGGTTGAATCGCGGTGCCACAGAGGTCTAAGAGGTCCAAGAGGTTGGAGAGATCTCTTTTTACCTCAATACCGTCCGAGTATTTGCCGTGTCCCACGGTGAACGCTACCGTATCCGTTGTAATCGATAAACGAGTCAACGCCAGAAATTGTACGCGCCAACGTGGGATACGTGAATATGGTTATAAGAACATTGTCGAGCCGCGCTACGTACGAGAATTTTGTTCATTACCTCGACGAAGCGGATGGCACAATCATTCAACCTGTAATTTACGGCCTTACATACGTCCAGCGGTACCGAAAACGTACCAAAAGAAAAACTGTTTTTAGGAGGGATAGAAATAGAAATTGATAAAAAAATTCTTACACATTGTTTATTACTGTGTTAAGTTTGTAAAAAAATTTATTTCAATTTTTTTTTTCAAAAATTACAACATGAAAAATCACATTTTTTGAAGCACTGTAAAAAAAAAGTTGCTCCACGGTCGGCAGTATTTCTTCCTCAAATGTTGACGGATCTGCAAAATGTAAAGAAATTCTTGTAAAATAAGGTAGTAGTTATAGTCTGTCGAGCCGGATTTTTGAAATTCGAAAAATTAAACAATTTACGGTAATTTAAAAAAAAATGTTTAGTTTGTGTCAAAAAAGTCACACTTTAATTGTTTTTATAAAATTTTCTAATTATAATTTTAAAAATCCGACTCGACAGACTATAGAAAAAACAATTCCGAATATTAAAAAAAAAAATCATCAAAAAATATTAAAAACCGTACGAGTTATCATGCCGACCGTGTCAGAAAAAGTAGTTTTGAGAAAAACGCGTTTAAAGTTTCAAGCGCGTTTCGCTCGAAGTCGCGCGCGGCTGGAGCAAGAACTTTATGAATTTTTTTAATTTATTTAGTTAACTTACGTCTAATCTCCCATTCCAGCTTCATATTGTACGCCTTCCTTGTCAGTAAAACATTGTTGTTGTTTATTTTTTTCTAATCGACGAATTGTTCTGGCCTCTCAACTCAGGTAGGCGCGCGTCAGACCTTTGTCCTTACGTCGGGCAGTCACATTATCTACAATAACTTTTGAACTATGGGGAATTTTTACAATCAGCTTACACAGAAATACGCCTAAGACTATAAGGAATAATAATCTGTAAACAAAAAAAAATCGATTTTTTGAAAATTCTCGACGTATGTAAGGGCTTAATTTCTTATATCCGAAATGTGCACCGGGTCGGAGTTACGCGAACGCTTAAGAAGCGACGAGTTTAATCGTTGGCACTTGAAACGTATCCCATGGTACAAATGTTATTCCGCTTGCCCTTGCTCTTCGGTACGTCTCTCGAGCGTTGGTGTACCGAAAAAACATAAGCTAACAGTTTTATACGGTCGAGCGAGGCATAAATATGAGAGGTTACGAGCTATACCGGTAAACACTTTCCGCGCCCTCCGCCGAACAATCCGCCAACCCATCGGTAAAGCTCACGGTACTTTCTTGGTCCATTGGCAAAAGGCAAATGACGGTTAATTTAGCCTGAATTTTTCTCGCTGTTGAGCCAACGGCGCGCGCTTTCGCCACCAATTTCACTCGCTCTTCCAACTAACGGCTGAGGTTGCCGACCGCCAACTTTACTCGCGAGGATAGACCGTTTGTTTGAGAAAGAACGAGCGCTCCGGAGGATACGGTCGGTCGACGCGTACGGAGGCTTACGCTCTCCTCGGAGGAGGATCATCGAAGCTGATGGCCTCGATCTCTCGCTGAGCGGGATTGCCCGCATCGATTGATGGCAAACAAACGGGCGTGAATCGGACATTTTGGAACGTAAAGCGACGCGACGGTACGGCCTTTTGCTCCCTAGCGTTTTGTACGGTGTGCGCGAATGACATTGCCGGTATCGGGGTGTCAAATTTCCGTCTCTCGGTCGACTGCCAACTGATAATTTTTCAAATTCATTCTCCGGATCTCGGTTGGACTCGCTCGCGCGGTTAGTTCGCAAATATAACCTGGCATTTGATTACGAATGATCGTCACTGTGAATTCTCCGTTTCCCTATCGAAAGTTTAGAAAAAAAAACTATCCCGCCAGCGACACGGTGGCGATCAAATTTCTACCTTCGTTCGGACGACGATGCTATTTTTCGTCCGTCTCTTTCCTCTCGGAGAGTCGTCGCGGAAGTCGGAAAGATCTTTTATTACGGCCAACCGGTGCGAAGGAGTTGGCGCGAGGACGAGAGAATTAAGGTAGTAGTCTGGTAACTTAAGCCGATTTTCATGTCTTTTTTGGAGGGCTTTTTTTCAGGAAAATAAAAATGAATCGTTTTGGATATTTAGAATGTTTTCATTTACATATTAAAGATACAAAAAAAAATTAGTTTGAAAAAATTTAATAGTTTATTATTATTATTATTATTGATCGAAGTTGGCACCTCGAAGTTGGCAGCCCGGGTCCTAACTTTTTTTCTACCGAACCGATTGCTTTCAAATTTTAACAGGCTACTCTACACACTTATAGTTCTCGTCGGAACCACCGAGAATTTTTTTCACCCCTAACTTTTTATTTTACAACCTCTTCTTTGCTAAAGTCCTTTTATTTTAGCGAAGAAGGGGTTGTAAAATGAAAAGTTAGGGGTGAAAAAATTCCTCGGTAGTTCCGACGAGAACTATAAGTGTGTAGAGTAGCCTGTTAAAATTTGAAAGCAATCGGTTCGGTAGAAAAAAAGTTAGGACCCGGGCTGCCAACTTCGAGGTGCCAACTTCGATCAATAATAATAATAATAATAAACTATTAAATTTTTTCAAAAAAAATTTTTTTGTATCTTTAATATGTAAATAAAAACATCTTAAATATCCAAAACGATTCATTTTTATTTTCCTACAAAAAAACGCCCTCCAAAAAAGACATGAAAATCGGCTTAAGTTAGCAGACTACTACCTTCCGGCAGTCGTCTGGTTTAGAGCGAGATTTTTGACGTCATTTCTAATGTGCAATAACGTTTAAACCGTTGAAGTTGTCTTGATGAAAATTTACACGTGCATTTACTGATTCTTAGAGAATACTTGTACATTAAATAAAAAATTATTTTAAATATTTTCATGTAGTTTTTTGCCTTGTTGCAACATGGTGCACCGAAATCGGCGCCCACTCTGGACGATGTTGTATGCATCTGAAAAAAAAAAATATATATATAGTCTCAATCTGTATGAGTATTCTGAGCACTGGTAGCAGAATTGGTACTTAAAAAAATTTTTTGACAAAATGGTGGCCCGTTGAACTTTCATTAATGATATTTCATACATACATTTCATACATTTTCGTATTCGACGAGTTATAAAATGTCGGCAAAATTATTGTTCGACTCAATTCTGCTACCAGTGCTCAGTATACTCATACAGAATGAGAATATATATATATTTTTTTTTTCAGATGCATACAACATCGTCCAGAGTGGGCGCCGATTTCGGCGCACCATGTTGCAACAAGGCAAAAAACTACATGAAAATATTTAAAATAATTTGTTCTTTTAATGTACAAGTTTTCTCTAAGGATCAATAAATGCACGTGTAAATTTTCATCAAGACAACGTCAACGGTTTAAACGTTATTGCACATTAGAAATGACGTCAAAAATCTCGCTCTAGACCAGACGACTGCCTTAAGGGGGGAAATAGGGTTAGACGGTTAAAAAAATCGATATTTTTTTAATTTCATAAATTGTTAGTAAAACTATTGAAAAATATGTTCCCAAAATTTTAAATGAAAATTCCCACTCGTTCTATTGTTATAAGCCATTAAGCGGAGAAATAGGGTTAGGACAGCGTTTTCTCAATGATTTTCATGAATTTTTTTACAGTATAAAAAATAAATATAATTTTTTGAAACTTTGAGAATGTTTTATACATATATTGAAGTATATACTATAAAATTTTTGAAGAATTTCCTTGAAAAACACCGCAGATATTAGCGATCCCATATTGCAGGTCACAATAAGACTCAGCATTTTGCTATTTTTTCAAACGCGTTTTTCTGAAAACGACTTTTTTCTTAACTTGCGTACACGCTAGTTTGAAAAGTTTTCAACCAATCGCTTTGAAAATTGGCAGTTACTTTCTTCATAGTATTGCGCTCTATATGAACCGAAAATCGGAATATTATCATTATTTAAAATAATTTTTTTGTTTTGCAAATCAAGTTCTAAAAAATGGCAAAAAATCATGCTTTTTTGTTTTGACCCCTGTAAAAAATTAAATTTTCTATTTTTTTGATAGCATTCAGGTTCATATAGAAGAGAGACGTATAATAAAAGTAAATTCCAACCTCGTTTGATTTCAGATGAAAATTGCGGCTTCCAGAATGTACGCAAAATGCTGAGTCTGATTGTGACCTGCAATATGGGGTCGCTAATATTTTCGGTGTTTTTCAACGAAATTTCTCAAAAATTGTATAGTATATACTTAAATATATGTATAAAATATTCTCAAAGTTTCAATAAATTATATTCATTTTTAATACTATAAAAAAATTCATGAAAATCATTGAGAAAACGCTGTCCTAACCCTATTGCCGGCCTTAAGACGAGAGTTACCGTACGGGCGACGGGGCTGTAGTACAGGGGATGGCACGGGTTCGCCGTGAGTTCCCGGTCGGAGATTCGATATCCCGTCCCGCTCTTTATTTTTATTTCTTCGAAAAATACGTCATTTCCGGGCTAGCAAATCGCACCCACGGATAGGACACCGTTATGTATTATCATCGAAAGTATCTTCTTCTTCACGAATATAGAATTCCGTACAGCTGGTTCCGTAACGTCAAGTCCGTCGTAAATCGTCCGGACGAGAGTGCCAAGGTTAAACATTGTTACGTACCATTCACCCACGTAACGAGATTCAAAAAGCGGTTTCGATAATATTTCTATGCGTATTAACGTACTACGTGCTGTGCATTACGTGGGCAATTGCAACGTGCGTGCCTCGCGGCAATTCAACGCTCGCGATATATTCCTCCACGGTGCGGAAAAAAAAAATGAAACGGGAGAACGAGAAGTGTAAGAGCGAACGAGACGGATTCGCGATTCTCCCGCGTGATTCAATAGCGAAGGAAACGGGCATATGTATATAATAGTTACGTATAATAGGTACGTAGAAAAACGTCGAGGAAACTTGGTTGGTACAGTCGGGGCTCGTTCGTGTGGTTAAATGTACCAATTTTTTTCTTCCCAAATTGAAAACAAAACGGGCAATGTTTCTCGATCAATGCTGCATCGTTTACGGAACGATCTTTCACTCGTGAAAATCTGGCCAATTTATGGAAACCGAATAAAAAGTCGATAAGATCCGCCGTCGTGCGTGCGCCACTATTTGCCATTATTTATTTATCATCCGTCGTGCCGTTCCGACCGGGAACGAATTTTCTTTATGGAAAAATCGCGCTAAACAATTTTCGAAATCGTACAACTTTTCAATCGGTTGGACCCGACTGTACCGCCGAAGCCTCCTCGAAGCGCGTACTCGTCGCGGTAAACATCACAAGCGCATCGTTGGGTAAAGGCTATAACCGCACCGCGAGAAGGAGGATACATAAAGGATACGGTTCACGCTGCTATCTAATGGGAGTAAGGAAGTCGCGAACTAGATCGGTAATTTTACCCTCCACTCGAATCGCTATATTCACACAAATGCTCCTCGCGGTGTACGGTGTGTCTGATTAAGGCGCGGTAGTCTGGTATAGGAATTTGAAAAAATCGATTTTACCCGAAAATTTATGAAATATCATTAATGAAAGTTCAACAGGCCGCGGTTTTGTCAAAAAAATTTTTTAAGTACCAATTCTGCTACCAGTGCTCAGAATACTAATACAGATTGAGAATATATATATATTTTTTTTTTCTGATGCATACAACATCGTCCAGAGTGGGCGCCGATTGCAACAAGGTAAAACACTACATGAAAATATTTAAAATAATTTTTTTTTTTTTAATGTACAACTATTCTCTAAGGATCAATGAATGCACGTGTAAATTTTCATCAAGACAAATTCAACGGTTTAAGGGAGAACACCACTGTGACCCCCTGTTTTTTTTCACATTTTTCAAACATTTTTTTTTGTGGGAAAAAAAAGAGATATTCGAAAAATTTTGTTGAGTTTTGTTCCTTGCTTATTAATCTATCAAAAAACATTTTTTTCACATTTTTCACGCCGCATGGTGACGCTGGGGAAGCTCTCGCGTCAGGTGCTGTCATTTCCGCGGCACGCAGCAGAACTCTCTTCAACGTCGATCTGAAAAAAAATACCGAGTGTTTTCGTTAATAATATGATATTTTGAAGAGAAGTACATAGGGATTTGGAAAAATATTGTTTTAAAAAAAATAGGCACGCTTTTGAAATTAACTTTAATTTCGACGTTGAAGAGAGTTCTGCTGCGTGTCGCGGAAATGACAGTACCTGACGCGAGAGCTTCCTCAGCGCCACCATGCGGCGTGAAAAATGTGAAAAAATTGTTTTTTGATACATTAATAAACAAGGAACAAAACCCAAAAAAATTTTTCGAATATCTCTTTTTTTTCCGACAAAAAAAAAATCTTAAAAGATGTGAAAACAAACAGGGGGTCACAGTCGTGTTCTCCCTTAAACGTTATTGCACATTAGAAATGATGTCAAAAATCTCGCTCTAGACCAGACTACCGCGTTAATTGTTTCAAAACTCGACTTTAGACATCGCGCAGTCGCCGATCAGAATTTCAAGATTTCGATGACTTCTCGAAGAGAAAATTCGAACGACGATTACTTATTTTTTTTTCTTTGCGGAAAAATTACCCCTATACACATTTACATTGTAAAGTATAGAACCCGTGTCTAATATATGTAGAGCGCATAAACATTGTTTCAACTAGTCAGCGCCATTCACTAACCGGGAAAGCATATCAGACGGACGAGCGGTATCGACCTTAGAAGCTACGTTATATCGTTCTCTATGCATACATATATCTGTACGTATGTATAGTCACACAGCCGGTACAAGATGTATATGTAATATATGCGCGAACGTATTTATCCTTGCGGAGTAGAATGAGAGATGGCTCGCGCATAAAATTAGCGATAGAGCATACTCGTAATTGTGATTGCTTGTACGCCAGATGAGAGAGCGCTTACGACTGTGCTCTGGCATTTCATGGAAACGTGAACGCGAAATTTTCATTTAAAATGCACCTAGTGTTGGCGCTCTCTTTCTCTCTCTCCCCCTCTGTTAATTGTCCGATCGAGTGAGCGCTCTGCTCGCGGTATAAAATCTCCGGAAACGAGCGCATAGATCCATCCGCTTTGCACCGACGAACCGCGAGACTTCCGGTCATCTCTCTTTCTCCATAGATCAGATTTTTTTCTTTCCTAGAATTTTTTTAACCTATTCAATATACGGATAAATTAAATGAGTTTCACGGCCGTTTGAGACTCCTGAAGATGATAACTTTTCGCGCGATCGCGATAAAAATAAAATCACTTCTATAAGATTGATCAACGTTTCATCGATAGTTACCGTAGCGTATCCGAAGTACCATATATACGCACGGATATTAATCTTTCATCGTTGTGTTTTCGAGAACGTTCGTCTCGTGCCAAAGAGTCGTTACAAAAGGGCGGGTTTCCGTCGTGCGTTTAATTACCAATCAGAGACGCTAGGCTCGCTACACTCGCGGTAGCTTCGTACGCACATGGTACAGATGTACTACATAAATATATAGCGTACCGTATTTTTCTGCCGCGTGGCTCGGTCGATTCCTCGTCGAGGGAGGTTCGACTCTCGTGGGCACAGCACGGCCGGAACTTCCTGAGCTCGCGCGTTCCACATAGAGGTGCGGTATCTACTTTAGGTAGTAGTCTGGTAACTTAAGCCGATTTTCATGTCTTTTTTGGAGAACGTTTTTTTGTAAGAAAATAAAAATGAATCGTTTTGGATATTTAGGATGTTTTTATTTACATATTAAAGATACAAAAAAAAAAATGTTTGAAAAAATTTAATAGTTTATTATTATTATTATTATTGATCGAAGTTGGCACCTCGAAAAAAAAGCGCGTGGGTGGCCCCGGTGATTTTGGCTCTTGATGTTATCTGAAATAAAAAATTCTTGATAATTCTTAATCTTTAGACATGTAATTCTGGTCGGAACTACTGAAGTTAAGGCGGTAGTCTGGGTCTAGAGCGAGATTTTTGACGTCATTTCTAATGTGCAATAACGTTTAAACCGTTGAAGTTGTCTTGATGAAAATTTACACGTGCATTTATTGATCCTTAGAGAATACTTGTACGTTAAAAAAAAAAATTATTTTGAATATTTTCATGTAATTTTTGCCTTGTTGCAACATGGTGCGCCGAAAGCCGCCTCAATCGGCGCCCACTCTGGATGATGTTGTATGCATCTAAACAAAAAAAATATATATATTCTCAATCTGAATGAGTATTCTGAGCACTGGTAGCAGAATTGGTACTTAAAAAAATTTTTTGACAAAATGGCGGCCTGTTGAACTTTCATTAATGATATTTCATACATTTTCGGGTATTCGACGAGTTATAAAATGTCGGCAAAATTATTGTTCGACTGAATTCTGCTACCAGTCCTCGGAAACAGGCTACCTGAGGTACGTGCAAAATTTGAGCTCGATCGGTCCATTAGTTATCGAGATATCGTAGGCGCCGATTTGAAAAACATAGTTCTGAGATAAACGCGTTCAAAGTTTTGACACTGGCGCGCGGGCGCTGCGCTACCTGAGCGCACGGCTTGCTTAGAATTTTTATTCCTCGGCTAATTTTTGACATATCAATAAACGGTTTTCAGGAGCGTATGAAGAAAGGTCTAAGGAATAAGAAAATGAAAAAAAAAAAATCGATTTTTTCAAATTTCTAGACCAGACTATCGCGTTAAATTTCATGGATAAATAACAAAATGGGGGACTTTGGAAAAAAAACGATTTTTTTTCCAAAGCCCGCCATTTTGTTATTTATCCATGAAATTCAACTTCAGTAGTTCCGACCAGAATGACATGTCTATAGATTAAGAATTATCAAGAATTTTTTATTGCAGATAACATCAAGAGCCAATATCACCGGGGCCACCCACGCGCTTTTTTTTCGAGGTGCCAACTTCGATCAATAATAATAATAATAATAAACTATTAAATTTTGTCAAAAAAATTTTTTTTTGCATCTTTAATATGTAAATAAAAACATCCTAAATATCCAAAACGATTCATTTTTATTTTCCTACAAAAAACGCCCTCCAAAAAAGACATGAAAATCGGCTTAAGTTACCAGACTACTACCTTAAGGGGGGAAATAGGGTTAGACGGTTCAAAAAATCGATTTTTTTTTAAATTTCATAAATTGTTAGTAAAACTATTGAAAAATATATTCCCAAAGTTTTAAATGAAAATTCCGACTCGTTCTATTGTTATAAGCCATTAAAGTGAGTAGCTCTCCTTCAGGCCCCGAGCGCGCCACGTGTATAACCGAGCGGTACTATTTTTTCAAACGCGTTTTTCTGAAAACGACTTTTTTCGAACTTGCGTACACGCTAGTTTGAAAAGTTTTCAACCAATCGTTTTGAAAATTCGCAGTCACTTTCTTCATAGTATTGCGCTCTATATGAACCTAAAATCGGAATATTATCATTGTTTAAAATAATTTTTTTTTTGCAAATAATATTGTAAAAAGTGGCAAAAAATCATGCTCTTTGTTTTGACTCCTGTAAAAAATTCAATTTTCTATTTTCTTGATAGCATTTAGGTACATATAGAAGAGAGACATATAATAAAACTAAATTCCAACCTCGTTTGGTTTCAGATGAAAATTGTGGCTCCCAGAATGTACGCAAAATGCTGAGTCTGATTGTGACTCGCAATATGGTGTCGCTAATATTTTCGGTGTTTTTCACGGAAATTCTTCAAAAATTTTATAGTATATACTTAAATATATGTATAAAATATTCTCAAAGTTTCAATAAATTATATTAATTTTTTATACTATAAAAAAATTCATGAAAATAATTGAGAAACCGCTGTCCTAACCCTATTTCCGCCCTGAAAATACACCGAGTCGATGCGGCGGAAAAAAAATACACGAAACGCGTAGGCAGATGGATTTCGAGTCTGGACGAGAACTACAATAATCGTCTGTAGTATACGCGGGACGACTCGACCAACTCGATTCAACGTCGACGATAGCCGAAAGAGTGGCTGGATCGGAGCCTGGCGATCGTCGAGAGGCTCGTTGGCTAGACAAATGGAATAATTATATTTAAGGATGAAAAAATTGGTCGGCATTGAAGTTTCTTTCAAGTATCACGAACTCGCGGAGACATTATCGTACCGGATTCATTAAAAGTTATGTTGGTAATAGGATTTACGTTAAATTCATCTTTTATATATATATTTATATTTTCTGATCCAAGTTACGAACGCGTGACCACGCGTTCGCCCCTTCTCTTTCCGCGTACCACGGAGTGAGGGAGAGCTAACTCACCGGAAAATCACTTTTCCGGTCGATGTCGATTAACGTTAATATCTTTTCTCAAGAGTCTCAGGGTGAGTCGGTTATATCGGTGTGCGTTTCAACTTTCTGCATTGTGATTTCATATAAAAACACATCGCGCTGCGTACCGTCCATCTTTCCCGTAGATACATCTATAGATAAGGAATTATATCATTCCGCGGTCCGCCGACGTAAAAAAGAAAAAAAAAAAATTAGTCGATTAGAAAATGAATGAAAACCGGAGATATATAGTCTAGGGTAGAAGAAACGTAATAAAATCTACGAGGCGAAACGCGCTAACAATTGCGGATGTCACGTGTATTATATCGTGCCTCTCGTGAGCTAAATGCTCCATCGCGTGTGGCACATGGCTTCCGTCGCTACCCAAGAAAAAGGTGAAATAAGACAAAGAGAATCGCGCTTTGATTCCGCGTAATATATCTTCTTGCAATTAAATGACGCCGCGCCAAGATCCTGTATAAGCTGTACCGGCACAAAATTCTTCAGCATCGTTCAACGACGAACGAATTATCGCGTCAAGGACATTTTCGTAACGTGTATCAGAGGAAAAAGGAGCATGAATATGGCAAATATTGGTACACACGGTAGGGATTGTTTGGATTAAAAAATAATGAAATAATAACCGATATGTCGGAGCGCGGACGAAAGTGTCGATTCGTCGATCTAACGAAAATTATTTTTGATTCGTTACAGAGATAATCATTGAGAGCAATTGTTCGAAATACTGTTGTTCGCGTTAATATATATTTTTTAAAACGATCATTCGTTTCGTTGGAAAGTAATTTTTATTTTATTATTCGAGTCTCGATACCGCATCCGGAGAGACCGAAAGTATTAATAAATCATAGAAGAGGCCAGGTGTAAAAGTGCCCTGATCTTGATTATATGGAAATTCAAAGCTATAAATATGAGAAAAAAATGTTTTGAGGGCCAATGACCGTGGCGTTTGATCCACTCGCTGGTCCGTTCAGCGATAACTTTATAAACATAACCGATGCGCAAAGAAAACCAATTTTAGTTAATAGTCCATCGGGTATAGAGATAAACTGCAAATGAAGAATTTTTTCCCAAGAATAATAAAAGAATTATGCAAAAAAAAAAAAAACGAAAATTTTCGGGCTAAAAAAGTATTCGTACATTTAAAATTGAGCTGCTAAACCTCGATACTCACTCACGCTTAGTCTGAACACTGCGTAAAATCCAAGCAAGACTTTGTTTACACAATGGCTTTGACCTATTCAATGCGATAGTAGATCTTCAAGCCCTGAACAGAGACATGACGGCAAAGAAAACCGAAATATCAATATCCATGCGAGATAGAGTGATTTTTCTTCGGAAACGCGGTGAAAGAGTTGCCGAAAAATTGGTAAAGAACTAAATCTAAGTTTCACAACGGTGCAATATATAATAAAAAAAAAATACGAAACAACAAACAGCACAGAAAATAAGTGGTTTTGCGGTGAACATTGTAACTTGTTACCGGATCATCCGAAACAAAAAAATTGATATGCATTTTAAAGGTGATATATTTCTCTAGATAATCAGGAAGGGTTTTTTTTTTTTTTTTCTATTTTTTGCAGCACTTGGAAGTGAAAAACGCAATTTTAGCTCAAAAAATCGCGCTTAATTTGTCATTAAAAAATAGAAAAAAATTGAAAAAAAAACTTCTCCTGATTACCTGTTGATTTATGTGAAGAAGTAATGTTTAAATTTTCAAAAGGATCGGTTCAGTAGATTTTGAGTTCTAATGTTCACAAACTTCAAAAATGACGTTTTCGGGAAAATCCATTTAAAGTTTTTTATACGTGAACCCGTATCACGTAATCGTAATCGTTTGAAACGCTGTAACTCCGTTAGTTTTACTCCGATTGACTTAAAATTTATACACAATATTCTCGACATATTGTTCATTCAGAAAAAAAATTTAAAAAAATGCAAAAAAATAATTTTAAAACCCTACTCCCCCCGCCCCTTAAATGAAAATTCCGACTCGTTCTATTTTTATAAGCCATTAAAGTGAGTAGCTCTCCTTCAGGCCCCGAGCGCGCCATGTGTATAACCGAGCGGTCACTATTTTTTCAAACGCGTTTTTCTGAAAACGACTTTTTTTGAACTTGCGTGCACGCTAGTTTGAAAAGTTTTCAACTAATCGTTTTGAAAATTGGCAGTTACTTTCTTCATAGTATTGCGCTCTATACGAACCTAAAATCGGAATATTATCATTATTTAAAATAATTTTTTTTTTGCAAATAAAGTTGTAAAAAATGGCAAAAAATCATGCTTTTTTGTTTTGACCCCTGTAAAAAATTCAATTTTCTATTTTTTTGATAGCATTTAAGTTCATATAGAAGAGAGACATATAATAAAAGTAAATTCCAACCTCGTTTGATTTCAGATGAAAATTGCG
Organism: Oxytorus armatus; assembly: GCA_958009045.1. Lineage (NCBI taxonomy): Eukaryota > Metazoa > Arthropoda > Insecta > Hymenoptera > Ichneumonidae > Oxytorus > Oxytorus armatus. The sequence continues at coordinate 27,808,715 of OY253748.1, forward strand.
GCTTCCAGAATGTACGCAAAATGCTGAGTCTGATTGTGACCTGCAATATCGGGTCGCTAATATCCCCGGTGTTTTTCAAGAAAACTCTTTAAAAATTTTATAGTATATACTTAAATATATGTATAAAATATTCTCAAAGTTTCAACAAATTATATTCATTTTTTATACTATAAAAAAACTCATGAAAATCATTGAGCAAACGCTGCCTTAACCCTATTTCCTCCCTTAAAGAGGCTACAAAAAAACCATTCACAAGTGCGAGCAGTTTAGCGAATGATCGCGCGTCAACATCAGGGAAGAGCCCCCAGACTATTCGAAACGTTTCGCATTCTGACGAAATATACGGCAGAACTGCCCGGAAAAAACCATTGATTAATAATACAAATCGAGAAAATCGTTTAGGTTTCGCAAAAACCTACATAAATAAATCTATAGAATTTTGGAAACGTGTCGTATTCTCGGATGAATCGAAATTTAACATGTTCGGGTCCGACGGAAAAAGATTCGTCTGGCGGAAACCAAATACCGAGTTCCAGCAGAAAAATTTAATACCGACTGTGAAGCACGGCGTTATTATGGATATTATGGCATTGGTAATCTGGCTTTTATAGATGGGACAATGAATGCCCAGAAGTATATCGAAGTGTTGCGCAATAATTTGAAAGAAAGTGTAGATAAAATGGACTTGGATGGAAATTTCTACTTTCAACAAGATAACGACCCGAAACATACTGCCATAAAAACGAGGGAATTGTATAATGTCCGCAAACAATTGATTACACCACAACACTCTTCGGACATCAATCCTCTTGAAAATTTATGGCACTTGGTGGATGTTGAAATTAGAAAAATAAAAATAACAAACAAATCCGATCTTCAAAGAGTGCTTTTAGAAGAATGGACGAAAATGGGAAAAGAAACAACGCAAAAGCTAGTAGAATCCATGCCTAAGAGACCCGAGGCGATAATCGAAGCAAAAGGGATGCACACGAAATATTACAACTACGATGACATAGGTTTTCACTATAATCGCAAGTGTACGAATATTTTTTTGCCCTCGAATTCTCGTATTTTTTACATAACTATTCTGTAACTCCTGATAAAAAATTCCAGATTTTCAGATTATCTCTATACCCGATGGAGTATTAAACGAAATAGGTTTGGATTTGATATCATGTATACCTATGAAGTTGGGTCTAACGCATCGCACGAAACACACGACAGAGCGGCGGGAGAGAGAGAGAAAGAAAGAGGACGACATACCGGGGAATAAGGTAATGAAGGCTGCGAGTTAGCGGTGCGTAGAGATCTGGATCGCAGATTTTAACCCAAGATAATTGATTGCGCTCTCTAACACAAACTGCCGACCATTTGATCCAATCGATTATCGAATTACCACGTGCAAGCTCGTACCCTCACCTTGGGCCGCACGAGAGACGATGACATCTACAAGATTAGTATTACGGATGTATATTAAAGTAGTAGTCTGGTAACTTAAGCCGATTTTCATGTCTTTTTTGGAGGGCGTTTTTTTGTAGGAAAATAAAAATGAATCGTTTTGGATATTTAGGATGTTTTTATTTACATATTAAAGATACAAGAAAAAATAAGTTTGAAAAAATTTAATTGTTTATTATTATTTTTACTATTATCGATCGAAGTTGGCACCTCGAGAAAAAAAGCGCGTGGGTGGCCCCGGTGATTTTGGCTCTTGATGTTATCTGAAATGAAAAACTCTTGATAATTCTTAATCAATAGACATGTCATTCTGGTCGGAACTACCGAAGTTAAATTTCATGGATAAATAACAAAATGGCGGACTTTTGAAAAAAAAAGTCCTTTTATTTTAGCAAAGAAGGGGTTGTAAAATGAAAAGTTAGGGTGAAAAAATGTCTCGGTAGTTCCGACGAGAACTATAAGTGTGTAGAGTAGCCTGTTAAAATTTGAAAGCAATCGGTTCGGTAGAAAAAAAGTTAGGACCCGGGCTGCCAACTTCGAGGTGCCAACTTCGATCAATAATAATAATAATAATAAACTATTAAATTTTTTCAAACAAATTTTTTTTTGTATCTTTAATATGTAAATAAAAATATCCTAAATAGCCAAAGCGATTCATTTTTATTTTCCAACAAGATAACGCCCTCCAAAAAAGACATGAAAATCGGCTTCAGTTACCAGAATACTACCTTAAAGATTTGTAGTTGCCCGTCATTCCGTGCTTATATAATTTTAGGGAGGTGCACGCTCGTCGTCTCTCGATATTCACGTAATTCAACTGATAATATTGCAAAGATAAAAAAAAAAGAGAAATAGAATAATTACGACCTCTGTGTCCCCAGAGGCAGTTGGCACTTAGAAATGAATAACTTTGAATAATTTTGTCTAACGAATAGAAACTTTTGGTTAAATGAAACAAATTAATTTTCACGATGAATTAAGTAATACATAACAAAATATATCCAAGTTTGTAGTACAGAACGCCCGATTAGCGAGTCCGAAGCAGCTTAAGGCGCGGGAAACGGTTGAGTCGTATCGAGATTCGGTGGGCTCTCACTCCTCCGTCAGCGTTTCTCAATTATATCGTCGAACGTTCGATCGACGCTTCTTCGTTTCATCATTTACAAAAGTATTTTCCGTCTTTTAAGTTTAATTGCAAATCGTGTCCTCGTACGCGTTTAAGCTCGGATATTCATGTCTTTAACGAACTCTCGCGCAACGAGGCGAGCGTGAATTCTCAAGATTGACGTTACCGAAACTTGCCAATAGAATATTTGTGTATAACAAAAGTCGATTACAGTTTGAGTTCCACTGGTCTATCGGGGACCGCATTCCCCGGTCGCACATCGCCGTGTTTCAAGACTGCGTTTGAAGCGCCTCGAGCCCGATGGACCGGTGGCCGCGCGCCCGGTAACGCAAGGAGATAACCTTTATGAAGATGTGTCGTTTGCGAGGGAACCTTCTCGTTTATATACGGTACGGTATAAGCCGAATAAAATAGTTGATTTGCTGTACTCCGCGAGCCGCGATCTCGTTTGCTCGGTGATTCCGGAAAATTCCGGGAGAATTTCCGAAAGAAGTTGTCATTATCGTGCACATACGTTTATCCATAGTTCGCCGACGACTCACGTCGATGTGGTCGACCAAAAGAGATTTTGGCGAGATTGAACAAATTGTATTTCACCATAATACCGGTCCCCTAATCTTAATTAAACGGGCACAAAAGATACGAGAGTAAACGCCGGAAAGGAAAATTAGACTCGAAAGATTTTTGCGTTCGTCATCGAGGAAACGATACGTGAAATTTCGATCGGCCTCTCGATCTTCGATGTGTAGAAAAAAAAATGCTGAAAGCGTTTGGTCATAAAATTGGTACGAGACTCTGGCGCGATACACCGTGAGTGAAAATGCCGAAATTTTTGTTTCATCACTTTGATTCGATTCAAATTGGCGGGGCTTCGACCAGGCTCGCGCGAACATGATGCGCAAAATGCTCCAGCGATCATCGTCGCGGCTTATAAAAATCTTATGGAACTGATAAGAGACGAGAGTCCCGGGTCCGTGTACGTATTTACGAGAGTGCTTTTTCTCCTTCGTTCGCTTTGATACGCCGAACGCGAGCCAAACGAGAGAGTCATCGTACGAATATAATAACGATCCTTGTGCCGATCGTTATGGGTTCGATGCTCCAAATCGAAATGATTCTCTCACTCGTTGTGCATCAATGGTAACGGGTACTTTCAGCCGTTTATCGAGAGGATGCTTGGAAATAAACAATTAGTAAATTAAAACACCGAGCAAATAGTATTGAATGATATTTAGAGAAAAATCCGGAGCAGTGATAAATAGAGATTTTGCCGAATCGTTGACGCGGTAGTCTGGTCTGGAGCGCGATTTTTGACGTCATTTCTAATGTGCAATAATTTTTAAACCGTTGAAGTTGTCTTGATGAAAATTTACACGTGCATTTATTGATCCTTAGAGAATGCTTGTACGTTGAAAAAAAAAAAAATATTTTAAATATTTTCATGTAGTTTTTTGCCTCGTTGCAACATGGTGCGCCGAAAGCCGCCTCAAACGGCGCCCACTCTGGACGATGTTGTATGCATCTGAAAAAAAAAAAATATATATATTCTCAATCTGTATGAGTATTCTGAGCACTGGTAGCAGAATTGGTACTTAAAAAAATTTTTTGACAAAATGACGGCCTGTCGAACTTTCATTAATGATATTTCATACATTTTCGGGTATTCGATGAGTTATAAAATGTCGGAAAAATTATTGTTCGACTCAATTCTGCTACCAGTCCTCGGAAACAGGCTACCTAAGGTACGTGCAAAATTTGAGCTCGATCGGTCCATTAGTTGTCGAGATATCGTGGGCGCCGATTTGAAAAACATAGTTCTGAGATAAGCGCCTTCAAAGTTTCGACACCGTTAAATGAGCGACTCGGTAGCCTCTGCGTTAGCTGCTTCCCGACCGCACTATCTGAGCGCGCGGCTTGCTTAGAATTTTTATTTCTCGGCTAATTTTTGAAATATCAATAAACGGTTTTCAGGAGCGTATGAAGAAAAGTCTAAGGAATAAGAAAATGAAAAAAAAAAAAAAAAAAATCGATTTTTTCGAATTTCTAGACAAGACTACCGCCTTAAAGCGCCAATGATAAGAGATGAAAATACACGAGAACCCGAAAATCCATAATGACGACGGAGAGTTGAAGTGTAGGGTCTCGTTAGGGGGACAAAGGGCGTGGACGAGGCGATATGCCACCTGTTCGAGACACCGTGGTCTTAATAGAGAAAAATGAATGAGAAATACAGGTATATTACAAGGACGAGTACACACATTTACCTTTTTTTCTCTCTTCTATACCTGCCAAATTAAGGACTCATCGCGCTTTACGCCAGTTTACTCGAGCATAGTTCCGTCGCTCTCTACGGTTTGTATACCTGAGTCGGAAGAAAAAGTAGAGTTTGACGACGACGACGAGGACGAGAGACGTCGAGCGGGCGCGAGAAACCCCAGTGAACCAAGAAAATAAAAATAACACGAGAGTCACACAGTTTTACCTGTTGGCTCTTTAGAGTAGTCCCGCGCACTCGTTGAGCTTATCAGGTAATAATATTGTACGATCTCTCCGTGACGTCGGAAATTTTGTCAACGTTCCATTTTCGCTCCGATTTTATTTCCTCCTTTAATCAGCAAACGCTGGATTGAAAACGGATGGATAATAAATGTGACACCAGAAAAACAATGTTTTGGGAAAGTTTTTACTGAATTTTCTTTCTTCATTTACCACTTACGATTTAAGCAGCTTCTAATAATTATCTCGTTTCACGTAGAATATCATCCTCCGTGTAAATTATATATAGCTATATCGGTTGTACCGCGTGGGGCAGTAAGGTAGAGGAGACTGCCAGAGGGTCTCGACGCCACCAGCCCTACGGGGGGTCCCTGGATCTCCCTGACATGTTTATCACCCTCGTTTTTATACCACACAAACGTACACGCATATTTTTCTCAATGGGTATATTTTTTTTATACTCGTGTGCACTTTTCTACTATACGCATATATATATACGAGGTCTGTTCAAAAAGTATCGCGAATTTTGTATTTCCGCGGGCTACGTACGAGGGGGAACCCAGAAAAAAATGGGAATTTCGTCATAATTTCTTTATTTTTTAATATTTTTACACCAAATTTTGATCATCTTCAAAGTATTCTCCTTCGACCACAACGCACCTCTGCAAATGATCCTTCCAATGTTCAAAACATTTTTTAAATTCACTTATCGGGATGTTCTTTAGGCCTTCCAGCGATTTTTCTTTTACCTCCTTCACAGTGGCAAAACGCTTGATTGCTGATTTGTTTCGGGGTCGTATCCATAGCACCACGATTCACATCACCAGTAATCACCTTGGAAAAAAGTTCAGGGTCCTCTTCGAGCTGACTTTGAAGTTGAAAACATGCCTGAAGTCGACGCTCCCTTTGCTCGTCTGTGAGAAGGCGAGGGACAAATTTGGCTGCAACTCTGCTCGTGTGCAAATCTTTGGATAAAATCCTCTGAATTGAACTCCATGATATCCCAGACATCTCGCAGAGTTGATCAATGGTTCGGCGACGGTCTTCACGAATGAGAGCATTGATTTTGTCGACGTTCTCGTCACTTCTTGACGTTGAGGGACGTCCTGAACGGGGTTGGTCTTCAATTGACATTTCTCCATTATTAAAACGTGAAAATCACTCGTAGACTCTGGTTTTACTTGGGGCAGCATCTCCATAAGCAGTCTCAAGCATTACAGTAGTTTCCGCGATCGATTTCCCCAACAGGAAACAAAATTTCACAGTCGCGCGTTGTTCACGACAATCGGCCATCACGTTTTCGCCGAAATGGAAAAAGTTGTTTAGCTACAAAAATTCCCACAGGCGAAGCGGTGCACTCACGGCGACAGAACTTCGCACACTAACTCAGGAGACGTGTCCCCAACGGACACCTGGTCGAGCAATGGTTTCCTCCACTCGATTTTTTTGTGGCGTTACGTTGGTACTCATGTTCCTCACTTATGCTGAAAAAATCGGCCATTTTGAATGTTTAGTAAATTGTTGACAGCTGTTTTGATTAGACGTGTTTTGGCTTGTCTTCGATTTTTGCCTATTCCAAAAAATGGATCAAAGAATCTGTATGAAATTTTGTGTGAAAAACAAAATTAAGCGCGCGGACGCATTCCGAATGTTGACTGTGGCATATGGTGAAGCTACCTTGGACCAAAGCAACGTTTATCGGTGGTACAAAATGTTCTCAGAGGGCCGAGAAGATGCGAACAACGAAATGCTTTCCGGACGCCCGAGCACATCAACAACAGTCGTAAACATTGACGAAGCGAAGAAAATAATATTGGCCAATCGTCGAATCACCGTTAGAAAAGTTGCCGAGGAACTAAACGTACCGATTGGCTCGTGCCATTCGATTTTTACCAATGATTCGGGCATGAGACCGGTCGCCGCGAAATTCGTGCCAAAATTGCTCAATTTCGAACAAAAACAGTGTCGCGTTAACATTGCTAAGGAGCTGTTGGACTCGGTCCGCGACGACTCAAATTTGCTCCAGCGGGTCATAACTGGTGACGAATCATGGGTTTATGGTTATGACGTGGAAACCAAAGCTCCCATCGCGATGGAAGCTGCTTTTTTGTAACAGGCAAAAATCGAAGACAAGCCAAAACACGTGTAAACAAAACAGCTGTCAACAATTAACTAAACATTCAAAATGGCCGATTTTTTTCAGCATAAGTGACGGACATGAGAACCAACTTAACGCCATAAAAAAATCGAAAATCGAATATACGTGGCGCGCGGAAATTCAAAATTCCCGATACTTTTTGAACAGACCTCGTATATAGATGGGTTTTGCATAAAAAGTCACTGCGCAAGCCAACAATCTTCCTTTATAAAGTTTCGCGTTATTGTGTATACCGCTACGGTGACGAAACCAGCGCGTAGTTCATGACAAGCGTACCAGCGAGTACAACATAATTTTATAATATTCATAAATGCTACATATTAATTGCAAAAGAAAAATTCTTGTAAATTATTATCAATTATTCGAAAGCAGTGATTAATCTCATGTTTTCACAATAACTCATTATTGTTTGGAATGATTTTATAAATTGAATTGTAATTCGCCCATCCACGCTATCGAGGAACTAAATAAAACAGAAAGTTTTGTGCGAAAGGTTGAATCTAACCGTGCATTGATATACATTTAGGTATACATATAAATAGCTCATTTGCTCAATTTCTCTGACACATCGAAACCCCCTGATCCCCGTACACTCTGTCTATCCATCTCAAAACCGTTATCTCGTCGAATTAAAAACTTTCAACG